>CM054057.1:691843165-692525061 GCA_028641055.1 Alopecurus myosuroides
GGAAACACAAACAGGCAATACAAATCAGTTGAGCAGTATAAGGAATCCTACCCGGTACGGAATGCAAACGCAAAGCGTATTTGGCTAAGGTCCTGTAGTCGACATGGCGTGCAAACATAAAGCACATGAAGCCTAGCGAATACTAGTAATTCCTCTACTCGACATGGCGTGCAAACTTAAAGCACATGAAGCCTAGCGGATACTAGTAAGCCCTCTACTCGACATGGCGTGCAAACATAAAGCACATAAAGCCTAGCAGATACTAGTGAGTGTTTCTACTCGGTGCAGCGTGCAAAGACTAAAGCACACTAAGCTGGGAAGCCACCTACTCGGTATCAGGATGCATAGATAAAGTATGAAGTACTAACCTGCCCGATTGGCTTCTCCCGGCTATACGACATGAAGCCGTATTGCCAGTTGTCGGTGAGGCCGGCACTCATGATGGAGCGCGCCCAAACGGCCACATCCGCGTTGCTCAACTCGAACGTGGTGGTCCTCGTGCAGTCCCTATTGCCTCTCATGTAGCACATGAGGTGCGCACGGCGCTGTAGCGGGAGCACTCGCCTGGAAATCCAGCAGGCGATGGGATCGTCGCTTTTGAGTCCCATATCCTTCAGCTCGATGAGGCGCTTGTTGATCTGGAAGACGTCACCTTCCAATTTTGGCTTGAATCCCCAATTCTGTTGGGTGGGCGCCGTGTTCGTCCACTTGGGAAGCAAGATCCTGTCCACGATTGGCGCTCCTTCTTCGTCAGGGACGTTCTTCACGTAGAAGAAGGTCCGCTGCCACTTGCGCACCGAGTCGAGGCCCTTGATCCGCGGGTGAGGGGTGGAGCCGCGCTGCGGGATCATCACGCTGCCGGTCTTGGTCATGTTGCGGGCGCTCTCCGTGCTTCCCGGCTTGGGCATGCTCTGCTTCCGGAAGAAGAAGTAGCGCGCCCAGGTGTGCACCGTGGGGCGCACACCCAGGAACGCCTCGCACACCACGGCGTGGTATGCGAGCATCACCATGGCGTTGGGCGGCAGGTGATGCGGCTGGAGCCCGAAGTGGTCGAGGAAGGACTTGAAGAAATCCGAGACGGGAAGCCGAATCCCGCTTGAAGTGAGGAGAAGACGACGAACTCGTCCGCCTCCGGTGTGGGGACGAGCTCGCCGTCCGGCTGCCGGCAGCGCACGCCGGGAGGAACGGCGGCGGGTGTTCAGCCACTGGCAATCCGCCAGGGTGACCTCGGATCCAGCCCATCCGGCGCGGGCGTCATCGTCGCGGGCCATCGATGCGAGGGGATTTGGTGAGATTTGTGGAAAATTGATGGGATTTGCTAGCCTTCGGCGTCGCAGGGAAGCAGCGGCGCGGTGAGAAGCGCGGCGGCGGAAGCACTCTGTGGCGGCGAGAGATGCGAAGAGGCAGGGAGTGAATGAGAGCAGGAAGGGGAAGAAGGAGTTACCGAGGGGGTATTTATCCCTCCCCTCGGGTAGCCGTTACTAGTAACGTTAGTGGGATCAGTTGTGCGCAGAGATCGTGCGACGTGGGGTGCGGGCCGGTTAGAAACGCACACATCACATATCGCGCGCGTAACGGCCGCAATTGATCCCACCTCGAGATCATGGGTGATAACTGCACTAGATGTGACCTAACGGGCCGGTGGGCCCAGGGCGCAGTGATGGGCGCGTGGCCTACCATATCCCGGGCACCGAGGCGTCGGGGGTACGAGAACGTGACACGTGCCCAGCTGCAGTGCGGAAAGGTGGATTTGGTCTGCCACGCCGAGATTCTCTCCAGGAATTCCGCGAAGTCATTTTACTCGGAGACAGAGAAGAGAAATAGTTCTATTCGGAAGAGAAGAGACTCGAGCCAGAGTTAAGGGCTACTCGGAGGTTCCAGTCAGCATCCTAGAGTTCAAAGGCAAGATTGATTCTTAAGCTGGCAGAGCCCAGTGAACAAGTTCGCAGGACTCTACCAGCTTCGGGGACTAATGTCGGGGGGTTACCCCCGAGTAGGCTAAAGGCAAGAGCTAAGGGCGAGATCAGAAGAGACGTTAGGCAGAGTAGCAGGCTACCCGGTACTCGCTACCCGGTCGACTGCTATTCGGCACATGATGGGGAGGAGAATCAAGGAAGTTATTCTCCTCCGAGTAGAGGAAGTGGTCCGAGTAGAGATGGCGGTCTCCTACCCGGGCCAGAAGTCAAAGGAGCCGTTCTGACACAGGATCTCGCGTATCCTGTGACCGTACTGGAGCACTGTTTATCTGCAGAGCGCGTGCTTATCCGCGCCAGGGTGTCAGCAGGGCGTCGCAGGTTAGGGGGGCCTACCCCGTGACAGTGTCAGTGATAACAGATCGGCTTCTTGGTTTTGCACAACGACTTTCCACACGGATACAAACTAGGAAGCCAAAGCTGTCAGCGGGAAGCTGGAAATGTGCAGTGTGCACACTATGTCGACATCTTGGCTGTATCCGGCTGGGCACCAGTATATAAGGTGCCCTGCCTCCTCCTGCGCGAGGGACGACACGACTAGAGACTACAGTTGCATAGAGAGAAGAGTGGCTACTCGGTTGTAGGCAAAACTTGTACTGTGGCTACTCGGAGAAACACGAATACAAAGAGAGAAAGTCAGGAGTAGGGGTTTTACCTCCACACGAGGGCCCCGAACCTGGGTAGATCTTGTTGTTTGCAGTGCTAGATTCATCCTCACGCGGCTACTCGCTGCGTGATCCCTCCCCGAGCGCCTCCAGCGTCCATCGTCCCCACATCTTTAGCCATCCTATGGCATCTGCCGTGACACCACCACGACACTATACAACATGTGAAACACTTAAAACAACTTATATTATAGAACGGAGAGAGTATACGTGAAGCCGCATGTGAAGCTAAAAAATAAATGTGAAGTCGCTGGCCCTAATTAAATTCAATCCCGACGAAGTATTTTTTTTAAAACAAAGAAAAAAAGATTTGGACGGTTTATAATAAAAGCTAGCCAAAAGCCAATACAACACAAAATACACCATCCTGGCTTTTAGGCCCCTGCACGAGTCAATGACCTAGTCGCCCAAGTAACCAAAGCTTCAACTATGCACCTCAACGCAACATGGCAGAGGGTGTCGCTCTGACGTCATGCTGGGCCCCAAGGCAGCAATCCCAAACGAGTTGACAACAAAGTTTCTCGAGCGACCAAAACCGTCACTGAGACACCTCGACGCAACTTCATGGAGGCGATGGTCCATAGCCGCCGCTCCAACATACACGCTGGCCCTAGGAAGCACACTGCCTAACCAATGACAAAAGACTCGCCGCGTCTTGCCACCAACTCCCTCTAGTCGTTCCTCAGGTCGGCGAACACCCAAGAGGAAAGCGACGAAATAGCGTCGCCCTCGCCCAATCCTACGTGAGATATGGGGTTTACCCCGGAGAAACCCGGGTGGAGAAGCGAGAGCACCATCACAGCGATGCCTTCGAGAAGAACGCGTCGCCAAAGGGCGTCGGCGCCCTCTATCCCGGCCAGAAGCCAAGCCAAATAGGCGATTGTTTGTCCTACTCCCCGACAATATGCTCGTCTATGGCACTGCCCACTTTGGGTCCATCGGAGACGATGACACTCGAGCGGTTAAACCCACGACGACGCGCTCGTATTCCACCGCGCCCACAGGCAGGTCCCAGTTAGTACTGGTATGGACTAATTAGTGCTACATACGCTGGCTCTTTATATTTACAGCCTTAATACTTGATCTTTGTGTTTCGGGATAGTAATGGGATGATCCGGTATATTTCTGGAATTGCCTTAGGAGGGGCGGATTAACGAGCCTTAAGGATTAGCGTGTTAAGCTCGTACTCTTTAAGGCTCGGCTCGTTACTGCTCATTAAGCCCGTCAATCTTAACTAGAAAAACTAGTCCTCAACCCGTGCACCTGCACGGGCTAGATTGTTTTGTATATTATCAAAATATTATTATGTAATTCAATAAACTCTATACTTTCTTATGGAATAATGTGACTTGATGTATTTCTGCAGATTGGGTGTATAAGTGATGAATAAATTCAAATCATATATATTCAGTTTTAAGAATGCAATGTTGGCATTTGGTAACATAGGACTAAGGCTACCTTACACGAATAAACGTAGAATTTTTGTATATCTGAAATCATATACATTTGTGAATCTGAGGTATAGGTTCTTGTATTGTGTAGCAGAATGATAATACAAATTTTTATATGTATAGTTTGTAACTAACTACAAATGGCACGGAGTAAAAACCTAAAATGTAACATATTACTAAAAAGCAACTTAACCATGTGCATTGTCCTAAATTTTACTTCTATCTTACTGCTCAAGTTGCTCCATGTAGTACTTAGTACATATTTTCCTTGATTGATTTCAGTTGCTTGCTCGATCATGCAATTTGTGTGGTAGAATTATTCTTGTTAAACTTTAAAGGCTATGGAACCATTCTAGTTGACAGTTAACCATTGTTGGACCAAAGTTTTGCTACCATCAGCCAAACACTGATAAAAATATAACATCCTTTAGAGGTACATGATCCACCGATTATTTTGTTAAGTATGCAAAAGCGTCAAAAATTTATAACTTGGCTCGTCCTCGATATTATTACACATTAGAGAGGAAAGGAAGACTAATGTGTAAAAGCAAATGATAATGAACTATAACCCTCCCATAGAAACCAAGTCTATGTTAAATTAACTTGGGAATGCTTCACATATAGGAGTTTAAAACGGTCCAAAGTTACCGATAATTGGCTTAACATAGATCAACTTCTACTCTGAAAATCATAAAAGTGCGCATGGGTCCTAAATGAATTAATGTTCGGAATATAAAATATAGGTCTTAATGAGTAAATTTGCCTCGTCTGCGCCATATATTGGACTTTTGATTGGAAATAAAATACACCCAACAATCAGTATGAAGAGATTCAAACCCGGAGTACTATGAAGAGGGTTCCAAAACCTGAGTTCGTGGAGAGGCCAATTGTGGAGTAAAATTTATCATCCTTGTCTTGCAATATCGGAAACTGTAATTGAAGACATACACCTATACCATACTGAAAGAACATAACCAATTTGGCACCATAATCCAAGCAGAAGAAATGTACCCCCGGAACACTCGTGGTACATGAAAATCGGTATCCTTCCCCCCAATTTCTTAATTAACAAATTATGGACTAAATGGAGCAGCAGAAATAGATCAGTACACCACTCTATATTGCTACATGCCGAAAAATACATACCACCATCTACCAGACTTGATCATCACGTCTGGTTACTTTCTGCTTTCACATGGTTCTCTCTCTCTCAGACGAAGGGATTGCAGCATTTATATTCTATATGTGCTCTACACGTTAAAAAATGTGCTCTACAGAATCAATAGTAAAGCATGGAGTTTAGGGTACAGAAATAGAAAACGATGACCATGTTGCTTTTCATGTACACCCATTCCCTCCACCTTAGTTTTTAAAAATGATCCTATGGAGCCATGGGCATTCATTCAGAACATAGTGTACAAATCATAAACAAACCTGCGAACTCATACATAAAACTGTGCATGCATCCTAATCAACTCAAGTGGTGCACTTAGAGAACTCCCAAAGCTGAAGAAGGAAATAATTGAATAGCAATCGAGGGTAGCTATACTATCCAACATAAAATAGGAATAGAGCGTTGTTGGATGACACAATTCTTGCGGAAATATCAAGGAGATACATTTGAGTATTAATCCGTACATTGAACAACAAAATAGGGGTGTGACACTTCCATGAAAAATGTATTTACCTCATATAGCCATAGTGACTCTACCGTTTGCATTACCAGGGCAAAAAAAACTTATTTGATGTAATCATCCACATAATAATCCAGATCATAAACAGAAACGCTTTATTGACTAAGTAATGCTAGGTGTATGATAAAAAAAAGTCCGATTAGGAAAGACGAAACAACAATGTGGACTTCATAGTTAAGCCAACATAGAAAAAGACTGAATCTTGTAGGCTTGAACACATCGCACATAACCTTGCCCAGATACGTAGTTGTGTTCTACTACTGTAGACGGGAAGAGAAACAGAAGGCCGCCGTCGCCCGTCAAAGCGGTGCAGCTCGCAGCCATCAACGCTCCAGTCCGCGGGACCTTTTCACCGCAACTCATCCCGTGCCGTCCTGCCGCAACCGACGGCGCGAGCTTGTCGACGTTTTCCCACGGCAGTTCGGGCATGTTAGCATGTTGGCCTCCATCTCCGGCGCCCAGTTCGTTGCCTCTTCATGCCGCGAGCCTCATTAGCTTGCATATTTTTCTTCCAGCTGTCTGAACGTTCGATCCAGTGTGTCGTTTGAGGCTGCCTACGACACATCAGTTGATGGTGCGATCGCTATGTGCTTCTCGATCTTGCTTCTCTCGATCTGATCAAAGCAAGTAAGAAACAAACGATAGATTTCGTCAACCACATCAATGTTTCTCCGGCCGGCTGCAGTGCAACACGAATAAACAGATCAGAGGAGCAGCCATGCGGCATGATGTCTACCAAACTCTCGCTGTTTAGATTGATTGATTTTTTTTTTACCAAAGATGTAGATTGCCACCAGATCATGCATGGATGAGAAGGAAACGGTTGGACGTTTTTTTTCTCTTATACGTAGCAAAGGGATGACATATTTGAGAGGTTACGTGGTGGAGGAGTCTAGGTCTCTCCTGCTTTATCCTACGCTTAATAATAAATCATAGATCAATCTGATGGATGACGTTATGCTGAACTCCAGGATTAACGTGGAGGCTTTTACGGTGCCTCCAATTAGTATAAATATAAGATCCTGCTCAGCCATGTTTATTAAAATCTCGTTAAGGTCATGGGTAGTTAATAAACTAAAATATGTCCGACAACCGTGATGATAACGTTTGGTGCAATTTTTACGAAGGAGGTGGTGGCTACAAGAGGAGATATGCTAGTTTGATAACTTGTTGTTAGTTGGGTTGGACCGGTTAGATTGAATAGACAGGTAGTCGTGTCGCAATAATATATATTTTCGTATAAGATAAATATGTGTTGTACTCTACTCATGAACTTAACGAGCTACTCGTGGAACTCACTATCTCGTTCATTAGGATCACTAAACTTAACGAGTTAAAATGTATGATTGACTCGGTTCATTAAGAAGCGAGCTATGGGCCTAACAAACCGAACTATCGAGTGCTCATTAAGCTCGCGGGCAACGAGCTTTTGGTCCAGCCTGAACAACTTGAGAGGCCACAAGTCGATCTATATCAAATGAACAATCAGTGGTCTCGGGTATTTCAGATCCATCAATTTTTCTGTTGTTTTTTACATGTTGTGATTGATACTTAAAATACAAGTAGAGTGTGATGTTTAGGCCCCATTTGGGAGCCAATTTTCTGTAAGTATTTCAAAAATACCTTTTCTTCCCTGAGTATTGAAGTATTAAATACTTTGAGGTGTTTTCCTTCAGCAAAAAAACGTAGTTTTACATACTTCAGTATTTAGAAAACTACACTTTTTTTAAGTATACGAAAAAGAGGGCTTGAGCTTGATATACCACAATTGTTTCTATAATTTTTTATTGTTCCATACTTGTTTTATTGCATTGTCACATATTTCTGCTATAGTTATATATATTTTTTAGAGCATTTTCTTGGACTAACCCATCGATAAGATGTCCACTATCAGTTTCTACTTCCTGCCTGTTTTTGGTTTCAGAAAATTTGTACAGAAAATATTCTCGGAATAAGCTGAAAATTTACAGGGATTATTTTTTCACTGACATGAAGATGGAGTCCAGAGAGCCGGAAGGGAGGCCCACAACCACCAGGCAATGCCTAAGCGTGGGTCTACCCCCTGTCGCGCCTCCCCATCGCTTGGTGGCCCTAGGCACCGCCTCGGGCCGCCTCTTCACCCATAAATACAACCTTGACCAAAAACTGGCGAATAATGGAGGATTTTTCTAGAAACACGTCCGAGCTCTATTGTCATCCAAAACCCTAATTTGGGAGACATAAGTATCTGATATTTCACTCTGTCGGAACTAGGAATTGCCTCCGGAGCAATCTTCATCGACGTTGTTGTCTCCCATGATAATGCGGGAGTAGTTCCTCCTCGGGGCTGAGGGCTTCTATCACAAGCTATGTGGTTATCTCTCTCCAATTATGTTATCTTGTGTGATCATGAGCATTGTTAATCTAGTTGAATTCATATGATGTTTCCCCTTGTTTATGTAATGGATATGATGTTGCTTAGTTGATTTTATCTAGTATAATTTTCGGAGTCACCTTTGTCCCATGATTCCAAGGTGACAGTGCGGGTGTCGTGTGTGACTCTATGGATCAAAGATTAAAGGGATACTTATCATGAATTTGTTCTTCTTTGTTAGATTGAATGATGGAATTCGGAGGTTTCTTAATGGTTGTGTTTAGTATGATTTTCATGGCAAGGTGACAGTGTGGGTACCATGTTATATTAGAAAGGCACTATTCAAGAGATGTTTGTGGTGTTTGTTAGTATTATCTTTGGATGCTCAAAGTGATAGGGTTGGGGTGTCCATAGATGAGGGACGCGAACTTTAAGGTGTGCTTTTCTAGGCCTACGCATGTCTCACCTTTTTTGATCCATAGAAGAGTGATCTCCGAGTGACGTCTATCATGCATTATTTTGGAGGGTTTATCATATGTTTAATTATGTTAATATTGTTAAGAGTTGCCACTGGTGAAAGTATGATCCCTAGCCCTTGTTTTTAATCATTGTTACACCATTTACTTTAAGTTTTGTTACTTGTTACTTTGCTTCCATTTTTGTTACAGATTTGCAATACCTTGTTTTACCATCCATATTACGTTATTTTACCATCTGCTCGCCGAACTAGTGCACCTATAGAACTGACAATTGTATTGGTTGTGTTGAGGACACAAGAGATTTTTTCTATCTTAACTGTAGGGTTGTTTGAGAGGGATACTTTTCAACCTACACCTCCATGTGTTCGATAAACCTTTGATCACTCACTTAAGTAACATTTGTTGATGTCCTAAAAACCTTTGTGCTTGGTGTCCCAACATAATCTACAAGAATAGAAGCGTGTAGTAGACATCAATCTTGTTTATAGCGTCGTTGCGGGAAAGGTGTGTGCTTGGAGGTATCTTCTTTAGATCATGCAATTAGTTTCTTCTTTATTTTTCTAGTTAGGCTTAATGAAAAATAAAAAAAATATGAGAGAGCTTTATAAAATTTATAAAGAACTAGGATATAAAGTATTTTAGGAGAAAATAAAAAAAACATATGGAACTTTATTTGCATAACAATCATGATAGTCGCAATTTTATTAGCATACATTCTTTGGACACCATTATTGCTAATATTATGAAAAAATTTAAGCTTCAGGAAGTCGGTTTTTATGAAAATGGTATTTTTATTCCCCCCAAGCTTTGAGGAGAAAATTTGCTTCGATGATATTATGCCTCCCGTATATGATGATTACAATAATTATAATGATATTTTTAGTCCACCTACTATTGAGGCTAAAACTTATTATTACTATAATATTCCTCCTATTTATGATGATTACAATGATGGCTAGGATAGTTTTACGCCCACTACTACTAATCAGAATGACTATACTTATGTGGACATCAATAATACTTTTATGATGGTAGATGACGAAAATGATGCTTTATGTGATGGCTATATTATTAAATTTTCTTATGATGCTTCTAAAAATTACAATGATAGAGGGAGACACGGTAATAAATATCTCAACAATATTAATTTTCCTCTCTTTATGCTGAAAGTTTTGAAGTTGCACTTGTTTTGCCTTCCTATATATGCTACTAGCTTTATGCTTCAATAATTTGTTTTCTTAAACGATTGATATGCATAAAAAGTGGGTTGGACTTAAATGTGCTTTATATATGCTCCTTGATGCTCTCTTTATTGTGCTTCAGTTGTTCTTATTATGTGAGCATCTTTAAAATCACTATGCCTAGCTAGAAGGCGTTAAAGAAGAACGCTTATGGGAGGCAACCCATCATATTTTTTTTCTTTCGTTTTTTTTTGTTTTTTTTCCTGGAAGTTGTTCCTCTGTAACAACTTCTCATTATCCTTTTATTTTCATTGTTCTGCCAAGAGTTTCCTCTAATTCTTTGATAGTGCACAGTTTGGTGTTGTTGTTGTTGTCCTGAAACAGATTTCCTGTACTGACTTGTCAAATTTGTTAAAAATCATCAGAATGTCTTTTTGATCTGTTATTTTTTTATAGAAAGCCTTATAATTTTATCTACCATTCATTAGTTCCGAGTTTTATGATTTGAGATATGTAAGTACCTCGAAAAAAGTCATCTTTACAAACATTTATGTTTTGATAGATTTCTGCCTTTATTTCTATTTATCTCCTTACGTGCTAGAGTTTGCGATTCTTTTGACCGAAGAGCTGTAAGTAAATCTTAGTAACAGTAGTTATGATTATTTGGAGTGTTTCAGTGTGTTTCTATGGATGGATTTATTTTATTGAGACTAACCCTCTAATGAAAATTATGAGATATTTTGTGTGAAGGAAGTTTTCAAGTGTCACGGGAGAGAATGATATGAGAAGATTAAGGAGGCAAAAAAGCTCAAGATTGGGGATGCCCAATGCCCCTTGGTGGTGCAGGAGTGCACTCGTTGGGAAACCCCAAGAGGAAGGTTATGAAGAGCGTAGAGGCAAGTTTTTCCTCAGAAAGAAACCAAGGTTAAATCGACCAATAGGAGAAAATAAATCACTTCCGAAGGTTGTTGTCAGCTGATGTTGGCAGGGCACACTACCGGTTCAGAAGCAACGTGGAATCTACACAAAAAAATCAAGTTACTTTGCCCCAACGAAGTAGTGAGGTTGTCAATCTCACCGTTTTTGCTGAAACAAAGGATTAGACGTATAGTGTGGAAAATAGTACTTGTTTGCATTAGATGAAAGAGAACAGTAATTGCAGTAGTAAAACAGCGGTTGTATTATCAGTGTAAAGAAATGGACCAGGGTCCAAATTTCACTAGTGGTGTCTCTCCATAAAACAGAGATAACATGTTGGGTAAACAAATTACAACTGGGCAATTGACAGATATAAAGGTTGCACTGTAGTGCATATGCATGACATGATGATTACTATGTGATTCATGCGGGAATTACAACAAAATTCATAGACCGTTATCCAACTGCATCTATGACTAATAATCCACCCTCAGAGCGTAATCCAATCAAACCTCTGGTATTAAGTTGCAGGAAAAAGATTATTGCCTTAAGTAAAGTGTGTAATATAAACAATGTAAACATCGTTTCTTTCTCCCTAATGGCAACAACTCACCCCCCACCTGTTACGTTTCTCTCACTCGAGCGTGAGCGAAAGGGAGGCATGAACCCACTATCGAGCATACATACCCCCTCTTGGAGTTAAAAGCATCAAATTTGCCAGAGCATCTACTAGTAAGAGAGACCATGCAAGATAATAAATAACATAAACATGAAAGAACATGATAGATTGATAATCACTGGACATAGCATTCAATATTCATCGGATCCTAGCAAACACAACGTCTAGAATTACAAACAGATGATCTTGATCATGTTAGGCAGCTCACAAGATCGAATCATGATGCATAAAGAGGAGAGAACAACCATCTAGCTACTGCTATGGACCCGTAGTATAAGAATGAACTACTCATGCATCACTCCAGAGGCAGGCATGATGATGAAGAGCCCTCGGGTGATGATTGCCCCTCCTGGGAGGGTGCTGGAGAGAGCTTCAGAACCCTCCCGAACTAGGCTTGACGATGACGACGACTACAGAAATTTTGGTGCAAAAAGGCTCGGGTCTTTTAGGTTAACCCGTGGAGGAGCTTAAATAAGATAAAGGACAACGTCGGTGGGTGGCCATGGGGCACACCACCTGGTGGCGCGGCCGGGGGGGGGGGGCGCACCGCCCTATGCTGTGAGGCCCCAGGGCCCCCTTCCGGGTCTCCTCCGGATTCCGTGTACATGACAACTTTCTAAGACCCTAGGATTTTGTTTCGTCTAATTCCGAGAATATTTCCAACACAACTTTTCTGAAACCAAAAACAACAGAAAACATGAACTGGCTCTATGGAACTTGTCAATTGGTTAGTCTCGGGAAATCCATAAGAATGACATAAAGTGTATAGGAAACATGTAGCATATGGCATGAAAACAACATGGAACGTTAGAAATTATAGATACATTTGAGACATAGCAAGCATCCTCAATGTCGCACCCGGACTTCTAGAGGATACTCGCAGTTCCGTTGAACAGTAGATGATTGGATTACGGGGCTTACCGGCACCCGCATCTCTTACGAGTAGGCCAACACACGTAGGTGTGACAACCAACCCCTACTGTTCATCGTCTACGTAAACCATCCCATAGAAATCAGGATACTACCATTGACGTACTTCATGCCATACACACATGGTACGTCAACGGCGTTTAACAAAATGATAGCACAACAGATCTCTAAGACACAAATAAATAGAAATAAGTTGCAAATAGCTGTCACTAGAGCAGAGATAGCAAATACAATCATCCAGAGGACACATGTCCCAACAATTCATCATTACATCACAGCGGAAGCATCCAAAGTGTCTGAGTACAGACAAGATCCAAATAGGCCTAAGAGGCCGGAAACGAAAAGACGGAGCCCATCCACGATGTCTCGGATCCTGCCCGGGTCCGCTATCTACTCGTCAACAGCCTCGTCAAACTCCACGTAGTAGCCATCACGGGGATCCTCGTAAGCGTAGTCTGCGGAAACCACAGCCCCAAAGGGGTCAGTACATAAACGTACTGGCAAGCAAGACTCACAATTCACCAAGATGTACCCCACAACATCAAGCACAGATGCTTTGGGTTCAACGGAAGAAAGGGGTGATACAAAAGATGCGGCAGCTGGCTGCACTAACCAACTACAGAACATACTACAACTTCCGGCTAACAGAAAGGAGATAAGATAGCGTATCGTAACCAACTACCAACTAACTCCAAACAAACCCATCCTGGATCTCGCCCCTTATCCAAAGAAGCAATCCGAGGATAACTCACACATTTGGATTAATGATGGTTCACATTGTTGTGTCAATAGGACTATTACTAGTCAAGTTATCATTAGTTAGGTGTAAGTTGTTCTGAGTACTTGTTAGCCAGTACTTTCACCAAGTCAACCATAACCGCGGAAAACACGGCTTCTCGAGAAGATTTATCCCTGCAGGGTGCACCAATTTGGCCGTACACGTAAGAATAACCCGCCAGATGGAATGCCTTCCACCAAGCGGGGCACTCAACACAACTCAACTCTTCTTCGCATCAAGCCCAAAGAACCCCGTGCAGTTGAGCGCACGGCTAATCAAGCCCCACGAAGAAAAGGGGACCCTCATAGCACTCTAAGAACGTGTCTCCCTAAATGCCGACTACAAAAAGTTCCACCCTGGCCACGGGTTCGCACCTGCATATGCATGCGGCAAATGGAAAACCCGAACTAAATGAGGCGATTTGGACGAGATGCGAATCGAATCAAATTGAGGGGGGCGCCCATACACGCTTCCCACATGCGGATAGTGCGCTCATCATGGATTAGTAGACAAGACCCGTTTCTTAATTAGGGTCGACACTAGCAGGCCTCAAAACCACGCCGGGCCTCCTGCCGGTGCCTTATAATCAAATTATTATTACCCAAACATTAATAGGTTGATTGATTAACATCGAGCCCAAGAACATAGTAAAATATGATAACGGAAAGTAACGGGTAACAGACTCGAGCAAAAACAACCCTAAGCATGCTAGTAAGACACGGGCAACAAGCAAAGGGGTTATAGGTGTGGGGGTGAGGCTATATCAGGGTTAAAGGATAACATGTGATAGGTTCGTAACAGAAGCAACGATTCATAAGGCTAGCAGAATAGACAACGGAAAGTATCGGTATCCAATGTGGAAAGGAACACAATGGTTCATGTGAGTGAATACATGCCTGCAAGCTTAGCAGCCTGGTACTGAGCTAACTCCTCAGAAGGGGTGTCGTAAAGCTCGTCTGTCTCAATGTCGTCGTCTATTCGATAAGAAGCAAACAAACAACGCAAAGAGACAAGCAATCAATAACATGGCATAATGCACAATCATGGGATGATGCATGTCAATTTAATTGATGCATCAAAATAAGCAAGTTGACATGGTAACATGAATTAATGGACCCATATGCAATTTGGATTGCATATGGAAAATGCCCATGAATTAAGGTGGAAATAAATGATCTACAAACAATTACCATGTGCAAGTTGATTAGCATGATGCATGCATGATGAAAACAATAAGAAAACAACATTAGTTTCATTTTGAAATAAGGTTTACCAAGTTTGGAATTTTATGTATTAAGTTTTGGAATTTTGGTTCCTTAAAGGTGTCACACAAGCATTTGTTGTTTTCAGCAATTTAAATTGTCCAAAATAGATATCAAAGTTCATATGTGAAAAGAACACACAATTTTAGTTGGAATACATGTTTCAATTATTGAAAAAGGAAATAGAATAAATTACTTATGAATTAAACAAGATTAAACAAGTTTTAATTGAATTTAATTCAAGTATGAATTTATTTGAATTTTATTTGTTCACGACATTAAACCAAATTCATATTTGAAAAGTTTATACTTTTTTGGTTTGAAAACATATTTTATAAGTTCAAAAATAATTTAATTTGAGCAAGTTATGAATTTAGCAAACTTAAATGATTTAAACAAGGTTTACATTATTTAAGCAATTTTAATTATTCAAAACATGAAACAAAATTTATATTTGGAAAGGTGGTTCAAAATAGCATGGAAAACATATTTAATATGTGGCTTTTGAATTAATATTGAATTAGTTATGCATTTAATCAAATTTAAAAGGAGTTGTTTGAATTTGAAATTTGAATGCATTTGAATTGTTCGAAACAGAATACAAATGGTTTAAATAGATAGAGGATTTAATTTGGTTCAGGAAACATATTTTATTTGCATTATTTGGAGTTAGAAATTAAAAGTTATTAGCATTTTAAAAGCAGGGACTATTCTATAAGAGAAAAGGACTTAAATTTAAAAGAAACTGGGCAGAAAACAATTTCTACCGCGCAGTGGCCGAACCTGGGCCACTGCCAGCGGGCCCTGGCCACCGTGGCAGCTCACGTGGCGCTCACTGCCGCAGACAGGTGGGCCTCCTGCCTGCCCGCGTGTCAAATTGCAAAAAAAGGGGGATAAACTGCGCCGCGGGGGGTCGAACCCACGACCTGGGCTTGCGCGCGTGCAGTGTGCTACCACTGCGGTAGCGATTCAGTTTTGATAGTAACGCACGCGCGGTGAGGTTATGCTTCAGTTCGCGTTTAACTGAATTTTTCTGCGTGCGATTCTGAACTTTCGTCAGAGAGCTCGACTGGCCGGCGGCGAGCGGCTCGCGGTGCTGTGGCTCGCTGCGGTGTGCTGTGGTGATGCTTGCGCGTTGTGTGCATCGCAGAGAAGAGACAGAGAGCGAGGGGAGGTGGAGGTGACGCTCACCTCCCTGTAGAGGAAGCAGAGGGTCGGGGGAGGTCGACGTCGCCGGCGGCAACAGAGAAGATGGCGGCGGCGTTGCAGTTGCTCCGGGACGTTGTGGGGGTGTCGAGGACGTAGATGGTACCGCGGAGAGCTCGTTCCCGTTGCTAACCTGCACGGAGGCTCACCCTACCGGCGACGAGCATCGCAGATTCAGAAGGGGTGGCGCCGGTGTGAGGTTCAGAGAGGGAGAACTCCGGGCAGAGAGAGGGAAACGACGACGGGAGAGAGGGAGAGGGTGGAGTAGGGTTAGGGCTAGCAGCTCGGGGCCTAGGGTTAGGTTTATAGGGCGTAGGGGCGAGCGCTAGCCGTCTGCTGCGCGCTGCCGTCGACGTGGACAGCCGGATCGGGCGTCGTACAGGTTGAAGACGACGCGAACAGGTATCGGGCCGGTTGGTGGGCTGGGCCTGCCCACTGCCTGCCCTCCTCTCTCTCAGTTTCTCTTTTTTAATTTTTCTGTTTTTTTTTTGGCTGATTTGAAAAAGGAAGAATAAGGCTAGGTTTTGATGTTAGAAAATTTTAGAAAAATTTGGTATTGCTTAATTATGTAACAGCAACAACTTGCCAAGTTTAGTTTTCAAAAAAAATTGAATTAAAGTGCTGTTTGTAATTTGATGGAATTTGAATGAATTTTGAATATTAAGTGAAATATTGAAAGCAATAATTTAAATAGTTTGAACCTTAGTTTAATGGAAACAAAAGATGAAAGTGTTTTGTAATTTTCATAAACTTCAACATGGTTGTTGTTTGGACAATTAATTGAATTTGAAAATGGTTTGGTATTGTAACATCCCAAGTATGAAAATACCCCTAGAATGTTTGATTTCTTGTTATTAAAGTATTGCATCATGTCATCATGTTTATTTCATTGTTTGCATTTGTTACTATTTGTTTTGCATCTGTTTTATCTTGTTTTCACAATGAAACTCAAACAAATTCAAATGGTTATTTCATACTTGCTCTGTTACAACATTTGAAATAAAAATCAAAAAAAACAACCCATTTGTTGTCATATTTTTCAATATTGATCAACTAATAAAATGGTGTTTTTAATTCCACTAATTCATTCCAAATTGGTTTCAAATTCAAAGCAAATCATCAACAGCACCTCATTTGGAAATAATAAAAATACCAAACCGTTCCAACATTTTTAATCCAATTAATAATAGGGTTCACCCTATTAAGTTGTTGTTTTCTATATTAATTAACAAATGATTCCAATTCAAACCAAATGTATTCAAACAGAACCCAACTTGAGTTTATGGAAATCACCAATCAATTATACTCATTTAATCAAATTAAATCATAGGGGTCACCCTATTCAAAGTTTGTTTTTATTAAATGATCACTTAATTAAAAATGCATCCAAATTTGAATTACATACAAACATCAAGCAAATTTAAAGCTATCTGAAAACAAAACTTGGCTACTGTTTTCTTTTAACCTAACTAGCTTAACTAAATTTTTATACCATTTTTACTAACCAAAATATCATGTTTTTCTTCCAAATCCTAATTCTACAAAAAAAAAACAAAACAGAAAAAGGAAAAAGAAAAGCTAGCAGCGCGCGCGTCGCCTAACCTACCTAGCCCATTTCTTCCTCTCGCGCGCGCAGCCCAGCCCGTTACCGCGCCGCGTACCGGTTCGATTGGAACCCCGTCGTCCTCCTCCGCGGTACGGCGCCCATCGGAGAGTGCCACGACGGCAGTACGGCACGCTCCGACGGCCACCAGCCACTCTAGAGTCCTATAAGACCCCCACGGCCCCCGCCGCTCTGCCCTAGACGCTAGGGTTCCTATTCCCGCATCTCCGCCGCCCTTTTCCACCTCGCTGCCACCGAATTCCCCTCTCTGCTGCAGATCACCGAAGTCGCTGCTCTGAATCCGTCCACGCCGCCGTCGCCATGATGCACCAATCCCCCACCTAGCTACTGCAAACGTTCCGCCACGGTTCCTTCTTCCTTTTGCACACCGGAGTGGAGCTCGCCATCGAATACAGAAGCGCCGCCGTCCACGACCCCTCCGCAGCTGCCGTCGTCACGCCGTCGTCATCAACCCTCTGCCACGCCTACAAGCGGTGGTGAGCCACCAAGATCTCCTCCCTCCATCTCCTCTCTGTTGCGCATCCATGTCTGCACACGCACACATCCACCAGTTCGAGCACGGCCACCGCTCGCCGCCGGTGACATCTCCTCTGACAAAGTTCAGTCGTTTGTTTCGTCAGTAAAGTTCAGTATCTCGCTTAGTAACGTTATCCTCCCTGCGCCCTGCTATCTGACAACAAACTCGACACAGCTGCACTGGTTCAGTCGTTGCGCGCAGCGGGGGAGATCGCGGGTTCGAGTCCCGGCTCCCTGGGATAAAATCCCCACCTTTTTTCGGCTGAGTGCTGACAGGGAGGGCCCCCTGTCAGTCACATGTGGCCACGCAAGCACAGCGAGCCCCAGGCCCACGCTGCAGTGACAGTGGCTAGGTGCCTGTGCGGTGCAAATCGTTTTATCACATTTCTGTTCCAAAATCTAATTCTTTTAATTGCAGAATTAAACACTAAAACTAAAACATGAATAACTTTTAATCTATAATTCCAATTAATAAAAGTTATATATGTTTGTTGTTCCAAATTTAATCATATTTCCAAATATTCCAATTGTGTACTGTTTTGAAAATTCCCAAATGCATTTAAAATTCAAATTTGAATAATTCAAATGCAAATTTCTAAATTCAATAACTAATTCATCCCCAATCCAAAAAATGCAAATAAAATATGTTTTCCATACCATTTTGAATAACCTTTTCAAATATAATTTTTGTTTCCTGTTTTGAAATTTCAAAATGCAATTCAAATTTGAATTCAAATAATTCAACTACAATTTGCTAAATTCAATAACTAATTCATTATTAATCCAATAAATGCAAATAAAATATGTTTTCCATACCATTTTGAATAACCTATTCAAATATAAATTTTGTTTCATGGTTTGAATAATTTAAATTGCCTAAATAATTTAATCCTTATTTAATTCATTTAAATTTGATAAAATCATAACTTGCCCCAAATAAAATATTTTTGAACATGCAAAATATGTTTTCAAACCATAAAAGTGTGAAATTTTCAAATGTGAAATTGAATTTATGTTTTGAATAAATAAAATTCAAATAAAATTCAAACTTGTTTTAAATTCATTTAAAACTTGTTTAATATTGTTTAAGTCATAATA
This sequence comes from Alopecurus myosuroides, assembly GCA_028641055.1. Classification (NCBI taxonomy): domain Eukaryota; kingdom Viridiplantae; phylum Streptophyta; class Magnoliopsida; order Poales; family Poaceae; genus Alopecurus; species Alopecurus myosuroides. The sequence continues at coordinate 691,861,973 of CM054057.1, forward strand.
AATTCATCCTAATTCCTTTTTCAATATTTGAAACATGTAATCCAACTAAAATTTTGTGTTCTTTTCAACTATAAATTTTGTTAATTGTTTTGCACACTTTAATTTGATGAAAACAACAATTGTTTGTGTGACATGTTTAAGTGACCCAAAATTTCTAAACTTAATAAATGTTTTCCAACCATGTTAAATTCCTTTTCCCTTGCATCTATTATTGTTATTTTGTTGTTAACATCATGCATGCATCATGCTAACAACTTTCACATAATAATTAATTGTAAATCATTTGTTTCCACTTAATTCATGGACCCTTTTCCATATGCAACTCAAAATTGCATAGGGGTCCATCTTAATTGTGTTACCATGTCACTTAGTCTATTTGGATGCATCTATTAAATTGACATGCATCATCCCATGATTGTGCACTATGCCATGATAATGATTGTTTATATTTCTGCCTTGTTTGTTTGCTTCTTCTCGAATAGACGACGACGTTGAGACAGACGATCTTTACAGCACCCCTTCTGAGGATCTAGCTCAGTACCCGGCTGCTGAGTTTGCAGGCAAGTTATCACTCACATGAACCATTGTGTTCCTTTCAACATTGGTTACCGATACTTTCCGTTGTCTATTTCTGCCAGCCTTAGTGGTAGTTGTTTCTGTTACGAACCTATCACATGAATCCATTAACCCTGATATTGCCTCCCCACCACTCCTACAACCCTATTGTTTGAGCCAGTGTCTTACTAGCATGCTTAGGTTGTTTTGCTCGAGTCTGTTACCCGTTACTTTCTGTTACTATTTCTATTATGTTCTGGGGGCTCGATGTTTAATCAATCAATCAATCATGCTAATGTTATTGTTAATAATAATTTGATGATAAGGCACCGGCAGGAGGCCCTGTGTGGTTTTGAGGCCTGCTAGTGTCGACCCTAATAGGAAAAGGGTCTTGTCTACTGATCCATGATGAGCGCACTACCCGCATGTGGGAAGCGAGTATGGGCGCCCCCTCAATTTGATTCGATTCGCATCTCGTCCAAATCATCTCATTTAGTTCGTGTTTTCCATTTGCCGCATGCATGTTTTTGCGAGCCCAGCGCAGGGTGGAACTTTTGTAGTCGGCATATAGGGGGACACGTTCTTAGAGTGCTATGAGGGTCCATTTTCTTTTTGGCTCGATTAGCCATGCGCCCAAGGTGCTTTGGGCTTGATGCGAAGAAGAGTTGAGTTGTGTTGAGTGCCCCGCTTGGTGGGAGGCATCCCATCTGGCGGGTTATTCATACGTGTACGGCCAAATTGGTGCAACCCTGCAGGGATAATCTTCTCGAGAAGCCGTGTTTTCCGCGGTTATGGTTAACTTGGTGAAAGTACTGGCTAACAAGTACTCAGAACAACTTAAACCTAATGATTCACAATCTCACACCCCATGATTAACAACTTGACTAGTAATAGGATTATTGTCACAATAACTTGATTCATCTTTAAGCCAACTGTGTGAGTTATCCTCGGATTGCTTCTTTGGATAAGGGGCGAGATCCAGGATGGGTTTGTTTGAAGTTATATTTCAATTTGGTTACAATACTCGATCTTATCTCCTTTCTGATAGTTGGAAGTGGTAGAATCTCTGTAGTTGGTTAGTGCAGCCAGTTGCTGCATCTTTTATATCCCCTTTCTTCCGTTGAACCCAAGGCATCTGTACTTGGTGTTGACGGGTTACACTTTGGTGAACTGTGAGTCTTGCTTGCCAGTACGTCTATGTACTGACCCCTTTGGAGCTGTGGTTTCCGCAGACTACGCTTACGAGGATCCAGGTGACGGCTACTACGTGGAGTTTGACGAGGCTGCTGACGAGTAGTTAGCGGACCCGGGCCGGATCCGAGACATCGTGGATGGGCTCCGTCTTTATTTCAACTTCCGGCTTCTTAAGCCTATTTGGATTTGTCTGTACTCAGACCCCATTGAATGCTTCCGCTGAGATGTAATGATGTTATGTTGGGACATGTGTCCTCTGGATGATTGTATTTGCTATTCTCTGCCCTAGTGAGGGCCAGTTGCAACTTATTTCAATCTTTTGTGTCTTAGAGATATGTCGTGTTACCAGTTTGTTCAAAGCCGTTGACTTACCATGTGTGTATGGTATGAAGTACGTCAATGGTAGTGTCCTGATTTCTATGGGATAGTTTACATCGACGGTGAACAGTAGCGATGGGTTGTCACACATAAGTGTTGGCCTACTCGTAAGAGGACGCGGGTGCCGGTAAGCCCCGTAATCCCATCAGAATACTGTTCAGTTCGTACGGTGAGTATCCTCTAGAAGTCCGGGTGCGACAAATGGTATCAGAGCCTGTCTGCCTGTAGGATCCCCTTTTACTGGTCGCAGTTGAGTCTAGAAACTATTTGGTAGCTATATAGGAAAAATTAAACGTGAGAGTAGGAATTCTGCCATTTTTCTTCTTTCCCCACCCACCCACCCTTTTCTGGTAAGGAAGTGCAACGTTGTTTTCTCTCTTCTCACCTAAACTTTCAAGTTAGGATTTCACGTGTTTTGGGTTCTCCGTAGTACCTCAGGAGTTTTTGGTCTCGTGTTTCCCGATGTTGCTTCGATATCCTGTTCTTTTCAACATCCTTATCGTCCGTTGAACCTTGTTGTTGCTTTCCACTTCAGTTCTCTACCGGCGTCTAATCAAAACCTCCCAAATCATCTGCAGATGGATCTCAGGTTCTACCCGCAGGTGGTTCGGATGACTCGTTGTGAGAGCACCGCCGGTTATCCGGAGATGCTGAGAGACATGGTCACTTATCTGGGGTTCCATTGGGCACCAGAGTACCAGGTCTACGAGCAGCAGCGAGAGTTTGACCAGACCTACTACCAGGCTATCGTCTACATTCTGTCAGATGATGGCATGAGCATTGTCCACCGCTACAAGGCAGTAGGTTCCACAGTGGATGTGGCTGTGCAGCAGGCAGCTTATGTGAGTCTCACAGTCCTCCGTGCTGACTACTGGGGGTTTGACGATTCTATCTATCGCCACATCCCCCGTGGTTACATCACTTCAGCGGGAGCTCACTTCACCCTCTACGACAACCTGGATGTCTACGAGCATGATAACACCAGGCTGCACACCACCGCTCAGTTTGTGAGGCACAGTGACGCTGTTGCCACCACACTTTCTCAGGAGTTGGCCTCAGTCAGGGAGCAGCTCTATCTTGCTTTGACTCGTCTGGCTACGTACACCACAGACTTTGTTGGTGATGAGCGCTTTGCACGTTTCCATCAGACAGTTGGACGTAGTTTGCCAGATGCTGGAGGTTACGAGCCGATCAAAGGTCCACTCCTCAACCTCGGAGCTGGTTACACTGGGATTCCACGCTTTGGAGCACAGGGAGACGACGCTTTCTACTTCACCACACCGAGAGTTGCTCTCAGAGCAGTCCCGATCTACGTGGATCGTCGTTCTACCTACTTCCGTGGGATTCCTCCTCACCGTATCTCTCGTCGTACTACTCACCGCCGTCCTGCGTGATTAGCATGGGAGTATCGATGTATCCATTCCTAGCTATGTTTAGTTATCCTTTGTCTTTCGAACCATGTATTGGTGTGTTGGTTATTCTGATGTATTTGAACATGTGATGATGTACCTGTTGGTTATCTATTCATGCGTCGGAATAATCTATCTTTCGGTTACCAAGTCTATCCTTTTTCTGTTGTTGTGCTAAAATGCATGTCTATTTAGGATGCCGCCAACAAGGAGCAACCCGCCTGAACCACCTCCGCTCACGGAGCTATTGACTCAGATGACTCAGGTCGTAGCTCAGATGGCCCAGATCCAGGCTAACCAGCACAACAACCAGAATGCTCCGCGAGTCAGCATCAAGGAGTTTCTGAGCATGGGTCCGAGAGCTTTGGTGGCAACACGTGAGCCTCTGGATGCTGATGACTGGATCAGGGAGATGAACAGGGCTCTGGACATTGCTCACGTTGCTGAGGAGGATAAAGTCAAGTATGCCACCTACCTACTGAAGGGTCAGGCAGCTACCTGGTGGGAGAACTACCAGACCATGAGAGCTGGCTATCCTATCACCTGGGGATGTTTCAAGGATGCCTTCCTGAAGCACCACATCCCAGATGGTCTCATGAAAAGGATGCGTGAGGAATTTTGCTCTCTCAAGCAGGGCAAGCTGGACGTCATTGGCTACCAGAACGAGTTCAATCGTCTCGCTCGATACGCTGGTGATGAGGTATCCACTGAAGCCAAGAAGATGGCAAGGTTCCGCCGAGGTTTTAACCCGGAACTGAAGTACGCTCTCACCAACATCAAGTGCAAGGACTTCGAGGAGCTCGTGAACACCGCGCTTAATGAGGAGAATGGGCGCAAGGCGTTCGAAGAGTCCCGCAAGCACTCACGTGAGGGTGGTTCCTCCTCCAACATGACCACCCCTCCGCAGAAGCGCCACATCTGGGTGCCAAATGCTGCTGTCACTAGGGCTCCATATGCCCAAGCTTCTCCAGGCTTTGCACCCCGCCCACCCAACCCAGCTCAGATGCAGAGTCAGAGGGTTCCAATGGGGCAGCCAAGGCCAGGTCCTTCTCGTGTCGTCACTTGCTACAAGTGCAAGGATACTGGACACTATGCTGATAAGTGCACTCAGAGGCAGCTACCTCCACCTCCTCGCCCCAACACCAACCAGGCAATGGTTCGTGCTCCCCCGACTAAAGCCTTCAACTCCAACAACAGGCCTGTCGGGAGGACCGCAAGGGTGAATCATATCAAGGCCGACAAAGCTGAGGAAGCTGCTGACGTCGTTCTCGGTATATTACCCGTAAACTCTATTCCAGCTAAAGTGTTGTTTGATACCGGAGCATCGCATTCTTTTGTGTCAAAGATTTTTGCAAAAGCATACAACCTAGTTCTGGTTCCGCTAGGAAATCAAATGACTGTTCACTCTCCGGGACCGCAAATGTTGACTTCCAAGATAAGTAAGGACAATCAGATCCTAATTGGAGGCCGCATATTCCTTGCTTCACTCATGTTGCTGGGAAATTCTGACATTGATGTCATTCTGGGTATGGATTGGTTGAAGACCCACAAAGCAAAAATTGACTGTGCTCAAAAGTCAATAACTCTCTCTCACCCTTCAGGCCAGATAGTCTATTCTCCGTATGGATCAAGTTCTGTTCAGCTGTTCAACCTCGATGCAAAACCTCTTCCTGCAATTGAAAATGTTCCGGTGGTTTGTGAATTCCCTAACGTCTTTCCAGAAGAGTTGCCAGGGATACCTCCAGACAGAGCAGTTGAGTTCGTGATCGAGCTTGAGCCAGGTACTGCTCCAATCTCTAAGCATCCATACAAGATAGCTCCTCCTGAACTGAAATTGTTGAAGGAGCAAATCGATATGTACATGGAGAAGGGTTACATTCAGCCTAGTTCCTCCGCTTGGGGTTGCCCAACTCTGTTTGTTGCCAAGAAGGACCAAACAAAAAGACTCGTGGTTGACTATCGTCCTCTCAACGAGAAAACCATCAAAAACAAGTATCCAATTCCTCGTATCGATGATCTTTTTGATCAACTTGCTGGAGCCTCAATATTCTCAAAGTTGGACTTGAGGATGGGGTACCATCAAATAAAGATCAGAAAGGAAGATATTCCTAAGACAACTTTCACCACTCGGTACGGTCTATATGAATACACCGTCATGTCCTTTGGTCTCACCAATGCACCGGCAACGTTCTCAAAACTCATGAATTCTGTCTTCCATGAATACCTCGACAAGTTCGTTGTGGTATATCTCGATGACATTCTAGTCTACTCAAAATCCGAGGAAGAACATGGAGAACACCTTCGTCTCACTCTCATGAAACTTCGCGAGCATCGTCTATATGCCAAGTTCTCCAAATGTGAGTTCTGGATTCCAGAAGTTGCTTACCTTGGTCATATCATCTCTGCCAAAGGCATATCCATTGACCCGGAAAAGGTTAAGGCAATTGTTGATTGGAAACCCCCTAAGACGGTGAAGCAAGTCAGAAGTTTTCTTGGCTTGGCTAGCTATTGCCGTCGTTTCGTCCAAAACTTTTCCAAGATTGCAAAACCTCTCACTGATCTCACAAAGAAGGACAAGAAGTTCGTTTGGACTCCACAGTGTGATGAGAGTTTCAATCTCTTGAAGACTAAACTCACTTCCACCCCAGTTCTGGTTGGCCCAGATACTACCAAACCTTTCCAGATATTCTGCGATGCATCTCTCCAAGGCCTAGGTGCAGTTCTTATGCAAGAACGTCAAGTTGTGGCTTATGCTTCACGTCAGTTGAATGCACATGAGCAAAACTATCCCACACATGATCTAGAACTTGCAGCAGTTGTGTTTGCCCTCAAGAAATGGAGACAATACTTGTTGGGTAACAAAACTGAAATCTTTTTCGATCATAAGAGTCTGAAATACATCTTCACTCAGCCAGATCTAAACCTCAGGCAAAGGAGATGGATTGAGAAGATTAAAGACTTTGATCTCACCATTTCTTACACTCCAGGCAAGGCTAATGTTATGGCCGATGCTCTCAGTCGCAAGTCATATTGCAATAATCTCATGATCATGGAAAGCCAACCTCCACTTCATGAAGAATTCTAGAAGCTGAACCTTGGTCTTGTTCCTCAAGGTTACCTTGCTAGCTTGACAGCCAGTCCAACTCTCGAGGACAAGATTCGTTCTGAACAACTTCGTGATACTGAAATCAAGAAGATTGTAGAACACATCAGGGAAGGCAATGATAAATTCAAGTCCTTCTCAATTGATGACAAGGGAACTGTGTTCTTCGAAGGACGCATTGAAGTTCCTCAGATTCAAAGTCTCAAAGATGTCATTCTCAAGGAGGCTCATGAAAATCCTCTCTCCATTCACCCTGGAAGTACAAAGATGTACCAGGATCTCAAGACTCTGTATTGGTGGCCTGGCATGAAACGTGAAATTGCTCAATACGTTTCTGAATGCGACGTTTGTCAACGTGTTAAGGCAGTCCATCAGAAAACAGCCGGTCTACTCCAACCTCTGAAAATTCCTGAGTGGAAGTGGGACATGATTGAAATGGACTTTGTTACTGGTTTTCCAAAGTCCAAGAAGGGCAACGATGCAATCTTCGTTGTTATTGATCGTCTCACTAAAGTAGCTCACTTCTTTGCTGTCAAGGAAACTATCTCAGCTAGCCAGTTAGCAGAGCTCTATACAGCAAGGATTGTTCCTCTTCATGGTGTTCCATTGGAAATAAGCTCAGACCGTGGAAGTATCTTCACTTCTCATTTCTGGAAGAGTTTTCAAGAAGCTTTGGGCACCAAACTTCTGTTCAGCACAGCTTATCACCCTCAATCTCAGGGGCAAGTCGAAAGAGTCAATCAGATTCTCGAGGATATGCTCAGAGCATGTGGTCTCTCCTTTGGCATGAAATGGGAGGATTGCCTTCCATATGCTGAATTCTCCTACAACAACAGCTACCAGGCAAGCCTAGGCATGGCACCATTTGAAGCACTGTATGGCCGCAGATGCAGGAGTCCAATCAATTGGTCTGGAGTTGGTGAACGTTCACTCTTAGGCCCTGACATTGTTAAGGAAGTCGAGGAGAAAGTTCGAATCATTCGTAACAATCTCAAGATTGCCCAGTCTCGTCAGAAGAGCTATTATGATAGCAAGCACAGGGATATGATCTATGCACCTGGTGATAAGGCATATCTCCGTGTAACTCCCCTCAGAGGCACTCATCGTTTTGGTGTGAAAGAAAAGCTTGCACCAAGATACATTGGTCCTTTCAACATTCTCTCAAGGCGGGCAGAAAATGCCTATCGTCTTGAACTTCCAGAAAAGCTATCCAAGGTGCACGATGTGTTCCACGTGTCACAGCTCAAGAAGTGTTTCAAAGATCCAGATCGTGCAGTTGATCATGATTCCATTGAACTGCAAAATGATCTATCTTATGAGGAGCACCCTGTTCGTATTCTCGATGAGACCGAGCGTAAGACTCGCAACAAGAGCACCAAGTTCTTGAAAGTGCAGTGGTCGCATCATTCCGATAAAGAGGCAACGTGGGAGACCGAAGAGGATCTTCGCAAGAAGTATCCGGACCTTTTCACTTCTCAGTAAGGAATCTCGGGGCACGATTCCTTCATTGGGGGGGGGGGCGTTTTGTAACATCCCAAGTATGAAAATACCCCTAGAATGTTTGATTTCTTGTTATTAAAGTATTGCATCATGTCATCATGTTTATTTCATTGTTTGCATTTGTTACTATTTGTTTTGCATCTGTTTTATCTTGTTTTCACAATGAAACTCAAACAAATTCAAATGGTTATTTCATACTTGCTCTGTTACAACATTTGAAATAAAAATCACAAATAAAAACAACCCATTTGTTGTCATATTTTTCAATATTGATCAACTAATAAAATGGTGTTTTTAATTCCACTAATTCATTCCAAATTGGTTTCAAATTCAAAGCAAATCATCAACAGCACCTCATTTGGAAATTATAAAAATACCAAACCATTCCAACATTTTTAATCCAATTAATAATAGGGTTCACCCTATTAAGTTGTTGTTTTTTATATTAATTAACAAATGATTCCAATTCAAACCAAATGTATTCAAACAGAACCCAACTTGAGTTTATGGAAATCACCAATCAATTATACTCATTTAATCAAATTAAATCATAGGGGTCACCCTATTCAAAGTTTGTTTTTATTAAATGATCACTTAATTAAAAATGCATCCAAATTTGAATTACATACAAACATCAAGCAAATTTAAAGCTCTCTGAAAACAAAACTTGGCTACTGTTTTCTTTTAACCTAACTAGCTTAACTAAATTTTTATACCATTTTTACTAACCAAAATCTCATGTTTTTCTTCCAAATCCTAATTCTACAAAAAAAACAACAAAACAGAAAAAGGAAAAAGAAAAGCTAGCAGCGCGCGCGTCGCCTAACCTACCCAGCCCATTTCTTCCTCTCGCGCGCGCAGCCCAGCCCGTTACCGCGCCGCGTACCGGTTCGATTAGAACCCCGTCGTCCTCCTCCGCGGTACGGCGCCCATCGGAGAGCGCCACGGCGGCAGTACGGCACGCTCCGACGGCCACCAGCCACTCTAGAGTCCTATAAGACCCCCACGGCCCCCGCCGCTCTGCCCTAGACGCTAGGGTTCCTATTCCCGCATCTCCGCCGCCCTTTTCCACCTCGCTGCCACCGAATTCCCCTCTCTGCTGCAGATCACCGGAGTCGCCGCTCTGAATCCATCCACGCCGCCGTCGCCATGATGCACCAATCCCCCACCTAGCTACTGCAAACGTTCCGCCACGGTTCCTTCTTCCTTGTTGAAAACGGTTACACCGGCAGTGGAGCTCGCCATCGACTACAGAAGCGCCGCCGTCCACGACCCCTCCGCAGCTGCCATCGTCACGCCGTCGTCATCAACCCTCTGCCACGCCTACAAGCGGTGGTGAGCCACCAAGATCTCCTCCCTCCATCTCCTCTATGTTGCGCATCCATGTCTGCACACGCACACATCCACCAGTTCGAGCACGGCCACCGCTCGCCGCCGGTGACATCTCCTCTGACAAAGTTCAGTCGTTTGTTTCGTCAGTAAAGTTCAGTATCTCGCTTAGTAACGTTATCCTCCCTGCGCCCTGCTATCTGACAACAAACTCGACACAGCTGCACTGGTTCAGTCGTTGCGCGCAGCGGGGGAGATCGCGGGTTCGAGTCCCGGCTCCCTGGGATAAAATCCCCACCTTTTTCGGCTGGGGCTGACAGGGAGGGCCCCCTGTCAGTCACTCCTGTGGCCACGCAAGCACAGCGAGCCCCAGGCCCACGCTGCAGTGACAGTGGCTAGGTGCCTGTGCGGTGCAAATCGTTTTATCACATTTCTGTTCCAAAATCTAATTATTTTAATTGCAGAATTAAACACTAAAACTAAAACATGAATAACTTTTAATCTATAATTCCAATTAATAAAAGTTATATATGTTTGTTGTTCCAAATTTAATCATCTTTCCAAATATTCCAATTGTGTACTGTTTTGAAAATTCCCAAATGCATTTAAAATTCAAATTTGAATAATTCAAATGCAAATTTCTAAATTCAATAACTAATTCATCCCCAATCCAAAAAATGCAAATAAAATATGTTTTCCATACCATTTTGAATAACCTTTTCAAATATAATTTTTGTTTCCTGTTTTGAAATTTCAAAATGCAATTCAAATTTGAATTCAAATAATTCAACTGCAATTTGCTAAATTCAATAACTAATTCATTATTAATCCAATAAATGCAAATAAAATATGTTTTCCATACCATTTTGAATAACCTATTCAAATATAAATTTTGTTTCATGGTTTGAATAATTTAAATTGCCTAAATAATTTAATCCTTATTTAATTCATTTAAATTTGATAAAATCATAACTTGCCCCAAATAAAATATTTTTGAACATGCAAAATATGTTTTCAAACCATCAAAATGTGAACTTTTCAAATGTGAATTTGAATTTATGTTTTGAATAAATAAAATTCAAATAAAATTCAAACTTGTTTTAAATTCATTTAAAACTTGTTTAATATTGTTTAAGTCATAATAAATTCATCCTAATTCCTTTTTCAATATTTGAAACATGTAATCCAACTAAATTTTGTGTTCTTTTCAACTATAAATTTTGTTAATTGTTTTGCACACTTTAATTTGATGAAAACAACAATTGTTTGTGTGACATGTTTAAGTGACCCAAAATTTCTAAACTTAATAAATGTTTTCCAACCATGTTAAATTCCTTTTCCCTTGCATCTATTATTGTTATTTTGTTGTTAACATCATGCATGCATCATGCTAACAACTTTCACATAATAATTAATTGTAAATCATTTGTTTCCACTTAATTCATGGACCCTTTTCCATATGCAACTCAAAATTGCATAGGGGTCCATCTTAATTGTGTTACCATGTCACTTAGTCTATTTGGATGCATCTATTAAATTGACATGCATCATCCCATGATTGTGCACTATGCCATGATAATGATTGTTTATATTTCTGCCTTGTTTGTTTGCTTCTTCTCGAATAGACGACGACGTTGAGACAGACGATCTTTACATCACCCCTTCTGAGGATCTAGCTCAGTACCCGGCTGCTGAGTTTGCAGGCAAGTTATCACTCACATGAACCATTGTGTTCCTTTCAACATTGGTTACCGATACTTTCCGTTGTCTATTTCTGCCAGCCTTAGTGGTAGTTGTTTCTGTTACGAACCTATCACATGAATCCATTAACCCTGATATTGCCTCCCCACCACTCCTACAACCCTATTGTTTGAGCCAGTGTCTTACTAGCATGCTTAGGTTGTTTTGCTCAAGTCTGTTACCCGTTACTTTCTGTTACTATTTCTATTATGTTCTGGGGGCTCGATGTTTAATCAATCAATCAATCATGGTAATGTTATTGTTAATAATAATTTGATGATAAGGCACCGGCAGGAGGCCCTGTGTGGTTTTGAGGCCTGCTAGTGTCGACCCTAATAGGAAAAGGGTCTTGTCTACTGATCCATGATGAGCGCACTACCCTCATGTGGGAAGCGAGTATGGGCGCCCCCCCTCAATTTGATTCGATTCGCATCTCGTCCAAATCATCTAATTTAGTTCGTGTTTTCCATTTGCCGCATGCATGTTTTTGCGAGCCCAGCGCAGGGTGGAACTTTTGTAGTCGGCATATAGGGGGACACGTTCTTAGAGTGCTATGAGGGTCCATTTTCTTCTGGGCTCGATTAGCCGTGCGCCCAAGGTGCTTTGGGCTTGATGCGAAGAAGAGTTGAGTTGTGTTGAGTGCCCCGCTTGGTGGGAGGCATCCCATCTGGCGGGTTATTCATATGTGTACGGCCAAATTGGTGCAACCCTTCAGGGATAATCTTCTCGAGAAGCCGTGTTTTCCGCGGTTATGGTTAACTTGGTGAAAGTACTGGCTAACAAGTACTCAGAACAACTTAAACCTAATGATTCACAATCTCACACCCCATGATTAACAACTTGACTAGTAATAGGATTATTGTCACAATAACTTGATTCATCTTTAAGCCAACTGTGTGAGTTATCCTCGGATTGCTTCTTTGGATAAGGGGCAAGATCCAGGATGGGTTTGTTTGAAGTTATCTTTCAATTGGTTACAATACTCGATCTTATCTCCTTTCTGATAGTTGGAAGTGGTAGAATCTCTGTAGTTGGTTAGTGCAGCCAGTTGCAGCATCTTTTATATCCCCTTTCTTCCGTTGAACCCAAGGCATTTGTACTTGGTGTTGACGGGTTACACTTTGGTGAACTGTGAGTCTTGCTTGCCAGTACGTCTATGTACTGACCCCTTTGGGGCTGTGGTTTCCGCAGACTACGCTTACGAGGATCCAGGTGACGGCTACTATGTGGAGTTTGACGAGGCTGCTGACGAGTAGTTAGCGGACCCGGGCAGGATCCGAGACATCATGGATGGGATCCGTCTTTATTTCAGCTTCCGGCTTCTTAAGCCTATTTGGATTTGTCTGTACTCAGACCCCTTTGAATGCTTCCGCTGAGATGTAATGATGTTATGTTGGGACATGTGTCCTCTGGATGATTGTATTTGCTATTCTCTGCCCTAATGAGGGCCAGTTGCAACTTATTTCAATCTTTTGTGTCTTAGAGATATGTTGTGTTACCAGTTTGTTCAAAGCCGTTGACGTACCATGTGTGTATGGTATGAAGTACGTCAATGGTAGTGTCCTGATTTCTATGGGATAGTTTACATCGACGGTGAACAGTAGCGATGGGTTGTCACACATAAGTGTTGGCCTACTCGTAAGAGGACGCGGGTGCCGGTAAGCCCCGTAATCCCATCAGAATACTGTTCAGTTCGTACGGTGAGTATCCTCTAGAAGTCCGGGTGCGACAGGTATTAGATGAAGTTTTGATAGAAACAAAACAATAGTTTGAAATTACAACTTTAATGGAAACAAATAATTGTTTTGATTTGAAATATTCATTTGGAAAATTGTAACATCACAAGTATGAAACAAAAGGTTTGAAATTTGATTTGAAATTCAAATAGAAAACAAAGGAAAACAAATGAAAACAGAGGAAAACAAATGGAAAACAAAGCAAAACAAATGCAATGAACATGATGTCATGATGCAAAACATAAAATAACAGAGAGCAAACATTCTAATGGATGTTTTTCATACTTGGGATGTTACACCCAAGCTTAGTTCCTACTCGTCCTCAAGTAGGTAAAACGATAAAAACAAATAATTTCTGAGGTGACATGCTACCAACATAAACTTGATCATCTAAATTATAAAAGCATATGTAAAGCTGAGATCATAGTACTTTAAACACATGCATGATAGATATAATTCTAACAATGAAACTTAGCAATCACTTTGCATCATGAAAAGTAACACAAATAAAAGATCATAAAATAATAATGCACCTGAAATTTATACGTTTGTTTCGAGCATAAAGAAAACACAGCAAAGTGATATTTCGCTTGTCCTTAAGAGTGGGGCAAAACATAAATGCCAGGACACCTTCAAAGTTCAAGTGGATGGTTAGAACAAATAATTTGGGAGCAATTAATAACACATCATGAATCAATCAATAATAATCTTTGGGACTGATGCACATTAAACTCAGAATGGCAACTGCGCTCTCTAAACTGTGCATAAAGTTCGAAGACGGAGACTCAACATAAAAGTAAAAGAAAGGCACTTCGCAGAGGGAAGCAGGGATTAACTCATGTGCTAGAGCTTTTTATTTTATTAAACAGAGGTATTTAAAACATTTTTTAGAGAGGTGTATGATTATGTCAATGAATGGTAAACATAAAATACAGTCCATCACAAGCCAGATAGACTTCACAAGAGCGGCTCCCATTGAAAGACACAAGTGGTATAGAATGTCATCCCTCTTCTCTTTCGTTTACACAATTATGCTTTGACTGATAAATAATGGGCAAAAATAGTGAAGATAATTTATAGTAACCAATTATTGGGCTGGGTACCCCGCTGCCAGTTCTTCTATAAATTTGGATAAGCGGATGTGCCACTAGTCCAGGTGTGTAAAGTCCAATCAACAAGTGAGATAAAGATTCTCTATTTACGTCCTCGTGAGATAAAATAGGGGCACAAAACACGAATAATTTTGAAGGTTTTCAAGGTAGCACATGAGAAATTTACTTGGAGTGGTGGTTAAATACCACATGTAGGTAGGTATGGTGGAGATATTTGGCAAACTTTGGTTTTTGGGAGTTGGATGCACGAGTAGAGCTCATACTCGGTACAGGTGGAGGCTAGCAAAAGACTGGGAGCGACAAATTAAGAGAGCAATAATGGCCATAATCATGCATAGCGACAAAAATATTATTAATCAAAGCATAAATGGTATTACAACTTAAAAAATAAATGATCATAGAGTCTACAAGTGACTGGTTTGTAGTCATAAACATGGTATAAGCATGCACCAAGTAAACCAAATAAATCATTCGAAGGAGAACACCACAAATTTATGCTTCAATATGATATAAACAACTCATGATTCTTTCAATGGCACATTAAACACACTCAGTTATTTGAGACAAGTCATGCTACAATAATAATAACTAAGCATATAATTAGAACAACATCCAACCTGACATGAAAAAGTCTAGCCACAGTCTATGCGAGCTTCTTTTTGCATCGTTATAAGCACGAAAATTGTACTACTGCTTTCCAACACCAATAATTTCAAACAAAACAAAACCCTCCAAGAGATATAGCAATGAAACTATAGATTGATATCATTACTCTAGTAGAACTAACATCTCTGAATAAGAGATGCATGAAAAACAAGAGCTAAAAGGATTTGCAACAGCTAAAAGAAAAACTAAGAATACGAGCATGGAAGAAAACGAGTATTCATATGAAAATCTGGAGCGTCTCTCTCTAACATAAAATAATTATGGATTCCAACTATATTTATTGCCGCAAGGAAGACAAAATAAAACAAAACAAAAACAAACAGACTCTCCAAGTAAAGTGCATATGATGTGACCGAATAAAAATATAGTTTCACTAGAAGCGACATGATAAGTTGCTGATGAAGAAGGGGATGCCTTGGGCATCCCCAAGCTTAGACGCTTGAGTATTATTAGAATTTGCTGGTATGAACCACATGGGCATCCCCAAGCTTTGGCTTTTCACTCTTCTTGATCACAGTATATCACCCTCTTCTCTTGACCCTTGAAAACTTCCTTCACACCAAACTCAAAGTAATTCTCATTACAGGTTTAGTGCACAATAAAAAATTCACATTTTCTCCTTGGACACCATCATTATTAATACTTTTTAAACATTAGCTACAGCCACCGATGATTTGTGGAGCAAATAAATCCACTTGACATAGTAAAAGAGAGAATGCAAGTAAAAAAGGCAGAATCTGTCAAAACCAGAACAGTCTGTAAAGACGAATTTTTTTGGGGCACTTACGTTGCTCAAATCGAAAAACGCAAAGCTAGAAAAAGTTTTAGAAATAGCTGAGTATTAAGCACAAAAAAATTCATGTCATTTTGATCTTTCTGTGAATTTCCACGAATTTAACAGTGGACAGCAGAAATCTTTTTCCTGCGCCGAAATCCAAATCTAACTTCAACTTTCACTAGGGCCTTTACTTGGAACAACAAATGCGAGAAAATAAAGATACAAAGTAGTTTCTACAGAAGTAAACAACACCTTAACTCAAAGAAAACAGAAGAAAACATTGCAAAAATAAAACCATGGGTCATCTCCCAAGAAGTGTTTTATTTAACGCCTTTTAGCTAGGCCCTGAAAACTAGAATCAAGTATTTTCAATTGAAGAAGAATCCAAATCAATAATTTCCTCTAGAACATAGCTTGTAGCAATTGGTATTTTAGGTACCCTGAAGATGATTCAACATGCAAATCACTTTTAGTTTCACTAAAAGGTTTATCAATTTTAAGCACATTAGGGGGGTTTGGTTTAGACACCTTGGGGACATACATAAATTTTTGCTCTTTTCCCATAAAAGCTTTCTCCCTCTTAAACCTAAGAGAAGAAAAGATTAAACTTAAAGTTTCCATAGCGTCCTCTAGTTAAAAATCCTAATGTTTTGATTATCATGGGTATTGCTAGCCTCTAAAACAGTAGTTCTCTTACTGATACTTACTATTGATTCATTAACTTTGCTAGAATTATCAAGGAAATTTGGCAAATTTTCCCCCATAGAGTTCAGCTTTTTTATAAAGTCATCTAAAGTTATCTCAGTTTTAACAATTTTACTGGGTGTTGTTCCAACTAAAATTTCAATTAAATTACATGCTTCCAAAGCAGGATTTCCTAGAAAATTACCACTTGTAAGAGTGTCTAGAACATACCTATACCAGCTAGTAATACTAACATAAAAAATCCTAAGAAGGATCAAGGTAGAATATTTTTTAGCACATATATGATGAGCATCACTTATTCTATACCAAGCATCTTTCAAACTTTCTCCTCCTTGTTGCTGAAAAGAACGAACCTCAACTTCAGGAATACTCGTTTTGACAATATAAAAAAACAAGATAAAAATAACAACTAGAATAATAATTTTTTTTGTGTGTTTTTGATGTAGATAAGCAAACAAGACAAAATAAAATAAACTAAGACAAACAAAAACAAAGTAAAGAGATTGGAGGTGAGAGACTCCCCTTGCAGAAATCCTCTTCCTCCCCTGCAGCGCTGCCAGAAAAAACTTGATGGTGCAGGTGTGCACTCATTGGGAAACCCCAAGAGGAAGGTTATGAAGAGCACAACAACGAGTTTTCCCTTAGAAAGAAACCAAGGTTGAATCGACCATTAGGAGAAATAAATCACTTCCGAAGGTTGTTGTGAGCTGATGTTGGTAGGGCGCACTACCAGTTCAGCAACAACGTCGAATCTACACAACACAATCAATTTACTTTGCCCCAACAAAGCAGTGAGGTTATCAATCTCACTGGTTTTCATGAAACAAAGGATTAGATGTATAGTCTGTAAAATAGTATTTGTTTGCAGTAGATGAAAGAGAACAATAATTGCAGTAGTAAAACAGAAGTTGCAGTGGTTGTATTATCAGTGTAAAGAAATGGACCGGGGTCAACAATTCACTAGTGGTGTCTCTCCATAAATGCTAGATAACATGTTGGGTAAACAAATTAAAGCTGTGCAATTGAAAGATATAGAGGCTACACCTTAGTGCATATGCATGGCATGATTATTACTATGTGATTCATGCGGGCATTGCAACAAGATTCATAGACCGTTATCCAACTGCATCTATGACTAATAATCCACCCTCGGAGCGTAATCCAATCAAAACTCGGGTAATAAGTTGCAAGCAACAGATTATTACCTTAAGTAAAGTGTGTAATGTAAACAATGTAAACATCGTTGTTTTCTCCCTAATGGCAACAACACATCCCCACCCGTTAAGTTTCTGTCACTCGAGCGTGAGTGAAAGGAGGCATGAACCCACTATCGAGCATAAATACCCCCTTTTGGAGAGAATGCAAGATCATAAATAAAATAAACGTGAAAGAACATGATAGATTGATAATCACTAGACATAGCATTCAATATTCATCGGAACCCAACAAACACGACATGTAGCATTACAAACAGATGATCTTGATCATGTTAGGCAGCTCACAAGATCTAAACATGAGGCATAAAGAGGAGAGAACAACCGTCTAGCTACTGGTATGGACCCGTATTCCAAGGATGAACTACTCACGCATCACTCCAGAGGCAGGCATGGTGATGCAGAGCCCTCCGGTGATGATTCCCCCTCCCGATAGGGTGTCGGGGAGAGCTTCAGAATCGTCCCGAACTAGGGTTGACAATGATGGCGGCTACAAAACATTTGGTGGAAAAAGGCTCGGGTCTTTTAGGTTAACCCGTGGAGGAGCTTAAATAGGCGAAAAGGAAACATCGGTGGGTGGCCAGGGGGGCCACACCACCTGGTGGCGCGGCTAAGGGGGGGGGGGCACGCCGCCCTATGGTGTGGGCCCCCAGGGCCCCCTCCGTTTCCCCTCCAGACTACGTGTACGTGACAACTTTCTAAGACCCTGAGATTTTGTTTCGTCCAATTCAGAGAATATTTCCAGAACAACTTTTATGAAACCAAAAACTTGTTGTACTAGTAAAGTATAAACAATTAATGGTTGGTATAAAACCATGAATTTGTGCAACACTTGAATAATCAGTTAAAAGTACGATCGTATATGAGTTCTACTATAGATAGCAATCGTGGTGAATTTTGTTACATGCTACGGTCGGGGTAGCCAACGGTGACTTATCGTTGTGACGTACCCTCTTGGAGTGGTATTCTTTCATGTCATGATTGATTGTGTTGCTATTTGGAATATTTAACCTTGTGTGTTCTTTTTATTCAAATTGAGTTGCGGTTTTCTGTCACTTCCACCATCCATATTTGCTAGCCTCTTTGGTGTTGTGCATTGTATTTTCCCATATTGACAGTTGGTGCATATTTTGCCAGTACATCCAAAACCCGTGGGGGGACTTCATCTTGTTCTCCTACACATAAGACCATATATATTCCTCAAAACAGCCACCATACCTAGCTATCACGGCAGTCGTTCTGAGATATATTGTCATGCAGCATCGATCATAAATTACATAGATTGATGTCATTCTTCATTTATATATTTCTTTGCATGATCTAATACAACTGCCATGATGTTTTTATGAGGCATTGTGCACTATTCATTTATTCCATGTTACACTTGGTCATTGCACATCCTGCCACACTCGCAGGGGCATTCAACATCTTAGATATTTTATTATAATTAATGAGTACTAAAAGTGTGATGATTTATTGTAATATAGTGTGTTTCCCCTATCGTGCGGAGTTAAAAGATCCCAAAAGAGCCACACAAAAGAAGATCCCAAAGAGGGAAAATTAGAGAAAATAAAAGAGCCACGGGGGCCATTAAAAACAAAATATAAAAAGTGTGAGGGGCGAAATTACTATCATTTACTCTCTTATGTTTAGCACTTAGACTAGTAGGAAATAGGCTATTAGTGACCAAAAATATTTTGCTACCGCTGGCAAAGCTCTATTCGCCAGCGGTAGACCGCTGGCAAATAGAGCTTCGCTAGCGGTAGCTAGAGGTACCGCTGGCGAACAAAGCCACGGTCTCCAGCGCTAACTTCGCCAGTGATAGGTTGGTTCGCTAGCGGTAAGTTTGCCAACGGTATGTTTGCAGTTTTTTTGTTTGGTATTTTTGTACTTCAGCCGTATATACAGGTGCAACAAATTTATATCAAATATATTGTGCAACACACGGTTTTCAGAAGTATCACACAGAAAAGCACTCGAAATTTTCGATTCATATATATCACATCCATGCATTACAAACCGAGATAGTCGCTAGTAGTCGATGAATACTCCAAATTTTCATACATGCATGCATGCATGCATGAATACACATCTCAATGTAGTCGCTAGTCTAGGTCGCAGGTTTGCGAAGGAATCGGGAATCTAAATTAAACTATCACATGCATACAATATATATAGAATCGCAATGACGATGAGGAAGAAACGCGATGGTCTTCCAAATTTGCTTCCACCTCCGCTTTGCGATCTTGTAGCTAGACCTTTTCATTTACGTACTCCACTTCTTCATCTCTCTATACAGAAGACCAAGATAAAAGTATAAGGCAAACAAAATACAGAGTGTTCATGCAGACATTAAATACTATTTAAATGGGTGCACACAAATCGAAAGGATTTGCCTCATATATAGAACACATACCATCGATTATTTCTGGGTCGTCTTCTTCTTCTTCGGCATCGACGAAAACGGGAGAGCACCTTTTAATGAGTTGAATGGCCTCTCATCACCCTGGTTTAGTACACGTTCTAGCACCTCATCGTTAGGTGGTGGGCCAGCCGAGCCGCATTAAAAGACAATGTCCGCTCTTATGACATCCTTGTAGGTGATTCTCGCGATCTTGTGCTTGGTGCGACCGAAGTTTTTTCTAATTTGTATCGAGAGAGCAGACGGAAATTGTAGACTTTGTTGTTCCTTCATGTACTCCAGCATGTGTTGGGTGAGGTACCACGCCTCCATCCGATTGCTTGGCGCCTGCTTGGGGCAGGGAACTCCGTCTTGTATCTGAATACATACTTGCCTAGAAATTTGTGTGGTCTGTCAACCCAACATTCATTCGTGACGTAGCCGTTCATAGCATCATTGAGAACAGTCTTGATGAGGGAGTAGTTTTTCTCCTACTAATTACTCCCGGAGTCGAGATACAGGGCGAACGAGTATTTCGAGAATAGAATGATGAGGGTGTCGTATTTTTTTCTGCGCAAAATAGTTCAAAGAGTCCATGTATAATCCTCAAAAATTATAACCACTATTGTACATGCACAAATTTAACAATGGAAATAAACGAAATCATGTTATGGCGGCTAGCGAATGACTTACTCGGGAAAGTAAGGCAGGAGAATGGTCCTCCTGGTCATATGATTCGTCAGCAAGAAGTCTTGGATGTACCGCGTCACTTTAGCCTTACCCCTAGGGTTGTTCAATAAGATGTATTGCATGTATAAGGGGTCCATTATCGCGATGCCCGGAGTATTCTCTATGCATATTTTTTGCGCCAACCTGAGCGCAACCAGGCGGACAATTGATGGGTGGAGCGCGTGCATGTGGAACATCTGGAAGATATCATCAAATCTCATGATGATCACGTCTGCGGTGCCTGTAGTGACAAAGCCCCACGTAGCTGGTACCTCTGCGAGCAAAACCGGAAGTGTTGGATTTTTCTCTTTGATAAGCCTCTCCTCCATGCATAGAACACCATCATGGAGGCTACGCATATCCTCGATCAACAAGTCAACCAACCTCGGTGGAAGCATCGGTTTACCCAACTAATGGATTGAATGCGAGTCGTGGATGGGTACCCTGTCCATTACCCGGTGCGCCAGCTTCGACTTAGTACCCGCCACCGGCTGGCTCATGGAGGAAAAGTCACAACTCTTCTTATTTCTTTTTCACCCCGCCTTCTTAGGCTCCTTCTGAAATACATTTTGACCGCCTCTTTGACAGCTTCTTGGCTGAGACCTACTTTATCAGGGGTAGCAACTGTCAGTTCTTGAGAATAGAAAAGACGCTTCGTGCATCGATATTTATCCACGAGGTTGGCTGGTGAGAGAAGTGTCAAAAGAATCATGGCCTCCATCGTAAGGATCGGCGAGGTAGTCATTAGGGTCCTGGGAATCACCGTCCCATCGCACGGACTTTGCAGATGAGAAATCCTTTTGTTGGCTTGGGTGCCCCGACCCGTCGATCGGTGTTGAGGTTGTGACAAGAGTAGTGTCCAAACAAATTAGTTCTTTTGGCCATGTCAATGGCCAAACCAAACAATGATGTAGGTTTAACTTGTTCTCGGCATTGGGGGGTTGATTCAGAGGATCCAAAGCACCGCAACCCGGGATAACCCGACTCAACATCACTGTGAACATGTCGTCGAGCATACACACGCGTGGGAAACGCGGTTGAGTGGTGTGATGATATTTCCTTTAGCCACATCCTTGAACTCACCGTTCACACGGAGGAGCAATGTTCTTCCCGTCTCGTCGGCCTATGAAAACATGCAAGTCGTTAGATATTGACGCTGCCACGAATGAAGTAATAATATATAAATTACTTGCCGAGGCTGAACTACCTGGAGGGCATTGATCTCGACTAATGGAGATGGACCGCCCACAGTCAGCTGCGTGGCAGAGGTGTGGCGGGTCGGCGACGGATCTTTGCTACCATGCGTCTTAGGGCTGGTGGTCGGGTTCTGCACAACAGGGTCCACGCTAGAGCCTAACCTGATCACGGGGGGCGGCCCTTGTCTTCCACCCTCAATCCAAGACCCGAAGGACTGACATACAGACTCATAGATTCTAGGAAGGAGGATGTTGACCCTCTATATCACTAGTTCGTCGATGGTTTTTTCTGGCATCTTATTCCGCTCCTTCCTCTTCTCCTTGGTGTCGGGATAGTAATGTGCATGCCGATGACCCTTTTCAGTGCTATGAACATGGCCATGATCCGGTTTAGTGTCTAACTTCACCCCCTTTGTCGTGTTAAGCACACTAATAAAAGTGGTGTCAGGTCCTTCAGCGCTGCTACCGACCCCGCATTAGATTGAGCAAGCCGTTATTTTTCTTCTTCTTTGAGGTATTTCTTCTCGAGCTCCTTCACCTTCTCGTTCAAGAGAAGATCACCGGGGTTTTTGGGATCTTCCCTGTAATGGGCCCTGAAAAATTTCTTTCTTGCGGGTCTGTGATCTTGTCATAGGGGTTCGACCCTTTCCTGTTTGCGTCCTTCTTAGCTCGAATTTTTTTCCTTTCTGGCGTAACCCTGTCTTCTGAGATTGTGGGGACCTTCGTTCTTATCTCGAGAATCTCCCCCCTTCCTCAGCGTCGGCCTTTCAGGTTTGAGTTTGTTGGCCTTGAATTAGATCAACTCTTCTTCCCAAATGGAGGGCCACATTTTATTGATCTCGGCGAAACCAGCGCCCTCCTCAATTATGTCCCTCAAATTCTATCTCCAAGTTCCCAATGCTTTAGTGAACTTGCCGAGGGCTAACAATTTACCATATTTGTCTTCAGATTCTGGTTGTCATAGGGAGTCGAAAACTATTACCGTGTGTGCATCTTCTCAATGAGGAGGGCTAACAAGTTCATGTCCGTCTGAGATACTTCACTTATATTTTTAGAGAGTTTTAATATTTTCTTACAATGCTCTCTGGTTCTTATGATTACCTTGGCCACGTAGTTATTTTCACCTCCAAGAGAGGGTTTATATGCTATATAATGGGTTCATGCCTCCTTGTTGCCTGCGGCCGAGTGCCATAAACTTGCAGGGGGAGGATGTGATGTTGCCACTAGGGAGAAAACATCGGTGCTCTTGTCTACGGATGAGAACCACTGCTTACATTACGTATTGATCTTAATTCATTTGTCTTTTGCACACATAGCAATCACTTTGTTGCTGCAACTTACTACCAAGGTATTTGGTGCATAGCTTTCTTGAGGTGGATATATAGATATGGATACATTATGGATAGCGGTCCATATGCCTTGACGCAATGCCTACAATGTTAGAACCCATGAACTTTTATCTCGTCATAATAGTATTGTTATACGTTCATGATTTGTCAATAGCCCAGTTGTAATTTGTTCACCCAGCATGTTTATTTTCTTTGGAGAGACACCACTAGTGAACCTATAGCCCCCGGTCCTATTTTTCATCAATTGCAAACCTTCTTTTAAGCACTTTCATCATTGTTTCCTTGCAAAAAAAAATTACTTGTATTGTTTTCCAAGAATCTGTACATTTTATTCTCTTGTTTTTAGCAAGACCGGCAGATTGACAACCTTCCGGAAAGTTGGGGCAAGAGAAATTTTGTGTTTGTGAGTTCCATGCTCCCATCAACTACATCTCAATACTTTTCTGGCGCTGTTGATAAAGAAACCTTCTTCAAGACTATGAAGTCCTACTTGTTCGATAACTATGGTTGTTTACTAGGGGAAAACTTACTCTAGACTGCATCGTGCCTTCCGCTTGGGGTCTCCCAACGAGCGTGTGATCACGTTCTCATCAAGTACTTTTTTTTGGCGCCGTTCCCGGAGATTTTTAGCTTGGTGCAAGGGGAGTGTCTTACTTCCACTCTCTTTCTTTTGTTTGTTCTTGCTTAGTTTACTTGTGTTTAGTCTTGTTTTCTCTTTATCAAAACCCCAATAAGAATTAGTTATCTAGTTTCTAGTCTTTTACTTGTCTTGTTATTTAGTTTTTGTCTTCGTGTTAGTTTTTGTTGCTGGTTTTCTAAGATGTTTTCTCCTAAACTTGCTACGAAAGATCTGAAAGTAGGAAGTGGATTTATTATTGAGAGAAACAATATTGAATGATTCTTTAACCATGTTAATGGGCTTCGTGATTTTAATGATAAACCTGTAGTTAAACTTGACCATAACTATGAGACCGTTGTATCCTCTTTGGTTGCAACGATAGAAGCTAGGTTTGTTAATCTCAATCCTATTATACAACAAATGATTCTTAACGTTGATAACATGGAACCAGGAAAAGAAAGAGATTTTGTGTTGAATGCTTTACTCTTTGAATTTAATGACATTGCTATAGAAGCTAGAAAAGTTTTGCTCGTTAAAAGATGTTGGGATATGGTCTTGCTATCAATCATACTTTGAAAACTTTAGATAATGATAGAATGAAATTTGGGGGAAGAACTGAATGTGAAAAAGAAATTAATATCCCCATATCATTCAAACTTTTAGCACTGAGACTTTAGAGGAGAATTTTGGTTGGGTTGTTTTTTGAGAATCTTTTTGATGAAAATAGTAAACCTAAAATAAAAGAGAGAGGAGATTCTGAACGTGTGTGTGGAAAATTCAATTCCTCTATGATGAGTTCTAGATCCTGAATTGAATGATAATACTAGATTCGTTCTTATTACCTAGTTAAAAGGCGTTAAAGAAAAGCCCTTGTGGAAGGCAACCCACCTTTGTTTTCCATCATTATACGTTTGTTTTCTTATGTTTTTTTATGTTCTGGAAGTTTTTGCCTCTGTATCAACCCCTCCTTATCCTTTTTATTTCTTTTTTTGTGCCAAGATTAACCTCTAATTGAGAGGTAGTGCGAGTTGTCGAAGTTGTTGTTCCGAAACAGATTTCTGGGCTGTTACCCAAAAATTCATATCTCTTAGAAAGAACGTCGGAATGCTTTAAAACAAAATAGACACATGCCCCATGTTTTTATATAACTTCAGTTAGTTTACCACTTTTTGATTTGAGAAACAGAAGTTTTTTTTAAATAATTTTTACTGACTATCATGTTTTGTCAGATTTCTGCCAATATTTACATCTGTGTCTTAATCTCTTTCTTTTGGTGTTCTTTTGAGAGGGAGATATTTATAACAAGTTGTGAAAGTAGCTAATGTTTTAATTGAAGTATGATACTTGTGTTGAAAGTGAACCAAGTGGATTTATTATTTTGATTACACTAATGTTGCCAATGAAGATTGTGAGGAAGTTTTAGGTGGAGGAAGTTTTCAAGTGCAGGGAGAGAAGAATGATGTGATGAGATGAAGGATGGACAAAAGATCAAGCTTGGGTATTCCCGTGTCACCCCAAGACATATCCAAGAAGTACAAGCGTCAAAGCTTGGGGATGCCCAAGCATCCCCTTCTCCATTAAAAAATATCAGGTTTCTTTCAATACATTATATTTTTATTGCTTCACATGATATGTGTTATTCTTGGAGACAATTTTTATTTTTCTTTCAGTTTGTTTTGTTTTATTTTATGTAGCTTTTGGTTGGATCCTAGCACTTTTATTTTTGGAGAGATACGCTTCATTTTCATTACCTAGAACACTGTTGTTTTCTCTCTTATTATTCTACAAGTGTTCAGTTTTTGCTAGTACTGCGTTTAGCTCTTGTTTTCACTCAAATTTTGTTTAGATCTTGTTGTTTTGCTTAAGTTATATATATTTGATTAGGTCTCTGTTCTTTGATGATTATTTGCTTTGAGACTTGTTTCGAATAAGTTGATTGGTGTTGGAGAAGAGTAAATTGTTTCATGATTATAGTAGTGCAATGGGAAGCTTGTTTTGACTATGGCTTGGGCTTTGGCATGTCATGTTAGATGTTATTTTAATTGTCTGCTTAGTTATTTATGATGTATCATGACTAGTCTCAAATAGCTGAGAGTGCTTAATGTGCCATTGAATTTAATCATGTCTGATGGAGGGGTTAATCTCTTGGGTGGCCCGATCTTCACGAATTGACCAAGAACTCAAGAACACAACAAAGAACATGAAGAACACGAAGGCGGGAGGGGGGGGCGGGGCTAGGAAAGATGGTAACTAGCGTGAACTGAAAGACTCGATCTCCCGTTAACTAAGCCGCAACGTTCGCCTACGGAATGATCCATCCAACCGAACTCACCTTATCGGAAACCGATTCAACACCCGTGGCCGGTCCACCATGCTAATAGAACCACAAGGGTTATTTGAGGAGATTGGAAAGTTCCTAGATGAATCCCAAGGGGAACGGATAGGTAACTCGATGTAGCCTTGATACGATCCTAGATACACATCATAGGAGTAGCCTTGATACGGTCCTAGATACAAATCATAGGAGTAGCCTCACAAAAGGGGAAAAGAGCAAAGCTCAATTCATCTAATATTCATCCTAACCCAGATTTGGTCCACGGGGTCTCCTTTTATAGCCAAGGGGGAGGTGGGAGTGGAAAAGGGGGTTTTCCCCCAGTTTCGCGTAGCAGCAGGGAAGCCGACCTGGGAGGCCGGCCAGTGAGGACGGGGTGGGAGTGCAGGGAGGCCGGCCTGGTGTGCAGGGGAGTGATACATCATAAACGTATCCATAATTTCTGATGTTCCATGTTTTTTTCATACGATATGCTACATGTTTCCTTTAAACTTTATGCCATTTTATCGATTTTCTAGGACTAACCTGTTGACATGATGCCACAAAGCCAGTTCTTGTTTTCTGCTTTTTGATTTAAGAAAAGTTGTTCTAGAAATATTCTCGGAATTGGACGATTCGAAAACCAAAAGTCTTAGAAATCTGTCATGCACACAGAGTCAGGAGGGGACCCGGAGGGGGGCCACAGGGGCCCCACAGCATAGGACGGCGCCTCCCCCTGTGGCCGCGCCCAGGGGTGGTGTGGGCCCCTGGCTGCCCACCGACATTGCCCTCTCTCCTATATATGCCTCTTCACGGGTTAACCCTAAATAGCTGAGCCTTTTCCACCAAAAACATCCGCATCCACCGTCATCGCCAACCCTAGTCCGGGAGGGTTCTGGAGCTCTCCCCAGCACCCTGCCGGGAGGGAGAATCATCACCAGAGGGCTCTACACCACCATGCCCGCCTTCGGAATGATGCGTGAGTAGTTCATCCTTGGACTACGGGCCCATAGCAGTAGCTAGATTTTTGTTCTCTCCTCTTTATGCCTCATGTTTAGATCTTGTGAGCTTCCTAACATGATCAAGATCATCTTATTGTATTGCTACATGTTGTGTTTGCTGGGATCTGATGAATATCGAATGCTGTGTCCAATCATTATCAATCTATCATGTTTTATTCATGTGTTTGTTATTTATGATCTTGCATTCTGTCTGTTGCTAGTAGATGCTTGTAACTCCAAGAGGGAGTATTTATGCTCGATAGTGGGTTCATGCCTCCCTTTTACTCCCGCTCGAGTGACAGAAACGTAAGAGGTGGGGAATGTGTTGTTGCCATTTGGGAGAAAACAACGATGTTTACATTGTTTACATTACACACTTTGCTTAATGCAATTATCTGTTGCTTGCAACTTAATACCCAAGGTTTGCTCGGATGACATTCTGAGGGTGGATTATTAGTCATAGATGCAGTTGGATAACGGTCTATGAATCTTGTTGTAATGCCCGCATGAATCACATAGTAATCATCATGTCATGCATATGCACTACTGTGTAGCCGTTATATCTGTCAATTGCCCAGCTATAATTTGTTTACCAAACATGCTTTCTATCTGTTTTGGAGAGACACCACTAGTGAACTGTGAAACCTGGCCCATTTCCTTTATACTGATAGTACAACCACTTCAATCACTATTTTCATACTGTTACTACTGTTTTCCTACTGCTGATACGTCATAAACGTATTCTTAATTTCTGATGTTCCATGTTGTTTTCATGTTATATCCTACATGTTTGCTATAAACTTTATGTCATTTTTATCAATTTTTGGGACTAACCTATTGACAAGATGCCACAGAGCCAGTTCCCTGTTTTCTGCTGTTTTTAGTTTCAGGAAAGTTGTTCTGGAAATATTCTCGAAATTGGAAAATTCGAAGCCCGAAAGTCTTATAATTACCGAAGGTTCCACGGAGTCCCGAAGAGGCCAGGAGAGGGGCCACACCATAGGGCGGCGCGCCCCCTGACTGCACCTAGGGGTGGTGTGGGCCCCTCGGGCGTCCACCGCCATCGCCTTTTCGCCTATATAATACCCCCGATACGTGAACCCTAAAATATACCACTTTTTCTCGAGAAACACCCGAGGCCACCGTCATCGTCATCCCAAGATCGAGAGGGTTCTAGAGCTCTCCCCGGCACCCTGCCGGGGTGGAAATTCATCACCGGAGGGGTCTACACCATCATGCCCTCCTCCGAAATGATGCGTGAGTAGTTCATCCCTGGACTACGGGTCCATAAAAGTAGCTAGATGGTTGTCTTCTCCACTTTATGCCTCATGTTTAGATCTCGTGAGCTGCCCTACATGATCGAGATCATCTTTAGTAATGCTACATGTTATGTTTGCTGGGATCCGATGAATGTTGAATGCTATGTCTTCTGATTATCAATCTATCATGTTATCTTCATGCATATGTTATTTATGATCTTGCATGCTCTCCGTTATTAGTAGATGCTCTAGCCAAGTAGATGCTAGTAACTCCAAGAGGGAGTATTAATGCTCGATAGTGGGTTCATGCATCCTTTGCATTTGTGCTCGAGTGACAGAAACGTGACGGATACAGGATGTGCTGTTTCCATTAGGGAGAAAACAATGGTGTTTATTTTGTTTACATTGTTTACATTACACGCTTTGCTTACTGCGATTATATGTTGCTTGCAACTTAATACCCAACGTTTGTTCGGATGATATTCGGAGGGTGGATTATTAGTCATAGATGCAGTTGGATGACGGTCTAGAATGATAATCAAGCTCCAATGGAGACACGGAAGTCCGGTGAGCCCTGCAACAAAATTTACAAAACCAAAGAAGAACAACAATTATTTTTGGGATTTCGATTTAAAATAAGAACAGAAAGAAACAAGCAAAGAAAACAAAATATTTTTGGATTTTTGAATACTAAAAAATACGAGAAAAGAAAACAAACCAACAAAAGAAACTAAAGAAGCAAAAAAGAGAAACAACATAAATATTTTTGGTCTTTTTGTGTTTTGGAAAACAAGAACAAAACAATAAAACAAAGAGAAACGAAAGAAGCGAAAGAAAACGAAAACGAAAGAAGCGAAAACATGGATATACAATGAACCGACTAAACATGATATATAAAGGAGTGTGATGTCGGTATACCTCCCCCCAAGCTTAGGATTTTGGCCTAAGTGGAGATCAATAACCAAGGGGACCATGAGGTGGCGCCCCCGTAGTATGCTGAGGAGGAACCCTCCTCCTGATATGTGCTCGAGGATGCGCCGGTGTACTGCGTGTTGTGGTCCTCTGGAGGCCCATATCGCCTCTCCTGCTGCCTGTAAAACTCCATAGTGCCCAGATGCTCGTCTTCCTTAGGGAGCGACCATGGTGACCTGTCAATCTTAAACAAAACAGGCTGCGGCTAAGTAACTTTTCGCTCCTCTCCATCTATATACTAAACGTTCAGCAGTAACAAACTAATGAGACTTCATGGCAGCAAGGTTGAGTATATAGGGAGCAATCAATTCATCATCAGGAGCGATAGAAAATTCTAAAGCAGTTGCTATACGTGTAGCAATAATGCCCCCAAAAATAGGCCCCTTAGCAGCAAGGTGGCGTGTAACAAGTGCACGAAGGTTATACTTCGTACAACGGTTCAACGCAACATCAATGAAATCAATGTGGTAACCAGAAATGTTGCTAGTGTTCTTCCTACCAAGGATACTAGTAGCAATATAGTAAACAAAATATCTAAGAGCAGGAAGTTGAATGTTCCTTATCTTCCCATGCTGGAATGAGCGACCATCATCGTTGGTGATATCTCGGTAAAGCGCCATAAGATCCACGGGTTTATCCTAAATCCTGCACGCTGTCTCGGTAGCGTTGATACATACAATGGCACAAAAATCTTCCAAGGACAAAGAAAAAGATCTGCTATATAATTTGAAGGCAACAGTGGGACCAAAATGTGTGTTCTGAAATTGAAAACTCTCAACAGAAGTTTTTGTGAGAGATGCATAATGAGGACCTTCATCCTCCATATAGTTGGTTAGACGAACTCTTTCAATAAGTATACGAATGTCATCTAATAGACCTGCACTTCTTAGAGATGTAATGCAAGGAAAGCTAGATGGGTTAGCGATACCATCACCTCCCGCATCGTCAATACTCGATGCAATACTGTCTTCATTATATGATGGCCTCAGTGAAGTGGATGAGCGTGAGGGCTTTGTCCTTCTAGGAGCATAACTCCTAAATATCTCTCCAAAATTATAACTATCCATCTCTGAAATTTTTCAACAATCATCACAAAAATAAATCTCAAGCAACTAATATGTGGAAACTACCATAGGGACTTATAGGAGAGCTAAACATGCATAAAAACTATATTATTTGTACTCAAATAAAGCATGCAAACTCACATAAGCTGTCACCTACAGTACCAAAATACTCAAGAAATACTGTACCAAATAAAATTCTACTTGGATCATTGTAGGAGTCACATACCGGAGATCAAACACACCAAATATCAGCACAAATGATGGGCTGAAGAAGGAGATCAAGAATCCAGAGGAAGAACAACAAGAACACGGGTTCGAGGAAATGTTTTCAGTTTGGGGGTGAGAGAGAAGACTTTGGCATGGCAGAGAGTTAGTGGGGCGGGGGGGGGGGTAGGCGGCCCCACACCATGTGATGGCGCCACCAGGGGCTGGCCGCGCCACCCCATGGTGTGCCTGACTGGTGGCTCTCTGCCTCATTTTTAACGTAAAAAATTATTGTAATTTTTCGGGAATTTTTCGAGAAACTTTATTTTTGAGGTATTTCCAGAATTTTAATAATTAATAAAAACCAGAAAAACGAAAGTGAAAAGGTGGAAAACAAAACCAAAACCAGCACTACAGAGGTTCGGTGACACTCTTATGGAAAAATATCCAAAGAAAACAAAGGTGGAAGTGGTGAGATCAAAAGTATGGGTGGTGAAAACATGCATAACCGTAGTAATCAGGGTGAAAACATGAATATGGATGAGGGAAAACATGATTGTACT
This sequence comes from Alopecurus myosuroides, assembly GCA_028641055.1. NCBI lineage: Eukaryota > Viridiplantae > Streptophyta > Magnoliopsida > Poales > Poaceae > Alopecurus > Alopecurus myosuroides. Next base: position 691,893,060 of record CM054057.1, read on the forward strand.
CAAGTAGCAATGTAATAATAGAAGTAAATATGATGAAAACATAATGGGGAAGGTGAAAACATAGTGAAAATATTGTCCTCTTCATTCAAAATCATTTTGTTAACAAGGGTGATCAAGTCTTGTTACGAGAACAATTTTCATATGAAGCAAAACTTTGCTAACCACTAAATAATTAATTTACCTCAACCTTGATATACATAGTCCCAATCATAATAATTTCATATTCTTTTGGTGGTACTAGAATGGGACAATAAAATTCTTCAATCTTGATGGTCTCAATATTTTCAATTGAATTTAAACCATATCTTCTATCAATCTTCTTGGGAAAATAAACAGTATGCTCTTTATCATTAACATTAAAAGTTACTTTTACTTTATTGCAATCAACAACAGCCCCTGCAGTGTTAAGAAAAGGTCTCCCAAGAATAATAGACATATTATCATCTTCAGGCATTTCCAACACAACAAAGTCAGTTAATATCAAACAATTAGTAGCGACTTGCACAGGAACATTCTCACATATACCAACAGGAATAGCAGTAGATTTGTCAGCCATTTGCAAAGATATATCGGTGTGTATTAATTTTTCAAGAGAGAGTCTCTTATAAAGAGAGAAAGGCATAACACTAACTTCAGCTCCCAAGTCACATAAAGCAGTTCTAACATAATTATTTTTAATAACACAAGGGATAGTAGGTACACCAGGATCTCCAAGCTTCTTTGGAACCTTGCCATTGAAAGAGTAATTAGCAAGCATAGTGGAAATTTCCTTATTAGGAATTTATCTTTTGTTGGAGACAATATCTTTCATATATTAGAATAAGGAGGCAGTTTAATAGCATCAGTCAAAGGGATTTGCAAAAACAGAGGTTTCATCCATTCACAAAACTTGTTATAGTGTTCTTCTTCCTTTGATTTGTGTTTGTTATTATAAAAAGGCATTGCTTTTTGTACCCAATGTTCTCTTTCATTACCATGTTTATTAGCAATGAAATCCTCCTTAGTATACTTTGCAGTTTTAGTTTTATTTCCAGATTCAGCCATAGGTTCTTCTTTATCAGAAGCATCACTTTTATCATTACCATTTTCAGTTTAAGCATCAGAAATAGATATACTATTAGGATCTTTAGCAGGTTCAGGAGATTCTACAACATTTTTATGTCTCTTCTTCTTTTTCTTAGAAGGATAACTATTGTTTTTAGGTTGCTGAGAATCTTGTTCAATTCTTTTAGGATGTCTTTCAGGATACAAGGAGTCCTGAGTAGAAATACCACTTCTAGTAATTATTGCACAAACATGTTTTTCTCTAGAAGCATTAGCTACCATGTCCTTTTGCACTTTAGTGAGTTGATCAATTTGAGTTTGAACCATTTTAAAATGTTTAACAAGAATTTTAACATCATTAGAGGTTCTTTCAATAATACCATGCAAATTATCAATAGCTCTAGAGTTTTCCTTAAGGTGATTTTGCACTCTCCTATTAAAGTTGTCTTGCTTAACAACATAATTATCAAATTCATCTAAGCATTGATCAGGTGGTTTAGGATAGGGAATATCTCTATTATCAAAGTATTTGAGAGTGTACCTCAACAGTTGATGGATGAGGAATAGGCTTACATAATTCTTGTATAGGAGATAAATTCTTCACATGTTCAGATTTAATACCCCTCTCTTTAAGAGCTTTCTTGGCTTCCTTCATGACTTCATCATTTAATTCAATCATCCCTCTCTTCTTGGGTGTTGGTATTGGTGTTGGCTCTGGTGTAGGTGTAGGATCATGTATATTTCAATCATCATTATTTTTGGCTACTTTAGCCATTAATTCCTCAGCTTCTTCTGGAGTTCTTTTTCTGAAAACACAACCAGCACAACTATCCATGTATGTCCTAGATTCAACAGTTAGCCCATTATAAAATATATTTAGGAACTCATTTTTTTGTAGTGGTATCTAGGGCTAGCTCTTATTAAAGAACAAAACCTTGTCCAAGATCCAGGCAATTTTTCTCCTTAAATTTGCTCAAAGTTAAAGATGTCCTGCACAGCAGCATGTTGGGCACTAGCAGGAAAATATTTTAGAAAGAAAGCACTATCCAAATCCATAGGATCAGTAATACACCCAAGTGACAGATTGTTAAACCAAGTTTTAGCTTCATCTTTCAATGATAAAGGGAATATCTTGGTAACAAAATAAGTACAAAGTTTAGTATCATCAGAAAATAAACTACTCAAAGATGATAGCTCATTCATATGTTCCATAGCTCTTTTACTTTCAGTTCCACAAAAAGGTTCCTTCTCAACAATAGATATATAAGATAAATCTAAAGAGAAATCATAATCCTTGTCTATAATTTGTATGGGAGATATGGAAAACTTAGCATCAAGAGAAGATTTATATTTCACAGCATGTCTTGCAAGAAGACTCTTAAGAGCACTTGCACCAGTAGTAGCATGAGCTTCTTCAATAAAATCATCATTCAGTTCAATATAGGTGTCATCAAGATCATCAATAAGCTCAGTTGAATTAACAAGTGTACCAATATTTTAAACAGAAATTTCAGCATTTTTAATTTGTTTGGATCTAGCAATAGTAGCATCTAGGAAAGGACCTAGAGAACCAGTATCATCAAGCGCAGTAGAAGCATCATCAAAAGTATCAGAAGCAGTCTCAGACTCAACAGAAGTAACAGTATGTGTAGCGTGTGGTGGAGTAAGAAGCTTACTCATAATAGACGGTAAATCAAGAGCAGCAGAGGTGTTCAGAGTTGTACCTCTTCTTGTAGTGGATGGTAATATAGGAACTTTTCCATCACGAGTCTTGCCCATGATGAATGGTTGCAACAAACTATATCATGATCAAGTGAGCAAATAAATAAAGCTATGCTCCCTCAAAACGGCGCTAGAAAATAGTCTTGATGACCCACCAGTATAGGGGTTCGCAACAGTCTTCGAGGGAAGTAAAACCCAAATTTATTGATTTGACACAAGGGGAGCCAAATAATATTTATATGCCTTAACAACTGAGTTGTCAATTCAGCTACACCTGAAAGTAGACTTGCTCGCAACAATTTATCAGTGGTAAAAGTTTTATAGCAGTAGTAGAAATAAAATAACATCAGTAGTAAAATAGTAAGAGTAGTAGCAATCGCGGAAAATAGCAGTATGTGAAGTACCGTAAGCATAGAGGGAATGGATGGACGGGTGTTGCATGGATAACATAGGTCATGTAATAATATAACACGAGCATTGCATATAATAATAATAAAGCATCAAACATGTAGATAAACCACCGGCATGTGTTCCAATATAGTCATACGTGCTCGCAATGAGAAACTTGCACAACATCTTTTGTCCTACGAGCGCATGGCAGTGAGGCCTCTAGCGAAACTACTGATAATTAAGGTGCTCCTTTTAATAAAGCACCAGAGCAAAGCATTAACACTCCATGAACACACGTGATCCTCATATCACAACCATCCCCTTCGGTTGTCCCAATTTCTGTCACTTTGGGGCCTCGGGTTTCGAACAATGACATGTGTAAACAACTTGCAGATATGATCAAGAAACAACATTATACTCATGAAACAATAACATGTTCAGATCTGAAATCATGGCACTCGGGCCCTAGTGACAAGCATTAAGAATAACAAGTTGCAACAACGGTAGAAAACACTAACAATGGATACTAGGCACGATGCCCTAACAATCTAGCATTATTACATGATCAATCTCATCCAATCCCTTCCATCCCTCTCAGCCTACAGCGGTGTTTACTCACACATGGACAGGGGAATCATGGATGTTTGATGGAGAAGAGGTGGCGGTGTCGATGGCGATGATCTCCTTCAAATCCCCGTCCCGGCAGGGCGCCAGAACAGGAACTTCTGATCCCCGAATCGAGGTTCGGGGTGGCGGCGGCGCTCTGTTGTGTTTTTCTGAAATATGACGAACCCCCTCGTGTTTTAGGTTTATAGGGGTTATGTAGTCGAAAGGGGAGCATGAGGGGGTCCCAGGGTGGCCCACACCACCAGGCGGTGCAGCCAAGGGGGCACCCGGGGGGGTGGTGTGCCCCCCTCCTGGCTCCTCTCCTGGCCCCCTTCTGGCTCCCGGGGTCTTCTGGTGTTTTAAGACCAACGAGGTCTTTTCTGGGCATTTTCCTGAAAGTTGATTTTTCTGCATAAAAACGAGACACCAAGGTAATTCTGCTGAAAGCAGCATTAGTCTGTGTTAGTGGTATCCAAAACTCACAAGTTTAGAGGAAAAACATAAGAAAAGTGTTCGGAAAAGGAGATACGTTTTGGACGTATCATACGTTTAACCTCTTTGTGTTCAGCAAAACAGGTGAGATTGACAACCTCACTGCTTCGTTGGGGCAAAGTGATTTGAAGGTGTTGTGTAGGTTCCATGTTGCTGCTGAACCGGTAGTGCGCCCTGCCATCTCCGCTGCATCAACCTTCTGAAGTTACTCCTTCCTCCTACTGGTCGATTCAACCGTGGTTTCTTTCTGAGGGAAACTCGCTGTTGTACTCTTCATACCTTCCTCTTGGGATCTCCCAACGAATGTGTGTTCACACGCATCACCTATCGGGGGGAATAAATAGGCGATGGATGCCAGAGGGGCCCACACCACCCCCCGGCGCTGCCAGGGGCACGCCGCCCTATGGTGTGGCCCCCTGTGGCCCCCTCCGGGCCTCTTCGGGACTCCGTGTAACCTTCGGGAATTCTAAGACTTTCGGGCTTCGGATTTTTCAATTTCGAGAATATTTCCAGAACAACTTTTCTGAAACTAAAAACAACAGAAAACAAGGAACTGACTCTATGGCATCTTGTCAATAGGTTAGTCCGGAAAATCGGTAAAAATGACATAAAGTGTAAGGAAAACATGTAGCAAATGGCATGAAAACAACATGGAACATCAGAAATTATAGATACGTTTATGACGTATCATACCACAACTTAAATATCAAACCACTAGATATTACGTCAACATGATTCCACTACTAACATCTTGACTTCTCTCATGTCCACAATAATTAAATGAACTACTCACAAGACATCATATGGATCATGATCAGAGGTAATATAATGATGAATAACAATCTGGTCATAAAGTGCAAACACCGATAAATCTCACAAGCATCAACTACTAAAAGGTAATCCACACCGGGAGAGAGATCTAGTGAAGAACAACGATATAGAACCCTAATTGTTACATCGGGATGGAGATGGATGGTGAGGGTGATGGTACTGGTGATGATGATGATGACGATGAAGATCTTGATGCACTACCAAATTTCATGCGATCCGGAACGTTTTGAGTGGTTTCCGTCGCGGTTTGGTCCATCGCAGACTGGTTTTGCCCGAATTTTCTGTACTTTTACGTCGCGGATTTTCGTCTCCGGACCTGTAGCCCACTAAGAGCCCAGTTTCCTTCGACGAAACTGTCTTGGTCACGTAGAACGTCGCGAATTTTCATCGGACCCACACATCCTGCCCTGTTTGACTGCTTTGACCGGCAACGACCGCGCTCTCTCGCGGTTGTTCCTAACGTTTTTTGCACAGGCCCAGTTGTTAGTCTAGTCTGACCTTTTTGTTGGATAATATGCCATTTCCTCCAAATATAAGAATTCACATAATCTTCCAAATCATCACAAAAATAACAAGCCTATTTTCTGAAACAAATCACAAGTCACCACAATCAATGATTAACGGTCGTACTTAGAAGAGAGACAACAAGGAGATTTATAATAACTATAATTAACACCAGTTCAGCATCACAAAGGTTACCCGCCATCATCACAACAGGCTCACATCATTAACTAAATAGTTTCATGTCATCGATCGGGTTCACATCACAACAGGTGCACATCATAAACTAAATAGTTTCTCGTCGATACGGTTCACGTCACTTTTTCCTACTGATCCATCCATTCCAAAGGCACATTCACAGGTTCCACGTCACTTTTCCTAGTCACCAATCCATTCCAAAGACACATCCACAGGTTCCACGTCACTTTTCAGCGTCCTCAATCCATACCAAAGGCACATGCACAGGTTCCACGTCACTTTTCCCATTGATCCATCCATTCCGAAGCCACAACCACACGTTCGCAAACCCTACAAAAAAGGCATCATACATGTTTAGCACATCATCAACTACAAGGCCAACCATCAGCACAGTCTAATCATCGGCACATGCAACAAAACAAATAAAAGTGTAATAGTGAGCCTCATTGCCAACCATGGTACATACAAATGACAAGCAATAATTCTTACAGATTTACCTACTATAGTAAAATGAGGCACAACTGAACTTGTTCTGCATGCTATTTGCTATAGTAGCCAAACTGCTAGACACATTGCTGCATATTAATCATTGGTAGAGACAGTTTAATCATTGGCACACGTATAAAGCACAAATGTTTAGCAATGGAAAGCAAGAAAAGTAGCCTCATACTAATAAGCACAAAACTAAATTAATGAGATCATCGAACATTTTACCAAGGAAGATGCAGAACCAATATGGTTGTACACAACACTAGGTAAATGCTCGATGATCTCATCAAGATCGAGTTCACACTTTAACCATTGGCACATGTATCAAGCACAAATGTTTAGCAATGGAAAACAAGAAAAGTAGCCTCATACTAATAAGCACAAAACAAAACTAATGAGATCGTAGAACATTTTACAAAGGAAGATGCAGAACCAATGTGGTTGTACACAACACTAGGTAAAATACTCGACGATCTCAACAAGATCGAGTGCACAGTTTAATCATTGGCACACGTATAGAGCACAAATGTTACCTTTCCTTCACTGACGAGATCCTCCAGAGTTGGAATTTCACCAACTCCATTAACCAGAATGCCACGGGACTCCAGAAAGAGACGATACTCTGGATCTATTTCAATTGGCGCCTCCATCCAGTTACGAGTTTCATAAGGAGACATGGTGCAGAAGCTACAACCTCGACTAGAGTGCTACAACCAAATATGAAAAGAAGAAAACTCAAACAAGTAGCTACGAAGGCGAAAGGATATACTAATTTATATGCTAGTATTTACCTTGGTTATCTGAAGAACAAGGGGCCTTGCGAGCTCCGAGGCCTTGTTCAGGTGGATCTCCATATGGGTGGGGGAAGCGATCTTCGAGATACCTGTGACGGTAGCGTGAGCTAAATCCATGGCTAGTGGTGACCTAAAACACGTCAACGACGGTGGCCGCCAGCATCTAATCTACATTCGCCGGCATCTAACCTAGATCCGCCGCCATCTAACCTAGATCGAATCGTTTGGTTGAGGATGGGGAAGGGAGGCAACCAGCACTTACCAGTCATTTGTTGAGGACGTTGGTGTGGACGGGGAAGCTAGGGAGGGCGCCGCCGTGATAGCCGCCGCTCAATGGGCGAAGTGGAGGCACTGGGTTTTTTTTGGGGGGGGGGGGGGCAGAGTGATCCCTTTTAGTGGGGAAGTAGCCGAGAGTGGGCGAGGGAGCACGGCGGCCTGTGACGCTGACGAGTAGGACCCCATGTGAGCCTGTTTCGGTGAAGATTTAGCGCGCGCGCGGCTGTGACGCTGACGAGTGGGACCCCGTGTGAGACTGTTTCGTTTTTTAGCGCGCGCGACTGTTAGCGGCCGTAATTTAGGCGCGCATATGTTAGGTTTGGATGTGAATTTTTTAAAAATGAGGGTCTATGTGTTAATTAGGGTACAAAAGGCTATAGTTGCCAATTGTGGCATGTTGTCCCATAAATTGAAGGTTTTTCAAATGTAAATCTTTGCTAATACGAAAAAGGTTGGATTCTTACCATTAGTTCTTTATTTTCTACTAATTAAATGAAGAATTGAAAACCATTGGTCCATCAAATCAACGAGTTTTCGACAAGGATTGGCTTATTGAGCATGATCGAGTACTAAATGGACGTGACAACATTACTGGCTCCTCCAAGGATTCCTGTCCTTGTGATTGGGGTTCAGATGAGGATGTGCCAAACCTAAGAGGATATTGCGCGTGAGCAACTTCTATAGGAACACACCGTAGGCAGCGTGCTTGGCCCTAACAGAGGGCCCGCGGTTTTTCGAGCCACGTCCAATGCCGCTGACATGCTGGATCATGCTGACGATGCTCGTGTCAATGTTCCTGCAGCAGAAGGGGCAGAACAACATGCCGGTGCGACGATAGTACCTAATCTGCCCATTCTGCAGCTTCCTAAGAACATGTCTGCTCTTAGCATCGCGGGTCTCCTTGTCAGATGATACGCTTCATCGGAATGCTTCAAATTAGAAATGAAACAAAAGTTAGCACCACACTCTAATTCTAGGTCATTTTTAAAATGCACTTACTAACACTAGTTTAATACCCTGTTTGGATGTTGGAAATTTTGCTTGGAATCGCTGATTTGGCATTGTTAGCCCGAATTCACTTGTTTGGATGGCCTTGGAATTGGGCCTTGGAAACCATCCGCGAATTCCTAGCCTCGCAGTGTCGCGTACCATTTCGCTGGAAACGATTCCGAGCTGTGAACCTTGGAAACGCTCGGAAAAGTAGCCAGTCCCGCACATAGCACGTCGCTCGAAGGAAAAGAAAATGTGCCCGCCCCACGCGAGTTGGACCTCCCTCCCGACCTGGAGGCTGGAGCAAGACGGCGCCGGTGCCGATTCCGGTTATATCCCCACGCTATCCCTATCGACGACCTCCCGCCCCCATGCCCCCTTCTCATTCGCTGGCCTCGAAGGTTCGCCTCGTCGACGGCGCTCCTCCCCTCGCATCCTCGCCCAACCCTAGATTGACATGGATGGGGAGCGGCAGCGGCAGTGGGAACGATGGCCGGAGGCAACGACGACCACTATGGCGTAGTAAGCTTGTTATTCCGCGATGGCGTAGCCGCGTTGGGTGTCGGTGTCTCACAACAGAGTGTGCTCGTCGGCGCAGATGTCTTCAGGCCGGGATGGCGCTGCGTTGGGCGTCCGCGTCTCTCAGCAGTGTACCTATGGACGTCAACGCTAAACGGCGCTGGGGAAGATCGATCTGCTTCCCGCAAAGTTTGCCTTATCTTCAGCAATGGAGTCTTAATTGTAATACGTTTGTTCATTGATCATGCACAATTTACCTTCGGCTACAATTTTGATGTTAGAAATATAACAACCTCTCTTACGAGTATGGAGTCTCGATTGTACACCAGGTGTTTATATTATTCAAAATCAAAATATCAAATTCAATGATTTGTATATCCAAACAAGAATTGGAATTAGGTGATACACTATGATTCCAATAGTAAATTCCGCTCACAACCAAACAACTGAATTTTAATTGGAGTCCATTTCCTTTCCATCTTGGATTTGGAATTCCCAGCCCAATTCAATTCCACGATATTTTTTCCTACATCCAAACAGAGGGTAAATCAAATAACCATGCCATTGATAAACTAATGACATCAATCTTTGCTTAAATATCATACAAAAATTTAAGCAGAACATAAATGGTACCACATATATGCAATTAGTTAATGGACTTAATATGTAATAACAAGCCTAGAATTTGTGCCCACATTCGAATGGGACAACAGAACTTGCAGATAGACAAAATGCCATCAAAATCATGTATAGCTAATTCCTAACTTGCATATACCAATCGATCTATTCTACAAGCTCTAGAATCCAGGACCTAAAATCATTAGCGGACCCGGGAATAGATTCAAGCCCGGTCAAACAGTCAGTTACAAGGCTTAATGTGTATTTTTTCTATGAAATAAACTTCAACTACACTGTTCCGACCGCTGGGTAATAGGGGGCGCTGGGTTCGCAGTTGCATATGTAGAATCCCCATCTACAGATCCAACTTGCTTGCATGTCTCTACAAACCATTGGATCTTCAATACTAAACTAGGTCTAGATATATAAGTTTAGGTAAGCACATCAGACTCCATGTCGGAGACGACCTCCAGGAACACTGGTACCTCCCCCATGGGGTCCCCCAGATAGGACATGAGAGGGAGTCCCGGTGCTTCCACCGCCGGAGGAGGCGATGACAGCAAACCGCCATGGCCGGCCGCACCTGCGGCAACGACAGCAGATGCCGCGCCGGCGTTATTCCCCTGCATTGGATCCGGACATGAGGTCCAACCGACATGGTGGGCCGCACCATCGGCGCCGGCAGCAGATGATGCGACGGCGTCCTCCATTCCTCGCGGAACCGCCTCAAGGTTGGGGGAGAAGGAGGGAGGCGTTGGGGCCGGAGCAAAGTAGTTTTTTTGCTAGATTTTGGGCCGGAATGGTGGGGGAGGGAGGCGATGCAAGCAGGAGGGGCATTTATACTGACTGCTATTTCGAGGGCCGTTGGGCCTGCTGACGTGTGCGCATGCATGTCTCTGCATGGCTCTCCCGTGGGCTGACTTTGTCAAACACAGAGTGATGTGACATTTAGTCACTGTCAAACGGGGCCACAACGAGTCAGGGCCACCTATCAGTGGATTCTTCCTGCGAACACAACGGTCATTTGCGAGGGAGGTTAAACGGCCACCCATGGTGACGAACGTGTATATGCACTCTGCCTCGTTTTCAGTTTCCATTAGTTTCCCGTTCGTCCATCTACTCGCTTGGGTTCACACACCTTCGTTCCACACACGCCTTCGATATTTAGGCGGTTGCCATTTGCAGTTGGTATTTGCCCTCCTTCCGTTCATCATCTCCCCCGACTCTTCTACCAAACCCATCGAACCCATCGAATCCAGAATTCATCTTCCCCGACTCTTCTTCCAAGCCCACGGCAGAGACTTGCCATGGACGATCGCGTACCAACCACGGAGGTTCTCGACGTCCCTGTCCACGGCGGCACCGTGCTGCAGGTGATTTACACCAACGAGGAACGTGTCTTGGAGACTGCCCTGGCCAATTTTGAGCAATGGCTTCAGCCTGAAAGGCACAAGTTCTTGGGCCTCCACCTTGAGTACACACGTAGGCATGCTTACAAACCCCATGTTGTCGCCGTCGTGCAAATCGCCATGCGCAGACACGTCTTCGTGTACCACTGGTGCAGGTCGCCGCAAATAGATCATGGACGCAAGTTGCTGCAAGATTTCTTTTCAACAAAGAAGATCACGATCGCAAGCATGGACACGACGGGCAACAAGAAGGCTCTTGCCCAATCAGGCTTCTTTCTGCCACCACAGTACCACTATGACATCCAGATGGAATTCGGGTACCCAAAATTGGAATGGATACTCTAGCAGGAAATATCATAGACAGTTCATACCTCGAGATGAAGTTTGGATACCCACCAGACCTGCACAAATATTGGGAATGGAAGATGGCTCCAACAACCCTCAACTATGCAGCGGTGGACGGGTATATCAGCTACGAGCTATATAGAAGGATCCGAGACATGAAAAACAGTTTAGGTCCAACATGGCTGGAGAAGATCCGCCCCTGGTGCAAGAGCGAAGATAGAGCTTCACGCCGCCGCCGCGGCAACGAGGGAACGAGCAAAAGGATACGCAGGAAGTAGTTGTTTAAGTGTTTTTAGCGCTTGATAATAAGTGTTCTTATTTGTGTTCTGGTTTGTGTGCGCGAAAAATATGTTTGTTTTACATATTAATGTAATTTTGTGCAATATGTAGCACCTGGAATTTGTTTCCATGATTTATAGATGAAATACATTGCTGCTGTTTTTTTGGCATGAATTAACATTAATTGGTCAAACATTAGGAGCCTTAGATTCAACTCAAATTCAACAACAAACTCGAGCATTTTCAAACTGACTAGAGATCAAACTGACATATTACAAAAGATAATAGTCGCAACATAAGTCAAACATTTTCAAACTGACTAGAGATCAAACTGACATATTACAACAGATTATAGTCGCAACATAAGTCAAACATTTTCAAACTGACTAGAGATGCACGATACAACACACAATTCAGACTCCCAACAGATAGCAGCTGCAACATAAGCCAAATGATATCTTCAGATAGCAGTTCAAAAAACAGCTCAATCTTCTTCAGTCAATAGATCATTCTCCTTTGGCAGATCCGTTGCCGTTGTGCCCACCGAAACAGTGGCCACCGTCCCTCACCTGAGGAGGGCCACTGCCATCCACACACCCACCAAAGAATGAGAACTGGTGCGTGCATGTGGTGTCGACCTTGTCGTCGTCCCACAGTGGAGTGTCCGAGACGACTGGGCCGTGGTCCAAGACCTCCGGGACATGGATGAGGACAGTGTGCTCCAATATCCTCATCGAGGTCGGGGTGCGCACTGTGGCCAGCATTTACGGCTCTGGCACCTCCACAATGTAGGTCTTCGGGACTGCGCTCGGCTGCTTCATCCAGGCCTCCACCGACAGGAACCAGCTGTCCACCGGGACATGCATCTGCACCAGATCACCGCTAAGATGGTTGACGAACTGCCCCACCGCAACGGGCTCCCATGCCTCCCGTGGGAACCGCTCGAAGGTGAGCTTCGTCAGATGGTAGCTCAAATCGCTCGACGCCGCTACCAAGGCACCAGCGAATAAATGTGAGCGGCGCTCCACCGGCGACGACGTGCCGGGACAGATGTAACACGGCGGTTCAGTCCTCCTCGGAACGGAATCGAATGAGAAAGTCCACCGGCGGCGCGCTAACATCCACCTTCACCTGCCTACGGGTGACTGCGCATTGCGCGACCAGCACATCCAGGACTTCCTCAGGCGAAAAAGGAGGGCGACGCCCTCCCACGGTGACCTCGAGCGCGCGACCGTGCCACTTCTCCTCGAGCTTCTCCATTGCACGCGAGCGGGCGAGCATGCAACGGTCTTGAGTCAGACGTAGTGCGGGCTCCCCAGTCCGGAACATCTCCTCCGGGAACATGCGACGGGAAGACGTCAACGAAGGAGACAACGAATAGCCACGCGCGATCTATGGATTCAGTGGGAAAGAATGGGGAATTTGGGGTTCGATCTTGTTTCAGTCTGCGAGCTGGGGAGATGAGCAAATGGGGAATTTGGGGTTCAATCCTGTTTTAGTCTCAATTTGACCATTTTTTTCAACACAAAATCTGCATTAGGGGCTCCAACTCTTGTTATAACATGTGCTAGATTTTGGTTTTCTATGTATGTATGGCATGCCCCAACAAAGTGAGGAAATAAATCCATTGGTCTACCCCCTTTCCGATGCCAGTTGAAGGGGTAAACGGAAAAGTTCCGGTCAACACATGCCAGAGTTTCGTTGAAGAGGGGGCTCCGGAGTAGGAACCCTTCCTAAGCCTATATGGAGTAAAATCATGTCCATACAAGTGTGCTAGGAGGTGAAGAAAGCCAAGATACAAACCAAAGGTGTGACCGGTTTCACCCGCATCACTTGCTATATATATGCAGGAAGGATCTATACGTACAGCTCAACCCCCTCCCCCTTCGGACGATCCCGTGGGAATACTATAACAACTCCGGACCGTCTGAATCCCTCCCAAAATAAGGGTTTGCCATACCATGTGTTTTAGAGTGTAGCATGAGCCTTGGATGCCCAAGATTCCCTCACTCTTTGTGTTAGGGCTCAACGGCGTCATATTCTCTCTAATGGGTTCCATGACGACTCAAAGCCCGAAACTCCCGGTTCTGAAGGAACGGGGGGAATGTTGCCAATAGGTGGGCCCTACCATTGTATTGGGTGTTCCTTGGGCCTAATTGAACACAACCGAGCAATTATTTCCACTTTGCTACCACCTTTCCGGCTCATGTAGAGGGTCCAAAACGACAGTTCCGTCCTTTTCTCCAGCGGGCCTAGAGTTTCTCCGGAGAGAGGCTCTGGAGTGTGGAATCCCACCCAAACCTGGGTTATGACATATAATGTGTGTTAGAGTGTGGCATGGGTCTTGGGTGCCCAATATTACCTCACTCTCTGTGTTATGGCTTCACCGGCGTCGGATTCTCTCTCGCGGGTTCCAAGGCTACTCAGAGCCCGAAACTCCTGGATCTGACAGAACGGGGGAATCTTGCCAAGAGGTGGGACCCAACGTTTTCTTGGGTTTTCCTTGGGCCTAACCTAACACAACTAACCAATTAGTTCCACTTTTCTACCCCCTTGCGGCTCACGTAGAGGGGCCCAGATCGGCAGTTCAGTCCTTTTCTCCAACGGGCCTAGGGTTTCTCCGGAGAGGAGCTTCAGAGCATCTTAATCCCACCCAAGCCTAGTGTATCATGTAACATGTTTGTTAGAATGTGTGGCATGGGTCTTGGAAGCCCAATATTCCCTGACTCTTTGTGTTAGAGATTCACCAGCGTCAAATTCTCTCTAGTTGTTGCAGGACTACTCACGGACCAAAACTCCCTGATCTGACGGAGAACGGGGGAGAGGGGGATCTTGCCAAGAGGTGGGCCCTACCATTGTCTTGGGTGTTTCTTGGGCCTAACAAAACACAACCAAGCAATTAGTTACACTTTGCTACCCCCTTCCGGCTCACGTATAGGGTCCAGAATGGCACTTCCGACCTTTTTTTCAACGGGCCTAGGGTTTCTCCGGAGAGGAGCTCTAGAGCGTCTTAATCCCACCCAAACCTAGGGTATGCCATACCATGTGTGTTAGAGTGTGGCATGGGTCCTGGATGCCCAATATTACCTCACTCTTTGTGTTATGGCTTCACCGGCGTCAGATTCTCTCTCGTGGGTTCGAGGACTACTCACAGCCCGAAACTCCCGGATCTGACGGAACGGAAGGAATCTTGCCAATAGGTGGGCCCTACCATTGTCTTGGTTGTTCCTTGGGCCTAACCTAACACAACCGAGCAATTAGTTCCACTTTTCTACCCCGCCTCCGGGTCACGTAGAGGGTCCAGAACAGCAGTTCCGTCCTTTTTTCAACAACTGGCCTAGGGTTTCTCCGGAGAGGAGCTCTAGAGTGTCTGAATTCCATCCAAGCCTAGGGTATGCCATACCATGTGTGTTAGAGTGTGGCATGGGTCTTGGATGCCCAATATTCCCTCACTCTCTATGTTATGCTTCACCGGCGTCGGATTCTCTCTCGTGGGTTCCAGGACTACTCATAGCCCAAAACTCCCGGATCTAACGGAGAATATGGGAATCTTGCCAAGAGGTGGGGCCCTACCATTGTCTTGGGTGTTCCTTGGGACTAACCTAACACAACCAAGAAATTAGTTCCACTTTGCTACCCCTTTCCGGCTCACGTAGAGGGTCCATAACAACAGTTTTTCCTTTTCTATAGCGGGTCTAGGGTATCTCCGGAGAGGAGCTTCGGAGCGTCTGAATCCCACCCAAGACTAGGTTATGCCATACCATGTGTCTTATAGTGTGGCATGTGGCTTCGATGCCCTGCCTCAATCTTTGTGTTATGGCTTCACTGGCGTCAGATTCTCTCTCGCGGGACGGGGGGAATCTTGCCCGAAACTCCTGGATCTGACGGAACGGGGGGAATCTTGCCAACAGGTGGGCCATAAATTTTATTGGGTGTTCCTTGGGCCTAAACTAACACATTCAAGCAATTAGTTCCACTTTGCTACCCGCTTCCGGCTTACGTAGAGGGGCTAGATCAGCAATTTCGTCCTTTTCTCCAACGGACCTAGGGTTTCTCCGGAGAGGAGCTCCGGTGTGTCTTAATCCCACCCAAACCTAGGGTATCACATAACATGTTTGTTGTAGCGTGGAATGGGTTTTGGATGCCCAAGATTCCCTCACTCTTTGTGTTAGGGCTTCACCGGCGTCAGATTCTCTCTCTCCGGTTCCACGGCTACTCAGAGCCCGAAACTCTCGGACCTGACGGAATAGGGGGAATCTTGACAAGAGGTGGGACCTACCATAGTCTTGGGTATTCCTTGGGCCTAACCTAACAGAACCAAACAAATAGTTCCTCTTTGCTACCCCCTTCTGGCTCACGTAGAGAGGCGCCAGATCGGCAGTTTCGTCCTTTTCCTCCAGGGGGCTAGGGTTTCTCCGGAGAGGAGGTAGAGTGCGTCTTAATTCCACCCAGGCTTAGGGTATCACATAACATGTTTGTTAGACCGTGGCATGGGTCTTGGATGCCCAAGATGTAACATCCCAAGTATGAAAACAACCCCTAGAATATTTTATTTCTTGTTATTTCATGTTTTGCATCATGGCATCTTAATCATTGCAATTGTTTCCATTTGTTTGCATTTTGTTTTCCCTTGTTTTCTATTTGAATTTTCAAACCAAATTCAAATAATTGTTTCACACTTGTGCTGTCACAATTTATCAAATGAAAATTCCAATTCAAAACATTACTTTGTTTCCACTAAACTATAAAAATCCAAACTATTAAATGGCTTAAGTTCAATAATTGAATTAATCTCAAATTCATTCAAATTCAAATAAAATTCCAAACAGCAACCATTTGAAATTTATGGAAATTACAAATCACTCCAATCTTTTGTTTCAAATAAACATGAATTTTAAAAATCTTTTAAATTGCTTAAGTCTCAATTAATCACTTAATTCAAATATTCAATTAAATTCAATTATTTTCCAAGCAGCAACATAAATCAAAATTTTTGAAAACAAAAGATTGCACAATGTTGCTGTTGCAATGAACAATCTATAAAGATTTTTTCCCTAATTTTCTAACCCCAAAAACTAACCTTTTCTTTCCCTTTTCAAATATGCAAAAAAAACAGAGGAAAAAAAACGTAACGTTTCAGCGAGGGAGGCCGCTGTCCACGTCGACAGAGCGAGGAGCAGACGGCCAGCAGTAGCTCGCCCTCGCCCTTATAGCCATGCCCTAGGGCTCCCTGCTAGCCCTAGCTCCTTTCTTCCTCCTCCCTCTCCGCCGCCGTTTCTTTTCTCTCCCTCTGCGCCACCTCCTCTCTCTCTACAACCACTACCATCTCTGAACCGAGCGCCGCCGCTCTGAATCATCGATGATCGCCGCCGGTAGGGCTAGTCACCGTCCGGGCTAACTGCGGGAATCAGACCCCCTCTGCTCCCTCGTTCCCCTCGACACCTCCACGACGCCAGGGAATGACTACGTCGCCGCCGCCATCCTCTCCATCGCCGGCCAAACTCTCCCCCGAGCCTCTGCTTCCCCTTCCTCGGAGGTGAGCTCCACCTCGTCACCTCCACCTTCCCCTATCGATCTACTCGCTGCACGCGTGCACACGCAGCACCACACGCACACGCGCGCATCCACGGCCCGAGCAGCGCAGCAGCAGCTCGCCACCGGCCACCGTTCCTCTGTCAAGTTTCAGTTACCTGAAACTTACAGTTTCAGTTAACGCACATATCTGAATAATATCCTCACTGCACCCCCTATACTGACAAGCGAACACAACACACCGCAGTGGCAACGCAGCAGCGCGCGCGCATGGGAGGCCAGGGTTCGATCCCTGCCTCCCGCAGATTAAAATCCCCCACCTTTTTGCCTTGCCACGCTGGCTGGCAGGCCCACCAGCCAGTGGCAGTGGGCGCCACGTGAGCACCGCGGAGGCCAGGGTCCACTGTCAGTGGCCCAGGTTGGGTCACTGCACGGTGTAAAACGTGCTGGCCCCTTTTCCTTTTAAATTTCAGTCCTTTTATTTTACAGAATAGTCCCTAGAATCAAAACACAAATAACTTTTGATTTTCAACTTCAAATAAAATAAATAAAATATGTATACTGAACCAAATTGAATTCTCTACCCAAATATAAATTTTGTTTACTGTTTTGAATATTTTAAATTGGTGAAATATTTGAATCCTTGTTGAATTCATTTAATTTTGCAAAATTCATAACTTGAGCATAAAAATTCCAAACTCAACAAATAAAATATGTTTTCCATCCCATTTTTCATGTACTTTGCAAATATAAACTTTGTTTCATGTTTTGAATAATTAAGATTGGTTAAATAATTTAAACCTTGTTTAAATCATTTAAAATTTGCTAAATTCATAACTTGCTCAAATTAAATTATTTTTGAACTTATAAAATATGTTTTCAAACCAGAAAAACATAATCTTTTCCAATATGAATTTTATTAAATGCTTTGAACAAATAAAATTCAAATAATATTCATACTTGTTTAAATCCATTTAAATCTTGTTTAAACTTGTTTAATTCATAAGTAATTCATTTTAATTCCTTTTCCAACAAGTGAAACATGTATTCCACCTAAAATTTTGTGTACTTTCCAAATATGAACTTTGTTATCTATTTTGAACAATTAAAATTGGTGAAAACAACAAATGCTTGTGTAACACCTTTAAGAAACCAAAATTCCATAACTTAATAAATAAAATTCCAAACTTGGTAAACTTCATTTCAAATTGATCCTATGGTTGTTTTCTTTCTGTTTTCCTCATCCATGCATCATGCTAATTCACTTACACATGATGATTAGTTGTAGAACAATTATTTCAACCTTAACTCATGGGCTTTCCATATGCAATCCAAATTGCATATGAGTCCATTTAATTATGTTATGTTACCATGTCAACTAGCTTATTTTTGATGCATCAATTAAATGGTCATGCATCATCCCATGTTTGTGCACTATGCCATGTTATTGATTGTTTGTCTCTCTGCGTTGTTTGTTTGCTTCTTATCGAATAGACGACGACGTTGAGACAGACGATACTTACGACACCCCTTCTGAGGATCTAGCTCAGTACCAGGCTGCTGAGTTTGCAGGCAAGTATTCACTCACATGAACATTGTGTTCCTTTCCACATTGGATACCGATACTTTTCCGTTGTCTATTCTGCTAGCCTGATGAATCGTTGCTTGTGTTCGAACCTATCACATGTTATCCTTTAACCCTGATATAGCCTCACCTCCACACCTATAACCCCGTTGCTTGTTGCCCGTGTCTTACTAGCATGCTTAGGGTTGTTTCTGCTCGAGTCTGTTGCCGTTACTTTCTGTTACCAAATTCTATTATGTTCTGGGGCTCGATGTTAAACAACAACCTGTTAATATTTGAGGTAATGCTAATTTGATGATAAGGCACCGGCAGGAGGCCCGGCGTGGTTTTGAGGCCTGCTAGTGTCGACCCTAATTAGGAAAAGGGTCTTGTCTACTGATCCATGATGAGCGCACTATCCGCATGTGGGAAGCGTGTATGGGCGCCCCCCTCAATTTGATTCGATTCGCATCTCGTCCAAATCGCCTCATTTAGTTCGGGTTTTCCATTTGCCGCATGCATATGTATTTGCGAACCCAGGCCAGGGTGGAACTTTTGTAGTCGGCATTTAGGGAGACACGTTCTTAGAGTGCTATGAGGGTCCCCTTTTCTTCGTGGGGCTTGATTAGCCGTGTGCTCAATTGCACGGGGTTCTTTGGGCTTGATGCGGAGAAGAGTTGAGTTGTGTTGAGTGCCCCGCTTGGTGGAAGGCATTCCATCTGGCGTGTTATTCTTACGTGTACGGCTAAATTGGTGCACCCCTGCAGGGTAAATCTTCTCGAGAAGCCGTGTTTTTCGCGGTTATGGATGACTTGGTGAAAGTACTGGCTAACAAGTACTCAAAACAACTTACACTAATGATTAACAATCTGACTATTAATAAGCTTATTGACACAATAATCTGAACCATCATTAATCCAACTGTGTGAGTTATCCTCGGATTGCTTCTTTGGATAAGGGGCGAGATCCAGGATGGGTTTGTTTGGAATTAGTTATAGTTGGTTACGATACGCTATCTTATCTCCTTTCTGTTAGCCGGAAGTTGTAGTATGTATCTGTAGTTGGTTAGTGCAGCCCGCTGCCGCATCTTTTGTATCACCCTTTCTTCCGTTGAACCCAAAGCATCTGTGCTTGGTGTTGACGGGTACACTTTGGTATCTTGTGAGTCTTGCTTGCCAGTTCGTTTATGTACTGACCCCTTTGGGGCTGTGGTTTCCGCAGACTACGCTTACGAGGATCCCCGTGATGGCTACTACGTGGAGTACGACGAGGCTGCTGACGAGTAGATAGCGGACCCGGGCAGGATCCGAGACATCGTGGATGGGCTCCGTCTTCTCGTTCCCGGCCTCTTAGGCCTATTTGGATCTTGTCTGTACTCAGACACTTTGGATGCTTCCGCTGTGTTGTAATGATGAATTGTTGGGACATGTTTCCTCTGGATGATTGAATTTGCTATCTCTGCTCTAGTGAGAGCTATTTGCAACTTATTTCACTCTTTTGTGTCTTAGAGATATGTTGTGATATCCGTTGTTCAAAAACCGTTGACATACCATGTGTGTATGTTATGAAGTACGTCAATGGTAGTATCCTGATTTCTATGGGATGGTTTACGTAGACGATGAACAGTAGGGGTTGGTTGTCACACATACGTGTGTTGGCCTACTCGTAAGAGATGCGGGTGCCGGTAAGCCCCGTAATCCAATCAACTACTGGTCAACGGAACTGCGAGTATCCTCTAGAAGTCCGGGTCCGACAAATGGTATCAGAGCCTGTCTGCCTGTAGGATCCCTTTTACTGGTCGCAGTTGAGTCTAGAAACTATTTTGTAGCTATATAGGAGAAATGAAACGTGAGAGTAGGAATTCTGTTCTTTTTCTTCTTTCCCCACCCACCCTCCCTTTTCTGGTAAGGAAGTGCAACGTTGTTTTCTCTCCTCATCTAAACTTTCAAGTTAGGATTTCACGTATCCTGGTTTCTCTGGGATGCTTATATCTACTAGGCCATAGGAATGGAGGTGGTTGTGACATGATTTATCATGTTGCCTACTCACGATTGAGAACGGAGGCGTGTAAGCCCCGGAAGCAAATCCTCTATTCCTTAAGCAGTAGATATTGATCCTTTAGAAGCCCGGATGGGTTTTCCGTAGTACCTCAGGAGTGTTTTGGTCTCATGTTTCCCGATGTTGCTTCGATATCCTGTTCTTCTCAACATCCTTTTCGTCCGTTGAAACCTTGTTGTTGCTTTCCACTTCAGTTCTTCTACCGGCGTCTAATCAAAACTTCCCCAATCATCTGCAGATGGATCTCAGGTTCTACCCGCAGGTGGTTCGTATGACTCGTTGCGAGAGCACTGCCGGTTATCCAGAGATGCTGAGAGACATGGTCACTTATCTGGGGTTCCGTTGGGCACCAGAGTACCAGGTCTACGAGCAGCAGCGAGAGTTTGACCAGACCTACTACCAGGCTATCGTCTACATTCTGTCAGATGATGGCATGAGCGTAGTCCACCGCTACGAGGCAGTAGGTTCCACAGTGGATATGGCCGTGCAGCAGGCAGCTTATGTGAGTCTCACCGTCCTTCGTGCTGACTACTGGGGATTTGACGATTCTATCTATCGCCACATCCCCCGTGGTTACATCACTTCGGAGGGAGCTCATTTCACTCTCTACGATAACTTGGATGTTTATGAGCATGATAACTCCAAGGTGCACACCACCGCTCAGTTTGTGAGGCACAGTGACGCAGTTGCCAGCACATTATCCCAGGAGTTGGCTTCAGTCAGAGAGCAGCTCTACCTTGCTTTGACTCGTCTGGCGACTTACACCACAGAAATTGTTGGAGATGAGCGCTTTGCACGTTTCGATCAGCCAGTTGGTCGTCGTCTGCCAGATGCTGGAGGTTACGAGCCGATAAGAGGTCCACTCCTCAACCTCGGTGCTGGTTACACTGGGATTCCTCGCTTTGGAGCACAGGGAGTCGACGCTATGTACTTCACCACACCTAGAGTCGCTCTCAGACCACGTCAGATCTACGTGGATCGTCGTTCTACCTACTTTCGTGGGCGTGCTCCTCACCGTACCTATCGCCGTACTCCTAGTCGCCGTCCTGCGTGATGAGCATGGGAGTACCGATGTACCCGTTCTTAGCTATGTTTAGTTATCCTTTGGCATTCGAACCATTTATGGTGTGTTGGATTCTGATGTATTTGAACATGTGATGATGTACCTGTTGGTTATCTATTCATGCGTCGGAATAATCTCTCTTTCGGTTACCAAGTCTATCCTTTTTCTGTTGTGGTGCTAAAATGCATTTCCATTCAGGATGCCGCCAACAAGGAACAACCCGCCTGAGCCACCGCCAATCACGGAGCTGTTGACTCAGATGACCTAAGTCATGACGCAGATGGCCCAGTTCCAGACTAATCAGCACAACAACCAGACCGTTCCACGAGTCAGTATCAAGGAGTTTCTCAGTCTGGGCCCGAGAGCTTTCGTGGCAACACGTGAGCCTCTGGATGCTGATGACTGGATCCGTGAGATAGCCGAGGCTCTGGACATTGCTCACGTTGCTGAGGAAGACAAGGTCAAGTATGCCTCCTATCTGCTGAAGGGTCAGGCAGCTACTTGGTGGGAAAACTACCAGACCATGAGAGCTGGCTATCCAATCACCTGGGGTTGTTTCAAGGAAGCTTTCCTGAAGCACCACATTCCAGATGGTCTCATGGAAAGGATGCGTGAAGAGTTTTGCTCACACAAGCAGGGCAAGCTGGACGTCATTGGCTATCAGAGTGAGTTCAATCGCCTCGCTCGTTACGCTGGTGATGAGGTGTCCACTGAGGCTAAGAAGATGGCAAGGTTCCGCAGAGGTTTTAACCCGGAACTCAAGCATGCCCTCACAAACGTCAAGGCCAACAACTTCGAGGAGCTCGCTAACACCGCGCTCAATGAAGAAAATGGGCGCAAGGCGTTCGAGGAGTCTCGCAAGCACTCGCGTGAGGGTGGTTCCTCCTCCAACATGACCACCCCTCCGCAGAAGCGCCGCATCTGGGTGCCAATGGTGCTGTCACTCGGGCTCCATACGCCCAACTTCTCCAGGCTTCGCTCCCCGCCCACCCAACCCTGCTCAGATGCATGATCAGAGGGCTTCGATGGGGCAGCCAAGGCCAGGGCCTCCTCGTGTCGTCACTTGCTACAAGTGCACGCAGAGGCAACTACCTCCACCACCACCTCGTCCCAACACAAACCAGGCAATGGTGCGCGCTCCCCCGCCTAAAGCCTTCAACTCCAACAACATGCCTGTCGGGAGGACCGCAAAGGTGAATCATGTCAAGATCGACAAAGCTGAGGAAGCTCCTGACATCGTTCTCGGTATATTACCCGTAAACTTTATTCCAGCTAAAGTGTTGTTTGATACCGGAGCATCACATTCTTTTGTGTCAAAGATTTTTGCCGCAACAAACAACCTAATTGTGGTTCCACTAAGCAATCAAATCACCGTTCACTCACCAGGATCTCAAATGTTGACTTCCAAGATAAGTAAGGATAATCAAATCCTAATTGGAGGCCACATATTCCTTGCTTCCCTCGTGTTGCTGGGAAATTCTGACATTGATGTCATTCTTGGTATGGATTGGCTGAAAGCTAATAAAGCTAGAATTGACTGTGCTCAAAAGTCAATAACTCTGTTCCACCCTTCTGGCCAGATAGTCTATTCTCCAAATGAATCAAGTTCCATTCAGCTGTGCACCCTCGATGCAAAACCTCTTCCTTCAATTGAAAATGTTCCGGTGGTTTGTGAATTCCCTGACGTCTTTCCAGAAGAGTTGCCAGGAATGCCTCCGGACAGAGCAGTTGAGTTCGTGATCGAGCTTGAACCAGGTACTGCTCCAATCTCTAAGCATCCATACAAGATAGCCCCTCCTGAACTGAAACTGTTAAAGGAGCAAATCGATATGTACATGGAAAAAGGTTACATTCAACCTAGTTCCTAGGCTTGGGGTTGCCCAACTCTGTTCGTTGCGAAGAAGGATCACACAAAGAGACTCGTTGTTGACTAACGTCCTCTTAACGAGAAAACCATAAAAAACAAGTATCCAATTCCTCGTATCGATGATCTTTTTGATCAACTTGCTAGGGCCTCAATATTCTCCAAGTTGGACTTGAGAATGGGTTACCATCAAATAAAGATCAGAAAAGAGGATATTCCAAAGACAGCCTTCACCACTTGCTACGGTCTATATGAATTCACCGTCATGTCCTTTGGTCTCACCAATGCACCGGCGACCTTCTCTCGACTCATGAATTCTGTTTTCCATGAATACCTCGACAAGTTCGTTGTGGTATATCTCGATGACATTCTTGTCTACTCACAATCCGAGGAAGAGCATGAAGAGCATCTTTGTCTCACTCTCATGAAACTTCGCGAGCATCGTCTATATGCCAAGTTCTCCAAATGTGAGTTCTGGATTCTAGAAGTTGCTTACCTTGGTCATATCATCTCTGCCAAAGGCATAGCCATTGATCCAGAAAAGGTTAAAGAAATTGTTGATTGGAAACCTCCTAAGACGGTAAAGCAAGTAAGAAGTTTTCTTGGCTTGGCTAGCTATTGCCGTCGTTTCGTCCAAAATTTCTCCAAGATTGCCAAACCTCTCACTGACCTCACAAAGAAGGACAAGAAGTTCGTTTGGTCCCCACAATGTGATGAAAGTTTCAATCTCCTGAAAACTAAACTCACTTCTACCCCAGTTCTGGTTGGGCCAGATCCTACCAAACCTTTCCAAATATTCTGTGATGCATCTCTCCAAGGTCTAGGTGCAGTTCTTATGCAAGAACGTCAAGTTGTGGCTTATGCTTCACGTCAGTTGAACGCACATGAGCTCAATTATCCCACTCATGACCTTGAACTTGCAGCAGTTGTGTTTGCTCTCAAGAAATGGAGACAATACTTGTTGGGTAACCGCACTGGAAATCTTTTCCGATCATAAGAGTCTGAAATACATCTTCACTCAACCAGATCTAAACCTCAGGCAAAGGAGATGGATTGAAAAGATTAAAGACTTTGATCTTACCATTTCTTACACTCCAGGCAAGGCTAATGTTATGGCCGATTCTCTCAGTCGCAAGTCATATTGCAATAATCTCATGATCATGGAAAGCCAACCTCCTCTTCATGAAGAATTCCAGAAACTGAACCTTGGTCTTGTTCCTAAAGGCTATCTTGTGAACTTGACAGCCAGTCCAACTCTCGAGGACAAGATTCGTTCTGAAAAACTTCGCGATGCTGAAATCAAGAAGATGGTAGAACACATCAAAGAAGGCAAGGAGAAATTTAAGTCCTTCTCAATTGATGACAAGGGAACTGTGTTCTTTGAAGGACGCATTGCAGTCCCTCAAGTTCAATGTCTCAAAGATGTCATTCTCAAGGAGGCTCATGAAACTCCTCTCTCCATACACCCTGGAAGTACAAAGATGTACCAGGATCTCAAGACGCTGTATTGGTGGCCTGGCATGAAACGTGAAATTGCTCAATACGTTTCTGAATGCGACGTTTGTCAACGTGTTAAGGCAGTCCATCAGAAAAAAGCCGGTCTACTCCAACCACTGAAAATCCCTGAGTGGAAGTGGGACATGATTGAAATGGACTTCGTCACTGGTTTTCCAAAGTCCAAGAAGGGCAACGATATAATCTTCGTTGTCATTGATCGTCTCACTAAAGTAGCTCACTTCTTTGCTGTCAAAGAAACAATCTCAGCTAGCCAGTTAGCAGAGCTTTACACAGCAAAGATTGTTCCTCTTCATGGTGTTCCATTGGAAATAAGCTCAGACCATGGAAGCATATTCACTTCTCATTTCTGGAAAAGCTTTCAAGAAGCTTTGGGCACCAAACTTCTGTTCAGCACAACTTATCACCCTCAGTCTCAAGGGCAAGTCGAAAGAGTCAATCAGATTCTCGAGGATATGCTCAGAGCATGTGGTCTCTCCTTTGGCATGAAATGGGAGGAATGCCTTCCATATGCTGAATTATCCTACAACAACAGCTTCCAGGCAAGCCTAGGCATGGCACCATTTGAAGCTCTCTATGGCCGCAGATGCAGGAGTCCAATCAATTGGTCTGGAGCTGGTGAACGTTCACTCTTAGGCACTGACATTGTTAAGGAAGCCGAAGAGAAAGTTCGCATCATTCGTGACAATCTCAAGATTGCTCAGTCTCGTCAGAAAAGCTACTATGACAGCAAGCACAGGGATATGATCTACGCACCTGGTGACAAAGGATATCTCCGTGTAACTCCCCTCAGAGGCACTCATCGTTTTGGTGTTAAAGGAAAGCTTGCACCGAGATACATTGGTCCTTTCAACATTCTCTCAAGGCGTGCAGAAAATGCCTATCGTCTTGAACTTCCAGAAAAGCTATCCAAGGTGCACGATGTGTTTCATGTGTCACAGCTCAAGAGGTGTTTCAAAGATCCAGATCGTGCAGTTGATCATGATTCCATTGAACTGCAAGATGATCTATCTTATGAGGAGCACCCTATTCGTATTCTCGATGAGACCGAGCGTAAGACTCGCAACAAGAGCACCAAGTTCTTGAAAGTGCAGTGGTCGCATCATTCCGATAAAGAGGCAACGTGGGAGACCGAAGAGGATCTTCGCAAGAAGTATCCGGACCTTTTCACTTCTCAGTAGGAATCTCGGGGCGCGATTCCTTCAAGGGGGGCGTTTTGTAACATCCCAAGTATGAAAACAACCCCTAGAATGTTTTATTTCTTGTTATTTCATGTTTTGCATCATGGCATCATTGCAATTGTTTCCATTTGTTTGCATTTTGTTTTCCCTTGTTTTATATTTGAATTTTCAAACCAAATTCAAATAATTGTTTCATACTTGTGCTGTCACAATTTATCAAATGAAAATTCCAATTCAAAACATTACTTTGTTTTCACTAAACTATAAAAATCCAAACTATTAAATGGCTTAAGTTCAATAATTTAATTAATCTCAAATTCATTCAAATTCAAATAAAATTCCAAACAGCAACCATTTGAAATTTATGGAAATTACAAATTACTCCAATATTTTGTTTCAAATAAACATGAATTTTAAAAATCTTTTAAATTGCTTAAGTCTCAATTATTCACTTAATTCAAATATTCAATTAAATTCAATTATTTTCCAAACAGCAACATAAATCAAAATTTTTGAAAACAAAAGATTGCACAATGTTGCTGTTGCAATAAACAATCTATAAAGATTTTTTCCCTAATTTTCTAACCCCAAAAACTAACCTTTTCTTTCCTTTTTCAAATCTGCAAAAAAAACAGAGGAAAAAAAAACGTAACATTTCAGCGAGGGAGGCAGCAGGCCCAGCCCAGCTACCCACGGCCTGCTACCCCCTCATCTCTTTCCTTCGTACGGCAGCTCGATGCCGCTGTCCACGTCGACAGAGCGAGGAGCAGACAGCCAGAAGCAGCTCGCCCTCGCCCTTATAGCCATGCCCTAGGGCTCCCTGCTAGCCCTAGCTCCTTTCTTCCTCCTCCCTCTCCGCCGCCGTTTCTTTTCTCTCCCTCTGCACCACCTCCTCTCTCTCTGCAACCACTACCATCTCTGAACCGAGCGCCGCCGCTCTGAATCATCAATGATCGCCGCCGGTAGGGCTAGTCACCGTCCGGGCCAACTGCGGGAATCAGACCCCCTCTGCTCCCTCGTTCCCCTCGACACCTCCACGACGCCAGGGAACGACTACGTCGCTGCCGCCATCCTCTCCATCGCCGGCCAAACTCTCCCCCGAGCCTCTGCTGCCCCTTCCTCGGAGGTGAGCTCCACCTCGTCACCTCCACCTTCCCCTCTCGATCTACTCGCTGCACGCGTGCACACGCAGCACCACACGCACACGCGCGCATCGACGGCCCGAGCAGCGCAGCAGCATCTCGCCGCCGGCCACCGTTCCTCTGTCAAGTTTCAGTTACCTGAAACTTACAGTTTCAGTTAACGCACGTATCTGAATAATATCCTCACTGCACCCCCTATACTGACAAGCGAACACAACACACCGCAGTGGCAACGCAGCAGCGCGCGCGCACGGGAGGCCAGGGTTCGATCCCTGCCTCCCGCAGATTAAAATCCCCCACCTTCTTGCCTTGCCACGCTGGCTGGCAGGCCCACCAGCCAGTGGCAGTGGGCGCCACGTGAGCACCGCGGAGGCCAGGGTCCACTGTCAGTGGCCCAGGTTGGGTCACTGCACGGTGTAAAACGTGCTGGCCCCTTTTCCTTTTAAATTTCAGTCCTTTTATTTTACAGAAGTCCCTAGAATCAAAACACAAATAACTTTTGATTTTCAACTTCAAATAAAATAAATAAAATATGTATACTGAACCAAATTGAATTCTCTACCCAAATATAAATTTTGTTTACTGTTTTGAATATTTTAAATTGGTGAAATATTTGAATCCTTGTTGAATTCATTTAATTTTGCAAAATTCATAACTTGAGCATAAAAATTCCAAACTCAACAAATAAAATATGTTTTCCATCCCATTTTTCATGTACTTTGCAAATATAAACTTTGTTTCATGTTTTGAATAATTAAGATTGGTTATATAATTTAAACCTTGTTTAAATCATTTAAAATTTGCTAAATTCATAACTTGCTCAAATTAAATTATTTTTGAACTTATAAAATATGTTTTCAAACCAGAAAAACATAATCTTTTCAAATATGAATTTTATTAAATTCTTTGAACAAATAAAATTCAAATAATATTCATACTTGTTTAAATCCATTTAAATCTTGTTTAAACTTGTTTAATTCATAAGTAATTCATTTTAATTCCTTTTCCAACAAGTGAAACATGTATTCCACCTAAAATTTTGTGTACTTTCCAAATATGAACTTTGTTATCTATTTTGAACAATTAAAATTGGTGAAAACAACAAATGCTTTTGTAACACCTTTAAGAAACCAAAATTCCATAACTTAATAAATAAAATTCCAAACTTGGTAACTTCATTCAAATTGATCCTATGGTTGTTTTCTTTCTGTTTTCCTCATCCATGCATCATGCTAATTCACTTACACATGATGATTAGTTGTAGAACAATTATTTCAACCTTAACTCATGGGCTATCCATATGCAATCCAAATTGCATATGGGTCCATTTAATTATGTTATGTTACCATGTCAACTAGCTTATTTTTGATGCATCAATTAAATGGTCATGCATCATCCCATGTTTGTGCACTATGCCATGTTATTGATTGTTTGTCTCTCTGTGTTGTTTGTTTGCTTCTTCTCGAATAGACGACGACGTTGAGACAAACGATACTTACGACACCCCTTCTGAGGATCTAGCTCAGTACCAGGCTGCTGAGTTTGCAGGCAAGTATTCACTCACATGAACCATTGTGTTCCTTTCCACATTGGATACCGATACTTTTCCGTTGTCTATTCTGCTAGCCTGATGAATCGTTGCTTGTGTTCTAACCTATCACATGTTATCCTTTAACCCTGATATAGCCTCACCTCCACACCTATAACCCCGTTGCTTGTTGCCCGTGTCTTACTAGCATGCTTAGGGTTGTTTCTGCTCGAGTCTGTTGCCGTTACTTTCTGTTACCAAATTCTATTATGTTCTGGGGCTCGATGTTAAACAACAACCTGTTAATATTTGAGGTAATGCTAATTTGATGATAAGGCACCGGCAGGAGGCCCGGCGTGGTTTTGAGGCCTGCTAGTGTCGACCCTAATTAGGAAAGGGTCTTTCTACTGATCCATGATGAGCGCACTATCCGCATGTGGGAAGCGTGTATGGGCGCCCCCCTCAATTTGATTCGATTCGCATCTCGTCCAAATCGCCTCATTTAGTTCGGGTTTTCCATTTGACGCATGCATATGTATTTGCGAACCTAGGCCAGGGTGGAACTTTTGTAGTCGGCATTTAGGGAGACACGTTCTTAGAGTGATATGAGGGTCCCCTTTTCTTTGTGGGGCTTGATTAGCCGTGCGCTCAATTGCACGGGGTTCTTTGGGCTTGATGCGGAGAAGAGTTGAGTTGTGTTGAGTGCCCCGCTTGGTGGAAGGCATTCCATCTGGCGGGTTATTCTTACGTGTACGGCCAAATTGGTGCACCCCTGCAGGGTAAATCTTCTCGACAAGCCATGTTTTCCGCGGTTATGGATGACTTGGTGAAAGTACTGGCTAACAAGTACTCAGAACAACTTACACTAATGATTAACAATCTGACTAGTAATAAGCTTATTGACACAATAATCTGAACCATCATTAGTCCAACTGTGTGAGTTATCCTCGGATTGCTTCTTTGGATAAGGGGCGAGATCCAGGATGGGTTTGTTTGGAATTAGTTATAGTTGGTTACGATACGCTATCTTATCTCCTTTCTGTTAGCCGGAAGTTGTAGTATGTATCTGTAGTTGGTTAGTGCAGCCCGCTGCCGCATCTTTTGTATCACCCTTTCTTCCGTTGAACCCAAAGTATCTGTGCTTGGTGTTGACGGGTACACTTTGGTATCTTGTGAGTCTTGCTTGCCAGTACGTTTATGTACTGACCCCTTTGGGGCTGTGGTTTCCGCAGACTACGCTTACGAGGATCCCCGTGATGGCTACTACGTGGAGTACGACGAGGCTGCTGACGAGTAGATAGCGGACCCGGGCAGGATCCGAGACATCGTGGATGGGCTCCGTCTTCTCGTTCCCGGACTCTTAGGCCTATTTGGATCTTGTCTGTACTCAGACACTTTGGATGCTTCCGCTGTGTTGTAATGATGAATTGTTGGGACATGTGTCCTCTGGTTGATTGAATTTGCTATCTCTGCTCTAGTGAGAGCTATTTGCAACTTATTTCACTCTTTTGTGTCTTAGAGATATGTTGTGATATCAGTTGTTCAAAAGCCGTTGACGTACCATGTGTGTATGTTATGAAGTACGTCAATGGTAGTATCCTGATTTCTATGGGATGGTTTACGTAGACGATGAACAGTAGGGGTTGGTTGTCACACATACGTGTGTTGGCCTACTCGTAAGAGATGCGGGTGCCGGTAAGCCCCGTAATCCAATCAACTACTGTTCAACGGAACTGCGAGTATCCTCTAGAAGTCCGGGTGCGACACAAGATTCCCTCACTCTTTGTGTTAGGGCTTCACTGGCGTCGGATTCTCTCTCGCTGGTTCCAAGGCTACTCAGAGCCCGAAACTCCCGGATCTGACGAAACGGGGGGAATATTGCCAAGAGGTGGCCCCTACCATAGTATTGGGGTGTTCCCTTGGGCCGAACCTAACATAACCAAGCACCTAGTTCCACTTTGCTACCCCCTTCCGGCTCACATCGAGGGGCCAGATCGGCACTTCCGACCTTTTCTCGAGGGGGGCTAGGGTTTCTCCGGAGAGGTGCTCCAGAGCGTCTTAATCCCACCCAAGCCTAGGGTATCGCAAAAATGTTTCTTAGAGCGTGGAATGGGTCTTGGATGCACAATATTCATCACTCTTTGTGTTAGGGCTTCACCGGCGTGAGATTCTCTCTAGTTGTTGCATGAACGAAAAACTCCGGGATCCGACGGAACGGGGGGATCTTGCCAAGAGTTGGGCCCTACCATTGTCTAGGTTGTTCCTTGGGCCTAAACTAACACAACCAAGCAATTAGTTCCACTTTTCTACCCCCTTTTGGCTCACGTAGAGGTTCCATAACGGGAGTTCCATCCTTTTTTCAGCGGGCCTAGGGTTTCTCCGGAGAGGAGCTCCGGAGCGTATGAATCCCAACCAAGCCTAGGTTATGCCGTACCATGTGTGTTAGAGTGTGGAATGGGTCATGGATGCCCAATATTCCCTCACTCTCTGTGTTATGGCTTCACCAGCGTCGGATTCTCTCTCGTGGGTTCGAGGACTACAAACAGCCCGAAACTCCCGGATCTGATGGAACGGAGGGAATCTTTCCAATAGGTGGGACATACCATTGTCTTTGTTGTTCCTTGGGCCTAACCTAACGCAACCGAGCAATTAGTTTCACTTTTCTACCCCCTTCCGTCTCACGTAGAGGGTCCAGAACAACAGTTCCGTCATTTTTCTCCAACAGGCCTAGGGTTTCTCCGGAGAGGAGCCCTGGAGCGTCCGAATCCCAACCAACCATAGGGTATGCCATACCATGTGTGTTAGAGTGTGGCATGGGTCTTGGATTCCCAGTATTCCCTCACTCTCCGTGTTATGGCTTCACCGGTGTCAGATTTTCTCTCGTGGGTTCCAGGAGTACTCATAGCCCGAAACTCCCGATCTGACGGAGAATGGGTGGAATCTTGCCAATAGGTGGGCCCTACCATTGTCTTGGGTGTTCCTTTGCCCTAACCTAACACAACCAAGCAATTACTTCCACTTTGCTACCCCCTTTCCAGCTCACGTAGAGGGTCCAGAACAGCAGTTCCGTTCTTTTTTCTCCAACGGGCCTAGGGTTTCTCTGGAAAGGAGCTCTAGAGCATATTAATCCCACCCAAGCTTAGGGTATGTCATACCATGTGTGTTAGAGTGTGACATGGGTCTTGGATTCCCAAGATTGCCTCAATCTATGTGTTATGGCTTCACCGACGTTAGATTCTCTTTCGTGGGTTCAAGGACCACAAACAGCCTGAAACTCCCGGATCTGATGGAACGGAGGGAATCTTTCCATGAGGTGGGACTACCATTGTCTTGTTTTTTCCTTGGGCCTAACCTAACACAACCGAGCAATTATTTCCACTTTGCTAACCCCTTCCGGCTCACGTAGAGTCCAACACAACAATTCCGTCCTTTTTTCTCCAGCGGGCCTAGGGTTTCTCCGGAGAGGAGCTATGGAGCGTATGAATCCCACCCAAGCCCAGGGTATGCCATAACATGTGTGTTAGAGTGTGGCATGGGTCTTGATTCCCAATATTCCATCACTCTCTCTGTTATGGCTTCACCGGCGTCAGATTCTCTCTCGTGGGTTCCAGGACTACTCATAGCCCGAAACTCCCAGATCTGACGTAGAACGGGGGGGGGATCTTGCCAATAGGTGGGCCCTACCATTGTCTTGGGTGATCCTTGGGCATAACCTAACACAACAAGCAATTAGTTCCACTTTGCTACCCCCTTCCGGCTCATGTAGAGGGTCCATAACAGCAGTTCCATCCTTTTTTCTCCAACGGGCCTAGGGTTTCTCCGGAGAGGAGCTCTAGAGCGTCTTATTCCCACCCAATCCTAGAGGTATGTCATACCATTTGTGTTAGAGTGTGAAATGGGTCTTGGATTCCCAAGATTGCCTCAATCTCTGTGTTATGGCTTCACCGGCGTCGGATTCTCTCTTGCAGGTTCCAGGATATACTTAGAGCCCGAAATCCCCGTATGTGACTGGACGGGGGAGGGGGAATCTTTCAAAGACGTGGTCCTTGGGCGTTCTTTGGGCCTAACCTAACACAACCAAGCAATTAGTTCCACTTTGATACCCCTTTGCGGCTCACGTAGAGGGGCCAGGACGATAGTTCCATCCTTTTCTTTAGCGGGCCTAGGGTATCTCCGGGGAGGAGCTTACGAGCGTATAAATCCCACCCAAGCTTACGGTATGCCGTACCATGCATGTGTCTTATAGTGTGGCATGTGTCTTCGATGACCAAGATTCCCTCAATCTTTGTGTGATGCCGTCACCGGCATCGGATTCTCTCTCGTGAGTTCCAAGGCTACTCAGAGCCCGAAACTCCTAGATCTGACGGAACAGGGGGAATCTTGACAAGAGGTGGGACCTAAATTGTATTGGGTGTTCCTTTGGCCTAACCTAACACAGTCAAGCAATTAGTTCCACTTTTCTACCCCCTTCCGGCTCACGTAGAGGGGCCAGATCAGCAGTTCCGTCCTTTTCTCCCACGGGCCTAGGGTATCTCCAGAGAGGAGCTCCAGAGCGTCCTAATCCCACCCAAGCCTAGGGTATCACATAACATGTTTGTTAGAGTGTGGAATGGGTCTTGGCTGCACAATATTCCCTCACTCTTTGTTCTGGGCTTCACCGACATGAGATTCGATCTCTCTAGTTGTTGCATGACTACTCAAGGACCGAAACTCCCCGATCTGACGGAACGAGGGGATCTTGCCAAGAGGTGGGCCCTACCATTGTCTTGGTTGTTCCTTGGTACTAAACCAACACAACCAAGAAATTAGTTAGAGTGTGGCATGTTCCTTGGGACTAACCTAACACAACCAAACAATTTTTTCCACTTTGCGACCCCTTCCGGCTCACATAGAGGGGGCTAGACCGGTAGTTCCGTCCTTTTCTCCAACGGGCCTAGGGTTTCTTCGGAGAGGAGCTCCAGAGCGTCCTAATCCCACCCAAGGCTAGAGTATCAAATAACATGTTTTTAGAGTGTGGAATGGGTCTTGGATGCCCAAGATCCCCTCACTCTTTGTGTTAAGGCTTCACCGGTGTTAGATTCTCTCTCGCGGGTTCCATGGCTACTCATAGCCCGAAACTTCCGGATGTGACGGAACGGGGGGAATCTTGCCAAGAGGTGGGCCCTACCATTGTCTTGGGTGTTACTTGAGCCTAACCTAACATAACCAAGCAATTAGTTCCGCTTTGCTACCCCCTTTCGGCTCACGCAGACGGGCCAGGTCGGCAGTTCCGTCCTTTTCTCCAACGGGCCTACGGTTTCTCCGGAGAGGAGCTCCGGAGCGTTTTAATCCCACCCAAGCCTAGGTTATCACATAACATGTTTTTTAGAGTGTGGAATGGGTCTTGTATGCACAAGATTCCCTCACTCTTTGTGTTACGGTTTCACCGGCGTCAGATTCTCTCTAGTTGTTGCAGGACTACTCAGGGACCCAAACTCCCGAATCTGAAGGAACGGGGGGATCTTGCTAAGAGGTGGCCCCTACCATTGTATTTTTTGTTACTTGGTCCTAAACCAACACAACCAAGCAATTAGGAACACCTTGCTAGACCTTTCGGCTCACGTAGAGGGTCCAGAACGACAGTTCCATCCTTTTTTTCCAGCGGGCCCAGGTTTCTCTGGAGAGGAGCTCCGGAGCGTCTAAATACCACCCAACTCTACGGTATGCCATACCATGCATGTGTCTTATAGTTTGTCATGTGTGTTCGATGACCAAGATTCCCTCAATCTTTGTGTTATGCCTTCACCGGCGTCGGATTCTCTCTCGCGGGTTCCAGGGCTACTCAGAGCCCCAAACTCCTAGATCTGAAGGAACGGGGGGAATCTTGAGAAGAGGTGGGCCCTACATTGTATTGGGTGTTCCTTTATCCTAAACTAACACAGTCAAGCAATTAGTTCCACTTCGCTACCCCCTCCCGGCACACGTAGAGGGGCCAGATCAGCAATTCCGTCCTTTTTTTCCAACGGGCCTAGGGTATCTTTGAAGAGGAGCTCCAGAGCGTCTTAATACCACCCAAGCCTAGGGTATCACATAACATGTTTTTTGTAGTGTGGAATGGGTCTTGGATGCACAATATTCCCTCACTCTTTGTGCTAGGGCTTCACCGGCATGAGATTCGATCTCTCTAGTTGTTGCATGACTACTCAGGGACCAAAACTCCGGGATCTGATGAAACGGGGGATCTTTCCAAGTGGTGGGCCCTACCATTGTCTTGGTTTTTCCTTCGTACTAAACCAACACAACCAATAAATTAGGTCCACTTTGCTACCCCCTTCCGGCTAACGTAAAGGGTCCAGAACGGAAGTTCCATCCTTGTTTCCAGTGGGCCTAGGGTTTCTCTAGAGAAGAGCTCCGGAGCGTCTGAATCCCACCCAAGACTAGGGTATTCCATACCATGTGTGTTAGAGTGCGGCATGCATGGGTCCTGGATGCCCAATATTTCTTCACTCTTTGTGTTAGGGCTTCACCGGCGTGAGATTCTCTCTAGTTGTTGCATGACTACTCAGGGACCGAAATTCCCGGATCCGACGGAACGGGGGGATCTTGCCAAGAGGTGGGACCTACCATTGTATTGGTTGTTCCTTGGGCCTAACCCAATAGAACCAAACAATTAGTTACACTTTTTCTACCCCCTTCCAGCTCAAGTAGAATGTCCAGAACGACACTTCCGTCCTTTTTCCAGCGAGCCTAGGGTTTCTCCGGAGAGGAGCTCTAGAGCGTCTGAATCCCACCCAAGCCTAGGTTATTCCAAACCATGTGTGTTAGAGTGTGTCATGGGTCTTGGATTCCCAATATTCCCTCACTCTCTATGTTATGGCTTCACCGGCATCGGATTCTAGCTCGTGGGTTCCAAGACTACTCATAGCCCGAAACTCCCGGATCTGACGGAGAACAGGGGAATGTTGCCAATAGGTGGGACCTACCGTTTTCTTGGGTGTTTCTTGGTCCTAACCTAACACAACCAAGCAATCAGTTCCACTTTGCTACCCCCCTTCCCGCTCACGTAGAGGGACCAGAACGACAGTTTTGTCCTTTTCTCCAGCGGGCCTAGGGTTTCTCCGGAGAGGGGTTCCAAAGCGTCTGAATCCCACCCAAACCAAGGGTTTGCCATACCATGTGTGTTAGAGTGTGGCATGCACCTTGGATGCCCAAGATTTCGTCACTCTTTGTGTTAGGGCTTCACCGAAATTAGATTCTCTCTAATGGGTTCCAGGATACTGAGAGCCTGAAACTCCCGGATCTGACTGGACGGGGGGAATATTTACAAGATGTGGGCCCTACAATTGTCTTGGGTGTTCTTTGGGCCTAACCTAACACAAACAAGAAATTAGTTCCACTTTGCTACCCCTTTCCGTCACACGTAGAGGGTCTATAACGAAAATTCCGTCCTTTTCTTTAGCGGGCCTAGGGTATCTCCGGAGAGGAGCTTCACAGCGTCTGAATCCCACCCAAGACTAGGGTATTCCATACTATGCGTCTTATAGTGTGGCATGTGTCTTCGATGCCCTGCCTCAATCTTTGTGTTATGGCATCACCATCATCGGATTCTCGCTCGCGGGTTCTAGGGCTACTCAAAGCACGAAACTCCCGGATCTGACGGAACGGGGGAATCTTGCCAAGAGGTGAGACCTACATTGTCTTGGGTGTTCCTTGGGTAGGTTAGACCGGTAGTTCCGTCCTTTTCTCCAACGGGCCAAGGGTTTCTCCAAAGAGGAGCTCTAGAGCATATTAATCCCACCCAATCCTAGGGTATCACATAACATGTTTGTTAGAGTGTGGCATGGGTCTTGGATTCCCAAGATCCCCTCACTCTTTGTGTTAGGGCTTCACCGGCATTAGATTGTCTCTCGCGGGTTCCACAGCTACTCATAGCCCGAAACTTCCGGATCTGACGGAACGGGGGGAATCTTGCCAAGAGGTGGGCCCTACCATTGTCTTGGGGTTTACTTGGGCCTAACATAACATAACCAAGCAATTAGTTCCGCTTTGCTGCCCCTTTTGGCTCACGCAGAGGGGCTAGGTCGGCAGTTCTGTCCTTTTCTCCAACGGGCCTAGGGTTTCTCCGGAGAGGAGCTCCGGAGCGTCTTAATCCCACCCAAGCCTAGGGTATCACATAACATGTTTTTTAGAGTGTGGAATGGGTCTTGTATGCATAAGATTCCTTCACTCTTTGTGTTAGGGTTTCACCGACGTCTGATTCTCTCTAGTTGTTGCAGGACTGCTCACAGACCGAAACTCCCGGATCTCACGGAACGGGGGGGGGGGATCTTGGCAAGAGCTGCCCCCTATCATTGTCTTGGTTGTTCCTTAGGCGTAAACCAACACAACCAAGCAATTAGGTACACCTTGCTACCGCTTTCGGCTCACGTAGAGGGTCCAGAACGACAGTTTCGTCCTTTTTTCCAACGGGCCTAGGGTTTCTCCGGAGAGGAGCTCCGGAGCGTCTGAATCCCACCCAAGCCTAGCTTATGCCATACCATGTGTGTTAGAGTGTGGCATGTGTCCTGGATTCTCTATATTCCCTCACTCTCGGTGTTATGGCTTTACCGGCGTCGGATTCTCTCTCGTGGGTTCCAGGACTACTCATATAGCCCAAAACTCACGGATCTGATGGAGAACAGGGGGAATCTTGCCTAGAGGTGGGCCCTACCATTGTCTTAAGTGTTCCTTGTGCCTAACCTAACACAACCGAGCAATTAGTTCCACTTTGCTACCCCCTTCGGGCTCACGTAGAGGGGCGAGAACGACATTTTCGTCTTTTTCCCCAGCGGGGCTAGGGTTTCTCCGGAGAGGGGTTCCGGAGCGTCTGAATACCACCCAAACCAAGGGTTGGCCATACCATGTGTGTTAGAGTGTGGAATGTGCCTTGGATGCCTAAGATTCCCTCACTCTTTGTGTTAGGGCTTCACCGACGTGAGATTCTCTCTAATGGGTTCCAGGACTACTCAGAGCCCGAAACTCCCGGATCTGAAGGAACGGGGGGAATGTTACCAAGAGGTAAGCCCTACATTGTCTTTGGTGTTCCTTGGGCCTAACCTAACTCAACCAAGAAAATTAGTTCCATGTTGCTACCCCCTTCCGGCTCACGTAGAGGGGCTAGATCGGCAGTTCCGTCCTTTTCTCCAACGGGCCAAGGGTTTCTCTGGAGAGGATCTCCAGAGCGTCTTAATCCCACCCAAGCCTAGGGTATCACATAACATGTGTGTTAGAGTGTGGCATGGGTCTTGGATGACCAAGATTCCCTCACTCTTTGTGTTAGGGCTTCACCGACGTCAGAGTCTCGATCTCTTGCGGGTTCTAGGGGCTACTACTCATAGCCCGAAACTCCTGGATCTGACGAAACGGGGGGAATCTTCCCAAGAGGTGGGCCCTAACATTGTCTTGGGTGTTCCTTGGGCCTAATTAACCTAAGAGAACCAAACAATTAGTTCCGCTTTGCTACCCCCATCCGGCTCACGTAGAGGGCCTAAATCGGCAGTTCCGTCCTTTTCTCCAACGGGCCTAGGGTTTCTCCGGAGAGGAGCTCCGGAGCGCATTAATCCCACCCAAGACTACGGTAGCACATAAAATGTTTGTTGGAGTGTGGCATGGGTCTTGGATGCACAATATTCCCTCACTCTTTGTGTTAGGGCTTCACGGGCGTCAGATTCTCTCTCTCGGGTTCTAGGAGTACTCAGAGCCCAAAACTCCTGGATCTGACGGAACGGGGGGAATCTTGCCAAGAGGTGGCCCTACATTTTCTTGGGTGTTACTTAGTCCTAACCTAACACAACCAAGAAATCAGTTTCACTTTTCTATCCCTTTCCGGCTCACGTAGAGGGGCCAGAACGACAGATTCATCTTTTTCTCCAGCGGGCCTAGGGTTTTTTCGGAGAGGGGTTCCAGGCGTCTGAATCCCACCCAAATCAAGGGTTTGGCATACCATGTGTGTTAGAGTGTGGTAAGGGCCTTGGATGCCCAAGTTTCCCTCACTCTTTGTGTTAGGGCTTCACCGGCGTCAGATTCTCTCTCGCAGGTTCCAGGACTACTTAGAGCTTGAAACTCCCCCTTTTGGACGAACCCGAGGGAATACTATGAGAACATGTTTGTCATATTAGTTTTCCATCTACCTATAGCCTACCCTAACATGACCAAACAAAATATTCCATTAGGACACCCCCTTCTGACGCTGGTGGAAAGGGTAGACGAACAAGTTGACTTTTTGGTCAACATGCCAAAGTTTCGCTGAAGCGGGGGCTCAGGAGCATAGGAATCCCAAACCTAGATGGGGTCCAATCATGTCTATAAAAGTGTGTTTGGAGGCGGAGAGAGATCCAAGATCCTAATAATAGGTGTGACCGGTTTCACCGACATCACTTGTACAGAGGAAGGGTTCTTCCACTACATCTCGAAACTCCTCGTTCAGACGAACCTGAGCGAATGTCTTATCAGAACTTGTGGTAGATATTAGTTCTCCATGTACCTATGGCCTATCCTAACACAACCAAACAAAATATCCCATTGGGATACCCCCTTCCGACGCCGGTGGAAGGGGTAGACGAAAAAGTTGACTTTGAGCATGAGAAGCCTACCATAGGCAAACTAAATATACAATTGGGACACCCCATTCGGAGCTGAAATTTAGAGAATTTCAATCAAACTTGAGTCAAAATAAAAATAATACATTCACACTGAAGGGAGCTTAATTAAGATAACAATAATTACAGTCAATAAAAGCCTGAACTAGGTGGTGGCACTCCTCGGACCCGCAGTTCGGGCAGGTTCCCGGCTGTGCAAGTGCCCATCTGCAAATGGGGCAGTTACATGGGAGGAAGAAGGCGTTTGCTGGTGGGGCGGCAGGTTCCGGCGGTGCCAAGGGGCGCCACTCTGTCTCGGGCGAGTCCTCATCCTCCTCCTCCTCGTCGGAATAATCCGTGTCGCTGGAGTACATGTTGCTGTCGATGATGTAGGAGTGGAGCCGCCCTAAGTACTCCAGCTCCACTTGCTCGTCCCAGTACAACGAAGACATGGCGTCCTGGGTGTCATGATGCCTCGTCTGCCACGGCATGTTATCGTAGCACTGGTTGATATAGTCGACCCGTGCCTGGCCGGAGAGACACGGCGCCACGGGACGAAGATGGTGTTGGTCGCGTCCAACCTTCCGGGAGGCGTAAAGCAGCCAACACGGGAGTGTTCGTGTGGATAAGTGCGCGCGCGTCCTCCCCCGTCAGCAGATTATCGTCAGATGGAGGCGCGTGGGCACCCGCAGCTCGTTGTCCGGCCGTGTCGCGTCGGCGTTGGTGCATAGTGGAGGCCGAGAGAAGCTAATGGATGAGTGGACTTTAGGAGTGGAGGAGGAGAGAAGCTAATCGAGGAGTGGACTTTAGGAGTGCAGGAGGAGAGATGCTCGGCCCCTTAAAATTAGGGAAAGACGTGATGTCGCCACAGTTTTGTCTTCATGCGTGCTGAGTCTGCTTTGGGGCTAGCTAGCTGTTGCACGCCATGCCTGCAAACTTTGTGCGAGCTAGCTGCATGCCGCGCGAGACGTGCACTCTTTGCCTCCGTGCGCTACATGTTGTGCCTGCGTGACCCGTCTCGTCTTGATATTAATGCGCGCATGCACGCGTGCCCGGCCATGTGCATGGATGCCCATGCCTCGCTTCTACTGTTGCATGCGTTGCCGGCTAGCTGTGGACTGCTGGATCGAAGTCGGCGCCGGCCATATGTGTACTGGCCCGTGCTGCATGCGTTGCTCCACGCCTGCTTGACCCGGCCGTTTGTGTGTGCTCGTTGTCATCGCTGCGCCTGGACAACAAATTCAATGGTTAAGGCCGTTCTCGGCACCAATTAATGGTGTTTGGTGATCCACCGGCCGGCCTCTCCCCGCCGCTATATTACCCGATCGGTGCATTTGGAGGGCCTCTGCAAAACGCACCCCCTTCATCAACACGTCTCGAATAGATAGTTTGTGCAAAACACAAGAGTTAGGTCAGCTTTGTGCTCTCTGCGCGCGCCAAGGCATGGACGACCATCGAGCTGATCGGGGAGGAACCGCTCGAGGACGCACACCAAGTGGAGTACGTCCGCCCCGACGGCTATGACCTCTCCGACGTGGTGCAGTTCTTCACCGCTGGTGGAAATATCTCTGCTTGGAGCGTGCCGGTCGGCGGATATTCATCATCGACCACGGCAAGGATGGCGGCGGGGTCTATGCCAGGCTTTGGGAGCATGGCTCGGGAGCAAATCTGCACGGCAGCCTCTACTGGCTGAACGACACCCTGGTGTGCTGCGTCCAGGTCAACTCTTTGCTCCTCTGGAACGAGTTCGTCCCAGTGGTGCGTACGCTTGTTCGTGTCCTTCATCGCGGCAACTAGTGTGCTTATAGAGCATATGTGTAACCTGCTATGTCGACGACTCATCGTGTTTTACTTGTCGACACGTCTATGTGTGTTGTGATTGTGTTTTGCTACTCTATAATTAAGTTAATAGTATGTGTTGTGTTGCAAGTACTCAGTTATCTATAGTTCTTTAGTTACTATTGGTTTCACATAGAACCGTTCTGCATATTCTAACGCGTTTTATGCCCGACGACCTCAACTCCAAAATTATTTCATAATACTTCTTTATTTCCTCACAAGGTCCTATTAGTAAATTATTGCATAAATGGTCAATTTGTTTAAGCCACCTATCAGGTCCCTTTAGTAAATTATTGCATAAATGGTCAATTTGTTTAAGCCACCCATCAGCATCCGACGGCTAGCATAGTTTCCCGCACTTCTGCCAAAATTTCGCGTTCCTCCAAAATTTTGGCACCAGGACAGCCTACTCAAAAAATTTCGCGCAAGAATATTACTTCTCAGCCCTCCCGCACACACGGTCAAACTTTTTCACGGAGGGCAATTCTGTAATCATTTTGAAACCCCCCTTATCCCCTTGGCCCTCGCGCAAAGAATCGACTACTCCCACTTCTCCCCTCTAGTCCCCGTCCTCCCAGACCAGATCTCACCCCTCTTACACATCGCCGTATAGCTCTCTTGCCAGATTTCCAACATCGCCATCGAGATCCCCCACCCCGCCCAGGTCACCGTCCAGGACCACCACTTCGTCGTCGTGCTCACCGGTCTGCCACATGGTCACCAACCTTGCCGTCGTGTGCTCCTTGGTGTGCCACCTCGCCGTGGTGCTCACCGGTCTGCCACATTGTCACCAACCTCTCCGTCGTGTGCTCCCTGGTGTGCCACCTCACCATCGTGCTCACCGGTCTGCCACATCGTCACCAACCTCGCCTTCGTGTGCTCGTTGGTGTGCCACCTCGCCATTAACCTCGCCATACGTTCATATCTGCCACCTCATCTCCAACCTTGCCTTCGTGTGCTCGCGGGTGTGCCACCTCTCTAAATTGTCTGATCGATACTTCTTAATTATCCTGCTAATGGTTGATGTAATAAATCTCTCTAAACTGTTTCTCTATTTAGTTGTATAATTTATGGTTCCTTATATCCGTCTTTGTTATTGGCTTTGCATTTATAACTTTGTATAGTGGTAAATAGAGGCTTGTCCATGTGTTAATTCTGACAAATATGTAGCGGAAATGGGTGTGTTGCCCTCCTGATGCTCCTTTTTTAATTATTTTATTTCATAGTAGAAAATACTGCATGGTTTCTTTTATTGGAAATCGTTAGGGGGACCTTCTTGCTAATCCTGCATAAAAATAAGAATAGAAGTATCCAGCTTTGTTTTCCTATGGTAAAAGTTTGCTTATTTCTAGCCTGTATACTATTAGGTTTAATCTCACTTTGCTTATGATCCTATCTGTCTTAGTTACGAATCTACGATCAGAATTTATATTACTTACACTGGACTGTTCTTACAGGATGAGTACCTTAATTTTTGATGATGTATTAGGTTCTTACCAAGTGTTTATATTTGGAGCTTACTTTGAGTTATTTATTTATGTTAGGATCACCACTACACCCCATGGAAGAAGAGCGTGCCAGAACTATCATGGCAAATAGTGCAAGGATGCATCAACTGGGTGTAAAGTCTTTAGCAAGTATTCTTTCATGTCCTACTGTATTCACACCCAAAAAGATCAAGAAGGAAGACTCTGGATCTGAGTACACTCCCGAGGATGATGTTGAAGAGGAATCAGATTCCAGTGAAGGAGACTGGTCATGCCAATCCCTATTCAGTGAGGACAATGAGTTGCAGGTTATTCCCTAATTCGGCAGCTCAACATTCTTCCATGATATCACAACAACTAGGGTGTAATTCTTAAAACTCTTTAAGTAATAAAAACTCTCTTTAGTTAAAAAAACAACAACTAGGACACATCTTACTTATCTTGTGTTGAACAGTTTGATTACTGTTGTGTCATATATTTTGTGCTACTTCATCTATTCCATACCATAAGACGTTTTGGCAAGATAATTAAGGATGTGGTTGTCATTTTATCATGGTTTCTATCTATGCTCCTGACATGCTTGACATCTGCTAGGTCATTTGTCATTACAGACACGCTTGTTTGATTGTCATCTGCTATTTTTCAAATATTTTATGTACATTGCTGGCCATCTGTTAGTTTCATCTATTTTCTGTACATTGCTGGTCACATGCTAGTTTCATCTGTTTTCTGTACATACTTACATCTATTTTCTTTGCATGCTTGATAGGCAAGGAAGAAAAGGATGATGTCGACACCAGCTTCAGAGGATGAGGATGATACTTTAGGTGTCATGATGGATCGTGGAAAACATACTTTGTCGAAGGAATCTCGTGTGTAAACAAGTATTTCAATGTCTGAACACCAAGTGCAAACTGATGTTGAGAGAGGGGGCATGCCAATATGCGCAGCACAATTGCTGATTTGAGGGCGGCGAATGCAGAATCTGAGCGAATGAGGCTCCGGTTTGCATTTGAAATGGTCGAAATGCGGAAGGAACAAGACGAGCTAAAAACGTGCCAACAAGAAGGAGTTGCCCTGCTTGAGCATTTTGCTCAGCGCATATGTGGTAGTTGAAACTATGGTCGTGTTGCTGAAAGCTGAATTTCTGTATGTTGGTTTGCTTTTCTGTAAAATAAACCACTAGTGTGGCAATTTCTGTATTTGATGCCTGCTATGTGGCATATGGAACATGGAAAGGTCAATTCGAACGATGATTTAAGAACCCATCTGGCATGAAAAAAACGTCGTAGTATCATAACGTAAAACCATACTCGGATTAGGACACATGGTGCCGTATGCCATGCCCATGTGTCGTTTTACGGTTGGATAGTTCCACAACGAAAATAAAAACGTCGCGAAAAGGTGCCACGTGGCACCGTACACATGGTCCACTTGTCGTTTTATGACTGGGAAGTTCCACAATGAAACAGAAAACATCGCGGAAAAGGGC
The DNA here is from genome assembly GCA_028641055.1 of Alopecurus myosuroides. NCBI lineage: Eukaryota > Viridiplantae > Streptophyta > Magnoliopsida > Poales > Poaceae > Alopecurus > Alopecurus myosuroides. Next base: position 691,937,423 of record CM054057.1, read on the forward strand.
GCCACATGACACCGAGCACTTGGTCCACGTGGCGTCGTTTTGCGTCGGAATAAAATCCGTCACCGCGTAGCCCACGACGATCGAAGATCGTCCCCGAAAAAAACCACGCGGCGACGTACGATTGTTCCACGTGGCGTCATCTCGTTGCGTCATCTCATACCACGACGCTAGCAAGTTCGTCGCAGATGGCGTCCACATGGTTTCACATGATTGGTCGAGGCCGCGACAACAAAAATAGTCGTGAACGGGATCGGCGGTTATGATGTCATGAACAGATTGATGATGTCATAAACGGGGCCTTAACATAATCTATTTTTGACGAAAAAAACGTTGCGATCGTAATGACGTAAGCTGCCTGTAGTGTGACGTCAGCTGATTACGCTAAGGATCGTCTATTAATCCTTTGCCACGTGTCAGCCGACAACGACGAAAAACAACGTTGCCGCTTAATGGGTCAGGACCGGACGGCCCAGATGCTCGCGACGATTTTCTGAACGTTGCGGATAGCCTCAACGTTCTCCCGTTCAAATTAACGTTGCAGAATCCTCTGTGACAGTCGACCAGGGACGTTCTCACTCCGCCGAGTAAACCGTCGTGGATTGCCATTAGCGACGGTTTGGAGCCCATCCGCAATGGTATTGAAACGTCCCAGACCGTGCGGAATTTGATAGTGATGATGCCGGAGCAATGACGGTGACGATGGCGATGATTTCCCCTCTCCGGAGAGGAATTTCCCTCGGAGATTTCTCCCTGCCGGAGAGCTTTTCTCTCTGTGTTGTTTTTCGCCCCGAGGAGGTGATAGAATATTTCCTCGATGCTTCTGTGAGGCTTAGGGTTCTCGGGGGTCAAGTACGCGAAAGGAGGCGACCAGAGGTGGACCAGGGTGGCCACGCCACCCCCCCAGGCGTGGCCAAGGGGGGTGCCCCAGGGATGGTGTGGGCTGATGCGCTTGTTACACACGTTCGTTGGGAGACCCCAAGAGGAAGGTATGAAGATCACAATAGTAAGTTTCCCTCAGAAAGAAACCAATGCTGAATCAAAAAGTAGGAGAAAGAAATCACTTCTGAAGGTTGATGCTGCTAAGGTGGCAGGGCGCACTACCGCTTCAGAAGCAACATGGAACTACACAACACAATCAAATCACTTTTCCCCCAACGAAGCAGTGAGGTTGTCAATCTCGCCGGTTTTGCTGAACACAAAGAGGTTAAACGTACCGTGTGGAAAATAATATTTGTTTGCAGTAGATGAAAGAGAACAATGATGGTAGTAGTAAAACAGTAGCAACAATATGAAAACAGAGATTGCAGTGGTTGTATTATCAGTATGAGGAAAATGGACCGGGGTCCACAGTTCACTAGAGGTGTCTCTCCCAAGACAGATAGATAGCATGTGTGGTAAACAAATTACAGCTGGGCAATTTACATATATAAAGGCTGCACCGTAGTGCATATGCATGACATGATGATTACTATGTGATTCATGCGGGCATTACAACAAGATACATAGACCGTCATCCAACTCCATCTATGACTAGAAATCCACCCTCAGAATGTCATCCGAGAAAACCTTGGGTATTAAGTTGCAAGCAACAGATAATCGCAGTAAGCAAAGTGTTTAATATAAACAATGTAAACATCCTTGTTTTCTCCCTAATGGCAACCACATATCCTCCATCCGTCATGTTTCTGTCACTCGAGCATGGATGCAAAGGAGGCATGAACCCACTATCGAGCATAAATACTCCCTCTTGGAGTCACTAGCATCTACTTGGCCAGAGAATCTACTAACAACAGAGAGCATGCTAGATCATAAATAACATACCCATGAAAAGAACATGATAGATTGATAATCAAGAGACATAGCATTCAATATTCATCAGATCCCAAGATCATTTAAGGAATTACAATAAGATGATCTTGATCATCTAACATGAGACATTACAATAAGATGAACTTTATCATCTAAGGCAGCTCACAAGATCTAAACATGATGCATAAAGAGGAGAGAACAACCATCTAGCTACTGCTATGGACCCGTAGTCAAAGGATGAACTACTCATGCATCATTCCGGAGGCGGGCATGGTGGTGTAGAGCCCTCCGGTGATGATTCCCCCTCCCGGCAGGGTGCCGAGGAGAGCTCCATAACCCTCCCGAACTAGGGTTGACGATGACGGAGGGTGTGGGTGTTTTTCATGGAAAAGGCTCAGGTCTTTAGTGTTAACACATCAAGGATAGTAAATAGGTGAGAGGGCGACGTCGGTGGGCGGCCAGGGGGCCCACACCACCCCATGGCGCGGCCAGGGGCGCCGCCCATGGTGTGGGGCCCCTGTGGCCCCTCTCCGGGTCTCCTCCGGACTCCGTGTGCGCGACAACTTTCTAAGACTTACGGGCTTTGAATCGTCCAATTCCGAGAATATTTCCAGAAGAACTTTTGTGAAACTAACAACAACAAAAACAGGAACTGGCTCTGTGGCATCTTGTCAATAGGTTAGTCCCAGGAAATTGATTAAAAAGGCATAAAGTGTAAAGGAATCATGTAGCATATGGCATGAAAACAACATGGAACATCAGAAATTAATGATTCATTTATGACGTATCAACATCCCCAAGTTTAGTTCCTACTCGTCCTCGAGTAGGTAAACGATAAAAACAAATAATTTCTGAGGTGACATGCTACCAACATAAACTTGATCACCTAAATTGTAAAATCATAAGTATAGCTGAGATCCTATTACTTTAAACACAAGCATGATAGATATAATTTTAACAATGAAACTTAGCAATCACGTTGCATCATGAAAAGAAACACAATAAAAGATCATGAATAATAATGCACTCGAAAGTTATACGTTTGTTTCAAGCATAGAGAAAACATAGCAAAGTGATATTTCGTTTGTCCTTAAGAGTGGGGCAAAACATAAATGTCAGGACACCTTCAAAGTTCAAGTGGATGACTAGAACAAATAATTTGAGAGCAAATAATAAGACATCATGAATCAATTTATAATGTTTCTAGGACAAATGCACATTAAACTCAGAATGGAAATTATGCTCTCTCAACGGTGCATAAAGTTAGAAGATGGAGTGTCAACATAAAATTAAAATAAAGGCCCTTCGCAGAGGGAAGCAGGGATTAACTCATGTGCTAGAGCTTTTGATTTTATCAAACTGAGGTATTGAAAATATTTTTTTAGAGAGGTGTATGCTTATGTCAACGAATGGTAGACAGAAAATACAGTACGTCACAAGCCAACTAGACTTCACAAGAGTAGCTCCCATTGAAGGACGCAACTGGGGTCAAAAGGTCATCCCTCTTTCTCTTTTGTTTACACAATTATGCTTTGACTAATAAATCAGGGGCGAAAATAGTGAGAGAATTTTAATAGTAACCAATTTTGGGGCTGGGCACCCCGCTGCCAGCTATTTTCTAATTTGGATAAGCGGATGAATCCACTAGTCTAGGTGTGCAAAGTACAATCAACAAGCGAGATAAAAATTCTCTATTTACCTCCTCATGAGCTAAAATAGGAGCACAAAACATAGATAATTTTGAAAGTTTTAAAGTTAGCACATGAGAAATTTACTTGGAGTGGCAGTTAAATACCACATGTAGGTAGGTATGGTGGAGACATTTGGCAAACTTTGGTTTTTGGGAGTTGGATGCACGAGTAGAGCTCATACTCAGTACAGGTGGAGGCTAGCAAAAGATTGGGAGCGACAAATCAAGAGTCCATAAGTGACTGGTTTGTAGTCATAAATATGGTGTGAGCATGCGCCAAGTCAACCAAATAAATCATTCAAAGGAGAAGACCACAAATTTATGCTTCAATATGACAACAACAACTCATGATTCTTTCAATGGCACATTAAGCACTCTCAGCTATTGGAGACAAGTCATGCTACAATAAAAACTAATAAGCATAGAATTAAAATAACATGTGGCATGACATGAAAAAGTCTAGCCACAGTCTATATAAGCTTCTATTTGCACCGTTATAAGCACGAAAACCGTACTACTGCTTTTCTACACCAAACATTTTATACTAAACAAAAAACTCTCCAAGAGATATAGCAATGAATCAAGAGAGTATTCATATGAGCATGAGTAATGCATGGAAAACAGGAGATAAAAGGGAATTTCACAGCAACTAAAAAGAAAAACTAAGAATACGAGCATAACGCGTATTCATATTAAAAATCGGAGTGTGTCTCTCTCCCACGGAAAGAATTCTAGGTTTGTTATGGATGGATAAAGACAGATGCCTTAGGATAGCTTAAGATTGGGGCCAATGGATGCTGTAGGTATCCGCGCTCACAACACTGCAAATAACAAGATCTACCGAGGTTCGGGGCCCTCACGTGGAGGTAACACCCCTACTCCTGCCTATCTCTCTGTTTATGTGTATGTAGAGTACAAGAATCCCTTAAGCTCAAGGCGCTAGAGGAAGAAGAACCTCTCCCGCTGTCTCTCTTTCTCTCCTAGTATCAGTTCTCTCTTCACGTAGCCAAGTAATCGGCTGATCGACCGACCCTCATGCAGGAGGGGGGAGGCCACCTTATATACTGGTGTCCACCTACTGCCTCTATGGATACAAGTACGGGTTAGGTGACTACACACTGTGCTCTACCGCACGCCTCCGGTTCTACGCTGACAGTCGCCAAAAGTCGTCGCGGTCGGGACGCTGACATGTCCTGTCCCCCATGTTAGAGACAGGACGTGGCCTCACCCATACCGCACACTGTAACCGCATATGGATACGCATCATCACGCCTAGTAAGTTAAACCGTACGCCTGTACTGCCCCTGGATATACGGGATCTGCCCAACTGCTCTATTGACTTTGCCTCCGAGTAGAGCGGCACCCTTCTCTATCTGGATCCTCCAAGTGCTACTCGAATGATCCAGCCAAGTACTCGAATCTTCCCCTTGGTCTGTTGTTCTTCCTACCGGATAGCTCCAACTCGGCAGCTATCCAGCCTGGTACCTTTCTATCTGGCAGGTAGCAACTCGGTACGGCCGAACTCGGTAATCAGTACCTCGAACACCATTTCTCCTCAACCTTAACCCTACTCGGGGGTAGCCCCCCGACATTAGTCCCCGAAGCTGGTAAGGTCCGGTGAACTTGGACATTGGGACATGCCAGCTTAAACCAATCTTCCCTGAAACACCCAACCGAGTTGCACCTCATCTCGGTCGAGTTCCATTCGGACTCGAAGTGGGTCCACCATCTTTTGATGAAATTTCTCCCTTCAACCGAGTAGAACACGCTGCTTTGGATTGTGCCGAGATCACAACACTTTGCTATCTTCGCGTGTAAGGACCTTGCCGCTCAAACCAGCGCGCCTCGCTATATTGGCGTGTAAGGCTTAACACGTGGCGTAGAACTGCAGCCCACGTCTCCTCGGGTCTCGTGCGGTTGCGCCGCACGCACCCCGCCTGCGCCAGCCACTGCTCACCGAGCCCACGCGCCGTCGTGTCGCTTCACCTCAGAGCACTTGAGTACACACGTCGTGGATCGTGGGATTGACTGCGCCCATTACGCGCGATTAACTCGCTGTGTGCGTTTCCTTTGAGCGCAGTAACGCTCGACCTCACGATCAATGACGCTAGGAATCCGGAGCAGTTACTGCGCCTCCGAGGGTACAAATACCCCCGCGCCTCCCGTTGCCACTTCTCCTTCGCCATTTGTCCCCTTCGCGCTCCTCCTTCCTCTTCGCCTTCGGCTCCACAGAGCACACCGCTCCACCGCGCTACATCGATCCCTGCCGCGCGCAGAGATAGACGAGTGACCACCGTGCGCTGCCGATACGCTGCTGCGGACCAGGATCTTCACCGCACGTCGTGGTTCTCCCCGAGCTTGATTTTACGCCTCCGTACTTCTTTGTTTCTTCTTCGAGTTCTTCTCCAAGTTCTTTACCACCGAAGATACGCCACGGCGTTTGTTTTCCGCGCCGCCACGTCTCTTCTATGACGTCTGCGGCCCGAGCCAAACTTTTCATCCACGCGCTATCCGGAGACGACCAGATTCGGATCTGCCCCGATGGCGCTCGAGCTCGTCTCTGACGTGGATCTTGAGGGTCCCGCGTCCACCCGCGTCCACAGGGGGGCTCCGACGTGAAGGCTAGTGACACGCAGTAGCTCGTGAACACCCGCCGGGTTCTGCCGGGTGTGATCTGCAGGCCACCCGACACCGAGTTGGAGCCGCAACTCGGCCCAGGTGAGTACGTGGTCTTCCTTAGTCACTTTTAGTGTGGGTTTGGTCTCCCCATTTCCAAATTCATGCAACAATTCCTTAGCCATTTTGGCTTGCAACCACACCACCTTCCGGCAAACGCCATCGCCATGCTAACCACTTTTGTCACGTACTGCGAGGCCTATTTCTTTGTCTACCCCACGGTAGACATCTGGGCCAAGTTCTTCCACTTCCGCCAGCAAGTCCTCCCCAACAAAGCCAATCCGGATGCGGCCAAGGTTATGACCCAATGCGGCGAAGCGATGATCATATACCGGAACACCACCGAGTATCCCAAGGTTTCGGGGCTTGACACCTGCCGCAAGTGGCAGAGAGGATTCCTCTACGTGAAGAATCCCACTCCGGCTGAGGGCGCCGAGCCAGTGGATCTCATCAAGCTGCCCTCCTTCCAGAATGTTCCTCCAACTGCCATGAGGAACTATGGATATGATCCGAAGAACACTGTGGCGGATGCCAACCATGAGGATAACCGATTAAAGCAACTGGTGGACCTGGGACTCCGGTTTGACGATCTCATCGCAACCTGGGTGAGCCGCTGGGTTCTTCCTCTGCAGCTCCGGGCGCACACGATGTGCTTCATGGGAGGGCCCCGTGACTGCACGCGCACAACAACTCTTGAGCTCAACAAGGAAGAGGTGGCCATTTCGGCCCGATCCATCACCAAGCACCACCAAATTCCGCGCGGTCTATGACGTTTCAATACCGTTGCGGATGGGTTCCAAACCGTCGCTAAGAGCAATCTGCGACGGTTTACGCGGCGGAGTGAGAACGTCCCTGGTCGACTGTCACGGATGATTCTGCGATGATTAAATGAACACTACCGTCGCGAGGTACTGGCCGGACCAGCACAAGGCCCAACAAGGAGCGAAGTTTTTTTCGTCGCAATGTGTATACACGTGGCATCGTTTTCCCGTTACCCGTTACTGACGTCACTTCTACCGTTCTTGACGTCATCATCGTTTTGACATTTTAAAAATGTCGCGATTGGGACTATCGTTACCTCCGTTATTGACGTCATAATATGTGCGATGTAATATCCCAAGTATGAAAAATAGCCATTAGAATGTTTGCTCTCTGTTATTTTATGTTTTGCATCATGACATCATGTTCATTGCATTTGTTTTGCTTGTTTTCCATTTGTTTTCCTCTGTTTTGCTTTGTTTTCCAACTGTTTTCATTTGTTTTCCTTTGTTTTCTATTTGAATTTCAAACCAAATTTCAAACCTCTTGTTTCATACTTGTGATGTTACAATTTCCAAAATGATATTTCAAATCAAAACAATCAATTGTTTCCATTAAAGTTGTGATTTCAAAACTGTTGATTATTCTAATCAAAATTCACTTAATACCAAACCATTTTCAAATTCAAATAAGTTTCCAAACAGCACCCAATTTGAAATCATGAAAATTACCAAAAAAATTCTAAACTTTTTGTTCCATTTAAACAATAAGGTTCACCTATTTAAATTCTTGTTTTCAATAAGTCACTTAACCCAAAATTCATTCAAATTTGAACCAATTTACAAACAGCACTACATTTTGAAAATTATGGAAAACAAAAGTTGTCAAATGGGTACTGACACAAAAAATAAGCAACACAATTTTTCCTAGAATTTTCCTAACCCCAAACCCTAGCTTTTCTCTTCCTTTTCAAATCAGCAAAAAAAACAATTGGAACAAAATAATAAATAAAAACCAGCAAGAGAGAGAGGAGGAAGCCCAGCCCACCACCTCTTCCCCCTTGGCCCGTTACCCCCTCGCTGCGTCTTCAACCTCCGTACGGCCGGGCATCTGCCCTCTCCACGTATACAGAGCATAGCACAACCGGCTGGAGCTCCACCTCCCCCTCCATAAGACCTAGCCGTGCCCTAGCCCCTCTGCCCTAATTTCTTCCTCTCCTCTCTCTTCCCCCGCCTCCATTCTCTTCCCCATCTCTCTTCTCTCTGTTGCTCCCTCTCTCTGAATGCCTGAACCTCCACACCCGAAAATTCCCTCCGTTTCCTCCGGCCAGGTTGGGTGCGGGAATGGAACCTCCCCGGTGCCCTCTCCCTCCTCCACCACTCGGTGGGCACCGGGAGGCCCCGAGGCGCCGCCGCCATCGAGGTCCTCGCCGCCGGCCGCTGCAGCTGCCCGAGCTCCGCCTCGCCTCCGTTTCCGTTCGAGGTGAGCCTCGCTCCTCCCCTTCCCTCCCTCTCGCTGTCCCCTCTCCTTTTCCCTCTCGGTCACCACCCGCACGGCCCGCAGCAGCCCGCACCACGGCCACGCGAGCGCAGCTGCCGCCGGCCGCCTGCTGCTCTCCGTCGATGGTTCAGTAATCTGAACCTGCACAGGTTGAGACAATATCCGCTAGCTGCATCTTAACCCCGTGTGCATTCCCTTACCTGACAAAGGAACAAGCATACCGCAGTGGCAGTGGCCCTTGTGCCCACGCCCCAGGTGCTGGGTTCGATCCCCCCAAGCCACACCCTTTTTGTTTCATCCTTTTTCTTTTTCTGCCCAACTTTCAGAAACCCAGATCTGCCCCTTTAATTCTAAAATCCATATAAAATTGAATTTTGCTCCAAATTGAATGATTCAAATTCCTGTGGATTCAAAATCTTGTGCCCTTTCCATTAGTAACAAAATTGCAACATGTTTCTGTGATACTTTTTGCACTAAATAATTAATTACTGAAAATGCAATAAAAATTGGAAACTTTGGAATTTCATAACTTGAGTTTGGTTCATCCAATTTAAGCAAACTTGGGCTCTAAAAATTTGTCTTAACAAACTCTACACATTGGTATTTTATTTGGTCACAATTTAATTAATTTTGAGCATGTTTCCCTCTGTTTACTAAAAATGGCAGAATAATACCAAATATTGCAAATTGCCTAACTAATTCATCTTAACTCCAAATTCAACTTTTTAAATATGTTTTCAATACCAAATTAAATGTTCTACCCAAATATAAAATTTGTTTACTGTTTTGAATAATTTAAATTGGTGAAATATTTGAAAACTTGTTTAATTCACTTAATTTTGCAAAAATCATAACTTGGGCATAAAAATTCCAAATTCCACAAACTAAATATGTTTTCCACTCAATTTTTCATGTACTTTCCAAATATCAACTTTGTTTGTTGTTTTGAAAAATTTAAATTGCTGAAAACAATTGTTTCTTAATTGTTGCATTTAAAATTGCCAAAATAATAACTTGCTCATTTTAAATCCAATTTCAACAAATAAAATATGTTTTCCATGCAAAATTAAACCACCTTTCCCAATATAAATTTGTTCCATGTTTTGAATAATTAAAATTGGTTAAATGATTTAAACCTTGTTTGAATCATTTAATATTGCCAAATTCATAACTTGCTCAAATTAAATTCTTTTGGGACATATAAAATATGTTTTCCAACCATAAAAGTATAAGCTTTTCAAATATGAATCTCACTTAATGTTTTGCACAAATAAAAATTCAAATAAGTTCGTGTTTGAATTAAATCCTTTTAAATCTTGTTTAACTTGTTTAATTCATAATTAATTCATTCTAAATCCTTTTTCAACAAGTGAAACATGTAATCCACCTAAAATTTTGTTTTCTTTCCAAATATGAACTTGGTTATCTGTTTTGAACAATTAAACTTGGTGAAAACAACAAATGCTTGTGTAACACCTTTAAGGAACCAAAATTCCATAACTTGATGAATAATTTCCAAACTTGGTAAACCTTATCTCAAATTGTTTCCATTGTTGTTTTCTTTCTGTTTTCCTCATCCATGCATCATGCTAATCCACTTACACATGATGATTAGTTGTAAAACAATTATTTCAACCTTAATTCACGGGCTTTCCATATGCAATCCAATTGCATATGGGTCAATTTAAACATGTTATCTTGTCAACTAGTTTATTTCTGATGCATCAATTAAATTGACATGCATCATCCCATGGTTGTGCACTATGCCATGTTATTGATTGTTTGTCTCCTTGCGTTGTTTGTTTGCTTCTTCTCGGATACACGACGACGTTGAGACCGACGATACTTATGACACCCCTTCTAAGGATCTAGCTCAGTACCAGGCTACTGGGTTTGCAGGCAAGTATTCACTCACATGAACCATTGTGTTCCTTTCAACATTGGTTACCGATACTTTCCGTTGTCTATTTCTGCTAGCCCTATGAATAGTTGCTTCTGTTACGAACCTATCACATGTTATCCTTTAACCCTGATATTGCCTCACCTCCATACCTATAACCTTTTGCTTGTTGCCCGTGTCTTACTAGCATGCTTAGGGTTGTTTTGCTCGAGTCTGTTACCCGTTACTTTCTGTTACTATTTCTATTATGTTCTGGGGCTCGAGGTTAAACAATGAATCATGTTAATGTTATGATTAATAATAATTTGATGATAAGGCACCGGCAGGAGGCCCTGCGTGGTTTTGAGGCCTGCTAGTGTCGACCCTAATTAGGAAACGGGTCTTGTCTACTGATCCATGATGAGCGCACTAACCGCATGTGGGAAGCGTGTATGGGCGCCCCCCTCAATTTGATTCGATTCGCATCTCGTCCAAATCGCCTCATTTAGTTCAGGTGTTCCATTTGCCGCATGCATGTTTTTGCGAGCCCAGGCCATGGTTGAAATTTTGTAGTCGGCATTTAGGGAGACACGTTCTTAGAGTGCTATGAGGGTCCCCTTTTATTCGTGGGGCTTGATTAGCCGTGCGCTCACTGCACGGGGTTCTTTGGGCTTGATGCGAAGAAGAGTTGAGTTGTGTTGAGTGCCCCGCTTGGTGGGAAAGGCCTTCCCATCTGGCGGGTTATTCTTACGTGTACGGCCAAATTGGTGCACCCCTACAGGGATAAATCTTCTCGAGAAGCCGTGTTTTCCGCGGTTATGGATTACTTGGTGAAAGTACTGGCTAACAAGTATTCAGGACAACTTAAACCTAATGATTAAAAATCTGACTAGTAATAGGCTTAATGACACATAATCTGAACCCTCACTAATCCAACTGTGTGAGTTATCCTCGGATTGCTTCTTTGGATAAGGGGCGAGATCCAGGATGGGTTTGTTTGGAGTTAGCTATAGTTGGTTACGATACGCTATCTTATCTTCTTTCTGTTAGCCGGAAGTGGTATTAACTCTGTAGTTGGTTAGTGCAGCCCGCTGCAGCATCTTTTATATCCCCTTCCTTCCGTTGAACCCAAAGCATCTGTGCTTGGTGTTGACGGGTTACACTGTGGTGAACTGTGAGTCTTGCTTGCCAGTATGTTTATGTACTGACCCCTTTGGGGCTGTGGTTTCCGCAGACTACGATTACGAGGATCCCCATGGTGGCTACTACGTGGAGTATGACGAGACTGCTGACGAGTAGATAGCGGACCCGGGCAGGATCCGAGACTTCGTGGATGGGCTCCGTCTTTTCGTTTCCGGCCTCTCAGGCCTGTTTGGATCTTGTCTGTACTCAGACATGTTGAATGCTTCCGCTGTGTTGTAATGATGATATGTTGGGACATGTGTCCTCTGGATGATTGTATTTGCTATCTCTGCTCTAGTTAGAGCTATTTGCAACTTATTTCAGTCTTTTGTGTCGTAGAGATCTGTTGTGATATCACTTGTTCCAATGCCGTTGACGTACCATGTGTGTATGTTTTGAAGTACGTCAACGGAAGTATCCTGATTTCTATGGGATGGTTTGCGCAGACGATGGATAGTAGAGAATGGTTGTCACACCTTTACGTGTTGGCCTGCTCATATTGAGATGTGGGTGCCGGTATGCCCCGTAAGCCATTTGTTCTACTATTCAGCGGACTGTGAGTATCCCCTAGAAGTCCGGGTGCGACATGCGACGTTTATTTTCTCGTCGCGGCTACAAGCAATATAAGGTGCCATGTGTCGCTCTCAGAATTTTCCATGTATACGCTTACTACCGACGAATTTATAACATTGACCGACGGTGCGACGTTTTAGTTCGTCGTAAGACGTCGCGAATCATGAGCCAGCACGTGTACCAAGACGGCATGTCCACGTCGAAACGTTTCCATGACGTGTTTATTTCGTTGTGATTTCCATCCAATAAGGTGCCGCCTCATGGACCTACCATATAGTACCACGTGTCCTCGTATTCATAAGCATGGAAAATACTATACTAGTTTTCACAGCAAAGCAAAGACAACAAATACATAAATTCCGAATAAGGTCACAACATAGCTCGCCAGCAAAGGCAGTCTAATACAGTTCAACAAAGAACAAGAGGTTTCACAAAGAGCTACTCAGTTCCATATCTCGGATGAACTTGAGCCAACATGCCACCAATAAGGGTTTTGTACACTTCTTGACTCTTCTGCATACCTTTGTTTTCCTCCGTCATACGCAACAATTCTTGTCGATGCTTCATCCTATCTGCATCAGCTTGTTCCTTGGCATGCTTCAACTCATCAACTACAGACTGCAGGTCCTGCCTCTGTTTTCTCTCAGAATCAAGTTGAAGGTGAACCTGAGACTTTGTTGCTCTTGCACTGGTTGTGACCCCACCTATGGTATTCAGGAACGAAGACTTTAGACGATTCTTGGTCAGCACGGCAGCGACAACTTCGGTGGCAGAAAGAGGTTCCTTCACAACGCCATCTACTGAAGTACGTTCTAGCATATGATATTGCATTTCTTCCTATAAAGCATGTAAAAGCTTTAGATGAAATAGAAGTTGAACTGGCTTGTAAGGAACATTGATATCATAACAAAGATGCAAATAGCAGATAACAAGCAATTAAGCACGCATGACAAGCTTGTAAGAAACATAAATGAAAAACATCACATGACAGGCATGTAAGTAAACATGGCTGAAAATAGCAGACGACAAGCATGTACTGTTGAGACATCGTGGTAGATTTCATAGACGGGGGTGCCATGAGACTACCGATAGAGAAGTGGGGGGACGTGATTGTACGATGGACAATGACACAGGTTTTTACCCAGGTTCGGTACGACGCAATAATGCGACGTTCCTACTCCTTCAATCTCACTATTCACGACCAAAGCCTGGGAATACAGAGTACAATGTGAGGTTCTATTAGCTACTCGTCAAGGATCCACCTCTCGGCGAGTTAGCCTTTAGCTTCTTGTCTATATATCTTATCTCCCGTCCGGCTTTATATAATAGCCGGGTTAGGGTATACAGAGAAGGAAACCTAGAAGACTACGGTATGTGCTAACTTGGAAAGTAAGGAATCCGCCTTCTACTCCAAGCCGTATCACGTGGGCCGTGATCCGGGTTCTTCTAGAATCCGGCTTCCGTGCATCAGCTTACTGGGCCGCCTAACGGACCGTAGCCCATTACCATTTAGGCCACCCTGGTAATCCGGCACTTTAGACCACCATCCGATATATCCATAATCGGTATATATCCGACAGTAGCCCCCAAGAAGGATTAAGACTCCGATTTGCCGTCTTTCGTCAAGTGTGCATTCTTTCCAAGAAATATTGGCTCTCTGTCTTGATTCTACTTTTTATCAAAATAATGTCATAACGCAAAACTCAGATTTCGGAAAATCCGGCTTTTCTTCCACGAATCTCCATGGAGAAGGAACTTCCTACGTCAAAGCTTTAATCTTGCTGACGTCAGGGACGTTTGGGTGTCGAGCGGGAAACCCTAAAACGTATCTCTGAAAGATTCTTGCGGGAAACGAGGAGATAGCAATAATTACCAGTCGTTTCATTTCCCAGAATTTCCGGTGAGTGACACGCGTTGATCATCCAACGGTCAAAAGAGCCGTTAGCACGTATCGCGATGGGGTTTCGGCTATAAATAGCCGTCTCCATCCCCTCCGGCAAACCTTCCGCTCCCAGTTTTCCTCGCTTCACACAGCGCCCAAGCACACTGCGAGCAGAGCAAACTTCCAGCGAACGCACGAACCAGTGCCATCCGTGACCTCGCCGGAGCACACAGATTCTCCATCGCGCCGCCGAAAAATGGCCTCTCCAAGCTCTTCTCCGGCCCGCTCCGTCGCGGCGGATATTGATGAAATCATCAAACCATGGATCCCATGGTGGATTCTCCCCTTCGCGCAACCGGCGACGAGCCGGAGAAAACTGCCGGTGGCCCAGCAAGCGAGGAAACTCCTCTCGCCGCCACCAACCTTGCCGGCTCCTCCTCCGCGCCATCTCCGCCACTCGCGCCCGAGACGGCGGAGGAAAAGATAATCCTCGTCGGAGAGGAGCTCGCGGCCGCGTCGGCCGCTGCATCCGCCGCCACCGGGGCGGAAGACAAAGGCGAAACTGTCGGCAACTGGAGCTAGAGCAGTATTCCTCCTTTCCTCCTTCCGACAATGGAGAAGGAGGGGCTTTTGGTGAAGGACAAATGGAGGAGCCCGGAAGACGAGTCCGAGCCAATGCCCAAAGACGGGGAACGTGTTCTCCTCACCTCCCACATCGCAAGAGGTATGGGTTTACCGCCATCCGCCTTTTTCCTTCAAATCTTGGACCACTACCACATTCAACCCCATAATCTTCCTTCCAACTCCATCCTCTACTTAGCCGGATTTCAAGCTCTTTTCGAAGCATATCTAGGTTTAGCTCCTAGGTTATACTTCTGGCAGTATTGTTTCGGAGTGAAGCGGAACCCTACAGAGGGCGTTCTTCCCATCTGCGGGACTATTTCTTTCACTCTTCGGAGATTTAGTGAAGACTGGTACCCAAAGATAAAAACATCAGAATCCGTCAAGTTTTGGACGGGTTCTTTCTTTTATCATCACGACATCCCGTTTCCTGGAAAAGAAAACGGGGTTCCTCCTTTTGTCAATTCTGCCGCCGTTCCACAAGAAGTTGGGCGGTTGAAGCAGTACAGACTTTGCCGGATGACCTGGTGAAGATAAAACGGCGTATCGCCAAACTTACTTCCTCTCAGCCTCCTCTGACCGGAAAAGACACAATTCTGTGATGGTTCGGTCGCAGTATTCAACCTCTTGCCTTTCGATCTCGGCTTCTTTGGGAATACGAAGGTCCGGAAGACAAAATGAGGGGGACGGACAAAGCTTTGACGAAAAAGGATTTCAAGAAACAAGTCAACCAATTGGTTGCTACTCGCGACCAGTATGAGGAGAGCTTGTGGATGTATCACGAGGAAAACCCAGTTCCTAAGGTACTTTACTTTTCCTTGATTTGGTGTTTTCTCGGATTTATACCTTTCCCGGACTTTTTTAACTTAGTGTGATCTTTTGTCGTTTCTATAGTTCGATGACCTTGCAGAAACAGATCTTGCGTCCGACGCCGACCTTGACGAATTGCATGCCAATTTTTATGGTGGTCGGAAACGCAAGAGGTAAGTGATCACAGAAGAGGTGATAGATCTTGACGGAATTCCCGTCGCCACATCCATGTATTTTCCTGGGGTTTTTACTTTCCATTCCGTTTTGGTTCCTCGAGATATTTAACTTTTGGATTTTTCCTTCCTCCTTTCTTTTTTTCAGCCTTGCGCCAGTTCCTTTGAAGTCAAAGAAACTGAAAAAGCATAAAGCTGTCGTTGGTAAGGGAATGCCGTCTCCAGCTGCAGCTCCTCCCACTCCGGTAACCCTTTCTGGGGAAGATAAGATCGCCAACCCGGAGGAACAATTCCGGCTAACCAGCCAGCCTATTGCATCCACCGTGGATGCGAGGGAAAGGGCGGAGCCGGAGATGGGCGGACCTTCTCTTACATCTGGAGAAGATGAGCCCATCCCTACTTTTGACAAGGACTTCAAGGTAAAGGAAGAACCTTTTGATGATCTCGGATACATTCGTCCGACAGCTAAGAAGTTCTTCACTCCTGCTCCTCTGATCCGTCCTTGGCCACAAGGCGGACTAATTGTCCGAAATAACTTCGTGTTTTCACCTCGTCAGGTCATCCAAGACGGCCTGCACCATGTTGGAATTCTTTTTTCTGAATATGTAAAAGAATTCAACGAAAACTTGTCAGGTTTGCAGCGGATGAGCCAGGTAATATCTCTAGCCCCCAAGCAATAAGTCAAATGCATGCTTTTAACTTAATGCTTTCTACTTTATTATGCTTGCTGCTAACTTAAGCATTTTGTTTCATTTCCGTGTTTCAGCAAACCACTGAAAGTATAAACCTAGAAGTTTTTGGCAAACTAACAGTCAAGAATAAGGAGGTTAGAAGCCTTCTTTCTATTCTTGAAGTTAAGGAAGCGGAGTTGGCATCGTCTTAGCATCAGCTGAAGGAAACAACACTACAAGAAAACGGGTCTGTTGCAACGAAATCTGTAGCTACGATTTTTTTCGTTGCGATATAATCACAAATTACGACGAACTTTCAGGTTGTGGTGATAGGGCACTCATATTTCCACGACTCTTTGTGGTCGCGATAAATTATCGTTTTGTTGAGGTAGAGGCCTCCTATTGCCACGATTTCTACTGCTGTTGGAATACAAGCGCGTTTTTGCGACAGAGTATTTTCGTTGCGCGAGGCACTTTTTTTGTTGCCTTAGAGACATGGTATTCGAACGAAATAAGCATTCGTGGTGATATTCAGTCATATATTGTTTTCCTTGGAAATAGCTAACTATTGCAACCAAATTTTTCGTGCGGCAATGCCATATGTTTTTCGCCTCAAATTTATCCTGCGGCAATACCTATTGTTTACTGCGACAATTTGGGTCGTATGGTAATAGGTTAAACGTAAAGCAACAATCACCGTACTGTTGCGAAAATGAACAAGTTATTTTGCAACGACCATTCATAGACTAGCTTAACGGGCCTCATGGGTCGTGCCCTTGATCACTGTTGCAATTTTCTTAAGACTACAATTCATTTTTGGTCCAGTATCTCAGTTTGGTGAGCACAATTTTTTTTAATATTGTTTGCAACTGAATTTCTGCAGCACTTAGCATTTTACTAATGTTGCAACAAGTGACAGTACTTAATAATCAATCAAGAACTCATAGAAGACGCAATTTCACTAGTACATTTATCATGGAAATTCAAAATTTCTAGAAACTGAAACTTCGGAATATTTAAACAAAAATTATGTTATTACACGATCTTTCATCCATGCATGTTCATGGCAAAACATTTAAGCCAAACAGTGCAGAGACAGCCTACACAAAGAATCCATGGTCATCATCCAATTCATCTTGTACCAAAGGAGCAACATGACCATCATTTATGTAAGCCTCATCATCATCAGTATCAGCATCATATTCGACTTGGTCTTCGTCAAACTCAGCAGGTCTTAAATTAATTATGACTGAAACATCAACGCTGGTTCCTTCATCATCATTTCTGCACCAACTAGTAATCTCGTCAGGTACAGTAAATTCTGGAACTGTAATTCCTGCATCGACGACATCATGTACATCTGCATCACCACGTTCATCTCCTTCTGCAAGATCATCAAGGTCTGCACCATTTAAAACCGAAGGAGCAAACAAATTGCGTGGATTCATTTTTATAGCACTTGCCCAATTAGGGCTCTTCACATCTCTCACATAGAAAACCTATGCAGCTTGGATGCCTAGAATGTAAGGGTCTTCCGTGAATCGGTGTACACTAGTGTTGAGGTCAATAATTCCATACTTGTCCCTCTTATACCCCTTACTATGATTTCTATTGGCAGGAGGCACGTCGAACCAGTCGCACTGCAATAGAACAACCTCCTTATCAGGAGGAAAGTCAAGAAATACGATTTTCTTTATCACCCCATAATAATCAGTACTGCCGGTGCTTCCTTGCGCATTGACTACGACACCACTATTTTGGGTACTCAAGTCAAGCTCTATTTCGGTATTACGAAAGTAATATCCATTCAGTACTGTACGGTTGAACACACGAGCAATTTGATCAGTCCCTTTAGCTAGTGTATACAACAGACTGTTGACCTTCCCATTGTTATGGAGTTGTGTGATCTGTTTCATGGAATAGAATATGTGTGAGTGTACTATACACCATTGTTTTTTTATGAAGAGAAACATTTATGAAAATGCTGAAGTAACTTACCCGTCTTTCGAACCAGCCAACAAAATCTTCCTTGTGTTTCTTTTTAGGATTAGGACAATTGTTCTTTTTGAGCTCGTCAATATGTTCCCTTCAAATAGAAATGCTATATGGTTACTTCATAACCAAAGTATTAATGCATATCATGATATGAAACAAATACATAAGTATCTTTACTGAATCCATGGCTCGGTTTCCTCGCAGTTTGGTATTATGTAGTGCCTCATTTGATTAAGAGCTTCCAAAGATAGTGATTCACGGTCAAAACCTTTCTTGGAGTAATCAACTGCACTCATTATGCTAATCCCTGTTGGTGCTTCATCTGTAGCTCCATCTGCATGGCGTTCGAACTGACTTATTTTTGTAGGCGAGCCTTTAACGAATCGACTGCAGAACGTCATGCACTCTTCAAGTATGTACCCCTCTGCAATTGAACCTTCTGGATGAGCCTTGTTACGTACATATCCCTTCAACGTACGCAGGTATCTCTCAACCGGATACATCCATCTATACTTTACAGGCCCTGCGATCCATGCTTCTCGAGCTAGATGAATTGGGAGATGCATCATAATATCAAAGAAAGCTGGTGGATAGATCATCTCTAGCTTACATAGAATTTCTGCAATTTGTTTGTCCAAATCCACCAAATCCTCATCCCTTAACTCCTTGGAGCATAAATCGGAAAAGAATTTACTGAGCTGAAGCAATGGGGTAAGGACATTCTCCGGCAGAAGCTTGCGCAACACAATAGGAAGAAGTTTATGTAATATAACATGGCAGTCATGAGTTTTGAGTCCACTAAACTTGCACTGCTCGAGGACCACACATCGCTTAATGGGTGAAGCATAGCCATCAGGCATCCGTATGCTCTGCAGAAACCTGAGGAGCATTATCTTATCTTCCTTCTTTAAAGCATACACGCCTTTCTTCATTTTGTACTTATCCTTACCGGCGGGCTTTGCGTGCTGATCCTCCCTAATTTTCAAGAACTCCAAATCAAGGCAAGCCTACGTACCATCCTTTGTTTTCCCATCCATCTCAAGCAAAGTACCCAGAATGCTGTCACAAATGTTCTTCTCGATGTGCATAACATCCAAATTGTGCCTCACGAGCAAGTGCTGCCAATACGGGAGCTGGAAGAACACACTTTTCTTCCGCCAATTGTGCCAGGGATTAGTTTCCAGTCGCTTTCTCTTATTTGACCGCCCAAATGGTTCATGCTGAATGATATCAATCTCCTTTAGAACTTCAATGCCTGTAAGTGGCACCGGGGCGTCTCTATGGTCTGGCTTGTTGTTGAACATAACCTTGTTTCGACGCCATTTGTGTTGTTTCCGTAGAAAACGTCGATGTCCCATGTAGCAATGCTTTCTACCATACTGGAGCCATAAAAAGTCTATATGCTTGTGGCAGTAAGGGCATGCTAGCTTGCCTTTTGTGCTCCAACCACTCAGCATTGCGTAAGCTGGGTAGTCATTGATGGTCCACAACACGCATGCATACAACGTGAAATTTTCTTTAGTTGCAGCATCATATGCTTCAACACCATCCTCCCATAGAACTAACAGTTCATCAATCAAAGGCTGCAAGTACACATCAATCTTATTTCCTGCTGACTTTGGTCCTGGAATAATCATTGGCATTATCCAGTTCTCTTGTTTCATACACATCCATGGTGGCAAGTTATATGGGATCAGAATGACAGGCCATGTAGTGTGTGATATACTCATGAGCCCAAAGGGGTTGAATCCATTTGAAGCAAGGCCAAGCCAAACACTGCGAGCATCTTTTGCGAATTCTTTCTGACTATATCTATCATCAAGGCTTTTCCAGGCCTTCGAATCTACAGGATGCCTCATTATGCCATCATCTTTACGTTTCTCCTTATGCCATTTCATATCAGTTGACATATCTTCTGTCATGTACAGCCTTTGCAGTCTTTGAATGAGTGGGAAATACCATAGAACTTTCCGTGGCACTTGCTTCTTTGATTACGGATCGATGAATCAGCTTTGTCTACGGTTGGACTTGATTTCCATCGAGACGTATGACAGACAGGGCATTCTTGGGCATCAGCATACTCATTACGGAATATCACACAATCATTATAGCACGCGTGTATCTTCTTGTAATCCAGTCCAAACTCTCAAATGACCTTCCTTACTTGTGCGAGATTAGTAGGAATGCAGTGACCCTTTGGCAGCACCTCCGTGAGCATCCGCAGCATTAAGTCACATGCTCTGTTGGTCATCCTAGACACGCACTTGATTTGGTAAAGCTTCACAATGAAAGATATCTTTGTGACCTCCTCACAACCTGGGTACAACGATGTTTTTCCCTCTTCCAATAGTTTGTAGAACGCCTTTGCAGATGCATTTGGCTCCTATTTCATTCCATCACCGCTCGTGTCTCCTGCATTACTTCCCACTTTTGTGGCCCTTATGAGAGTTTGGAGCATGTCACATATCCCTTCACCACCATCTGCAGTGTCTTCATCATCAGAATCTTCAGCCATGTTGTCCTCCTCCGGTTCACCATGGAATACCCATTTTTTGTAGGACGGATCAATCCCATTCTAAGGCAAGTGCATATGGATCTCCTTTTTAGTGTTATGAGCTGTGACGCCCCGAGATCGGGCACTATGCAGATTTCAGCATTCCCGCCGAATCCACATAATAACCGATTCCAGGTTGCCACTTGTGATAACATTACAATAGTTCACGAATATTCCACAATTACAACAGAAACAGATTACAAGATGACTCAGACGAGCCAGGGATACAACTGATACAATACAAAGATCCAATTAACAGCGGAAGAAACAACATAGTGTCCGGCTACGGACAAGATACAAATTGGACTAAGAGTCCTGAAGATAACCGAGAGCGTCCAATCCCTGCCCAGGCCAAGCCGGAGGGATTTCCAAGCTAACGTCGTCAGACTTCAAACCCGTTGACTGCAATATTGAATATGCAGCCACGAAAGAGATTCGTGGGTCAGTACGGTTAAGTACTGGCAAGTGGATAAACCATACTCACAAGATACCGGCGTAGCCAGTCATCACAAGATACAAATACTTTGGGATCAACAGAAAGGAAGGGGTTATTGCAAATAAGCGACAGCGGGCTGCACTAACCAACTACAGAGAGATACTACAACTTCCGGCTAACAGAAAGAAGATAAGATCGAGTATTGTAACCAACTGAAAGTAAATCCAAACAAACCCATCCTGGATCTCGCCCCTTATCCGAAGAAGCAATCCGAGGATAACTCACACAGTTGGGTTAATGTTGGTTCAGATTATTGTGTCAATAAGCCTATTACTAGTCAAGTTGTTAATCATGGGGTGAAAGATTGTTAATCATTAGGTTTAAGTTGACCTGAGTACTTGTTAGCCAGTACTTTCACCAAGTAATCCATAACCGCGGAAAACCGGCTTCTCGAGAAGATTATCCTACAAGGGTTGCAACCAATTTGGCCGTACACGTAAGAATAACCGCCAGACGGGGGATCAACCCACCAAGCGAGGTACTCTACACAACTCAACTCTTCTTCGCATCAAGCCCAAAGCACCTTGGCGCACGGCTAATCGAGCCCAGAAGAAAATGGACCCTCATAGCACTCTAAGAACGTGTCCTCCTATATGCCGACTACGAAAGTTCCACCGGGATCCAAGGGCTCGCAAGATCATGCATGCAGCAAATGGAAAACCGAACTAAATGAGGCGATTTGGACGAGATGCGAATCGAGTCAAATTGAGGGGGGCGCCCAACTCGCTTCCCACATGCGGGTAGTGCGCTCATCATGGATCAGTAGACAAGACCCTTTTCCTATTAGGGTCGACACTAGCAGGCCTCAAAACCACAAAGGGCCTCCTGCCGGTGCCTTATCATCAACTTATTATCACCATTAGCATTAACAGGATTGACTGATTGATTAACCTCGAGCCCCCAGAACATAATAGAGTAGTAACAGAAAGTAACGGGTAACAGACTCGAGCAAAACAACCCTAAGCATGCTAGTAAGACACGGGCAACAAGCAATGGTTATAGGTATGGAGGTGAGGCAATATCAAGGTTAAGGGATTCATGTGATGGGTTCGTAACAGAAACAACTACTACTAAGGATAGCAGAAAAGAACAACGGAAAGAATCGGTAACAAGTGATGAAAGGCAGCCATATGGCAGCAAGTGAGTATATTTGCCTGAGATCCCGCAAGGTAGCAGAACTTGTCGTTGCTCACATCATCTCAACGTCCTATCCGGGAAGAAGCAATGAACCTCGAACAAACACCGGATGCAACAATTACTACTACGGCGAAATATCCAGCATGATCAAGATATGGATGCATGACAATTTAATTGATGCATAGAAATATACTAGTTGACATGATGAACAGATTTAAATGGACCCATATGCAATTTGGGTTGCATATGAAAAGCCCATGAATTATGGTTGAAACAATTGTTTTCCAACTAATCATCAGGTGAAAGTGGTTTAGTATGATGCATGGATGAGGAAAACAACAAAATAACAACAATAGAACCAGTTGGAAATAAGGGTTACCCATTTTGAAACTCACTTATTAAGTTTTGGGAATTTTTGGTTACTTAAAGGTGTCACACAAGCATTTGGTTGTTTTCATTTTTCAAAACAAATAACAAAATTTATATTTGAAAAGAACATCAAATTTAGTTGGATTACATGTTTCAAATATTGAAATTGGAATTAGGATATTTAATTATGAAGTAAACAAGATTAAACAAGTTTAAATGAATTTAAAACAAGTTTTGAATTTAATTGAATTTTTATTTGTTCAAAACATAAATCAAACTCACATTTGAAAAGTTCACACTTTGATGGTTTGAAAACATATTTTGCATGTTCAAAATTATTTTATTTTGAGCAAGTTATGATTTTATCAAATTTAAAATGAATAAACAAGTATTAAATTATTTAGGCAATTTAAATTATTCAAACCATGAAACAAAATTTATATTTGAAAAGGTTATTCAAAATGGTATGGAAAACATATTTTATTTGCCTTATTTGGAATTAGTATGAATTATTTATGAATTGTTGCAAATTACAATTGAATTATTTGAATTCAAATTTGAATTGCATTTTGAAAATTCAAAACAGAAAACAAATGATACCAAAAGGTAGACAATTTAATTTAGACCAGCCCACATATTTTATTTTTGTAATTTGGAGTTATAAAACAATTTGTATTTGCATTTTGGTTCTAGGGGCCAATCTGTAATTTTAGGGGACCTTGATTAAATAAAAACGTGCAGGAAACGTTTTGTTACCGCGTATTACCCTACCCGCAGCCACTGCCCGTGGGCCACTGGCCAGCGTGGCGTGCGCGTGGCCAATGTGGGGCTTACAGGTGGGCCAGCGTAGCGCTGGGTCTATGACGGGTGGGGCCTGCTGCGCGCGATGGGAAAATAAGAGAAAAAGGGGGTGCGCCCGCGGGGGATCGACCCCGGGTCGCTAGCGCTGCGCGGATGGAACTGAACCGATGTGCTAGTGTCTGTTTCGTGATAGACAGGGGTAGCGAGCAAGGTTATAGTTACCGCTGTTTTTAACTGAACTCTGTCAGACAAATTTAGGAAACGAACAGCGATCGCAACCGGCAGCTAATGGACGGGGATCGACAGCGGCGGTGCTGGCGCTTCCGTGACGAGCGGGTGGAGGCGTGCAGGGGTCGTGCGGCCGTGGGCGTGTGGAGGCGGACAGAGAGAGGGGCAAGGACAGGGGGCGCTCACCTCTTGTTCGACGTCGAGAGCAGCACGGTTGCAGGCGACAGGGACAGGCGGCGGAGGAAAAGCTTGACGGCGTCGCCGACTCGGGCCTCCTCCCGCCTCCGCGCCTTCAGCGATCTTGGAGCTGGGGGAACGCTGGTTCCATTCCCGGGAACGGTAGCTCCTCGAGGTGACCAAGGCGATTGGATCTAGGGGAAGGCAGTGGTGGTGATGGGTGTTGCAGACTGCAGAGTTTCAGAACAGAGGGAGATCGGGGGGGAAGGAAGGAGGACGGCGGCGCAGGAGGAAGGGGCCTAGGGTTTCTGCAAGCAGAGGGGGGAGGGGTAGATGCTATATGGGGGAGGAGCCATGGTACGGCAGGCCATCGGAGTTGGGGGGGGATGATCGAGCGGTTCTGCTGCGGTCGTACCGTGATGACGACTGATGGGGAAGAAGACGACAACAGAGATGAGGGGTTGGGCTAGAAGAGAAAAAAAAAGAAGTGGGCTTGGGGAGAAGAAAAGGGAAAGGGGGGATGGGCTGCCTCTCTCCTTGCTTTTTTTTTTCCTTCCAATTTTTTTTTGGGTAAATGATGAAAGGAAGAGAGAGATAGAAATTAGGGTTTTTTGGGGGGTTTGTTTTATGATCTATTTTTATTAATTTTTAAAACAGAACATAGAAGCAAAAGCTAACATTATTGCACAAGTTTGAAAGCTTAATTGGAATTTAAGGTGTTAAGTGAATTTTTCCCATAGAGTTTGGGGTATTTATTTGATAAATAAATTTTATTGATTTTGCAACACAACAACAACAAGGTAGTTTAAAATTACTTTCAACAACTTTAATTATTAAGGTGATATTAAATTGTTAGGTGATTCTCAAATAGTGTTTGGGTTGGAGTTTTGGAAATAGACAAATTGTATTTAAGAAGTTCAATCAATTATACAAACATTATTGAATTTTTAATTGGTTTGCAAAATTTTAATATTTAAATCCATATTGAAATATGATAAATAAGATTGAGTTGCTTTCAATTTTTGAATTGCCATTAGGGTCTTAACAAAAGGGAAAATTTTTATTAAGAGGCAATTTGATTAAAACAATTTCAAAGTATTGAAAAACAAATGAGTGGTTTAGTTTGCAATTTTGAAATTGGGAAGTTTGAACATGTGGGAAATTTTTAATTGTGTTTGAATTTTGAGTTGTTTGAAAAACAGAATGCAAATGCTCATGTGATGCATGTGATGCAAGCAAAAGAAAACAAACAACTTTCTATTAGGGTAACACCCCAGGTGTTACAGACGACACCACTAACAAGGGATTGCGCCCTCGCAATCCACCTGCTAACCCGGGAGGGGAAAGAAGTTCGACTATCGATTCTCCGTGCTTCCGGTTGATCTCCTCGACACCACCAACAAGAGATTCTCGACACCACTAACAAGAGATTCTTGCTCGGGCTGACGACGATGTTCTTCCACCAGGAATCTTCCGATGATCGAACCTATTAGGTTAAAGGCTCAGAAAACGTCCACCCACGTAGGATCCTAACACTTTGAAAGATAGACAAGGGGGAGACTCCAAAACAAATGAGATGGGAGGGGAAATAGAATAGGGATAAGGAGAAAAACAAGAATCCTATTGAGATGTTTTTCCAAAATAGTTTAGCAGAAATAGTTTTTTTGACATTCTAGAAACAACGACCGTTAGCGAGGTTATCCTACAGGCTTTGCGGACCCGTTGCTTCGATAACCATTCGTATCGAAACAATCTCGGGAATCGGAACCAAGGCTCTGATACCATTTGTGACGCCCCGAGATCGGGCACTATGCAGATTTCAGCATTCCCGCCGAATCCGCATAATAACCGATTCCATGTTGCCACTTGTGATAACATTACAATAGTTCATGAATATTCCACAATTACAACAGAAACAGATAGATACAAGATGACTCAGACGAGCCAGGGATACAACTGATACAATACAAAGATCCAAATAACAGCGGAAGAAACAACATAGTGTCCGGCTACGGACAAGATACAAATTGGACTAAGAGTCCTGAAGATAACCGAGAGCGTCCAATCCCTGCCCAGGCCAAGCCGGAGGGATTCCCAAGCTAACATCGTCAGACTTCAAACCTGTTGACTGCAATATTGAATATGCAGCCACGAAAGAGATTCGTGGGTCAGTACGGTTAAGTACTGGCAAGTGGATAAACCATACTCACAAGATACCGGCGTAGCCAGTCATCACAAGATACAAATACTTTGGGATCAACGGAAAGGAAGGGGTTATTGCAAATAAGCGACAGCGGGCTGCACTACCAACTACAGAGAGATACTACAACTTCCGGCTACAGAAGATAAGATCGAGTATTGTAACCAACTGAAAGTAAATCCAAACAAACCCATCCTGGATCTCGCCCCTTATCCGAAGAAGCAATCCGAGGATAACTCGCACAGTTGGGTTAATGTTGGTTCAGATTATTGTGTCAATAAGCCTATTACTAGTCAAGTTGTTAATCATGGGGTGAAAGATTGTTAATCATTAGGTTTAAGTTGTCATGAGTACTTGTTAGCCAGTACTTTCACCAAGTAATCCATAACCGCGGAAAACACGGCTTCTCAAGAAGATTATCCCTGCAGGGTTGCACCAATTTGGCCGTACACGTAAGAATAACCCGCCAGACGGGGGATCAACCCACCAAGCGAGGTACTCTACACAACTCAACTCTTCTTCGCATCAAGCCCAAAGCACCTTGGCGCACGGCTAATCGAGCCCAGAAGAAAATGGACCCTCATAGCACTCTAAGAACGTGTCCTCCTATGCCGACTACGAAAGTTCCACCCGGGATCCAAGGGCTCGCAAGATCATGCATGCAGCAAATGGAAAACCCGAACTAAATGAGGCGATTTGGGACGAGATGCGAATCGAGTCAAATTGAGGGGGCCCATACTCGCTTCCCACATGCGGGTAGTGCGCTCATGGATCAGTAGACAAGACCCTTTTCCTATTAGGGTCGACACTAGCAGGCCTCAAAACCACAAAGGGCCTCCTGCCGGTGCCTTATCATCAACTTATTATCACCATTAGCATTAACAGGATTGATTGATTGATTAACCTCGAGCCCCCAGAACATAATAGAGTAGTAACAGAAAGTAACGGGTAACAGACTCGAGCAAAACAACCCTAAGCATGCTAGTAAGACACGGGCAACAAGCAATGGTTATAGGTATGGAGGTGAGGAAATATCAAGGTTAAGTGATTCATGTGATGGGTTCGTAACAGAAACAACTACTACTAAGGCTAGCAGAAAAGAACAACGGAAAGAATCGGTAACAAGTGATGAAAGGCAGCCATATGGCAGCAAGTGAGTATATTTGCCTGAGATCCCGCAAGGTAGCAGAACTTGTCGTTGCTCACATCATCTCAACGTCCTATCCGGGAAGAAGCAATGAACCTCGAACAAACACCGGATGCAACAATTACTACTACAGCGAAAGATCCAGCATGATCAAGATATGGATGCATGACAATTTAATTGATTCATAGAAATATACTAGTTGACATGATGAACAGATTTAAATGGACCCATATACAATTTGGGTTGCATATGAAAAGCCCATGAATTATGGTTGAAACAATTGTTTTCCAACTAATCATCAGGTGAAAGTGGTTTAGTATGATTCATGGATGAGGAAAACAACAAAATAACAACAATAGAACTAGTTGGAAATAAGGGTTACTCATTTTGAAACTCACTTATTAAGTTTTGGGAATTTTTGGTTACTTAAAGGTGTCACACAAGCATTTGGTTGTTTTCATCAAGTTAAAGTGTTCAAAACAAATAACAAAATTTATATTTGAAAAGAACATCAAATTTTAGTTGGATTACATGTTTCAAATATTGAAATTGGAATTAGGATAATTTAATTATGAAGTAAACAAGATTAAACAAGTTTTAAATGAATTTAAAACAAGTTTGAATTTAATTGAATTTTTATTTGTTCAAAACATAAATTCAAACTCACATTTGAAAAGTTCACACTTTGATGGTTTGAAAACATATTTTGCATGTTCAAAATTATTTTATTTTGAGCAAGTTATGATTTTATCAAATTTAAATGAATTAAACAAGTATTAAATTATTTAGGCAATTTAAATTATTCAAACCATGAAACAAAATTTATATTTGAAAAGGTTATTCAAAATGGTATGAAAAACATATTTTATTTGCCTTATTTGGAATTAGTATGAATTATTTATGAATTGTTGCAAATTACAATTGAATTATTTGAATTCAAATTTGAGTTGCATTTTGAAAATTCAAAACAGAAAACAAATGATACCAAAAGGTAGACAATTTAATTTAGACCAGCCCACATATTTTATTTTTGTAATTTGGAGTTATAAAACAATTTGTATTTGCATTTTGGTTCTAGGGGCCAATCTGTAATTTTAGGGGACCTTGATTAAATAAAAACGTGCAGGAAACGTTTTGTTACCGCGTATTACCCTACCCGCAGCCACTGCCCGTGGGCCACTGGCCAGCGTGGCGTGCGCGTGGCCAATGTGGGGCTTACAGGTGGGCCAGCGTGGCGCTGGGTCTATGACGGGTGGGGCCTGCTGCGCGCGATGGGAAAATAAGAGAAAAAGGGGGTGCGCCCGCGGGGGATCGACCCCGGGTCGCTAGCGCTGCGCGGATGGAACTGAACCGATGTGCTAGTGTCTGTTTCGTGATAGTAAGGGGTAGCGAGCAAGGTTATAGTTACCGCTGTTTTTAACTGAACTCTGTCAGACAAATTCAGGCAACGAACATCGATCGCAACCGGCAGCTGATGGACGGGGATCGACAGCGGCGGTGCTGGCGCTTCCGTGACGAGCGGGTGGAGGCGTGCAGGGGTCGTGCGGCCGTGGGCGTGTGGAGGCGGACAGAGAGAGAGGGGCAAGGACAGGGGGCGCTCACCTCTTGTTCGACGTCGAGAGCAGCACGGTTGCAGGCGATAGGGACAGGCGGCGGAGGAAAAGCTTGACGGCGTCGCCGACTCGGGCCTCCTCCCGCCTCCGCGCCTTCAGCGATCTTGGAGCTGGGGGAACGCTAGTTCCACTCCCGGGAACGGTAGCTCCTCGAGGTGACCAAGGCGATTGGAGCTAGGGGAAGGCAGTGGTGGTGATGGGTGGTTGCAGACTGCAGAGTTTCAGAACAGAGGGAGATCGGGGGGAAGGAAGGAGGACGGCGGCGCAGGAGGAAGGGGTCTAGGGTTTCTGCAAGCAGAGGGGGGAGGGTTAGATGCTATATGGGGGAGGAGCCATGGTACGGCAGGCCATCGGAGTTGGGGGGGATGATCGAGCGGTTCTGCTGCGGTCGTACCGTGATGACGACTGATGGGGAAGAAGACGACAACAGAGATGAGGGGTTGGGCTAGAAGAGAAAAAAAAAGAAGTGGGCTTGGGGAGAAGAAAAGGGAAAGGGGGGATGGGCTGCCTCTCTCCTTGCTTTTTTTTTTCCTTCCATTTTTTTTGGGTAAATGATGAAAGGAAGAGAGAGATAGAAATTAGGGTTTCTTGGGGGGTTTGTTTTATGAGCTATTTTTATTAATTTTTAAAACAGAACATAGAAGCAAAAGCTAACATTATTGCACAAGTTTGAAAGCTTAATTGGAATTTAAGGTGTTAAGTGAATTTTTCCCATAGAGTTTGGGGTATTTATTTGATAAATAAATTTTATTGATTTTGCAACACAACAACAAGGTAGTTTAAAATTACTTTCAACAACTTTAATTATTAAGGTGATATTAAATTGTTAGGTGATTCTCAAATAGTGTTTGGGTTGGAGTTTTGGAAATAAACAAATTGTATTTAATAAGTTCAATCAATTATACAAACATTATTGAATTTAATTGGTTTGCAAAATTTTAATATTTAAATCCATATTGAAATATGATAAATAAGATTGAGTTGCTTTGAATTTTTGAATTGCCATTAGGGTGTTAACAAAAGGGAAATTTTTTTATTAACAGGCAATTTGATTAAAACAATTTCAAACTATTGAAAAACAAATGAGTGGTTTAGTTTGCAATTTTGAAATTGGGAAGTTTGAACATGTGGGAAATTTTTAATTGTTTTTGAATTTTGAGTTGTTTGAAAAACAGAATGCAAATGCTCATGTGATGCATGTGATGCAAGCAAAAGAAAACAAACAACTTTCTATTAGGGTAACACCCCAGGTGTTACATGAGCATTATTCAGACATTTCGTACACGGGCAAAAGTTTCTTGTGTCTGGTTGAGCACCATCAAAACTAAATTCCAAGAAACTCTCGATGCCACTTTGCCACTCCACAGAATCTCTATCCTTCTCCATCCAGCTCTTGTCTTGTGACATTTTGCGTTATCTCCGTTTAGCCGGTCTTGTAAAAAAAAGGAGCAGCATTAGTTCACACGCAAGTATTCGAAACAACACACATCAGAGAGACATTCATACTGGTCTTTCAAGTCAGTAAGAATTGCAGGGGATTACATTAGACATTACTTCACAACACAGCGTTCGATTGAAACTAACACTTACACCTGAAACTGACATGGCAATGAAAATATAAAACCTAGTTCGTACCTGAATTCCTGACATTGCTATGAATATTAAACTAACACTTACAACTGAAACTGATAAAACAGACACGCATATGTGAACACAAGCAGCTAGTCTATCTGACAGCAATTGAAATCGCCATTAACTTCATCGCACCGACAGGATGGAAACCAAGGATTTCATCAGTATTGGTACAAACCTTGTAATTGCGTCTGACGAGCGGCGGAAGCAGCGGTT
Source organism: Alopecurus myosuroides (assembly GCA_028641055.1). Lineage (NCBI taxonomy): Eukaryota > Viridiplantae > Streptophyta > Magnoliopsida > Poales > Poaceae > Alopecurus > Alopecurus myosuroides. Next base: position 691,968,213 of record CM054057.1, read on the forward strand.
GAGTACAAGTCGGCGGGGCAGCGTTGGCGGCAGTTCAATAGTTTACGCTAATCGAGTTCGGATGGCGGCGAGGTAATAGTGGCGGATTGGTCGGTCGCGCAGGGCCGATGCGGCGGCGAAGTCGCCTGAGGGCGGATAGGACGGTGTTGTCGTGTGGGGGCAGGGCAGTTTGGAGGAGACCGGGCGGACATACGTAGCCCTTTCGCTCGCCCAATGGCCCAACTGGAGTATGGGCCTATTAATTCTACAATATGTCTTCACAACCCATTTGGCTTGTGAACAATATGTTTTTCCCTTGGCAATAACGTTCAAGTATTAGAAATGCTATATTAAGTTTTACTAGTTTCATTTTATGATTAAATTTATTCATTTCTAAATGCATTGTTGTGTTATATTCAACACTAGTCGAAAAAGCCCTGTTAGTGGTGTGGTTTTTCTTCAGTTCTGGCGTGAAACTCGTACGCCCCGGCTATCTAGGTGTCCACTGCCGTGTTTCTGGACTCGACACAGGTTACTACATGATCATTGGCGTTGATGTCATAGTCCACATCAGTATCCTATAGAAATCGGTAAATAAAAAGGGTATGCAATATTGACTAGAAGCACACAAATGGTATTCAATTATGAGATAACATAACAACCATTAAAAAAAATCGCGTAAACATTCAAAGATTCAACCAGATAGTACTCAGCATTAACATATAATCTAAAAGTTCGCATAAAGCTAGAACTCTCAGCTACAACCACGATACCTACTCATCATCTGACTGAATAATGACAACATGTGTATCCTCAGTAGGGAGCTATGGGAACATCATCTTCGGTGTCTTCAGCATCGTAGGTCGATCGTAGAGGAAGTAGGTGGACACATCACCTTCATCGAGATAGAATGTCAATCTCCTGTTGGATCCATCTCGTAGCGTTCCACAAGCTGGCCCCATTGCTGACCACTGAAGTATGTTTTTCCATCCTCATGTGTGACTACAACTCTGTGCTGGTGGTCTGGCACTCTCAAGCTCACCAAGTTCACCTCGAGAGTTCTAGGGTGGTCCCAAATTGCAACTTGAATATGCTCCAAAAAGTCACGCCTGAATCTGCAAGGTATGATCTGTAAAAAAAAAGAAGTACACATTTTTAGTACAAATTTATTGTCAGTTTTCAAAAAGTATATTGACGAAAGGTATATACCAATCTGTTCTCAAACCCCTCTGGTAGAACAATGGTAAATTTCTTGTTCATGCACTCCTTGTAGCCACACTGTTCACATACATCCATTGCCCGCGGTGGTTCGAACCATACACTGAATTCAGATACACATCTAACCATTTACCATTCAAAAACCAACTTAAATCTAACAATGTACATCTAATTTTGGTGGCTGAATAAACTTAAATCTAACAATGAAAATCTAATTTCTAAGTCGATCTACGTCTAAAATCACAATAATCATCTAACATATAACTCAATCTACATCTAAACCTAACAATGAAAGGTACGGCTGCCGGGGAAACTTACCTGCGGCGCGACGGCTGGACGGCGTGAGGACGACGGTGGCGGTTGCGGCGGCGTTTGTCGCGGCGTCGTTCCGTGGGGTGTCGGTGTAAGCGGCCTCGTGGTCGCGGTTGTCCGTCGGTGCCGTGGACAGGGCTAGGCCGCGGTGGGGGATCTGGGGGCGGAGAGGGCTAGCCGTGGCGGCGGTGGGGGATCGGGGGGTGCAGAGGGAGAGGACTCGAGTTCGTGTGTGTAGCAGTTGGTGTGCGTGTAGCAATCGATTAAATTAGAGTATAAATGGTTTTCCTCAAAATTTCATTATGTGAAAGGTGCCTCCACATTTGATCTTTCATAAATTAGTCCTTAATGATGAAGCCAATGATAAACCGTGCCCACCACATTTGATTCCATCATCCTGGTTAAATGTTTTTGCACCGTGGTGTCGCATGCTGGTGGTCGGTTCGTCCGGTGGTTGCGAGGCACCTAGGCGACGGATCGTTAGGGATGGTGTTGAGGGTTTGTCTGGGAGAAATCCTTGTCGGAGTACCGATATTAGAGCGGTGTCGCCATCGGGTGGCATCCTCCCTTCATGAAGGGCATCGCGTCTAGCCTGCATCCGCCGCCCCGATGTGCCGGGGGAAATCCTAGAAGCGCGACTATCCATGTTGAAGGTGTTGATTGGTATTTGACGTCCAGGTGCTAGCAGCGTGGTTGTTGTTTGTAGGTGGGCGCAGCGGTCGTTTCGTCGATCCACTTCCGTCTCCTTTTCTTTTCTTCTTTTGCGTTTATTGGTTGTCGCCTCAGCCGGCGTTGTATGAAAACTGTTGTACCGGGTGGTTGCTATATTAATATAGCGGTGATTCAGCCTATTTCGCCAGAGCATGGGGAGAATATCATGTGATACTAGCCCTCTTGAATGATACCATGGTACCGTTTCTAATAAATGAAGTTTTGGTGATTCAAAAAAATCTAGGAAAAATCACGAGTGTTCACATGAAAAGTTACTACAATGTGTAATAATTTTATGTCCAGATACGAAAGTAATATTGACTAACCAAAAAGAAAAATCCAAATGTGAATATATAGTGCATTTTTGCTAATTTGTACTTTTTGTTTCTCAATGTGTAGGTCGAATTTGGACCTGATTTTTTTCTACATTACGTAGACAAATTCTTTGGGAACATTAATATTTTGTTCCGGAATTTTATGAAACATCTATAGTTGATTTTTTAAAATGGAAGCATGGGAGAACAAGGGGCTAGTATCACTGGATATTTTTTTCCATTGAGCATGTGTGGTTTGCACACTTGTTTACATTTATATGAGTCATAAAATTCAATAAAGTAAAGAAAAAATGGTAAAGCTAATCTTAAAAACAAAATGACATCATGAAAGTAGTAAAACTAAAAGAACATAACATTTAAATTGTGTGAGAATTCGGCAATCTAATATAGAGTCTTAACACGGTTTTTATATTGTAGCAACGGGGCTGCATGCATATAGTTGCACACAGAAACCATCAATATCACTGCATTCCTATTACAGACCAATTTCAGGGACATGGGTAGCAAACAAGTAGAGGCCTTCAGCGCACTGGTATAGCAAGAACAGCATCTTGTCACCCTGTTTGAGATGACTTTCCTTCGCCATGAACTCTTTCCACCCGCTGACGCACAAGCGACCATCAAGATCAGAAATTGAATATGTCCATGACACCTCAGTTCTCGGGTAGCAAACAATAGTGATGGTACCATTTCTTGCCATATGTGCAGGAATCAGACGGTTTGGGATTTTCTGTTGCATGCAAAGACTTAAAGTCAAGAGAAAAGCTATCGGAAAATAATCATGTTAAAAGAAAGGAAAATAGAACAAGTGTACACGTATTACTTTGCGCATAAGAGAAGATGTGTTCTTAAAGATTTACCACGTGTTTATTGAAGTTCTCGCTGTTTGTCCAATTCAGAGTATGCAGCACTCCGACAACCAGTTGTGCTTCCTCATACTCTCCAGCTATGTGGAATAGAACAGTGTAATCCAAGTTTTCAACAGCGTCGATCACCGTCTCCATCATCCTCCAGTTAATCATGGTCCCATCGGTGTTAGAGAGTGAGTCAACAATGTGACGCCTCTCAGGGGACATCTGGTAGTATGCTGTAAAAATGTAATACGCCTGAAATTAGTGGAGTACACATGCCACAACCAAGTAATATATTAATGTTTATGTGCACAACATAATTTTTTTGTATTAAGTAAGAACTTACATGGATGGATGATTGGGTCATTTCCAGTTATGACCTCAGTTTGGACTCGATGTGTGTCGGTCTTGAATACTAGCTCCATACCAACCTTAAGTTTGTAAACCCTGCTAAATTCTTTCCAATAATTTCCATTCAGAAAGGTTATCCCGTCAATGCTGCTAACCTCAACATTGAACGAGAAACCTTCCTTGGTTTGCAGTGTCGCTTGAAAACTGGTGTTCTCCAATGGGAAAACAGCATGCATTTTTAGGAAATATGTTCTGATGCAGCAGGGGATCACCTAAATAAGAGCATGTATTTTATTTAGTTATGAGCCAGTAGTAAATTGGACTTATTATAAGTAGATATATCCTACAAGAGTAGCTATTTGTACTTTTTCCTATAATTGGACATTGAAGCAATAGTCATGTACTGCAAATAACTGAACATGCACTCATAGTTTGCAGAATGGTACGCTTCAAGTATTGAAATTGCATGTAGGTAGTTGATAAAAAAACATACGTCCATAACTAATAGAGATCACAGTCCCAAAAAATTTGCTAGCTAGATCAGCTACGTATATTACATTAATGATTAACACATTACACAATGATTACTAGGACCGGTAGATATGCTACGTATATTACATGTGAATAATCACGAAAAATTCAAATCCAATTTGTACATGAGTAGATTAGAATCCTTACCGTCTTCTCCTCAAATCCCTCTACAAGGGTTATGACGAAATAATCAGATGTCATGGCATCACTGCCACACATCCCTGGTTTGTCAAAACAAACTGGACACTGCGAGAAAAACGACTAAAAACCATCAGATCTGGTGTGATAATCACGATCAAGATGAAAATTGATGCGTAAGATCTAGTTGGCACGTCTTTGATTGGCTTCATGATCCAAGTGGAGGGTGCGCCGGCCGGTTGACTACTTCTAGGTCAAACTTGTTGGGGAAGGGCTGGCGGCGGCGAACACGTGGAGAGGGAGGAGGCGTGTGAACGAGAGGCGGTTCTGCGGGATAATGATAACGCACGCTGCCTTAGATCAGGCCGTAGACGTTTGATGGGACAATTCGTCGCCCGCGCTGGCCATTGTGTACGTTTAGTGAACTAAAAAAAGGCTTATTAGTTTAGGCCCACAAACAAGTGAGCCAATTTTTACAACCTTCTGTCTATGTACACACACGGCACAGGTGTTTCCCAAAAAATTTCTATCGATTTCACACGTAAATCACTTCGACTCTGCTCCTTCCACAATTAATATTAATACCCCCCTGTACTTCCACTCGTATTCTCCACTGCATCTTCTTCCAACCGCTGCACTACACTCTCTTCTTCTTCTTCCATCCGCTCCCTCTCTTCTTCTTCCAAGAATGGATGAAGAGAAGTATTTCTGCCGCACGATTAAGGTCCCATCCATGGCGAGGAAAGCATCGACGTCACGTACACCAACGACCTGCCGAGGTGCAGCGTGTCGTAGACATGTACGACCAGTGGATTGATAGCGGAGAAGAAAGGTTCATGGGCCTCGATTTCGAGTACACATCCCACAAGTTGGAGATCGAGAAAAAGGTCGCCGTTCTTCAGCTTGCATTCCGCCGCCACGTCCTGGTGTACCATCACTCCAGGTAAAAGTCATTTTTCCTCTTGTTTTCTGCAACTAGTACTCATCTGCTCCGCCGCCATGTTCTTGTGATTGCTATTTGGTTATTCATGGTTGTTGTGATTGGTGTTACTACTACTTTTTTCCTCTTGTTTTCGGCAACAGTACTCATCTAGATTTTCTGCAACTAGTACTCATCTAGATTTTCTACAACTAGTACTCATCGAGGCGTAGCAGTTTTCTCACGCCCTTTTTTTCGGATCGGAGGGAGTAGTACTTTTCTAAACTCTTGTTACTTGTGTACTTCAGTGGTGACTCGTGGCAATCTGCGACGTGGCTGATCTTTTTCGTTTTGGCGGCGTCAAATTTGCAAGTGTTGACACCACCAATGACAAGAAAGTGTTTGCGAGAACCTGGAAATTTTCTATTCCAAAAGAAAATTATGAGGATATCCAAGATCTCTACTTTCATGTGTTTAACAAAAAGAAAGCTGGAATGGCTACCATGGCAGTACAACTTATTGATCCCGTCTACAAAGACATGAAGAAGAAGGATTATCGGTGGCACAGCTACTGGGACAACAAAAATCTAGACATGGAACACATCACCTATGCTGCAATTGATGGGTTCCTCTCCCTAGAGTTGTACCGTGTGCTGAAGCCCATGAGTGACGCCAAGAAGGCCGAAGAGGGAGGCAGATCAAGGAGGGCGAGGCCGAACCACACTTGGCACTAGATCACTTGCTGCTGCGTAGTATATATGCTACTTTTGGTCTTTGTAATTAGAGTATATGTGAAAGTGTTGATGAAAATTATTCGAGTAGTGAAAATTATTCGAGTAGTATATATGCTACTTTTGTTGTGAAATACTATCTAATTATTCGAGTAGTATATATGCTACTTTTGTTGTGAAAATTATTCGTTTTTGTAAATCTTCTTTTTGTAAGTGCTATATCTAATTAGTAATGCAAATTATGTTACGTGAAGTCTGGTTTGAACTCAATGACAACTCTCCCTCGCTGGCGGTGTTCGAGTCTGTCCCTCCTCGAGGCAGAACTAGTGCTGCCGCCCTTCTCCTTTGGGTGGTGCGTCGAGTAGGGATGTAAGATGGAGTTTGTTATTCCTAAGAAGGACAAGCATCGGTGGCGACGCGGCTCTGATCTCTGTTTAGGAAAGGCCTTCTCTTGTGTTTGGTTTTTGCGTCTGTGGGGCATTTCTCGGACTAGCCGGTGTGGAGTGGTGTAAGTGAAAGTGTTGTTATCAACAAACTGTCAAGTTCATGTACTCAAACCACTATCTCCTATAAAAACCAGGTGCGCAATTGCGTACCTCGAAAGAAGAAACAACTCTTTAACAATATTAATAAGTTCTGCTGAACGGTAACATAAAAAGGACATAATGTTTCACATAGTGCATCATGAAGTAGTACGGGAAGCAACATATAGTTTAAACAAAATAAACATTGTCTTCACAGGCACAACTTAGAAGATCTTGACAACTGGGCCAGCTTCCATGGGATCAGGTCTGAGTGGAAGGAGAGAATTCACCTTACGAAAGGTGACTTGTTCTCCCATCCACTCGTACCTCTTCCCGTGACACCTTAGCACGTCCCGATTACGCATCTTGATGTAAAGATACACGGAGTCTCCCTCCTCGTGAGACTGGACAATTCGCCAGTTGGTATTACCCAACTTGCTAAGGAGTACACGGGAAACCCTGAAAGATGATGGTCGCTGGTTGGGCGTTACCACAGCTTGAAGAACCTTGTCAGTGTGCAACCCCATATGCTCCATAAGTTGAAGTATCACCAGATCGGAGACATGGACTGAGCATGCTGATTTTTCATCAACATTTGGTTATCTTGGAGGTTCTTCTTCAACATCTTCATCATCTTCTCCAGAGTCTTCTCCGGAGCCTCCATCCAATGACTCTTCTTCAGCTGTCGGCTCCTAAAATGCAATAAGCCAATATGTTAAATCTGATAATAACACCATAAATACAATCCATGTAGGCATGCACGTTTAATTAACCCAAAAGGTACTGTGTACAATTATTACAAAATGAGATATGAAATTGCAGTTGAAATAATGTGAAGATTATTGCAACCCAAAAAGGTTCTAACACCATAAATACAAGAATCTAGGATGATAACGCACTATACAATTATTTCAACATTACATATGAAGTTGCAGTTCTAATTATTACATGATGAGATATAAAATGGCATTTGAAAAAATGTAAATAAGACTCGAGGAATAAAAGAATAAAATTAGAAATCAAAATCGATCTACTCCCTCTTTCCTTGAATACAAGGCCACTATCAAAAATACAATTTCTATGTATACAAGGCCGCTATCTCTTTCAAAAAGAATTTGATTTAGATTCTACCAAATAGAATGGTGCTCATTAATGTGAATGTGCCATGCAACCATAGAGTAATATGCGACACATACAAAATATTTAATTAGCACAGAACACAAGAGTTTATTCACATAATTGTTTCTGCTATTTAAAAGTTGGCTTTCTTTTCTTGGTATTTAGGAATAAAGTTAGTGGCCTTGTATAAAATAACGAATTGCAACCCAAAATGAGATGATATGTACATTGATATGCAATTGAAGCTGGCTATGAATTGATATGCAATTGAAGGAATGTACAAAATGAGATATGAAATTGCAGTTGAAATAAGGTGAAGATTATTGCAACCCAAAAAAGGTTGTAACACCATAAATACGAGAATCTAGGATGATAACACACTATACAATTATTTCAACATTAGATATGAAGTTGCAGTTCTAATTGTTACATGATGAGATATAACAGGGGATCACCTAAATAAGAGCATGTATTTTATTAAGTTATGAGCCAGTAGTAAATTGGACTTACTATAAGTAGATATATCCTACAAGAGTAGCTATTTGTACTTTTTCCTATAATTGGACATTGAAGCAATAGTCTACTGCAAATAACTGAACATGCACTCATAGTTTCATAATGGTCACTACTAGGAAAATGGCTATAGGAGTGATGATACCCGTGACGCACTTCTGATTTGGCACGTCACGCCTATTACCCACGGCGCACCATACTTTCGCGCGTCGCGCCTAAAGGCATACCCGCGGCGCACCATATATAAGGCGCGTCGCGCGTATGTGTGGGGCCGGGGTGGCGAGCCTCCGAGGCATACCCGCAACGCACCCAGCCCGAGGTGCGTCACGGCTATATTGGGTACCCGCGGCGCACCCTCCAGTGGTGCGTCACGGCTGCTTAATGCGCGGCGCACGTCGCCGCGGTGCGTCACGGCTATTCTTGGTAATATTAGGAGACCGTTCCCCTCTTCTTCGTCTTCCACATCTCGATGCCCCTGCTTCTTCAATCTCCCCGTTCGCCGCCACCGTTCGCCGCCACCGTAGACGCCACCCCTAGCCTCACGCCACCGTAAACGGCGCAGCACACCAGCCCTAGCCCCACGCCACCAGCCCTAGCCTCACGCACACGCCGCCGCCGCCACCCCATCGTCGCGCTCGGCCCAATCCCGCGTGACCTAGCTAGGAGGAGGAGCGAGGAAGGAGGAGGAGCAAGGGAGGAGGAGGAGCGAGGGAGGAGGGAGGAGCGAGGGAGGAGAGCGTCGCGCCGTCCACGTCTGCATCGACCGCGGCCTAGGAGGAGGAGCGCCGCGCCAGGACCTCTGCATCCCCGACGAGCGCTGCATCCTGTCGCCTCTGCATCCCTGACAAGAGGTATGTCTCCTCTCCTCTCCCTCTCCCAATATTGATCAAACTCTGATAATATTACTTCAAGTTTGTTTGCTTGCTGCAGATCATGTGTGTTCTTGTCAAATTCGTGTAGTATTTAGGGAATGTGGGATGGTAATTATATACGAGTACCTGGCATTATTTGATGATCCTTGTGTGGCTGTTAATAAATGATTGGTTTTGATAGGTAGAAATGGATATGTGTAAAATTATGAATGTATGTTTCTGTTAATGGAGAAATGTATATACGAATCAACGATTTATCTCACATTGGGTGTGTTGTCGTCTTTTTTGAAGTATATTTTTTGCTGCGCAGGTTTGAATGTCCAAAAAAGAGGATATGTCATGCCGAAATTTTGAATTATTTTGACTATTATGTAGCTAAATTACTAATTTTTTTGTTAGAGAAGAGAACATCCTGGTAAACAAGTAGAAAGAAGAAGTGGTTGCCATAGGAGGTGTGCACTAGGTCTCGTGTGGTACTTGAGCTGTTGTGTGCACTAGGTCTATGTCAGCGAGCTAACTAGTTTCTTGATTACTAGTACTCACTGAAGCAAATGATTGACGAGCAAATGGAGATTAGCAACCTGATACTTGCGTTCATCTATTTTCACATAGTGACAATTATACCTGATTGTTTCTAGCTATATCAATTCCTTGAAGTATGAACTTTGGAATCATACCAGTTCTTGATCCTTGTAAATTGAGCTCGAAAAATAAAATCTCTTTGTGGAGAAGTCGAGAGGTAACCATAGCCCATAGCAGTGGTCTTCTTCTTTCACTCCCTTTGGTTTGGCGAGTTCTCGGGTAGCCTTGACACTGACTTTATTTAGTACTTGATGAACTTGCATGGAAATCCTTTTGTGTATGTTTTGTTCTTGAGTGCCTCCTTCAAGCTTAATTACTGGGATCTTTGTGATGTTGTCCATGAACATATGCTATACATGTGCATAGCTACTGGTTTCGGTCCACTGGTGCATAGCTACCTGTTAGCTTGTCAGGCTGATAATATTGATATACTCTGTTTTTAGTTTTTACATTACTGACCAGGTTTGATCTTGGATATATGAACTACATTTTGGATAACCTATTTGAGAAAATGGAATCACAGAAACAATGTTTTGCTTGAAGGTTTTATGCTAAGAAATAAGGCAGAAAAGTGGAATTTTGGAAAACAGTGAAAAACACCAACTAGCACTTTTCCCACCTTATTTTCACCAAGGAGTTGAAGTTCATTTTTAAATTCTCTTACTGTTTTCAAAAGTACTAAAGTTGCTTAACAAAACCATGCTTGGAAAATAAAATTTAGAGAATTTTAAAGGCCTGAAAACAAACCCAACATTCAGCTAACCTCTCTGTTTTCTTAACACTTAGCAAAAATTCAGTAACTTTTCAGCAAGCCAAGACAGCAGGACCAACCTTGGTACCCAAATAAAAGTCTTACATATTGATGATTTCTCCTTGATTTTACTGGGACTGAACCCCAGTTTTTCTTCTCTGCATATTATTTTAAGTTAGTATTATTAATGGAAGGTGCTGTTTAGGTGCTCTGCTCCATGAAGTTCATGGTTGTATGCTTGCTGCTTCTGAGATTATGCACTACTTACATTATTGTTAAGTTTGACAGAGCACTACTAATGACACACTGTTATCTTCACAATCTAATTCTGTGGGGCTGCTTTGAGAAGAAAAAGAATCTATGGGTAGGAGATAGAATAAGGAATCATGCTCTCTGTTACAACACAATGATAATCCTAGTTTCCTTTTCTTAATTAAAAGGAATCCTTGTTTTGTGATAGCTATGCTCCTCTAACCTCTATGTGTACTTTCTTAATTAAATAGAACATGGCTTGCGAAGTATGTCGGTCTCGATGTGCCGAAGGACGATTCACTGGGGCTTCTTTTATGCTTCAACTCCACGACGGTGACGTTGATTCGTTGGTAATTAACAATTCTTTTTATGTTAACTTGTTCTTTCGTTTTACTATCTAGCTTGAGACTTGTGTTTATTAACAAAAGATTCTTCATATTTCTTTTTTAGATTCTACCATGCAATATTCGCGAAGAATTCAACGAGTTAGTTGGCAGTAACGTGGATTTCAATGTTCACGGGACCACCTACATTCTTCGAGTGAAAAAAGAAAGAACGAAGACCTACTTCTGCGGGCCACAATTGCAGGCTATCATCGCCACGTACAATTTAAGCGGAGGTGATTACATTCACTTCTCTATGGAAGGACCGCAACCTCGCATCAAAATTCTGTATATGGGCGGGATTGCGAGCGAGGAGGATGGGAGTGAGGAGGAAACTGGGAACACCGAGGATATGGACACTGAGGATGATATGGACGAGGAGGACCCATGGAAACATGTGGTGGTTGCTCAAAGAGCGAATCTTAGCGAGTTTGAGAAGGACCGTGTCCTTCTGAAACTTGCCCAGATAGATAGCTACATCGGGTCCCCTTTCGTGCATCGCATCACCAACACTAACATCTCCAATGGACATGTCATGGTATGTTTCTTAACACTTTCTTATTCGTATAGTTGCTTATGTTCTTAACACTTTCTTATCCGGTATTTGACATTGTGCTTTTATTCTTTCTTGGAATTGTGTGTTGTAGAAAATACCGATGGCGGTAGCGGATAGTGCTGGCATGGAGCAAGGTACCATTGGAGTACGCCGTGGAGAATCGGGACCTGTCACCACAGTTCCGATCACCAGGGATAACGCTGATGGTCGGGTCATCCTCAACTCTCAAGCATGGAGGCAGTTCCATTCCGCAAGAGCTGGTATGGAGGTTGGCAGAGCTATTCTGATCACCATGAGGAATAGTGACATCGCCAACTTGGACATGATGATGGTCATCGACTACATCCGCGTCCGCTAGATAGATTATGTGGTGATGATCGAGACTATGTAATATGGTTGTTTTCGAGACTAACTCCTGGATTTATTAGTAGTATATATGTTTGTTTTCGAGACTATGTAATATTTCTGCTATGAAAATTTATTCTATCAATTGCATACATGTATTTGAGCTACTGATATTCTTCTGTATTTTGTGTACTGACATTCTTATGTATTTGAGCTGTATATACCTATACAAATACGGTACTGCCTTTTTAAAAAAAATACATCATAGAATAGCCGTGACGCACCTAAATTAATAGCCGTGGCGCACTTACGGAGTTAGGCGTGACGCGCCTCGCAATAGCCGTGGCGCACCGAGCCCGTGCGTCACGGGTATCAATAGGCGCGGCGCACCAGCTAGGTGCGTCACGGCTAAACCCATAGGCGCGGCGTGATAGCCGTGACGCGCCCAGGTGCGTCACGGATAAGCAAAATGGTGCGTCACGGGTAAGCTTTTCCCTAGTAGTGGGTACCCTTCAAGTATTGAAATGCATGTAGGTAGTTGATAAAAAAACACACGTCCATAACTAACAGAGATCACATAATTGTTTCCGCTATTTAAAAGTTGGCTTTCTTTTATTGGTATTTAGGAATTAAGTTAGTGGCCTTGTATAAAATAACGAATTTCAACCCAAAATGAGATGATATGTACATTGATATGCAATTGTAGCTGTCTATGAATTGATATGCAATTGAAGGCATGTACAAAGTGAGATATGAAATTGCAGTTGAAATAATGTGAAGATTATTGCAGCCCCAAAAAGGTTGTAACACCATAAACACGATAATCTAGGATGATAACACAGTATACAATTATTTCAACATTAGATATGAAGTTGCAGTTCTAATTATTACATGATGAGATATATAATGTCATTCGAAAAAATGTAAATAACAATTGTGAAATAAAAGAATAAAATTAGAAATCAAAATCGATCTACTCCCTCTTTCTTTGCATACAAGGCCACTATAAAAAATATAATTTCTATGTATACAAGGCCGCAATCTGTTCCAAAGAGAAATTGATTAACATATCTGTTCCATTGACATGAAACAGCGCAAATAGCAAAATCACATCTTACAGTACCCAGGTTACAAGGTGGAGTCTAGGAACCAGGAAACTAAAAACGAAAATAGGCCAACAGCCACAAAGCTAGGGATGAGTTCTTGTCTTCCAGTGAACAGTCAAAAAGCTAGAAATGAGTCTTTTGGCTTCCAGCGACACACACAGTAGAAGAACATAGGCAGTAGATAAACGAAACTACGGCGATAAGGTCCAAGCACTCCGCATTTGAAGCCAAAAACCCAATTTCTATCTATTCAAGGCCGGTATATCTTCAGTTTAAGATAGAAAGAACATTAGATTCGAGTGCAATTGAAGGAATGCTTCAGTTCAGTTCAAACCCAAATCACGAGAACTCGAGGGCAATTGAAGGAACCCTGGATATCACAGACTAACCATAGCAAGTTCACTAAAACTAGATCTAGTTTTGTAAGAGGGATGTACCTCCATCGGCGCGGCAGTCGGAGCAGCGGTCGGCGCGGCGGTCGGAGCGACGGAGACGTCCCCCCACATGGCGTATTCAGCTGCTTCGTCGTAGCTGTCGTCAATCTCCTTGTACGCCTCCTCGAGGTCAGATGGTACGGCGGCGTGGGATGGGCCATCTTCTCCGTCCACGCTCCTTGTCTTCTTCCGATCTATCTCCGAAGAGACATCACGGACCGCCGCGTCCACCGGCGTGGCCTCGCCGGAAGCAACAGCCCCAGTGCCAGAGCTGGCCGCGACTGGGACGGCAGCAGAAGACGGCTCGCCAACGACAGAAGCCACCTCCTGAACGTCCGCGACGTCGAAGCATTCCCGTGATCTCTTCATGGCGGATGGGAAGGGCAGGGGAACCGTCGAGGGTTTTGCTGTGGAAGTGGAGGGGAGGATGCGTTTTTTGGGGAAAAGTTGTTGCGGAGACGGAGGAAGAAACGAAGTGGTGTCAAACCGTCTATTTATGGAGTTTCCCTTTTGCTCTCCCTATGACGCAAGGTGCACGCGTGAATCTAGGGTTTCTTTTTGTATAGTTGTTTTTCCATATTTTTTGCAGATAAATGGCTGAAATTGAACACCAAATTGAAACTATATTCTCGACCGAAAGTGCCCGAAAACGGCTACGACGTGAGCTACTTGGAGTGGGTTGGAAGGATGCCATTGTGTCGAGGCTGGAGAAGCGGCGAGAATCGTCCCGTTGAACGTCCGGTGGTTCGAGGCCACCCAGCGCAACGGCGGCACCATACAAGTCCTGCAATGGGGTTCAAGCATTTTGTGTGGGCCCACATGGCCAAGTGTGACTTACATTCTCACCTCTACTGTTTTCCAGGCATCCTAGGTGGAAGGAAACTATATTCTCGACCGAAAGTGCCCGAAAACGGCTACGACGAAAGATTGGTAGGCAACTTGAGAATGGAAGCGGCCTTTTGAGATCCCAAATGTGCAATGTTGTTGAAATGAAGTGAGGTTCTTGGAATGCATCATGTTTTCAACTTTGGGCATGGGAAACAACAAGTTGGCCAAGGAAATCCACGTTTTCGGCCGTTCCTTCCGCGTTCGAAGGCAATAAACCAGATCACGCATCTCACACCCATGGCCAGGGGTAACAAGGTGCAGTGTTGCATGTGGAGTGAGCTACTTGGAGTGGGTTGGAAGGATGCCATTGTGTCGAGGCTGGAGAAGCGGCGAGAATCGTCCTGTTTAACGTCCGGTGGTTCGAGGCCACCCAGCGCAATGGCGGCACCATACAAGTCCTGCAATGGGGTTCAAGCATTTTTTGTGGGCCCACATGGCCAAGTGTGACTTACATTCTCACCTCTACTGTTTTCCAGGCATCCTAGGTGGAAGGAAACTATATTCTCGACCGAAAGTGCCCGAAAACGGCTACGACGTAAGATTGGTAGGCAACTTGAGAATGGAAGCGACTTTTTGAGATCCCAAACGTGCAATGTTGTTGAAATGAAGTGAGGTTCTTGGAATGCATCATGTTTTCAACTTTGGGCATGAGAAACAACAAGTTGGCCAAGGAAATCCACGTTTTCGGCCGTTCCTTCCGTGTTCAAAGGCAATAAACCAGATCACGCATCTCACACCCATGGCCAGGGGTAACAAGGTGCAGTGTTGCATGTGGAGTGAGCTACTTGGAGTGGGTTGGAAGGATGCCATTGTGTCGAGGCTGGAGAAGCGGCGAGAATCGTCTTGTTTAACGTCCGGTGGTTCGAGGCCACCCAGCGCAATGGCGGCACCATACAAGTCCCGCAATGGGGTTCAAGCATTTTTTGTGGGCCCACATGGCCAAGTGTGACTTACATTCTCACCTCTACTGTTTCCAGGCATCCTAGGTGGAAGGAAACTATATTCTCGACCGAAAGTGCCCGAAAACGGCTACGACGTAAGATTGGTAGGCAACTTGAGAATGGAAGCGGCTTTTTGAGATCCCAAACGTGCAATGTTGTTGAAATGAAGTGAGGTTCTTGGAATGCATCATGTTTTCAACTTTGGGCATGGGAAACAACAAGTTGGCCAAGGAAATCCACGTTTTCGGCCGTTCCTTCCGCGTTCAAAGGCAATAAACCAGATCACGCATCTCACACCCATGGCCAGGGGTAACAAGGTGCAGTGTTGCATGTGGAGTGAGCTACTTGGAGTGGGTTGGAAGGATGCCATTGTGTCGAGGCTGGAGAAGCGGCGAGAATCGTCCCGTTTAACGTCCGGTGGTTCGAGGCCACCCAGCGCAACGGCGGCACCATACAAGTCCTGCAATGGGGTTCAAGCATTTTGTGTGGGCCCACATGGCCAAGTGTGACTTACATTCTCACCTCTACTGTTTTCCAGGTATCCTAGGTGGAAGGAAACTATTCTCGACCGAAAGTGCCCGAAAACGGCTACGACGTAAGATTGGTAGGCAACTTGAGAATGGAAGCGGCTTTTTGAGATCCCAAACGTGCAATGTTCTTGAAATGAAGTGAGGTTCTTGGAATGCATCATGTTTTCAACTTTGGGCATGGGAAACAACAAGTTGGCCAAGGAAATCCACGTTTTCGGCCGTTCCATCCGCGTTTGAAGGCAATAAACAAGATCACGCATCTCACACTCATGGCCAGGGGTAACAAGGTGCAGTGTTGCATGTGGAGTGAGCTACTTGGAGTGGGTTGGAAGGATGCCATTGTGTCGAGGATGGAGAAGCGGCGATAATCGTCCCGTTTAACGTCCGGTGGTTCGAGGCCACCCAGCGCAATGGCGGCACCATACAAGTCCTGCAATGGGGTTCAAGCATTTTGTGTGGGCCCACATGGCCAAGTGTGACTTACATTCTCACCTCTACTGTTTTCCAGGCATCCTAGGTGGAAGGAAACTATATTCTCGACCGAAAGTGCCCGAAAACGGCTACGACGTAAGATTGGTAGGCAACTTGAGAATGGAAGCGGCTTTTTGAGATCCCAAACGTGCAATGTTGTTGAAATGAAGTGAGGTTCTTGGAATGCATCATGTTTTCAACTTTGGGCATGGCAAACAACAAGTTGGCCAAGGAAATCCACGTTTTCGGCCGTTCCTTCCGCGTTCGAAGGAAATAAACCAGATCACGCATCTCAAACCCATGGCCAGGGGTAACAAGGTGCAGTGTTGCATGTGGAGTGAGCTACTTGGAGTGGGTTGGAAGGATGCCATTGTGTCGAGGCTGGAGAAGCGGCGATAATCGTCCCGTTTAACGTCCGGTGGTTCGAGGCCACCCAGCGCAACGGCGGCACCATACAAGTCCTGCAATGGGGTTCAAGCATTTTGTGTGGGCCCACATGGCCAAGTGTGACTTACATTCTCACCTCTACTGTTTTCCAGGCATCCTAGGTGGAAGGAAACTATATTCTCGACCGAAATTACCCGAAAACGGCTACGACGTAAGATTGGTAGGCAACTTGAGAATGGAAGCGGCTTTTTGAGATCCCAAACATGCAATGTTGTTGAAATGAAGTGAGGTACTTGGAATGCATCATGTTTTCAACTTTGGGCATGGGAAACAACAAGTTGGCCAAGGAAATCCACGTTTTCGGCCGTTCCTTCCGCGTTCGAAGGCAATAAACCAGATCACGCATCTCACACCCATGGCCAGGGATAACAAGGTGCAGTGTTGCATGTGGAGTGAGCTACTTGGAGTGGGTTGGAAGCGGCGCGGTTATTACAAGCGGTCAATGCGGCAGTTTACCAAAATAATTGGGAATGGAATACTTTTTTACCAACATTTTCTAAAACTGAACACACCATTGGTCTGGTAGCTATTAATTACAAAAAGTAGTGCAAAATTTGTCTTGCTACTCCATGGCGTGGAGTAGGACGAAGATCAAGAGGGCAGTGGAGAAACAGAGGAGAAAGCAGGGGAGGGGAGGGGAGACGACTCGGTGGCAGTTCAGATAGGAACCATAAAAATAGCAACTGCCCTGCGGAAATGTACTCACCTTTTGTGGTAACAGACTTACAGGTGGGCCCAAGTATCATCTACCTCTCGTATTGTCACGTCAAGTTCGCACTCCTACTCTTTGTGTACCTACAGTTATTTCCTCCTAGAAACCCCTTTTTCCGCAATGCACCGACACCGTCGCCGCCGCCGCCACCGCCGCCATCCATCTCTCGACCTCGCCTCCCATCGATCAGCACCCCTCTCTGGGCCGCCGCATTCTCGCGACCGCCGTCCTAGCCAGTCTCTTCATCGCGCTGTAGATTGACCCACGGCGCGTCGATTCACCACTGATCCATCGCGGGCGGCACTCAGGTTAGAACTTCTCCTCTTGTGGATGCATTGCAGAACGATTTCAGTTCAAACACTAATTTTCTTTAACGAATCTAGTGTCATACTTGTCTAGACAGGAAAGAAATGTCAAATCGTGTGCTAGATATAGATGGTAGCACGTATTTATGTTCGATTTCATTCATGATTGATTTGTCTGTTACACGTTTATTACTAAAGTAAATGGTACTTACATGTATCTGATTGAGATGTTGCACTATACCTTCATGTTAATTTTGATAGTTCCAGGTGCCCAATTAATGTTGGTAGCTGTTGTTGTGTGTGCCTTTTTCTAGGTAGGTAATTAGTGATGTTGAAAGTAAGACCTCTGGTACTCACACTGGCATATCTAGGACCAGTACCTATTTTTAGTAATTTCCCTTTTTACTATTCAGCAGTACAGTTCACTTTACCCCTTTTTAGGTTCACTAGATATTTTTAGTAATTTCTATTTTTACTCTTCACCAGGACAATAGATGTGAGCCATTTTTTAGGACCAGTAGCTATTTCAATTAATTTCCTAAAGCAGTACAATTGATTGTCCGCACACCATTTCCTTGACATACTAGTAGATTTTCTTTTCTGAAGTTCCGTACTTCCATGAAATTCTTGAATGCATGTCAAATTTATATTGCAACTGTATGAATGTCTCTGAACCATGATGCTGCTAGACTGCATTTAGTCCTAAATTTCTAGTGAACCTTCATGTTTCTTAACCTCTGCTGTTTTGGCATGTCTGCTAAATGTAACTGAAGTCAGACTTTTTAGTACGATCAACAGGCGGGTTTGCATACGATGGACTGCGAGTTCCTCGCTTACGTAGATGATGCTTTATCGGACAAACAGGTATTGTACTCAGTTTAGTTGTCATTTCAGTCAGATAGGTAGACTGATGTTCATGGATTGCTCTATCCTCTGCTGCAGTCACTGCCTAAGAAGTTCGCAGACTTGCTGGGGGACCGTAAACCCCGTGCACTGAAGCTGCTTGATGTCGGCCATCGGCGTAGGACCACGTGGGACATTGATGTGTTGTTGGACAGCACTGGCCGCATGTTCCTAAAGCGCGGCTGGGAGTGTTTCGCCCGGACCTACAAACTGCAGAGAGGCTTTATTCTGATCTGCAGTTACGACGGCCGCAATGTCATCACAGTAAAGATGTTCGACCTGAGCAGTTGCCGCTTGCAATACAACGCGGCATTCAGTACGTGGACGGTATCACCAAAATGTTAATTCTCGATTATATATGTAGCCGGAAATTGATTTGCATTTCTATTATATGATGAACAGAGGGATCTGTTAAGATGGAGTTGGCAGACTTTGAGTTTTACTCCCTCGTACCGGACGCTACATCGGACAAACTGGTACGCTTCATCGACCCACACCACCACTTCAGTTATTTAGTCTGACATAGTTTCTGAGCTATGAGCCTGTAGCTAGTTAAATTTGTGAATCAAATTAAGGTCTAGTAGATGCGTTGTAGTAGCTCAATTGCTCTTCGTGAATATGTTCACTCGATATGGTACATTTCAGCTCCCACTGAAAGTTCATCTTTTTGAAATAATGTGGCTAACACCCTCATCGCTCAACTAAGATTTAGTATAACTGATTACTCGGTACTACTTGTTTACATTTTCTATAGTACTCATCCATCATCAAACAATATCCTTATTTCGAGTAAGCACTCTTTTCTATCTATTTAACTTTCATATTGCTGCAGGTGCTGCCTAAGAAGTTTGTGGAGTTGCTGAAGGGCCGTGAACCACGCCAACTTAAGCTGCGTGAGGCGGACGATCCGAGTAGCAAGAACTGGGACATGGATGTGCTGTTCGATGCAGCTGGCCGCATTTTCCTCGGGCGCGGCTGGGACCAGTTCGCCCAATATTACTTCCTGCAGCGCGGCAGTTTCCTCCTCTTCAGTTACGACGGCGACGCCTTGCTCACCGTCAAGGTGTTCATGTTCGACATGTGCCGCAGGCACTACTTGTACGACCACGTCGATACTACAAGCAATGAAACTGACCCAGATCCCGGGACTGATGAGGAGTCCACGGATGAGGAGTCCACGGATCAGCAGTCCATGGATAAGGATGACCCATTCGACTCTTCCATCATCTTCTCCCAGAGAGCTGATCTTGATGACGATGAGAAGGACCACGTCCGTGATCTTCTACCCACAATAGATGAGTACATTGGAGTGCCATACGTGACTCGTTTGACGTGGAAAAATGTGGCCAAATATGAGATGGTACGTATGGTGCCAATGTTATTTCTGTTTTTCAACACAATTTATGCTTACAACGTGTGCCTTACTATGACCTACTTCTTTTTGTATGTCATCCACACGCTCGAAATCCAGAAACTACCTCAGTCCATAGCGGACAGTGCTGGCATTCCGTCTTCAGGCCATGCTGGGCTATGCCTCGGATCATTAGAGGCGTTCACCACCGTTCCATACAACACGGACAGGGACGGCCGCATTATGTTTGGCAGGAATGCATGGCGGGAATTTCTTGAAGGCAAGCATTTATATGAAAAGCAAGCTATTCTCATTACACTAAGGAGCACCCGTAACCGCCACTTGGACGTGAAGATTGTGATGCGGGCTGTGTCGCCCTGGTTGTAGTACATAGTCTGCCAACCTGGACATTCTCATCGGATCATGAACATATGGATGTATGTAATTATTGTACTGCCATCAGTGATGTGCTTCAGTGCATTGATCACCCAAACCTTCATCTCCAATGAAGATTACTTTTCTTGTTTATATTTTCAGTGGCAATTTGAAGTTTGCAGAAATAAACAAGGCGGCGGCAGCTAATAAGATGCATGAAATTATTGTTCATTGACATTACATTACTCATGTGAGACTTCCACATGTTTTCAATCCTACGAAGTAAGCGCTAGGGAATAAATCCCATCCGTTTTCCCTTAATAGTTAAGAGCCTGACGCCTTGAAACTCAATGCAAAATATGCCTTCTAGGCAGCCGGCGATTGCATGCATTGTTTAACTGCTCAATTAGCGCCTATATTCTCGCCAAGGCGTTGTGGTTGATCGAATATGATGTCCCACCAAAATAAATTAAAAACTCCCGCTAAATCGCCAAGTGTAGCGAAATTTTGTGTTCCCACCAAAAAAGAAAAGCAGTCACTTTAAATTTCCCGCTAAAGTCTATGCATAAGTGCACGATGCCCCTCCTGTTTCGCCATTGCATAATCGGGCCAACTGTTTCGCCATTGCAGATTAGATCTCGTCGCCCTCGTCACGTTCACAGCTCTCCACATTTCGACGTCGCGATCGGACTCCATGGAATGGGAAACCTCTCAGGTTTTTCCTTTCTAATATTCTTCTCGTCCATCTCCGTGATCTCGCCGTCTTTTCTATGGTCTCGATATTGGTTGTTATTCTCTGTTCTTCCTCTGGTCGAAGCGTTAATCCGTGTATGAACACCTAGTTCTCACCCGTGTGTATCTGAATTTCATGTGTGATTTTCGTTTGCCGTGATGTGGTAAATCGTATTGATGATGGGAGACTCATTTTCTATGTGAATAATGCCATGTAACTATTCTTTGATTTAAGATCTGCTAACTCACTGATTATTTGGGTTCTCATTTTTTCCTTCTATCTAATTGTAGATGACCGAACCCATTTGGGAAGTTAGACTTTTCTATGAGGACGGTGAAAAAAACAAGAAAGTTGTGGTAGCAGACATGGAACCGGAGGACATCTGCTATATGGAATTCATCAATTTGATTGAAAACGTTGGCTTCAGTGGCGCGCATGATTACCTATACTGCAGGCTAAATAATGGCCCTGGCAAAGGAAAACTTGTTCCCATAGAACATGGTAGTGATTTGGAGCCATTGGTACGCAGGCACTCTGATGATAAGAAGATCTCCCTGTGTGTGTTTAAGGAGAAGGCCACGGTTGATATTGCAACAATAGAGTCTCTTCTTGATGATGCAACTGGATCCACCAGAAAAAAGCGATGGATCACTATCACAGGTTATACTTTCATGCCAAATCTCCAACGCGCAACTCCTTCAATACATACTTTAATAAATATTTTCCCCCGTAACTATTTTATGCATTCCTTACCTAATCCACAATTTTGATAAACATGCAGTTAGGGATGCAACCGAAGAGGAACAAGCTTCAAACGAAGCAGAAGATACAGATTTCTCCTTTGGCAATGGTACACAAGTTCATTAATTCTTAATCAGCTTTCTGAATTCTACACAATGCTAATGCTTTGTCCATTTATTGTTAACATTTTCAGAAATAAAGAAACGATCTGTCTGCATGACAAGGGTTGAAAGTTTACTAGAATATAAAAAAAGTCAGGGAAAACGTAGATGTGGTAATTTATTTTTGACATTTAAGCTTTGTCTAAGATTTGTTTTAATGGATAAAAACTACGATTGCTGATTCAGTACAAATGTTAACCCTGAAACAGGAACTGAACCTAACACTGATGTGTCTGAAAGTGACATGTGTTCCCTTGATGATTGGCCTTCCCATGCTCGCCGCTATCGCCCGAAGCTACAATTACAAGACGGTACTAGCTATTTTTTTTACATCTCTTTCCTAATTTCTTACAATCAACTACAAAATAAATTGTTTCTTTGTGTGTGTTTTTGGATGTAGGTGATGACATACAGAAGAAGAAAGGGCGAGGTGTAGTGAAAGGTTTGAAAGCCAGCAAGAAGCGTCATGCCAATGGAGCTGCAAAACTAGGTGTTGATTTCTCTGAAACATTGGATGGTCCAGTAGGAATGAACAACCGTTCATTCAAGGATGACGTGGTAATCATAATGAAAAGAAGGTTACCAATTATTGGAGTGAGGAGATGGTCAGACATTCACCCTAACATCCATCGACTCATCGTCGCAGATATGTTGGTGAGTACAACCTTTCTCACATGTGCTGCCTGCTTTTTTCGTCCATAATTAATGAACTACTACTAAACTAACTCCATATGTTTGTTCTACGCATTACAGGACAGATATGAAATGCCAGATACAGCAGAAACAGCCGAAAAAATTCTTAAACTTGCAAAAGAGCGATACAGAGGCTGGCGAGGAAACCTAAGCAGCACTTACGAGGCATACAAAACAGATGATGCCAGAAGGTCATTTGTACCAGAAGATTTACAAAAAGAAGAGTGGGAATGGCTGATCGAGTACTTTGGCACTGATACGAAATTCCTGGTTATTTCTATACTACCTGTTTGTGAATTTTGTACTTTCATGAAATGGCTTGTCTGACAAGTTTTTTTTATAATTGAATGAGCAGCAACTCAGCCAAAAGAACAAGGAAAACCGTACGCAGATGAAGACAATACACACAGTAGGATCAAAATCCTACTCTCAACTCAGTTTTGAGAATGTATGGGCCTACTCACTATGCATGCGTCGGTGTTCACTTTGCTTTAATGTTTATAGAATCTAATTGTTGCACTACTTGCAGAGGGATTCGGAAACTGGAGAAGAGCTAGACTGTGTTGCTCTCTGGAAACTGACCCACACAAATAATGAAACATGGACTACAACAGAGTCCAAGGATGTTTATGTGAGTTCACTGACTTAGAAGCTACTCTAAACATATTTACCATTCTCCATCTTGGATGTTTCTTCATCTGATTTGAGAGTTTTTTTCGTAATCAGGACACATCATGTAAAGAGATTGAAAACAGATCAAAGGAAACTGGTGTTCCAGTGTCAGCTGAACAAAGAATCAATATTTTCCAGAAAGCATATAAAGATATCGTTGATTGCAAGTCATCGCAGCCTCGTGGGTTCGGATACATGGCCCAGGTGCAAACTAGTTCTCAGCGGTCTAAGTTGCTGTTTGAGGAGCAAGCTCGGGCTACGGCAGAGACCCAAAAAGTAAACTCCCAGCTCACCACGAAGGTCACTAGTTTAGAACAGAAGTTACTAGATGAACGTGCAAGCATGGAAGAGAAGATTAATGTAGAGCGGGCTGAGAGAGAAAATCTTGAGAAGAGATTAATGGAAGAGCTTGATCAAAGGGAAAAACTGATGGAGTTGGAGAGAAACTCAAGACAAGAATTTGAAAAAAACATGGTTGCAGAGTTTAACTCACAGTTGCAGGCAAAGTTTGAAGAGCTCTCCGCACAGATGGAAAAGCAGAAGACGACTACACCTCAGGTGATGATAGTCGTACGATTGCAAACTCGTAAGATTTAGTTGTTTACTTGCGTTGCTAACAGTGCACTTTGTTTTTGTAGACGTTTAAGAAGTCGAACCAGCAACCATTACTTACCAACAGTCCTGCTAAGAAAATAATTCCTCCGCACAGCACGATACAGAATAGTCGAATGTTTAAGTCATATGTAAGTCACAATCTTGTACAATTCGGTAGTAGTACATTCTGTTTTTGCTTCACCCACACTATAGCGTTGCTGCACCCACCCTATACCTGCTGCAGTTTATGTTTCACTATGGGTTGTGGCTTCGTTGAGTTACCACAACTGATTTTGCTTCATCCACACACTATAGTCTGCTGGTTCTTATGTTTCAGCATGTGTTATTGCTGACTAGACTCAAAACTTCTTATTTTTTACAATTGATTGCAGGACGGCAATCAAACTTCTGATGGAAAAAAATAGCTGCACTGGATATTTCAGTTTGAATTGATCTTGATTTGATCCATGTTGAACGAGAATTTCATTTGTATATATTATAAATAGCTATGAGAACTATTATTTTGTGTAAGTAAACATATTTTACGTACCGTTCTGAACATTTTAATTCACTGCCCGTATTTTTTGTTTCCTTTTTTTATTTTTATTTTTTCTATAACGTGGCAATAGGTATTTTACCACGATAATTGTAGTGTTGCGTGAAGTCTCAGTCGCCACAACAAAGTGTTTTGTTGAAATAGACTCTCACCACCATTAGGGAGACATCGTCGCAATATTTTTTCTCCACCGAACTAACTTTGTTGCGATAGTTGATTCACGCCACCAAACTATGTTCGTTGCAATAGAGAATTCCCATACTTCTCGCCACGAAACTAAAATTTGTAGAAATAGAAATGCGCAACGAATAGTTGAAATTGTCGCAGTTGTTTCTAGCTACTAAAATTTGGACGTTGCGAATAGTACATCTCGCCACGAAAATAAAATTTGTCGAAATACAATGGCGCCACGAAAAGTTGTAATTGTCGCAGTTGTTTCTAGCAACATAAAATATGGATGTTGCGAATACTACATCTCGCCACGAAACTAAAATTTGTAGAAATTGAATGGCGCCACGAATAGTTGAAATTGTCGCGATTGCTTATGGCTACTAATATGAAGGCCGTTGCGATTACTATTTCAAAATCAGCTTACCACGATTGATTGTGTGTGGCAAAACGTTGTTCCCACGCGTATAATGTTTGTTGCCATAGTTTTTTGCCACACAATTGGACGTGGCAAATAAACTCCACTTTTGCAACGAAAGAACAAGCGCAACGGAACACTCGTCGTTGCCACATTGGTCATTCGCCACGTTTGGGTATTTGTTGCACTAGAGGTGTACCAACGAAATACGTACGTTGCGTTATGTGAGAGACGCGACGGAAAAGTGCGTGGCAATTGGCCTAGGAAATGGTTGCAACTGTATTCTTTTGTAGCGACGAATCTAAGTGCGCGGAGACAGGCTTCTACCACGGAGGTTTTCGCGACGCCTCCCAACGAAACCGATTTCGATGCAACAAAACCCTATTGCGACGATACGCCACTTTTTACAACGACTATTTTTGTTGCAATAGACCGATTCCGTTGTAGTGCAACAGGTATTTTATTTCCCGTGCTTTCATTTTTATGCCTTTTTCCTAAGTACTTTTCCGAGTTTTGCAACTTGGGATTTTTTTCTCGCTTTTCAGCTGCTTTGGCGAAAGCCAATTAGATTGCTGAAGATGTCGGCAACGCCGAGAACCTCCGCCGGGAGAACCTGGACCTTCATAAGGATCTTATGAGGGTTCAGAAAGAACTGGAGGCCAGCCAGTTGGATGTTGGCATTGCTCAATCCAATGCCTCCAACCAAGCTGAGAAGGACAAAGCAACCATCCGAGATCTGGAGAATGCTTTGACCCTTCGCCTGGAGGAAGGCTCCGAGATGGATAAGATCCTCGGTAAGTTTTTAGCGTTTTACCGGATTTTGATGTTTTATATTCTTTCTCCGCTTTTTTGATAACCTCTTGGTTGTTTGTCTAAAAAAAACAGGAGACGACCCATCTCTGACTCGGATTGAAAAAATCCGAGCTTTCGGGAAGGTCTTCACTGCGCTCAAGGCTGCGGGGATGGAGCTGATCAACAAATTTCTTCCCGCAAGGACTGGGGAGTTCTCGGAAGTTGGAAAACTTCCGGAGGCTATCTTGGAGGTGGTAGAGTCCAAGTAATCCACCTTGCGCTCCGCGGCACGGGGTGGTGCACGCATGGCTCTAGGGCTCATGCGTATGCATTACCCCACTGCCAAATCGTGGCGCGTGGCGTCCGGCATCCCGCAAGGGTATACGGAAGCCAAGCGGACCAACATCTTTGACGAGATCAAAGGTCACGCAACCAAGATTGCTTCCATGGTCAACGTCACGATCTCCTACCCGGAGAAGGTAATTCCGGACACTCCAGAAGAATCCTCCAGCGAAGATGACTCAGATGCTTGAAGGAGAAGTCCGGGTCCTGGGTAGATAGAAAATAGCAGCATTACCGAACTTATGTTGTAAACATTATTGTAATTCTTCTATCCTTTTGAATGAACAAGTACTCCGACTTTTGCAGTTTAATGTTTATATAACTTCTTTGCAAGTTTTTTCGGGTTATTATTCCTTTATCTTCTAAATTCTTTGGTTTGTATGCTTTAACTGTCCTTAGTGCTTGAAATGGCTCGATGGCGTTATAATCTTCACGCCG
This sequence comes from Alopecurus myosuroides, assembly GCA_028641055.1. Lineage (NCBI taxonomy): Eukaryota > Viridiplantae > Streptophyta > Magnoliopsida > Poales > Poaceae > Alopecurus > Alopecurus myosuroides. Next base: position 691,994,957 of record CM054057.1, read on the forward strand.
AGTGACTGGGTATGACCGATCAGTCTAAAACTCAGAAACATGGATCATGCTAAAGGCATTTTTGCTTATTAGGTCCAGTGACCCAGCATAAAAACAATCAGATAATATTTAGAGAAAAAATAAGGAATTTTTATGTGAAACTCAGGCACGCAGGCACAATATGGGTTTCCTTAAGCCTTTTTAGGCTGAAAATCGTTCAGTTATTTAACACCGAGCACGCAGGCACAATTCGGGTTAACATTGAGTATTTTGAAAGATCATTGGGAAATAGATAAGGCGGAAGATATGCTTTATACTATAGTGAACATGTAAAAACATAGAAGTATGGATTCCGACAACTTAATTTCATGATCTCAAAGATGTTTACATAGAAATTGAACTAAGTATAGAAGGGACGTAACTGCTGGATACTCCAGGGCCTCTTTGTCTCTCCTATTTCATCATCTATCTTTCTCTTTCTTTTGCGATTCGGCTTCTCGGGATCATCCTCCGTATCTCGAATGTCTACAAGATAGTATGAACCATTTTTCATGGCTTTACTGATGACGAATGGTCCTTCCCATACTGGGGCCAATTTGTGCTTTCTTTGCTGCACCAATCTTAGCACTAGGTCACCTTCTTTAAAAGAACGATGCCTGCTTTCCGACTACGATAACGTCGTAAACCTTGCTGATAGATGGCGGATCTTTGAAGCACAAGCTCTCGTTCCTCTTCTAAGAGATCGACGGCATCCTGCCGTGCACTTTCGGCATCTGATTCATCGAAATCCTGCACTCTCGGGCTGTCATGGATCATGTCCGTTGGGAGAATTGCTTCCGCACCATAAACTAGGAAAAACGGGGTTTGCCATGTTGACCTATTTGGCGTCGTTTGAATGCTCCAAAGCACGGAGGGTAACTCTTCCACCCATGCTCTAGCTTCTCTATGAAGAGGGGATTCGAGTCTTGGGCGTATTCCTTGCAAGATTGAACTATTCATTCTTTCAACCTGTCCATTGGATTGCGGGTGTGCCATAGATGCGAGATCTAGGCGAATTCCCGTTTGTCGGCAATATTTTGCCAACTCTCCAATAGAGAAATTTGTGCCGCTGTCAGTTATACTGTGTGGAACTCCATATCTCATGACTACGTCAATAATGAAATTTCTGGCGGTTACACCGTCAAGTTTTTTGATGGGTTTAGCCTCCACCCACTTGGTATATTTATCTACTGCAACGAGTAGATGTGTAAGTACTCCTCTTGCAGTTTTGAATGGTCCCATCATATCTAGCCCCCAGACTGCAAACGGCCATGTAATAGGGATAGTTTTGAGTGCTTGGGCTGGCATATTTGTCTGCTTGGCGTAATACTGACATCCAGCAGATGTGTTCACTATGTGCTCGGCATCTGTCTTGATTGTTAACCAGTAAAGCCCTGCGCGGAATGCTTTTTGACTATGCTTTTTGATTGAGCATGATGTCCGCAATCTCCGGCATTGATTTCTTGCAGGATTTCTCGTCCTTCTTCTGGCGAAATACATCGCAGAAAAATTCTGATAGTACTGCGTTTATATAGGCAACCATTGATTATCGTGTAACCTTTGCATCGACGATGTATCTGTCTTTGCAAGACTTCGTCTGCTCCATCCGGGTACTTCTGATCAACTAAGAAGTTTAAATATAGAATTATCCATTCCGGGTTAACGAGCATGACTTCAGTTGACTCGGAAAACAGAGGATAGTCAACATCTCCACCTTTTATCGATGGTTTGTACAAATGTTGGACAAACACACCTGGTGGTAGGATTTTCACCCTTCCTGATCCCATGCGGGCTAATGTGTCCGCGTTCCAATTTTCCTCCCTTTTGACATGAAGCACTTCGAATCCCAGGAAGCAGATTGCAAACTCGTCCATCGTTCTCCGATATTCGGCCATGATGGGACTTTTGGCGTCCCAAGTTTGGTTGACCTGGTGTTGTACCAAATCTGAGTCGCCATAGAATAAGATGCGTTTAACACCTATTTCCTTTGCAATATGCAAGCCATGAAGCAGAGCCTCGTATTCTGCCATATTATTACTAGCATTGAAGTGTATTTGTAATACATACTCCATTGTGTCTCCTTTAGGGGATTTTAGGACTACACTAGCTCCAGCGTCTTCCTTCATCTTGGATCCGTCAAAGTGCATGATCCAGTATTCTAACTCCGGCATTGGTGTTTTTTCCATTGCTTCTGTCCAGTCGGCGACAAAATCAGTCAAAACCTGGGATTTTATTGTCGTCCTGGGTTGGTACTTAATGTCGAATGCTGCTAGCTCGATGCCCCATTTGGCTACTCGGCCAGTTGCCTCCGCATTGTTTATTATATCCCCTAGAGGTGCTTTACATACCACTGTTATGGAATGTCCTTGGAAGTAATGACAAAGTTTCCGAGATGCGAAAAATACGCCATATGCCAGTTTTTGATAGTGTGGGTACCTTTGTTTGGACTTGGAGAAAACTTCACTTACATAGTATACCGGATGCTGATCTGGTATTGTTTGTTCGTCTTTCTTCCTTTCGACAACTATCACCGCGCTAATAACCCGGTTTGTAGCCGTGAGGTACAATAACATAGGTTCTTCGTCTTTTGGGGATGCCAAAATCGAAGCTTTCATCAAAGTTTCCTTCAACTGAGTTAATGCTGCATCAGCTTCTTCTGTCCACTCGAATTTGTCGGATTTCTTCAACAACTTGTATAGTGGCAGGGCTTTGTCCCCTAGCCGGCTAATAAACCTGCTAACGGCTGCTGCAGAACCCGTCAATCTTTGTACATCTTTTACGCACATAGGCTTGGAGATGTTTAATATTTCTTTGATCTTTTCCGGCTTTACTTCTATTCCTCTATGAGAAACGATGAAACCCAGAATTTTTCCTGAGGGAACCCCGAATACGCACTTTAATGGATTTAACTTCATCTTATAAGTGCGCAAATTTTCGAAGGTTTCTCGCAAATCTTCAAGGAGTGTATCTTTTTCCTTGGACACGATAGCAATGTCGTCCACGTAAACATCGACGTTTTTGCCAATCTGACTATGCAAACATCGTTGCATGCAACACTGGTAAGTTGCACCGGCGTTCTTCAGGCCAAATTGCATGGTTATGTAATAGTACGTCCCATACGGGGTTATGAAGGAAGTTTTGATTTGATCTTCTTCCTTCATGCGTATTTGATGATACCCGGAATATGCATCCAAAAAGCATAAAAGCTCAGAGCCAGCAGTGGCATCTATTACTTGATCGATTCGCCGTAACGCAAATCTATCTTTTGGACACAACTTGTTCAAGCCAGTATAATCTATACACATCATAAGGGCGGTGCTGTCTTTCTTCGGGACTAATACTGGGTTTGCAGACCATTCAGTATGTACAACTTCCCGGATAAAATCTGCTGCCAAAATCCGGATAATCTCCTTGCCAATAGCCTTCCGTCTTCTTCCATAAAATCGACGGAGACCTTGTTTGACGGGTTTAGATCCTGGAATTTCCTTAAGTTGATGCTCAGCAAGTTCCCTGGGTACGCCTGGCACGTTCGCAGGACACCATGCGAAAATGTCCCAGTTCTCACGGAGGAACTTGATGAGCTCGCGTTCCTATTTGTTGGTCATCCTAGGTCCTACTACGACAAACTTTGTCGGATCTTTAGGATCTAGGATTACCTGTCTTGTATTCTCGGAAGCTTTGAAGCTATCTGCTGGCTTCCGACTTTCTTTTCCTGCCGGCATTTCTGTCGGCGATACTTCTTTAGCCAGCTCCTTCAGTTCTTCCTTTGCTATCACTTTTTCAGCGCAAAGGGCATTTTCTTTCTCCAGCTCGTTTGCCAATTTGAATTCTCCACTTATCGTGATTAATCCTCCTTTTGGCCCTGGCATCTTCCGCTTGTTGTAAATATAACATGATCTTGCCATAAATTTGGCGAAAGTTGGACGTCCGAGTATTGCGTGATACACGCTTTCGAATGGCACAACCTCGAAGGATACTTTTTCCTGACGGAAGTGATCTTTCTCTCCAAAGGTTACATCTAGGGAAATTTCTCCTAGGGATCGTGCTTGTCTGCCAGGGACGATGCCGTGAAAACGTATGTTGTTGTGATTGAGCTGTGTCTCGGAGATTCGCAGATGCTTCAGTGTATCCAGATACATTATGTTAATGCTGGATCCTCCATCCATCAGCACTCTTTTTAGCCTAGTGTTTTGAACAATAGGACTTACAATTAGAGCTTGCGTGCCGGGTTCTGGGATATTTCCGGGATGATCAGACTGATCCCAGGTAATTGGTGTATTCGAGTACTTCAAGAATTTCGGGGTTGCAGGGACAACCGCATTTATTTCTCGAAGCGTTCTCTTTACCACCTTTGCAGAGGGACTTGCCAGGAAAGTTAGGTTGCATTCTCCTTCAACTCTCGGAAACTTAGGCTCGCCTTTTCGCTGCTGTTCCTGGATTTTTTAGTCAGTGTCCGTTTCACTGTCTTCTTTTTCAGCTTCTGGCTTTTGCTTGGAGAATTTCCTCTTGGAGTTTTTCCCTTTGTTTCCGGATCCTGCACTGCCTTTCATATGCTTGTTCAGCCGGCATTGTGCGTTAGTATGGGTGGGTTTCCCAAACTGCAAATGGTGGACACAATTTTCTGACTTTATTTTTTCCCACTCTTCTTTGATGTAATTTATCGGCTTTGTGCTTCGTCCTTTCCACTTGTTCCCATTTTCTCTTCCAAAGGCTATATTAACTTCTTTGGGCTTTTGCGTTGCTTCGGGAGTTGCTTTTTTCTCAATGCGGGGGGTCTTTTTTGGCTTGGATCAAAGTGTCGATATTGCCACCTCTCGCTCTGATGTCGTCTTCGCCCGCTGCATGCTCATTGGCGGTTGTAAGCATAGATCCGAGATCTAGTCCGGGTTTTAAACCATTGACGAAAGCATGCATTGCTTGAACGTCAGTTACTCCAGAGCAACTATTCTTCATTGCCGTCCACCTTGAGATGAAATCCACGTATGGTTCATCCTCAAATTGGGTGCAACTGTTTAGCTGGTTGATGCTGTTCGGGCGCTTGTAGGTTCCCCGAAAATGCTGAGTAAATACTCTAGCCATATCATCCCAGCTGTCGACAGTCCTTGATTGTAATCCATTGATCCAATCTCTGCCTCCATCTAGTAACATTAGGGGGAGGAATTTTACTGCCTCCAGGTCTGTCCCATTGTTGATCTGAATGGTTGTGTAGTAGTCTAAGAGCAGGTATCCGGGTTTGTGCTACCGGTGTATTTTTGGTATGTCGGACCAACTTTGGCAAAGCCAGAATGAAGAGTTATTCTTCGGATCCTATCAGTGAAACACTTGGGTCCAAAGTATAAATCATCTCTTTCCGCCCTGTCCATGTGTGCGGAGTATCTGCCGGCTGAATGGACAGAAAGGGACCTACTCCTTTCTTTTCCATTGTGGCACGGACGCGCTTTTCCGGGATTATATCTATTTACTCCGTGATCGTGCCCTTTGGGATAAGGTGGAGTTCTACTCCTGTATCTTTCCTTATTCCTGGGGGGCGTCCGGGATCTCTCACGCCTGTGAGGTATATCCTGTCTTCCAGCATTTTCTGCAGGGCGTCTCGGAGGCGACATTGATTTTCCGTCCTTCCGGTTTTTCTCTTCCCGGTCACGGGGATTAATTCCATCTTTCGGGAGATGGGATCTGGTTCTTGACGCTTCATCCCTATTGTCGGGTTTCTTGCTGTCCTTTCTCGGATCTGATTTCTTCTCTTTCGAATTGTTTGAATCTCCAGGTTCTTCCGGTCCAGGTGCTCCAACGGTGCATGTAGCTGTCTTGCATAGGGCAGAGTCGTCATGTAACTTCCCTGATCGCTCTTGTGCTCGCTATTGTTGTTGCAAGGCTTTTCCTAGGAAAGCATACACCCCTTCAAGTTTTTCACCATTGGAGTACATATCGTTGTTGAGGATGGCGAACGCTGCTTCCGCAATTTCTGCTGCAGTTTTGTATATCGGTTCGCCTCTGGCATCTTTGCCATTTACCTGCTTTTGCCAAGATGGGTTGTGGAACCTTTCTTTTGGCGGCAGTACTTCCGGTTTTGCGATTTCGGGTAACCGCGTAGGTTTAATGCTAGATCTATTATTTCTCTCGTATTCCTCGATTTCTTCCCGCATGAGCTTGATGTCAGCCTGGGTTTTTGAGAGGTGTTCTCGAGTTCGAAATAGATGTTGCTGCTGCCTTTGGAGAACTTGCCTCCGGGCTTCCAGCACTTTAGGGGGCTCGTGTGGTCCCACTGGTGTTTGGAGTAATTCTTGTTCGTCCTGTTCTGTCATTGGCGGAACAAGGATTTCCTTCGTTTTCTTCTCCACATGTTTTACTTCGCTTGCATCTCCTACTTCCGGGCTTTCATTGGCTGGATCAGCCAATTTTTTCTTCCGGAGCTTATACTGGAGTTTTTTAGCAGCTCTGTGTTTCTTCTTGGAAGAGGGAGGTTTCTTGCAGGGTTCTTTCTCTGTCAATTCTTTGACATCAGGGAATTTTGGAGAGGTTTCTCCTTCTTCTCTCTCTTCCTCTGGTGGAGGCGTTCTAGGGCTTTCCTGACTTTCGGCATCCGTGTTTTCAGCCGGTTTTGCCATCAGTACTTCGTGGAATCCCTCTTGGAAGGATTTGACCTTTCTTTCAAAAGAGTCTTCATCTTCGTCTTCGGTATCGAAGTGATCCGATCCGGGTTCCGACTCTAATGTCGCTTCGATGGTGGCTAGTACAGAGTCAGCTTCCGAGTGTGTCGTGATGTTGATGGATGTCGGATCTTCCACCTCTGTTGTGGGATTGTTGTTTTCTGCCTCTTGCACGAGATTGCTTTCATCCGTGTTTTCGGCGATCTTGGACTGCAACATGCCGACAAAGTGCGATTCAGCAGTATATCGACGATCTGAGCAAAATCCGGCGTCATAGTCGTCTTCGACTGGGTATAGGGCGGGTGGGATAAATTTGCTCCCACCACAGAATCCCATTGCTTCTGCAGTTAATCCGATAAAGATGTTCGCAGATCCAATCGGTAAAACGCAGGCACTTACCAGGTGATTCCGCGCCGGCATGTACGATCTGTTGTCGAGGAAGCGCCCGACGTCGTTGTCGAATTCCAAGCTTCTGACAGTTATGGTACTACCGATTCCGCCGAGAATCCCCGATCGAAACATAACGCCTAACGTCGCTGGCCCCACGGTGGGCGCCAACTGTCGAGACATTGTGGTAGATTTCATAGACGGGGGTGCCATGAGACTACCGATAGAGAAGTGGGGGACGTGATTGTACGATGGACAATGACACAGGTTTTTACCCAGGTTTGGTACGACGCAATAATGCGACGTTCCTACTCCTGCAATCTTACTATTCAGGACCAAAGCCTGGGAATACAGAGTACAATGTGAGGTTCTATTAGCTACTCGTCAAGGATCCACCTCTCGGCGAGTTAGCCTTTAGCTTCTTGTCTATCTAACTTATCTCCCGTCCGACTTTATATAATAGCCGGGTTAGGGCATACAGAGAAGGAAACCTAGAAGACTACGGTATGTGCTAATTTGGAAAGTAAGGAATCCGCCTTCTACTACAAGCCGTATCACGTGGGCCGTGATCCGGGTTCTTCTAGATACCGGCTTCCGTGCGTCAGCTTACTGGGCCGCCTAACGGACTGTAGCCCATTACCATTTAGGCCACCCTGGTAATCCGGCACTTTAGACCACCATCTGATATACCCCTAATCGGTATATATCCGACATGTACAGAACATAGATGAAAATAACAGCTCACAAGGATAGATGAACTAGCAGATGAAAAGCAGGCAACATGCATGTGCATGAACTATGAGATGACAAGCATATGTGAAGTAGCAGGAGTTTGCATCAGAATTCACAAAGGGAAGCATCAGTACGTATCTAGAAGAATCTATTGAGGTAATTGTTGATCCCAGAGATAAACAGTATTCTGAGGGACTTAAAATTGCTCTTTTCACGGGCGAAGAGAATCCACGTGGCTTGTTGTTATGCGTAGCTTTGAACAATTCAAAGGCATCTTCCCCCATGTCGCAGCAAACCTCGTAGTTACGAGAACCTGTGGCGCTATGGAACTGGACGGCCTGTCTGCTTTGCCTGGCTTTCATACAAGCCATCTACATAAACAAAGTATGAACTAATTAGACACAGTCCAGGTTATGGAATAGAAACAATGGCAAGGTAGAGTGAACAAAGACAGTACCTGTTTCCTGACTGAGGACCAGTTATCGACTAGCCTGCACCATTCTGCTTCGCTCATGTGCCTAACTACATCAGGAGGCGTTCGTACAACTCTACTCTTGTCTCTAACACTGTCAAAAAATTCTTGCTTTAGAACATGGCGTCTTTGTATTGTACAGTTCTTGAGATGCATCAGAAGAGATTGACGAATAACAGGGTCTCTGGGGTTCATATGAAACTTTAACTGAAACAAAAGAAAGAGCACTTTTCAGTTATATGAACAACAATGGAATGAACTGGAAGGTTGGGTTACAGAACTTACAGACACATGGCCGTGGTAGGAGGAAAATATATCTTCCCTTCCCTTGTACTCTTTCCAATGGGGGAAGATAGGGACAGTGTGCTTCACAGCTAATAAACACGCAGTAGCATACATGGCAGCAACCTTTGGGTCCACTGGCCTTGTCTTTCCCAGAGGAATAACAATTCTGATCATGTTTCCTTTGGACATGTTTGTTCTCCCCCCAGCCGCACCACTGGAAAAATGTCTTCACATGGGTAATCTACAGAAATTGTGGCATTGCTAGAGTTAACATTCTGCATTTTGGATTTCCCTCCACACATGGCCCCTCGTAGAGCATGCAATCTCTATGATATGTCATCTTGCTCTTCGTTGCAGGCACCTTGCTCCTCGACTTGGAAACCTTGCCCCTCGCCTAGGAATGGTGGCAGCTCGCCTTGCACACCTGGCAGCTCACCGTAGGGAGGTACTTGCTCGCATTGGGAGGCTACCTCGTCAGCCTCCTCCTTCTATTGGGCAGCTTCTAGCTGGCCATGGGCAAGTGCCTGCTCGCCTTGGGCAGCATCCTGCTGGCCCTGGGGAGCTGCCTCCTCGTCTTGGACCACTGGTCGGTTGAGTTCGTAATCTACATACGGATGGACATGGGCAACTGCATGCTCGCGATGGGCCTTGACGCGCTTGTGTTTACAACCATGTCCACCAGGAGGCATCTTTGTCCTACAAGATGTACTCTTGACTTTAATATTCCTAAGCTGCACGGTTCATATGTACCAAATCAACTAGGATAGTAGCACAAAATACATGGCAGAACAGTAATTAAGCCAGCAATTCCACACAACATAAGTACCTTTATTGTTGAGCTATCATGCAAGGCATGCCTTATCTACATGGTGGACATGGTATAAATGGAAATAAATAGCTTACAATATAAGTCTAGAATTGATGATTTATGCGAATAAATGAAAATAAATAGCGCATACATGTTCTTTACAAAATAGCCTTATCTTTCATTGGGATGTGACAACATAGAGTTAGAAAATCTTAGTGATGCAATTCGCTGTTTGACCATGTCATATCAGTAATATAATTTGTGGACCTAAGTATGATAGGATCGCAGGAGAAGTGATCTTAAGCTTTATACAAGCTCCAAAATAAGCAAACTCTGACCAAAGGAACTTGACAGCTTCCAGGCAGGCGAGGTGGCAGAACTTGAGGACGACCTGGACGGCGAGGTGGCGGATCTTGATGGCGAGGTATCAAATCTGGACGACAAGGTGGCAGATCTGGATGGCGTCCTGGACGGTGAGGTGGAAGCCCGGGAAGGCGAGTTGAGCGGCGGGGTGGACAACCGGGGACGGCAAGGTGGAAGCCCGGGAAGGCAAGCTGCACAGCAAGGTGGAAGACCGGGGACAGCCAGGTGGAAGCCCGAGAAGGCGAGTTATAGGGCGAGGTGGAAGGCCGGGGCGGAGTAGATGGGGTTTAGGAGGAAAGGGGGATTTCAGACAAGAAGAGGAGGGGAAATTTCGGCAAGGGGGCAGATAAGACGGAGAGGTTCGAAATTTAGGGCGGCATAGACGACAAAGTTTTTGGTCGATAATTTGGGTGGGCGGCGCGAAATTTTCTGCGCCCGCCAGATTTTGGTACATTGGTTGGAGAACATTGCTGGCCGTTGGATACATGATGGGTGGCCTAAAAAGATAACCCTTATTGAAATATGTTATTTAAGGATAATGGGAAGACATCTATAAATTACTGACATAAACTATTACTAATAATAAATAAATTACCCTACCATTGTCTTGGGTGTTCTTTGAGCCTAACCTAACACAACCAAACAATTGGCTCCGCTTTGCTACCCCTTTTCCGGCTCACGTAGAGGGTCCAAAACGCCGGTTCCATCTTTTTCCCCAACGGGGCTATGGTTTCTCCGGAGAGGGGGCTCTAGAATGTCTGAATGCCACCACAACACATGGTATGTCATAACATGTGTGTTAGAGTGTGGCATGGGTCTTGGATGCCCAAGATTCCCCTCGCTCTTTGTGCTAGGGCTTCACCGGCGTCGAATTCTCTCTCGCGGGTTCCAGGACTGCTTAATGAGAGCCCGAAACTCTCGGATCTAACGGAACTGGGGGAATCTTAACAAGAGGTGGGACCTACCATTTGTCTTGGGTATTCCTTGATCCTAACATAACACGAACAAGCAATTGGTTACACTTTGGTACCCCCTTTCGGCTCACGTAGAGGGGCCAGAACGACAGTTCCGTCTTTTTCCCCAGGGGGGCTATGGTTTCTCCTTAGTGGGGGGGCTCTGGATCGTCTGAATGCCACCAAATCCCATGGTATGCCATACCATATGTGTTATATTGTGGAATATAATGGGTCTTGTATGCCCAAGATTTCCTCGCTCTTTGTGTTAGGGTTTCACCATCGTCGGATTCTCTCTAGCGGGTTCCAAGACTACTTAGAGCCCGAAACTCCCGGATTTGACAGAACTAGGGGGAATCTTTCCAAGAGATGTGGACCCTAAAATTTTATTTGTTGTTCCTTGGGCCTAACCTAACACAACCAAACAATTGGTTCCACTTTCCTACCCCCTTCCGGCTCACGTAGAGGGGCCAGAACGTTTGTTCCGCCTTTTTCCCCATCGGGGCTATGGTTTCTCCGGAGGGGGGCTCCGGATCGTATGAATGCCACCCAATCCCATCGTATGACATACCATGCATGTGTGTTAGAGTGTGTCATGGTCTTGGATACCCGAGATTGCCTCGCTCTTTTTGTTAGGGCTTCACCGGCGTCGGATTCTCTCTAGCGTGTTCCATGACTACTTAGAGCCCGAAACTCCCAGATCTGAGGGAACTAGGGGAATCTTGCCAAGACGTGGGCCCTGTCATTTTCTTGGGTGTTTCTTGGGCCTAACCTAACACAACAAAGCAGTTAGTTCAATTTTCCAACCCCCTTCCAGCTCACGTAGATGGGGCAGAACGACAGTTCCGTATTTTTCCCCAGCGGGGCTATCGTTTATCCGGAGAGGGGGATCCCGATCGTCTGAATGTCACCAAATCCCATTGCATGCCATACCATGTGTGCTAGAGTGTGGCATGGTCTTGGATACCCGAGATTACCTCGCTCTATGTGTTAGGGTTTCACCGGTGTCGGATTCTCTCTCGCATGTTCCAGGACTAATTAATGAGAGCCCGAAACTCCTGGGTGTGATGGAATTGGGGGAATCTTGCCAAGAGGTGTGCCCTACCATTCTATTGGGTGTTCTTTGGGCCTAACTAACACAACTAAACAGTTATTTCCACTTTGCTACCCCCTTCCGGCTCACGTAGATGGGGCAGAACGACAGTTCTGTCTTTTTCCCCAGCGGGGCTATGGTTTCTCCGGAGAGGTGGCTCCAGATCGTCTGAATGCCACCAAATCCCATGGTATAGCATACCATGTGTGTTAGAGTGTGTCATGGGTCTTGGATGCCCAAGAGTCCCTCTCTCTCTATGTAAGCGCTTCACCGGTTTCAGATTCTCTCTAGCGGGTTCCAGGACTACTTAGAGCCCGAAACTTCCGGATTGGACGAAACTAGGGGAATATTGCCAAGAGGTGGACCCTAACATTTTATTTGGTGTTCCTTGTGCCTAACCTAACACAGACAAACAGTTGGTTCCACTTTGCGACCCCCATCCGGCTCACGTAGAAGGGGCCAGAACGACAGTTCCGCCTTTTTCCCCAACGGGGCTATGGTTTCTCCGGAGGGGGGCTCCGGGCCGTATGAATGCCGCTAAATCCCATGGTATGACATACCATGTGTGTTAGAGTGTGGAATGGTATTGTATACCCAATATTACCTCTCTCTCTGTGTTAGGGCTTCACCGGCGTCGGATTCTCTCTGGCGTGTTCCAGGACTACTTAGAGCCCGAAACTCCCGGATCTGACGGAACCGGGGGAATATTTCCAAGATGTGGGCCCTACCATTGTATTGGGTGTTCCTTCGGCCTAAATTAACACAACCAAGAAATTGGTTCCACTTTGCTACCCCTTTCCGGCACACGTAGATGGGGCAGGACGACAGTTCCGTGTTTTTCCCCAGCGGGGCTATGGTTTCTCCGGAGAGGTGGCTCCAGATCGTCTGAATGTCACCAAATACCTTGGTATACCATACCATGTGTGTTAGAGTTTGTCATGGGTCTTGGATTCCCAAGAGTCCCTCGCTCTCTGTGTAAGGGCTTCACCGGCGTCGGATTCTCTCTAGCGGGTTCCAGGACTACTTAGCGCCCGAAACTCTCGGATTGGACGGAACTAGGGGAATCTTGCCAAGAGGTGGACCCTAAAATTTTATCTGGTGTTCCTTGTGCCTAACCTAACACAGCCAAATAGTTGGTTCCACTTTGCTACCCCCTTCCGGCTCACGTAGAGGGGCCAGAACGGCAGTTCCGCCTTTTTCCCCAGCGGGGGGCTATGGTTTCTCCGGAGGGGGCTCCAGATTGTATGAATGCCACCAAATCCCGTGGTATGACATACCATGTGTGTTAGAGTGTCATGGTCTTGGATACCCAAGATTACCTCACTCTCTCTGTTAGGGTTTCACCGGTGTCGGATTCTCTCTCGCGGGTTCCAGGACTAATTAATGAGAGCCCGAAACTCCCGGGTGTGACGGAACTAGGGGAATCTTGCCAAGAGGTGGGCCCTACAGTTCTCTTGGGTGTTCCTTGGTCCTAACCTAACACAACCAAGCAGTTAGTTCCACTTTGCTACCCCCTTCCGACTCTCGTAGATGGGGCACAACGGTAGTTCCGTCTTTTTCCCCAACGGGGCTATGGTTTCTCTGGAGGGGGCTCCGGATCGTCTGAATGCTACCAAATCCCATGGTACGTATACCATACCATGTGTGTTAGAGTGTGTCATGGGTCTGGGATTCCCCAGAGTCCCTCGCACTCTGTGTTAGGGCTTCACCGGCGTCAGATTCTCTCTAGCGGGTTCCAAGACTACTTAGAGCCCGAAACTCCCGGATTTGACGGAACTAGGGGAATCTTGCCAAGAGGTGTACCCTAACATTTTCTTTGGTGTTCCTTGCCTAACCTAACCCAACCAAGCAGTTGGTTCCACTCTGCTACCCCTTTCCGACTCACGTAGAGGGGCCAAAACGGCAGTTCGGCCTTTTTCCCCAGCGGGGGGCTATGGTTTCTCCGGAGGGGGGCTCCGGATCGTATGAATGCCACCAAATCCCGTGGTATGACATACCATGTGTGTTAGAGTGTCATGGTATTGGATACCCGATATTACCTCACTCTCTGTGTTAGGGTTTCACTGGTGTCGGATTCTCTCTAGCGGGTTCCAGGACTAATTAATGAGAGCCCGAAACTCCCGGGTATGACGGAACTAGGGGAATCTTGCCAAGAGGTGGGCCATACAGTTCTCTTGGGTGTTCCTTGGGCCTAACCTAACACAACCAAGCAGTTAGTTCCACTTTGCTACCCCCTTCCGACTCTCGTAGATGGGGCAGAATGACAGTTCCGTCTTTTTCCCCAGCGGGGCTATGGTTTCTCCGGAGGGGGCTCCGGATCGTCTGAATGCCACCAAATCACATGGTACGTATACCATACCATGTGTGTTAGAGTGTGTCATGGGTCTGGGATGCCCAAGAGTCCCTTACTCTCTGTGTTAGGGCTTCACCGGCGTCAGATTCTCTCTAGCGGGTTCCAGGACTACTTAGAGCCCGAAACTCCCGGATTTGACAGAACTAGGGGAATCTTGCCAAGAGGTGGACCCTAAAATTTTATTTTGTGTTCCCTGTGCCTAACCTAACACAACCAAACAGTTGGTTCCACTTTTCTACCCCCTTCCGGATCACGTAGAGGGGCCGGAACGGCAGTTCCGCCTTTTTCCCCAGCGGGGGGCTATGGTTTCTCCGGAGGGGGGCTCCGGATCGTATGAATGCCACTAAATCCCATGGTATGACATACCATGTGTGTTAGAGTGTGTCATGGTCTTGTATACCCGAGATTACCTCTCTCTCTGTGTTAGACTTCACCGGCGTCGGATTCTCTCTGGCGTGTTCCAGGATTACCTAGAGCCCGAAACTCCCGGATCTGACGGAACTGGGGGAATATTTCCAAGAGGTGGGACCTACCATTGTATTGGGTGTTCCTTAGTCCTAACCTAACACAACCAAGAAATTGGTTCCACTTTGCTACACCCTTCCGGCTCATGTAGATGGGGCAGAACGACAATTCCTTCTTTTTCCTAGCGGGGTTATGGTTTATCCGGAGAAACGGCTCCGGATCGTCTAAATGACACCAAATTCCATTAAACGCCACACCACGTGTGATAGAGTGTGGAATGGGTCTTGGATGCCCAAGATTCACTCGCTCTCTGTGTTAGGGTTTCACCGATGTCGGATTCTCTGTAGCGTGTTCCAGGACTACCTAGAGCCCGAAACTCCCGGATCTGACGGAGATGGGGGAATATTTCCAAGAGGTGGGCACTACCATTGTATTCGGTGTTCCTTTGGCCTAACCTAACACAACCAAGAAATTGGTTCCACTTTTCTACCCCCTTCCGGCTCATGTAGATGGGGCAGAACGACAATTCCGTCTTTTTCCCAGCGGGGCTATGGTTTATCGGGAGAGGGGGCCCGGATCGTCTGAATGCCACCAAATCCAATTACACGCCAACACCACGTGTGATAGAGTGTGGCATGGGTGGATGCCTAAGATTCACTCGCTCTCTGTGTTAGGGTTTCACCGGTGTCGGATTCTCTCTAGCGTGTTCCAGGACTACTTAGAGCCTGAAACTCCCGGATCTGACGGAGCTGAGGGAATCTTTCCAAGAGGTGGGCCCTACCATTGTATTGGGTGTTCCTTAGGCCTAAACTAACACATCAAAAAATTGGTTCCACTTTGCTACCCCCTTCCGGCTCATGTAGATGGGGCAGAACGACAATTCCATCTTTTCCCAACGGGGCTATGGTTTATCCAGAGAGGGTGCTCCGGATCATCTGAATGCCACCAAATCCAATTACACGCCACACCATGTGTGATAGAGTGTGCAATGGTATTGTATACCCGAGATTACCTCGCTCTCTGTGTTAGGGTTTCATCGGTGTCGGATTCTCTCTCGCGGGTTCCAGGACTAATTAATGAGAGCCCAAAACTCCCGGGTGTGACGGAACTGGGGGAATATTGCCAAGAGGTGTGTCCTACAATTCTCTTGGGTGTTCCTTGGGCCTAACCTAACCCAACCAAACAGTTATTTCCACTTTTCTACCCCCTTTCGGCTCACGTAGATGGGGCAGAACGGCAGTTCCATCTTTTTCCCCAGCGGGGCTATGGTTTCTGCGGAGAAGTGGTTCCAGATCGTCTGAATGCCACCAAATCCCATGGTATACCATACCATGTGTGTTGCAGTGTGTCATGGGTCTTGGATTCCCAAGAGTCCCTCGCTCTTTGTGTAAGGGCTTCACCGGCGTCAGATTCTCTCTAGCGGGTTCCAGGACTACTTAGAACCCGAAACTCCTGGATTGGACGGAACTAGGGGAATCTTGCCAAGAGGTGGACCCTAAAATTTTATTTGGTGTTCCTTGTGCCTAACCTAACATGGCCAAACAGTTGGTTCCACTTTGCTACCCCCTTCCGGCTCACGTAGAGGGGCCAGAACGGCAGTTCCGCCTTTTTCCCCAGCGGGGGGCTATGGTTTCTCCGGAGGGGGGCTCCGGATCGTATGAATGCCACCAAATCCCATGGTATGACACACCATGTGTGTTAGAGTGTCATGGTCTTGGATACCCGAGATTACCTCACTCCCTATGTTAGGGTTTCACCGGTGTCGGATTCTCTCTCGCGAGTTCCAAGACTAATTAATCAGAGCCCGAAACTCCCGGGTATGACGGAACTATGGGAATCTTGCCAAGAGGTGGGACCTACAGTTCTCTTGGGTGTTCCTTGGGCCTAACCTAACACAACCAAGCAGTTAGTTCCACTTTTCTACCCCCTTCCGACTCACGTAGATGGGCTAGAACGGCAGTTCCGCCTTTTTCCCCAACGGAGGGCTATGGTTTCTCCGGAGGGGGGCTCCGGATCATATGAATGCCACCAAATCCCATGGTATGACATACCATGTGTGTTAGAGTGTAATGGTCTTGGATACCCGATATTACCTCGCTCTCTGTGTTAGGGCTTCACCGGTGTCGGATTCTCTCTCGTGGGTTCCAGGACTAATTAATGAGAGCCCGAAACTCCCGGGTGTGACGGAACTGGGGAATCTTGCCAAGAGGTGGGCCCTATAGTTATTTTGGGTGTTCCTTGAGCCTAACCTAACACAACCAAGCAACTAGTTCCACTTTGCTACCCCCTTCCGACTCTCGTCGATGGGTTAGAACGACAGTTCTGTCTTTTTCCCCAACGGGGCTATGGTTTCTCCGGAGGGGGCTCCAAATCGTCTGAATGCCACCAAATCCCATGGGACGTATACCATACCATGTGTGTTGGAGTGTGTCATGGGTCTGGGATGCCCAAGAGTCCCTCGCTCTCTATATTAGGGCTTCACCGGCGTCAGATTCTCTCTAGCGGTTTCCAGGACTACTTAGAGCCCGAAACTCCCAGATTTGACGGAACTAGGGGAATATTGCCAAGAGGTGGACCCTAAAATTTTCTTTGGTGTTCCTTGTGCCTAAACTAACACAACCAAACAGTTGGTTCCACTTTGCTACCCCCTTCCGACTCACATAGAGGGGCTAGAACGACAGTTCCGCCTTTTTCCCCAGCGGGGCTTTGGTTTCTCGGGAGGGGGGCTCCAGATCGTATGAATGCCACTAAATCCCATAGTATGACATACCATGTGGTTTAGAGTGTGGTATGGTCTTGTATACCTGAGACTACCTCTCTCTCTCTGTGTTAGGGCTTCACCGGCGTCGGAATCTCTCTAGCGTGTTCCAGGACTACTTAGAGCCCGAAACTCCCGCATCTGATCGAACTGGGGGGAATATCTCCAAGATGTGGGCCCTAACATTGTATTGGGTGTTCCGTCGGCCTAACTTAAAACAACAAAGAAATTGGTTCCACTTTGCTACCCCCTTTCGGCTCATGTAGATGGGGCAGAACGACAATTAATTCCGTCTTTTTCCCAGCGGAGCTATGGTTTATCCGGAGAGGGGGCTCCGGATCGTATGAATGCCACCAAATCCCATTACACGCCACACCACGTGTGATAGAGTGTGGCATGGGTCTTGGATGCCCAAGATTCATCACTCTCTCTGTTAATGTTTCACCGATGTCGGATTCTCTCTGGCGTGTTCCAGGACTACATAGAGCCCGAAACTCCCGGATCTGACGGAGCTGGGGGAATCTTTCCAAGAGGTGGGACCTACCATTGTATTGGGTGTTCCTTCGGCCTAACCTAACACAACCAAACAATTGGTTCCACTTTTCTACCCCCTTTCGGCTCACGTTGACGGCCAGAACGGCAATTCCGCAGTTTTCCCCAGCGGGGCTAGCTATTGAATCTGCATTTTGTATTAATTGTTTTTCTTTCCATTTCAAATTATTTTTCTTCTCTTTTGTGAAATGTTTTGGGAAACTAGCGCCAGGCCGACCCTTTATTGCGTGGGACACACAGCGTTAACCCCTTCGGGAAGGCACGCCCTTTAATTGCGCTCACCTCCCCCTCTATCCCTTCTAGTCATATCACTCGCTCTATCTCTCTCACCGCCTTCCTGAGCTTCCCCTCTCTCCGTCGGCGGTTTTTCTTCCGCCGGGACATCGACAGCACCGCGGTGACCATCCTCGGCGGGAAACGAAGGCCATGCCTCCTCTTCCTCCCTTGGCAGGCAGGATCTTCATCGGCTTTTTTTCAGATCACCGCGTGCGTCGTTCCGTCATCTTCGAGGGCTTTGGAAATGGCGGTAAGATGATATATAACCCTCTTATCCCTTGTATGTATCGTAGATTTGTAGATTGAGCTCGATTTTTCTGCGTAGCACGACATGCACGGTAGATCTACATGTTTTTACCGTTCATTCTGTGTCTCTACTTCGTATTTTCTCCCGTAGACGTGGTTTTGTTCTATGGCTTAAGTTTGGGATATCCCGCACGCTTAGTTCATCTATTTCCACCATGATTTCGATAGGTTATGGTTTAATTCCGTACCGGATTTGGGTGCTTCAGTTAGATTAGGCTTAGATTTGGGGGGTTTTTGGGGTTCACGGCTTAGATTTGGTATTTTTGCAAGGTTAATTCAATTTTGACCAAATTATTAACACTTTGGCTAATGATTTACCGAGGCCAGGTGCTAGTAGTGACTATACTTGTTGTACTTAGAAATTCCGAGGTCAGATTCATTTTTTCTGTGCATTTTCCATTGTTCCACATGTTTTTCTTTTGTGTATCCTAATTTATAAACATGATGAATGTCCTCCTAATTATATGCCGATGATTAAACTATGCCATGGTAAAGGCCGAGAGAATGTCTATAATACGTTGTATTGTATACAATTTGAGTATTTGTATTCGTATATGCTATTATAGGCTCCCGCTTGGCCTTGGTTTCCATGGGAATGATATCTGAGGCTCGTATTACATTTGTTTCTATTGTTCCACATTTATTTGCCTTGAATGTCCTCCTTGTTATATGCCGATGATTTAAACTAGGCCATGGTAAAGGGAAAGAGAGTGTCTATAATACCCTATAGTGTATACAATTTGAGTATCTGTATTCTTACATGCTATTATAACCACTCCTTTTTCCCTTGGTTTGCATGGCAATGATATATGAGTCTCGTATTACACCTATTTCCATTGTTCCACTTTTCTTTGCCTTGAATGTACTCCTTGTTATATGCCGATGATTAAACTACGCCATAGTAAAGGCAGAGAGAGTGCCTAAAATACCTTGTGGTGTATACAATTTGAGTATTTGTATTCGTATATGCTATTTTAGGCACTTTCTCGGCCTTTGGTTTGCATGGCAATGATATATGAGGCTCGTATTATATTTGTAACACCTGGGGTGTTACCTGTTTGTTTTCTTTTTGCTTGCATCATCTGCAACCCATAAGCATTGCATCATGTTGTCCAAACCACTCAAAACTTCAGAACAATTTAAATCGTTCAAAACCCTAATGGTAAATGCACATAACACATTCAAATCCAATCAAATCCTACTTGGAAATATTTCAAATGGGAGTTTAAGAATTAAAATCTTGCAAACAAAATTAAAGCTAATAATGTTTTCATAATTGCTTGAACCTATTTAATATAATTTGCTTTTCCAAAAATTTCCCAAATCAAACATTGTTTGAAACTCAACTAAAACCTTTAAACCAAATTAAATATTCAACATTGTGAAACAATATTAGCTCTGTCTTTATTTGTTGTTTTGGAAAAATAAAACAAATAATTCCTAAAAGGAAAACCCCCAAAATCCTATCCTTTCTCTCTCTTTGATCTTTTGCAAAAAAAAAATGGAAAAGAAAAGCAAAAACCCCAAAGGAGGCAGGCCTTCCCTTTCTTTTTTCCAGCCCAAGTTCTTTTCCCTCAAGCCCACCTCCTTTGGCCCAGTACCCCCCCTGAACCTGTCGCTGTCTTCCTCCTCTGGTGATGTCACTTGTACGAACTGCAGGAGAACCTCCGATCGATCCCCACCCCATGGATGCCCTGCCGTACTCTTGCTCCTCCCCCTTAAAACCTACCTACTCTCTACGTGCCCTAGCAACCCTAGCCCTCTCCTCTAACCATCGCCGCCACCGCTACCCTCTCGTCCATCTGTTCTGCTGTTCTTCTGAACCTCGACAGGCTGAACCACCGAGCACCACCTAACCGCCGTCAGATCGCCGCCGCCCCGGCCACCTCGGGCACCGCGAGGAGTTGCTGGCCCCGGGAATGGAAACGTGGCGCCCTCCCGGTCCTCCCCGTCCCCTCGCCGTCTGCTGGGATGGACCACGGCGGCCGCGCCGTGGCCGGAAACTGCCCTCGCCGCTGCACCTCGTCAGGTCGTCGACAGAAGCTCGAGGTGAGCGCTCGCCTCCCTTCCCTCCTCCTCGCTCTCTCCTCTCCCTGCCTCGGTCGCTCACCGCACCCGCACCTCACCACCACGCACACCACCGCGAGCGCCCCTCCCCCCCGTAGTGCACCGCCGGCGAGCTGCCCACGAGCGATGCCTACGGTTCTGTCAGGTTCAGTTAGGAACGAGCTGTTCCAAGTTTCAGTTAACTTTTGTTTTCTGAAGCTAACCTTGTCCGCTGCTGCAATCTGTCAACAACTTCGTAACAGCCGCAGTGGCTAGCGCACCCTGCGCGGAAGCGCTGCGACCCGGGATCGAATCCCACTTTCCGCACAAGGCCCCTTCCTTTTTCGCCAGTTACCGCGCGCGCACGGGCCCACTGGTCATAGACCGTGGTTGCCGCGTGGAGCTCGCCGCGCCCGTGTGGCTGCCAGCCTGGCCCTGGCCCACGCGTCATAGGGCCTGGGTAGCTCTGCGAGGTGTAAATCTTTTCTTTTCTGTCCTCTGTTTTCGCACACCAGCCCCTGGCAGCACTTTTCCCTCACAAACAGGTCCCTGACCTTTTGCAACTAAGCCTAAAACTTCAAATGCTCCTAATTTTCAAACCACACATCCAAATAACACAAATTTTATATGTATCCCAACCAAAATTCCATGAACTTTTCAAATATCACATTTGTTTTATGTTTCGAACTTTCAAAATGCAATTCAAATTTGAATTCAATAATTCAATTGTAATTTGCAACAATTCTTAAATAATTCATACTAATTCCAAATAAGACAAATAAAATATGTTTTTCATACCATTTTGAATATCCTAATCAAATATAAAATTTGTTTCATGGTTTGAATAATTAAAATTGCCTAAACAATTTAATCCTTGTTTAATTCAATTAAAATTGCTAAAATCATAACTTGCTCAAAATAAAATAATTTTGAACATGCAAAATATGTTTTCAAACCATCAAAGTGTGAAATTTTCAAATGTGAGTTTGAATTTATGTTTTGAACAAATAAAACTTCAATTAAATTCAAACCTGTTTCAAATCCATTTAAAACTTGTTTAATATTGTTTAATTCATAATTAAATAATCCTAAGTCCAATTTCAATATTTGAAACATGTAATCCAACTAAAATTTGATGTTCTTTTCAAATATCAATTTTGTCTTTTGTTTTGAGCAACTTAACTTGATGAAAACAATAATTACTTGTGTGACATGTTTAAGTAACCAAATTTTCCAAACTTGACAAATAAATGCCAAACTTGTTTTATTCCTTTCCTTTGCATCTATTATTGTTATTTGTTGTTATCTTTTTATCATCATCATCCATGCATCATGCTAATCCACCTTCATCTGCTGATTAGTTGGAAAACAAATAATCTAACCATAATTCATGGGCCTTTTCATGTGCAACTCAAATTGCATATGGGTCCATTTAAATTTGTTTATCTTGTCAACTAGTTTACCTTGATGCATCTTTAAACTTGTCATGAATCCATATCTTGATCATGCTGGATCTTCTGCCGTAGTAGTAATTGTTGCATCCGGTGTTTGTTCGAGGTTCATTGCTTCTTCCCGGATAGGACGTTGAGATGATGTGAGACACGACAAGTTCTGCTACCTTGCGGGATCTCAGGCAAGTATATTCACTTGCTGCCATATGGCTGCCTTTCATCACTTGTTACCGATTCTTTCCGTTGATTCTTTCCTGCTATCCTTAGTAGTAGTTGTTTCTGTTACGAACCCATCACATGAATCCCTTAACCTTGATATTGCCTCACTTCCATACCTATAACCTTTGCTTGAGCCTGTGTCTTACTATCTTGCTTAGGGTTGTTTTGCTCGAGTCTGTTACCCGTTACTTTCTGTTATTACTTCCTTATGTTCTGGGGGCTCGATGTTAATCAATCAATCATGCTAATGTTGCTAATAATAAATTTGATGATAAGGCACCGGCAGGAGGCCCCTTGTGGTTTTGAGGCCTGCTAGTGTCGACCCTAGTAGGAAAAGGGTCTTGTCTACTGATCCATGATGAGCGCACTACCCTCATTTGGGGAGTATGGGCTCCCCCTCAGTTTGACCCGATTCGCATCTCGTCCAAATCGCCTCATTTAGTTCGGGTTTTCCATTTGCTGCATGCATGATCTTGCGAGCCCTTGGTACCCGGGTGGAACTTTCGTAGTCGGCATATAGGGGGACACGGTCTTAGAGTGCTATGAGGGTCCATTTTCTTCTGGGCCCGAGTAGCCGTGCGCCCAAGGTGCTTTGGGCTTGATGCGAAGAAGGGTTGGATTGTGTTGAGTGCCCCACTTGGTGGAGTGGCCGCTCCATCTGGCGGGATATTCATGAATGTACGGCTAAATTGGTGCAACCCTGCAGGGATAATCTTCTCGAGAAGCCGTGTTTTCCGCGGTTATGGATTACTTGGTGAAAGTACTGGCTAACAAGTACTCAGGACAACTTCAACCATAATGATTAACCATGTTACACCCCATGATTAACAACTTGACTAGTAATAGGGTTATTCACACAATAACTTGATTCACCTTTGATACAACTGTGTGAGTTATCCTCGGATTGCTTCTTTGGCTAAAGGGGCAAGATCCAGGATGGGTTTGTTTGAAGTTATCCTTCAGTTGGTTACTATTACTCGATCTTATCCCCTTTCTGATAGTTGGAAGTAATAGAATCTCTGTAGTTGGTTAGTGCAGCCTGTTGTCGCTCATTTGCAATAACCCCTCCTTTTCCGTTGATCCTAAAGTATTTGTATCTCGTGATGACTGGCTACGCCGGTAACTTGTGAGTATGGGTTTTATCCCCCTTGCCAGTACTTAACCGTACTGACCCACGAATCTCTTTCGTGGCTGCAAATTCCAACTTGCAGTCAACAGGTTTGAAGTCTGACGACGTTAGCTTGGGAATCCCTCCGGCTTGGCCTGGGCAGGGATTGGACGCTCTCGGTTATCTTCAGGACTCTTAGTCCAATTTGTATCTTGTTCGTAGCCGGACGTTTGTTTCTTCCGCTGTTATTTGGATCTTTGTAATGTATCAGTTGTAACCCTGGCTAGTTTGAGTCATCTTGTATCTATCTGATTCTGTTGTAATTGTGGGTTATTCGTGAACTATTGTAATGTTATCATAAATGGCAACCTGGAATCGGTTATTATGCGGATTTGGCGGGAATGCTGAAATCTGCATAGTGCCCGATCTCGGGGCGTCACAAATGGTATCAGAGCCTTGGTTCCGATTCCCGATATTGTTTCGATACGAATGGTTATCGAAGCAACGGGTCCGCAAAGCCTGTAGGTTAACCTCGCTAACGGTCGTTGTTTCTAGAGTGTCAAAAAAGTATTTCTGCTAAACTATTTTGGAAAAACATCTCGATAGGATTCTTGTTTTCTCCTTATCCCTATTCTATTTCCCCTCCCATCCTATTTGTTTTGGAGTCCCCCCTTGTCTATCTTTCAAAGTGTTAGGATCCTACGTGGGTGGACGTTTTCTGAGCCTTTAACCTAATAGGTTCGATCATCGGAAGATTCCTGGTGGAAGAACATCGTCGTCACTCCGAGCAAGAATCCCTTGTTAGTGGTGTCGAGAAGATCAACTGGAAGCACGCAGAATCGATAGTCGAACTTCCTTCCCCTCCCGGGGTTGCGAGGTGGATTGCGAGGGCGCAATCCCTTGTTAGTGGTGTCGTCTGTAACACCTGGGGTGTTACCTGTTTGTTTTCTTTTTGCTTGCATCATCTGCAACCCATAAGCATTGCATCGTGTTGTCCAAACCACTCAAAACTTCAGAACAATTTAAATCGTTCAAAACCCTAATGGTAAATGCACATAACACATTCAAATCCAATCAAATCCTACTTGGCAATATTTCAAATGGGAGTTTAAGAATTAAAATCTTGCAAACAAAATTAAAGCTAATAATGTTTTCATAATTGCTTGAACCTATTTAATATAATTTGCTTTTCCAAAAATTTCCCAAATCAAACATTGTTTGAAACTCAACTAAAACCTTTAAACCAAATTAAATATTCAACATTGTGAAACAATATTAGCTCTTGCTTTATTTGTTGTTTTGGAAAAATAAAACAAATAATTCCTAAAAGGAAAACCCCCAAAATCCTATCCTTTCTCTCTCTTTGATCTTTTGCAAAAAAAAATGGAAAAGAAAAGCAAAAACCCCAAAGGAGGCAGGCCTTCCCTTTCTTTTTTCCAGCCCAAGTTCTTTTCCCTCAAGCCCACCTCCTTTGGCCCAGTACCCCCCCTGAACCTGTCGCTGTCTTCCTCCTCTGGTGATGTCACTTGTACGAACTGCAGGAGAACCCTCCGATCGATCCCCACCCCATGGATGCCCTGCCGTACTCTTGCTCCTCCCCCTTAAAACCTACCTACTCTCTACGTGCCCTAGCAACCCTAGCCCTCTCCTCTAACCATCGCCACCACCGCTACCCTCTCGTCCATCTGTTCTGCTGTTCTTCTGAACCTCGACAGGCTGAACCACCGAGCACCACCTAACCGCCGTCAGATCGCCGCCGCCCCGGCCACCTCGGGCACCGCTAGGAGTTGCTGGCCCCGGGAATGGAAACGTGGCGCCCTCCTGGTCCTCCCCGTCCCCTCGCCGTCTGCTGGGATGGACCACGGCGGCCGCGCCGTGGCCGGGAACTGCCCTCGCCGCTGCACCTCGTCAGGTCGTCGACAGAAGCTCGAGGTGAGCGCTCGCCTCCCTTCCCTCCTCCTCGCTCTCCTCTCCCTGCCTCGGTCGCTCACCGCACCCGCACCTTACCACCACGCACACCACCGCGAGCGCCCCTCCCCCCCGTAGTGCACCGCCGGCGAGCTGCCCACGAGCGATGCCTACGGTTCTGTCAGGTTCAGTTAGGAACGAGCTGTTCCAAGTTTCAGTTAACTTTTGTTTTCTGAAGCTAACCTTGTCCGCTGCTGCAATCTGCCAACAACTTCGTAACAGCCGCAGTGGCTAGCGCACCCTGCGCGGAAGCGCTGCGACCCGGGATCGAATCCCACTTTCCGCACAAGGCCCCTTCCTTTTTCGCCAGTTACCGCGCGCGCACGGGCCCACTGGTCATAGACCGTGGTTGCCACGTGGAGCTCGCCGCGCCCGTGTGGCTGCCAGCCTGGCCCTGGCCCACGCGTCATAGGGCCTGGGTAGCTCTGCGAGGTGTAAATCTTTTCTTTTCTGTCCTCTGTTTTCGCACACCAGCCCCTGGCAGCACTTTTCCCTCACAAACAGGTCCCTGACCTTTTGCAACTAAGCCTAAAACTTCAAATGCTCCTAATTTTCAAACCACACATCCAAATAACACAAATTCTATATGTATCCCAACCAAAATTCCATGAACTTTTCAAATATCACATTTGTTTTATGTTTTGAACTTTCGAAATGCAATTCAAATTTGAATTCAAATAATTCAATTGTAATTTGCAACAATTCTTAAATAATTCATACTAATTCCAAATAAGACAAATAAAATATGTTTTTCATACCATTTTGAATATCCTAATCAAATATAAAATTTGTTTCATGGTTTGAATAATTAAAATTGCCTAAACAATTTAATCCTTGTTTAATTCAATTAAAATTGCTAAAATCATAACTTGCTCAAAATAAAATAATTTTGAACATGCAAAATATGTTTTCAAACCATCAAAGTGTGAACTTTTCAAATGTGAGTTTGAATTTATGTTTTGAACAAATAAAACTTCAATTAAATTCAAACCTGTTTCAAATCCATTTAAAACTTGTTTAATATTGTTTAATTCATAATTAAATAATCCTAAGTCCAATTTCAATATTTGAAACATGTAATCCAACTAAAATTTGATGTTCTTTTCAAATATCAACTTTGTCTTTTGTTTTGAGCAACTTAACTTGATGAAAACAATAATTACTTGTGTGACATGTTTAAGTAACCAAATTTTCCAAACTTGACAAATAAATGCCAAACTTGTTTTATTCCTTTCCTTTGCATCTATTATTGTTATTTGTTGTTATCTTTTTATCATCATCATCCATGCATCATGCTAATCCACCTTCATCTGTTGATTAGTTGGAAAACAAATAATCTAACCATAATTCATGGGCCTTTTCATGTGCAACTCAAATTGCATATGGGTCCATTTAAATTTGTTTATCTTGTCAACTAGTTTACCTTGATGCATCTTTAAACTTGTCATGCATCCATATCTTGATCATGCTGGATCTTCTGCCGTAGTAGTAATTGTTGCATCCGGTGTTTGTTCGAGGTTCATTGCTTCTTCCCGGATAGGACGTTGAGATGATGTGAGCAACGACAAGTTCTGCTACCTTGCGGGATCTCAGGCAAGTATACTCACTTGCTGCCATATGGCTGCCTTTCATCACTTGTTACCGATTCTTTCCGTTGATTCTTTCCTGCTATCCTTAGTAGTAGTTGTTTCTGTTACGAACCCATCACATGAATCCCTTAACCTTGATATTGCCTCACTTCCATACCTATAACCTTTGCTTGAGCCTGTGTCTTACTATCTTGCTTAGGGTTGTTTTGCTCGAGTCTGTTACCCGTTACTTTCTGTTATTACTTCCTTATGTTCTGGGGGCTCGATGTTAATCAATCAATCATGCTAATGTTGCTATTAATAATAAATTTGATGATAAGGCACCGGCAGGAGGCCCCTTGTGGTTTTGAGGCCTGCTAGTGTCGACCCTAGTAGGAAAAGGGTCTTGTCTACTGATCCATGATGAGCGCACTACCCGCATGGGGAGTATGGGCTCCCCCTCAGTTTGACCCGATTCGCATCTCGTCCAAATCGCCTCATTTAGTTCGGGTTTTCATTTGCTGCATGCATGATCTTGCGAGCCCTTGGTACCCGGGTGGAACTTTCGTAGTCGGCATATAGGGGGACACGGTCTTAGAGTGCTATGAGGGTCCATTTTCTTCTGGGCCGAGTAGCCGTGCGCCCAAGGTGCTTTGGGCTTGATGCGAAGAAGGGTTGGATTGTGTGAGTGCCCCCGCTTGGTGGAGTGGCCGCTCCATCTGGCGGGATATTCATGAATGTACGGCTAAATTGGTGCAACCCTGCAGGGATAATCTTCTCGAGAAGCCGTGTTTTCCGCGGTTATGGATTACTTGGTGAAAGTACTGGCTAACAAGTACTCAGGACAACTTCAACATAATGATTAACCATGTTACACCCCATGATTAACAACTTGACTAGTAATAGGGTTATTCACACAATAACTTGATTCACCTTTGATACAACTGTGTGAGTTATCCTCGGATTGCTTCTTTGGCTAAAGGGGCGAGATCCAGGATGGGTTTGTTTGAAGTTATCCTTCAGTTGGTTACTATTACTCGATCTTATCCCCTTTCTGATAGTTGGAAGTAATAGAATCTCTGTAGTTGGTTAGTGCAGCCTGTTGTCGCTCATTTGCAATAACCCCTCCTTTTCCGTTGATCCTAAAGTATTTGTATCTCGTGATGACTGGCTACGACGGTAACTTGTGAGTATGGGTTTTATCCCCCTTGCCAGTACTTAACCGTACTAACCCACGAATCTCTTTCGTGGCTGCAAATTCCAACTTGCAGTCAACAGGTTTGAAGTCTGACGACGTTAGCTTGGGAATCCCTCCGGCTTGGCCTGGGCAGGGATTTGACGCTCTCGGTTATCTTCAGGACTCTTAGTCCAATTTGTATCTTGTCCGTAGCCGGACGTTTGTTTCTTCCGTTGTTATTTGGATCTTTGTAATGTATCAGTTGTAACCCTGGCTAGTTTGAGTCATCTTGTATCTATCTGATTCTGTTGTAATTGTGGGTTATTCGTGAACTATTGTAATGTTATCATAAATGGCAACCTGGAATCGGTTATTATGCGGATTTGGCGGGAATGCTGAAATCTGCATAGTGCCCGATCTCGGGGCGTCACAATATTTATTTCGATTGTTCCACTTTTTCTTTGCCTTGAATGTCCTCGTTATATGCCGATGATTTAAACTAGGCCATGGTAATGGCAAAGAGAGTGTCTATAATACCTTGTAGTATATACAATTTGAGTATTTGTATTCGTATATGCTATTATAGGCACTCGCCTGGCCTTTGGTTTGCATGGCAATGATATATGAGGCTCGTATTACATTTGTTTCCCTTGTTCCACTTTTCTTTGCCTTGAATGTCCTCCTTGTTATATGCCGATGATTAAACTTGACCATGGTAAAGGGACAGAGATTGTCTATAATACCTTGTAGAGTATACAATTTGAGTACCTGTATTCGTACATGCTATTATAGCCACTTCTTTTTCCCTTGGTTTGCATGGCAATGATATATGAGGCTCGTATTACATTTGTTTCTATTGTTCCACTTTTCTTTGACTTGAATGTCATCCTTTTTATATTCCAATGATTTAAACTAGGCCATGGTAAAGGCAAAGAGAGTGTTTACAATACCTTGTAGTGTATACAATTTGAGTATTTGTATTCGTACATGCTATTGTAATTACTTCTTTTTGCCTTGGTTTGCATGGCAATGATATATGAGTGTCGTTTTACATTAGTTTCCATGGTACCACTTTTCTTTGCCTTGAATGTCCTCCTTGTTATATACCTATGATTAAACTAGGCCATGGTAAATGGAAAGAGTGTCTATAATACCTTGTAGTGTATACAATATGAGTATTTATATCCGTACATGCTATTATAGGCACTTTTTTCCCTTTGTTTGCATGGCAATGATATATGAGGCTCGTATTACATTTGTTTCCATTGTTCCACTTTTCTTTGCCTTGAATGTCCTCCTTGTTATATGCCGATGATTTAAACTAGGCCATGGTAAAGGGAAAGAGAGTGTCTATAATACCTTTTAGTGTATACAATTTGAGTATTTGTATTCGTACATGCTATTGTACGCACTCTTTTATCCCTTGGTTTGCATGGCAATGTTATATGAGGCTCGTATTACATTTGTTTCCATTGTTCCACTTTTCTTTGCCTTGAATGTCCTCCTTGTTATATGCCAATGATATAAACTAGGCCATGGTAAAGGGAAAGGGAGTGTCTATAATACCTTGTAGTGTATATAATTTGAGTATCTGTATTCGTACATGCTATTATAAGCACTTCTTTTGCCCTTGATTTGCATGGCAATGATATATGAGGCTCGTATTACATTTATTTCCATTGTTCCACTTTTCTTTGCCTTGAATGTCCTCGCTATATGCCGATGATTTAAACTAGGCCATGGTAAAGGCAAAAAGAGTGTCTATAGGAATCTTTTTTCCCTTGGTCTGC
Source organism: Alopecurus myosuroides (assembly GCA_028641055.1). Lineage (NCBI taxonomy): Eukaryota > Viridiplantae > Streptophyta > Magnoliopsida > Poales > Poaceae > Alopecurus > Alopecurus myosuroides. The sequence goes on from CM054057.1 coordinate 692,024,752, forward strand.
ATGCCATGATAAATGCTAGGATATCAGATCCAATACGTGGCAGTGATACAAGGCCACGTCTTGTATTACTTCCTGGTATTGGGCTCGTTCTTCTAGCAAGTGTTGGCAATGTGTTTATGAGGCTTGTTTTACATTTTTTTTTGCATTGTTCCATATTTATTTATTCTGACTGCATGTTACAATGAATTATAGGGATGCCCTTTAGTGCATGATCACCTATGTGTTTATGAGGCTTGTTATCACTATGCACAATTTATGAGCTGATTTGGTCAATGATGATGACTTTGACACATGTATATTTTTCTGATGCCTCACTGTCTCCACAAGATGGCCAGCAAAAGTAAGAACCAGACACAAATAGATGTGCCATGTCTTTGCTTTTGCTGGCCCACCTGGCGTAGCAAAGTTGTGTATGCTTGCTTTGTCTCTATGTTCCTTGAGGCCAATGAGTAAATAGCTATGACTATAGATGTTGTTTTGAATGTGCATGATCCCTTTAAGTCGATGATTAAAATGTGTCACCATATCATTGCAATGAGGTTTCCATACTATCTTGTGCAATGTACAAGCACATTCATTGTGCATTGCTCTTGGTAGTGTAGAATTACTTCTTGGATAAACATGGTTGTGCTTTTATTATGAGGCATTATCGGTTGTTCGTAGTTTGGCCCTAGTTTTACATAAATGTTTTCTTGAAAGAATTGTTCCTCTTTAGAACAAATCTTCTTATATGCACATTTTGTAATTTCAGCTTCTTTTTTGCTTGATTAACAGCGTATTCCATGCCCTGTATGCAAGAATAATTGCCCAAATGTTGATCCTTCTGCATCCAAGTTCGGTGTTGCTGTACAAGAGTGTCACCTCAAGTCAGTGGTAGGAAAACAATTCTTCTTCTTACACTTGTATTATGTATTGTGTTTTTATTACAACATCTAATTTCCACGTTTCTTTTTATTTCTGATGCACAGGTTGTACCGTGCATTGCTCGGATAGCATTCAACAAGTTAGTAGGCGAGCGTGTGCTGTTTAGTTCCCGTGGCAGGAAGTACACCTTTCGTGTGTCAAAAGAATAGAGCAAGACCCGTTTGCATGGGATACAATGGGACTGGTTCATCGAGGAAAAGAACATCTCCGTGGGAGACATACTAGTGTTTTCCATGATACCAAGGCCCACTATCTACGTTGCTATTATTGGTGACGCCCAAGATCACTCACTTTGCATTTCAATCGAAGATGACTTAGTTTCAAGGAAAGATGACTCAGTTTGCAGCGTAGATGGCATTTCTGATGATGAGATGCATGATGAGGATTCTAGCAATTCTGATGATGAGATGCATGATGTGGATTCTAGCAATTCTGATGATGAGGTCCATGATGAGGATTCTGACAATTCTGCTGATGAGAGGCATGATGATGCCAACATCGTATATGCCCAAAGAGCCAATCTCGACAATCACGAGAAGAACCACCTGGCCCGGCTTCTACCCCTTGGACCCTATGTTGGGCTTCCTTTTGTGACTCGTTTCACCGTCACAAACTTGCAGCACTATACTATGGTATGTATCTATAAGACGCCCTCCTCCTTTTGCAAGTAAATTTCCAAGAACCATGAGAAGGTCTGCTAACATGGTATGTTATCTTTCATGCTTAGAAACTACCGAAGTTGATAGAAGAACATGCTGGCCTGAGAAATCATGGCAGGGTTGGCCTACGACTTAGAGCAGAAGAGCATGTCACCACCATTTCTTAATACAAGAAAACCGACGGCCGCATTATCCTCGACAAGCTTGTGTGGATGGTTTTCGTCCAAGACAATAATTTTCATAATCAGCAACCTGTTTTGATCATTGTGAGGGACACCGATGACCCTTGGTTGGAGGCGGTCATTGAGATGGGGGTGATATAGAACCGGAGCAAAGGATATTCATTGTCGGTGAAGAGACAAGGCTGCTGCTGAGCTAGGCCTATGGACTTCTTATTTTGTCTGGCTGGATTGTAATTTTGTTTGTTTCCTGGACTTGGTAAGGTTTAGATTGTTTCGTAAACTTCTAAGGTATATTATCGCTGGTAGATCCCTCGTGCTAAAACCCGAGTAAAGATCAAATCGCTAATAGCTGCTAAAACCTCGAGTTTAGATCAAATCCCGTGTGCTGGTAGATCGTGCAAGTCATCACTACAGAACTCAACAAAAGCCTGGCAAGCCAACAGTCACTGAACTTCTCGACGTCGTCGGTATCGCATAAATATGACCGAGCATGGACCACGCAACCTACCTTCTACGCCGCCGCCACATCCCCCTGACCTCCCCCCTCACTCTCGGCGCTGATTACTGCACGCCGCCACATCCCCTGACCTCTCCCTCACTCTCGTCGCTGATCCACCCGATGGCGCCGCGCTTGAGAAGCAGCACCGGCTTCCGAGGTGTGCAGCTGCGGCCGTCCGGGCGCTGGTCCACGGAGATCACAGACAACAGCGTGCGGTGGTGGATGGGCACCTTCGACACGCCCGAGTTCGCCGCCCGCGCGCCGAGCTCAACTTCCGGGACGTCGAGAGCAGGGAAGTTGCCGAGTTCCTCGCCCCAGATCTGAGGATTGTGACCCGCAAGGAGGAGCAGGAGAACCGCCGCACGTTCGTGTAGCTGCGCATCCGCTGGGACGACGAGGCCACGATGGAGAGGTTCCGCCGTGATCACCTAGATCTGGTACAGGCGCAGTTGCAGCTCGACGCTTAGAGGGACGCGAAGATGCGAGCTCGTACATCCCGGGTGGATGCTGGCCCCTCAACCATCGTCGTCTCATCGTCGGATGAGGAGATGGACGAAGCATTCTAGGAGAGCCTTATGCAGGACTCTGATGACGACGAACTTGACGACGCATTCTGGGATGATGTGTAGTGTTTTACAGTGTGGAAGATGTTCAAACGTGTCAAAATAATCAAAATTTCGACGTTTTATGTGTTCGTTGAAGTTCAACATTTCTTCCTTCTTATTTTGGGCTGCAACTGTAGTAGCATAATTATGGGCTACGGAGTGCTATAAGGCCCAATATCGTGGCCTCGTGGCCCAATATCCGCTGGGACGACGAGGCCACGATGGAGAGGTTCCGCCGTGATCACCTAGATCTGGTACAGGCGCAGTTGCAGCTCGACGCTTAGAGGGACGCGAAGATGCGAGCTCGTACATCCCGGGTGGATGCTGGCCCCTCAACCATCGTCGTCTCATCGTCGGATGAGGAGATGGACGAAGCATTCTAGGAGAGCCTTATGCAGGACTCTGATGACGACGAACTTGACGACGCATTCTGGGATGATGTTTAGTGTTTTACAGTGTGGAAGATGTTCAAACGTGTCAAAATAATCAAAATTTCGACGTTTTATGTGTTCGTTGAAGTTCAACATTTCTTCCTTCTTATTTTGGGCTGCAACTGTAGTAGCATAATTATGGGCTACGGAGTGCTATAAGGCCCAATATAAAGGGCCTGACAGGAGAGGGCCCAAGAAAGTGCCATCATGGCCCAAGTCTGGAAACAACCGCTCTTCCACTCACCGCAGTAACCCTGGCATGCAGCACGCCACGCGTTCGTCTCGATATTGTGAATGTGGAATGTGTCGCTTTAGTTCCGGCGGCCAGTTATTGCTCCATCGTGCATATGGCTCCTCCATTCCACTCCCTCTCCCGGTGTATAAATAGACGCACTCTTCAGTTCATCCTCTATCTTCCTCACCGCCTCCCCTCAAGCGAAAACCCTTTGACGTAGTAGCTGCTCGATCGTTCCTCCAGGCGGCCATCGCTCCACCGGCGAAGTGGTCTGCTGCCCTCTTGTAGGTTCCATTTTCGTTCACGTACTTCTGATCCGTTTCTGGATTCCCCGTGATTTCGTCTTTCTTAGATAGTTTTAAGAATTCCTCGTGCTTTCATCTTTCTTAGATCCGTTTCTGAATTCCTCGTGATTCCTTTTAGATTAACATCAACTTCCTATCATGCAACTATCTATAGGTCACATGAAGCCGAGGAGAGGGTCATCTTCGCCGCTCTGGCGAAGAGGGTTGACATCCTAGAAGTTGAGCTTGAGAAGGCCTTGAAGCTCGCCCACGACAATCTCAAGAAGGCACGTGATGCCAGGTTGGAGCAGGTGGCTCAGGGCGAAGCTTCCCTCGTAGCGTATCGGAAGTTGATGGATGATATGTCCAAGATGATGGCCACCAACGTCAAACTAACCTCGCAGGTTGGGGAACTGAAGATCGGTTTAGCCCTGGCAGAGAAGAAAACTCTGATCGCTCTCCTCGCAGCTGTGAGTCCCCAGGCAAGCGAGGATCCAGTGCCAAGGGAGGATCCAGTGCCATCGGAGGATCCAGTGCCGTCGGAAGATCTAGTGCCATCGGAGGAGCTGTCGGCCCCCTACTGATGCTCTTTTAGGCCCCTACTGCTGCCCCCGTGCTTCTGATGTTTTCTTTAGATCGACAATCTTGTTGGTTGTATTGGGTATTTTCTATTAATATGTAGTCTATGTTTATTTTCTTAAGATAGATATAATTCGAGTTCACAATATGGAGAAATAGATGACAGAAGTTTTGATGGATCTAAGTGACATAAGTTAAGAGGGTTACATTAGACTAACTCTGATGCAAAAACATATACCAAACAGATAATTGGATTTCACAATATGGACAAATAAATGACAGAAATGGAAAGGGATATATTCGACTAATCTGCGACGTTCTCGTGGAATGAAACTCGCCTCCAACTGGGCCTATTGGGCCGGGAACAAATATCCGCGACGGAACATATAAGAAACGTCGAGATGGACCGCGTCCTTCGAGAGCAAATTCCACTTTTCAGCCATCCGCCATAGAAACAACACGACGTTATCAAAATGTGCCGCTCAAAATGTTCCGGATCGCGCGGAATTTGGTAGTGAAGGCCACTCTCTCAGACACCTCAGATTAGGGTTTCGAGCCATACAGCCGAGACAGGCCGGCGCCCCGAATAAGTTTTCTCCATCCTGCCGAGTTGCTCCCAGCTCGGTAGCTGATTATGCTTTTTGTTTCGCATGCTTCACCGAGTAGGATTCATCTCGGTTTCTCCCGAGTACACTTAGCTATTTATGCTTCTTGTTTCGCATGCTATACCGAGTAGGATTCATCTCGGCATCATCCGAGTTTGCTTTTGGATCTTTATGCTTTATGTTTGCATCTGCAGCACATTCCTCGCCACAGATATGAAGACAAGCCGATCTTGGCGCAGAGCTGGCAACCAGACCGGACAGAGGATGAAGAAGAGCAGTTCCACATCCAGGACATGCTGCGCATCCCGCTCGTCACTCCCCCAGACCAAGATGGTAAGTCCCCAGTTTCAACTTCAATCCAGGACTGGTCCGAGGATGACGAAGGTGACAGAGACCACAATTGCATGCTCTCAACATATTCTAACTCCTTCCCGGTCTTACTGGTGTATCTTCTCTTCTTGTTTCCAGACGATATGGAAGAGGAGCCGATCGATGCGGTGCCTGTGTCCATTGCTGCACCCACCAGAGTGAGGAAGCGATCCGGAAGCGGAGCCGCCAAGCCTCCAACCGGCAAGAGGCCGAAGCGATCCGGTAACAAAGGCACCAAGGCCACATCGGGACGCAAGAGGAACAGGCGACCTACAGAGGACGGGTATGTTTCCCCCGAGATGCTTTATGTTTTCTTATTCTTTCCTTTTTGCCTCTTCGAACCAGGATGCTTTGTGTTTGCATTTATCTTAGTCCTCTATTATCCCTTTTCTCTAGCGATGCACTTGACGCTGATAATCCATAGGCACCCGCGAAGGCGAGTAAACCCCCCACCGTTGTGGACCTCGACCCTGAGGACACGAAGACTCACACCAAGGACAGGGCCGAGATGCCCTTCCCGGACCGAGAAGACCATGATCTTGGTGCAGACAACGCAGGCGCCGAGATGGATATTGAAAGGACTTCGGAGCAGCTGGAGTCGATCCTCGAGCAGCAACCCCAACAACCTCCACAAGATCAATCAACCGAGCATAGAAGCCACCAGAAGAGCAGCACCACACCGAGCAGCATCCTACAGAGCACCAACCTCGAGAGGAGGAACAATCTGAACAACAGCAGCCCGAGCAACAGCCCCAGCAACAGCCACAACCTGTGCATCAGCAGGTTCCTCCAGCAGCAGCAGGAGCCAGGCCACCGACTCCGCCAAGAAGGACCACTCCCTTGGAGATGGCGGTAACAGCTGAGAATGCCACGGCCAAGACCACCAAGACCACAACAAGATTCAGCACTGTGCCCACGGCCACGCGTCGGACTCCAGTAGCAGCACCAGTGCCGAGCTCCTCGCCGCAGAGCAGATACACGGCGTCAACAGGGAGCGGCTCTGCCCCTCGCACTCAGCAGCAGGCACAGTATGCGCCCTCGCAGAAACCAGCTGCAGGGGCAGTTAGCAGTGGCCAAGCAGAGGGAGTAGCAGAAGCCCTTGTTAAGGTCCCGGTGCACTGGCAGAAACTGTAGCAGCAACAGCAAATGCAGCAGAAGAAGAAGACTGGGACGAAGGCGACCGGGGTGAAGACGAAACCCGACACCCTGGCGATTAGGCCGAGTACCCAACTGTCACAGCGCAAGCAGCACCAGGAGCTTGCTGCGGAGCTGCGACAGGATATGGACGCTGTGCTGGATAAGATCGTCCATATCAACGAGGAATTCAACGGAAAGAAACTAGGCCAGCTGGATCACTACCGGACTGCCTGGAACGATGTCGATGTCGGCCCCATCTCCATGGCTGTTGTTGCGTCAAGCAGCACACTAGCGCATAAGATGTACTGTCTGCACGTCGCTGCAGAAGATGTCGAGGTCACTTTTCGAGTAAGTTTTGTTCGTTATCCGAAATCATACATCACCCAGTCCCCAAGATTTGGGCCGAGTAGGCAATACTCGACCGACTTGCAGTCTACTCGGGTCGAATCTTCCAACTAATTTGTCTCTTTTTTCTCTCTAGACTTGCACCGAGTCCCGTGCTCTGATCTTCCAGAAGCTTCTCTGGGCTCACCAAGATGCCAAGACCCAGAACCGCCAGCTGCAGGAGGATCTAGGGCAGAAAGGTAACTTATTCTTGCCGAGTTACTCTGTATGCTTCTTTCGCACCAGTTTTCTAACTCAGTTTCTATTTTCTATTTCTCAACTATCATGGAGAAGCAACTGACGGATGCCGTAACCAAGATTTCTTCCCTGGAGAGTAAGTATCATATCTTCCATCTCTGTGTTTTGTGTTTACGCTTATTTCTTTTTCTCTGGTTAATTTTGCTTTCTTTGCAGAATAGCATCAGATCTTCGCCGAGAAGCATCAGAACTGCACTGTGCTTGCCGACTTGGCACAGAGCAAGATCTCGTCCCTGGAGAGTAAGTTTCTCCTTCTTTTCCCTTATTCGGTTTCCATGTTTCTCCTATTTTGCTGACCGGGTTGCCTCCTACACAGAGGATCACAAGCTATTCGTCGAGCAACACAAAGAGTGTCTCACTCCAGCCGATAGCAAGACCAAGCTGGAGGCATACCTTGCCGCCGAGAAGAAGGAGGTGGCCAAGGAGAAATAGGAGCTAGCCGATGCCATCAAGATAGCACTATATGCCGATAAGGCTAGGACCGAGGCGATGGGCCAAGCCGCTACCGAGAAGCTCGAGCTGCAGAGGGAGATCAAGGCCCTCAAGGCACGGAATGCCTCCCTCGACAGTATGCTGGTTAACTCCCGCGATCTGCTGGATAAGCAGCACACCATCGCTGAAGGATGGCCTAGCGGGCTTAAGGATCTCATTATGGAGTTGCGCTATAAGTTGTTGCTTTTCTTTAAGTTGCTCTATCCGGTTTATTCTATTCGGTTTCCTCTTGACTTAACTCGGGCATCCCCCTTCCTAGAGACATTCCCCGATTTCAACTTGGGTGCTGATAGGGCAGTGGAGAAGGCTCAACAATTGAGGGCAGAGCTTGGCCACGATGTTGCCGAGTCGGTCACGATCGATGACCAGGTCGGGAGAATCAAGACCCGGGTTCACTCCCTCAAGGGCTTGGGCACCACCATTATGTCCACCGGCATGCGGCTGCATAGGGTCTTCTGACCGGATGTTGAGCCCCCAAATTCAGTTGACATGCTGGCCTCCAACCTCGACTACGTCAAGGAAGATCTTAAGAAGTGGCGTGCCTCAGCAGCTCAAGCCGGCACCAATGAGGATCTTCACTTTGTCCGGTCTTGGTACAAGAACCTCGACCTCAACAAGCTCAAGAAACTCCGGAACGGTTCCCGGTGGATTGAAGACGAGGAGCACATCCGGCGCCGCCAGGAGATGGCTTATCGTCTGGCCTCGTATGCTGATACGAAGGAGTACATCGATGGCCCTACTGAGCCCGATACCGATGTCGAGAGTGACGAAGATGAATACGACCATGAAGACGGCGACAAAGGCGTCGAAGAGGCCGAGATGGATTACAACGATGGAAAAAACGAGCAGAATGACGGCTCCAAGAAGGTGGATGAGGAGATCCAAGCCGAGCAACAGCCGACTACCTCTTCCGAGACTGTCACGACCGAGATGTTCATCTCGGATCCCGCACTCGAGTTAAGCGCCACCGCGCCTGCAGCCGAGAACATCGCTTCCGAGCAGCCGACTTCAACTGCCGCCTCCGTTCCCACCACCGAGTCCTCCGACCCGGCAGGTGCTGAAGCGAACACAACTCCCTCAACTGCGGCCTAAACACCTGTCCTGTTCTAATCTCGAACATTTCATCAGATCCCCGGTATGTCGGGTGCAAATGTAGCAAACAATTATTCTGTCGCTTGCTACTCCGTTTTATTTAAGTTCTTAGCAAGATTGTCTTGATGCCGGATTGCGTTAATTCCGAGTCCCCGAGTTGGTTTTCTTATCCACCCTGTTTCTTTGTCTTTGCTCTTACCTGCCACTTGTGGCTTTTCGGTAGTTGAGTCACAAGATTTCAAAAACCGAGTTTATAATACTTCACAACTTTGAGATCAAAATTAAAACTTCCTAGCACTTAGCCGAAAAAATAGAAGGAAAAAAGCGCTCAACTCGGTTGATTAACTCTTTCTTTCCTTAGTAGTTTTTTGTGTGCTCATTGATCCTTGGCTTGTTCTCTTGCTTACCATGAAGCCGGGTTGCGGATAGCAGCATAGTCGAAGAGTTGCCCTTAGTTTTAAACACACTACTAGACTCACATATGAATTTCCGAGATGATTAACCGAGTAGACAAAGTAAGAACATAAATAACACATAACAAGGTTTGGCACAGGCAGTCCCCGAGTTCGAACTCGGAGTGCCGACTTAGAATTAAACTCGTTCATGGGATACATACAATGCTTTTTCAGGAATGAAACTGGCGGAGAAGAGCTACATTCCAGGGACGCTTGGATTCCTCTCCGTATTTATCCGCCCTATTCTTCTGGGGTGCCTGTGCGTCAATGAGGTAGTACGCATCATTGTGCATAGCCTTGCTCACAATGAATGGTCCTTCCCATGGAGCCGAAAGTTTGTGCATTCCGGCAGTGCGTTGCACAAGCCTAAACACCATATCTCCTTCTCTGAAAACCCTTGGGTTCACTTTCCGTCTATGATAGCGTCTCAAATTATGTTGATATACAGCTGATCTTGACAGAGTTAACTCTCTTGCTTCTTCTAGCAAATCAACATCATATTCTCGGGCTTCTCTTGCGTCTGCCTCAGTATATAGGGTTACTCTCGGTGAGTCTTGCTCAAGGTCAGTGGCCAACACGGCCTCTGCTCCATATACCAGGAAGAATGGTGTGTATCCGGTTGATCGGTTAGGGGTATTCCTTAGACTCCACAACACCGCCGGCAAGTCATCTAGCCAACAGCCAGGTGTTTTCAGTAACGGCTCAATCAGCCTTGGCTTTATTGCGGATAGAACCATGCCATTATCTCTTTCAACTTGCCCATTTGACTCCGAATGGGCGACTGATGCAATGTCTAGCCGGATCCTTTTCTCCTTCCAGAACCGAGCAAAAGCTCCTTCAACAAAATTTGTCCCATTATCCGAGATGATCCCATGCGGGTAGACATATCTCTGGATAATATCCTTCAAGAAACTCACAGCTGTGTTTCCATCACATTTCCGGATCGGCTTCACCTTAATCCACTTGGTAAATTTGTCCACCATGATTAGAATGTGTGTCATGTTGCCCCGAGCTGGCTTGAAAGGACCCACCATATCCAAGCACCAAACTGCAAATGGCCAGGTGATGGGGATTGTCTTCAACTTGGCAGCTGGCATGTGAATCTTGCTTGCATAACACTGGCATCCATTGCATTTTCTCACTATGTTTTCTGCTTGCTCTAAGGTAGTGAGCCAAAAGAATCCATGCCGGAAAGCATTCTTCCCTAAGCCCGAGATGAGGCATGATGCCCGCACTCCCCCTGATGTATCTCCCTGAGTATCTCTTCTCCTTCTTCCGTACCGACACAACGTTGGAGCACGCTGGTGTAACATCCCAAGTATGAAACATCCCTTAGAATGTTTGATTTATTGTTTTATTTCAAGCAATGCATCATGTCATCATTTCATTGCATTTGTTTTATTATTGTTTGCATTGTTACTATTTGTTTTGCATCCGTTTTATCCTGTTTTCTTAATCAAACTCAAACAAATTTCAAATGGGTATTTTCATACTTGCTCTGTTACAACTTTTGGAATAAAAATAACAAATAAAAACAACCATTTTATTCCTTGTTTTTCACTTATTAAATTGTTGGTTTAATCAAACCATTAATCCAATCAAATAATTTTCTAAATCATTTCAAATTTAAACCAATTCTCAAAATCAGTACCTTTTTGAATCCATAAAGTCACCACACTTTTGTATTCTTTAAATCACTTTAAAAACCCTAGGGGAAACCATATTGAATTACTTTTTTTTTCTAATATTAAGTAATATTGGAAATTTCAATCATTTTGGTTCAATTTTCAAACAGCAAGCAAATGTTTGAAATTTTGAAAACAGAATCCACCAAGTGTTTGCTTTTGGCCTAAGAAAACTCCCCAAATTTTTTCAAATTTTTCTATAAACTAAAACCTAGATTTTTCTTCCAAAAGCAAAACTACAAAAAAAAATAAAACAGAAAAAAATAAAAAAAAGGAGCAAACCTCAGCGCGCGCGCGACACCTAGCTACCCCAGCCCAACCTATCTACCGCGCGCGCCAGCCCAGCCCAACTAAACCCCCCATACCGCTTGGAGATTCGTTCCGCCCCTTCTTTCTGAAGTACGGCAGCATCCCCGAGCGCCACCGCACCCCGCGCACGACTCCGGCGGCCCCCGTCGCTCTCCCGTGCCTATAAGAAGCCCCTAGCCCCTGGAAGCAACCCTAGAGCCTAGGGTTTCCCCCATCCCATCGCGATCGCCGCCAATTCCTCCTCTCTGTCGCGTCCCCTCCTCTCTGTCTGATCACCGGAGGCCGCCGCGACTGAAATCCTGCACGCCGCCGTCGCCATGGACACCCACGCTCCCACCTAGTAGCTGCAAGCGAGTCGCCTATCCTTCCTCTACCTGCTGGACACCTAACCGCCACGGGTAAGCCGATGTTTCGCCGCCGCGATCCTTCTTCCTCTCCGGCCACCGTGCCATGTTTCTGAACCCGAGCTTCCCGTCGCCGTTGCAGAGCTCATCGACCACGATCGCTTGCTGGAATCAGACCACCTCTTCCTCCTCCACGTTCTGGACACCGGAGCCACGCCGCAGAGCCACCACATCCTCACCGCCGTCCAGGGCTTGGCCGCCGTCGAGCTCGTCGCAGTCCTCTGCATCCACGAAACCACGGTGAGCTCCACCATCTCCAATCCCTCCCTCTGCTGATCCGCTACTGCACCGTGCGCGCATCCGCGTCCATCACACGCGCACACCTCACACACAGCGAGCACGGCCGTGTTTTCCCCGCCGGTGAGGTTCTGTCAGTCGAGCACGCTGTGGTTCGTCAGTTAAAAATTCAGTCTTTGCGCGGAACTGAACGATATCCTACCTGCGTCTGCTACTCTGTCGAAACTGACGAAGTAGCGCAGTGGCAATGCCTCTGTGCGCGCAGGGGGTGGTCGCGGGTTCGATTCCGCGCTGCCCCGGGAGAAAATCCCCCCTTTTTGATCCTCTCACTGACAGGGAGGGCCCCCTGTCAGCGTCTCACTCTGCCACGCATGCACACAAGGCCATGGGGCCCACTGGCAGCGTGTGGGTACGCTTCCAGTGCGGTAACAAATGTTTAAAACAAGTCTGTTTTATTTTCTGTTTCTTTTAAATAGCAGAATAAAGCAATAAACTTTAAAATTCAATAACTTTTAAACCATAAGTCTAATAAATAAAACTTATATATGTTTATTGCTCCAAATTTCATAAACTTTCCAATTATTCCATTTGTGTTCTGTTTTGAGTTTTCAAAATACATTTAAAATTCAAATTTGAATAATTCAAATGTAACTTGCACTAATTCATAAATAATTCATACTAATTCCAAATAATACAAATAAAATATGTTTTTCACACCTTTTTGAATGTTCTATTCAAATATAAAATTTGTTCCATTATTTGAATAATTTAAATTGCCCAAATAATTTAATACTTGTTTAATTCAATTAAAATTGATAAAATCATAACTTGCTTAATATAAAATATTTTTGAACATGCAAATTATGTTTTTAAACCACCAAAGTGTGAACTTTTCAAATGTGAATTTGAATTGATGGTTTGAACAAATAAAATTCAAATAATATTCAAACTTGTTTTAAATTCAAATAAAACTTGTTTAATATTGTTTAATTCATAATTAAATTACCCTAACTCCTATTTCAACATGTAATCCAACTAAAATTTGATGTTCCTTTCAAATATAAATTTTGTTAATTGTTTTGCACACTTTAAATTGGTGAAAACAATAATTGTATATGTGGCATGTTTAAGTAACCAAATTTTCCAAACTTAATAAATAGTTTCCAAACTTGTTTTATTTCCTTTTCCTTTGCATCTATCATTGTTATTTATTGTTATCTGTTGTTATATTGTCATCATCATCATGCATGCATCATGATAACAACTATCACATAATAAATAATGGTAAATCATTTGTTTCCACTTATTTTCAATGGATCTTTCCATATGCAACCCTTGCATATGGGTCCATTTAATTTGTGCTATCATGTTAGTCAGTTTATTTTGCTGCAACTATTAACTTGTCATGCATCATCTTGATTGTGCACAATGCCATGGCAATGATTGTTTACATTCCTGTTTTGTTTGTTTGCTTCTTCTCGAATAGACGACGACGTTGAGGCAGACGACCTTTACAGCACCCCTTCTGAGGATCTAGCTCAGTACCCAGCTGTTGAGTTTGCAGGCAAGTTTATCACTCACATGAACCATTGTGTTCCTTTCAACCCTGGTTACCGATGCTTTCCGTTGTCTATATCTTGCTAGCCTTAGTGGTAGTGTTTCTGTTACGAACCTATCACATGAATCCTTTAACCCTGAATATTGCCTCATCACCCTCCTACAACCCCATTGATTGAGCCAGTGTCTTACTAGCATGCTTAGGTTGTTTTGCTCGAGTCTGTTACCCGTTACTTTCAGTTACTATATCTTTACTATGTTCTGGGGGCTCGATGTTTAATCAATCAATCAATCATGCTAATGTTATTACTGTTAATAATAATTTGATGATAAGGCACCGGCAGGAGGCCCTGTGTGGTTTTGAGGCCTGCTAGTGTCGACCCTAATAGGAAAAGGGTCTTGTCTACTGATCCATGATGAGCGCACTACCAGTATGTGGGAAGCGAGTATGGGCGCCCCCCTCAATTTGATTCGATTCGCATCTCGTCCAAATCATCTCATTTAGTTCGTGCTTTCTATTTGCCGCATGCATGTTTTTGCGAGCCCAGCGCAGGGTGGAACTTTTGTAGTCGGCATATAGGGGGACACGGTCTTAGAGTGCTATGAGGGTCCCTTTTCTTCGGGGCTTGATTAGCCGTGCGCCCAAGGTGCTTTGGGCTTGATGCGGAGAAGAGTTGAGTTGTGTTGAGTGCCCCGCTTGGTGGGAGGCATCCCATCTGGCGGGTTATTCATACGTGTACGGCCAAATTGGTGCAACCCTACAGGGATAATCTTCTCGAGAAGCCGTGTTTTCCGCGGTTATGGATTACTTGGTCAAAGTACTGGCTAATGTGACGCCCCGAGAACGGGCACTATGCAGATTTCAGCATTCCCGCCAAAATCCACATAATAACCGATTCCAGGTTGCCATTTATGATAACATTACAATAGTTCACGAATATTCCACAATTACAACAGAAACAGATAGATACAAGATGACTCAAACGAGCCAGGGTTACAACTGATACATTACAAAGATCCAAATAACAGCGGAAGGAAACAACATATCGTCCGTCTACGGACAAGATCCAAATTGGACTAAGAGTCCTGAAGATAACGAGAGCGTCCAATCCTGCCCAGGCCAAGCCGGAGGGATTCCCAAGCTAACGTCGTCAGACTTCAAACCTGTTGACTGCAATTTGGAATTTGCAGCCACGAAAGAGATTCGTGGGTCAGTACGGTTAAGTACTGGCAAGGGGGATAAAACCCATACTCACAAGTTACCGGCGTAGCCAGTCATCACAAGATACAAATACTTTAGGATCAACGGAAAGGAAGGGGTTATTGCAAAATAAGCGACAACAGGCTGCACTAACCAACTACAGAGAGAATACTACAACTTCCAACTAACAGAAAGGGGATAAGATCGAGGATTGTAACCAACTGAAAGTAAATCCAAACAAACCCATCCTGGACCTCGCCCCTTTAGCCAAAGAAGCAATCCGAGGATAACTCACACAGTTGTATTAAGGTGATTCAAGTTATTGTGTGAATAAACCTGTTACTAGTCAAGTTGTTAATCAGTGGGTATATCATGGTTGATCATTATGTTTAAGTTGTCCTGAGTACTTGTTAGCCAGTACTTTCACCAAGTAATCCATAACCGCGGAAAACACGGCTTCTCGAGAAGATTATCCTGCAGGGTTGCACCAATTTAGCCGTACACTCATGAATATCCCGCCAGATGGAGCGGCCACTCCACCAAGCGGGGCACTCAACACAATCCAACCCTTCTTCGCATCAAGCCCAAAGCACCTTGGGCGCACGGCTACTCGGGCCCAGAAGAAAATGGACCCTCATAGCACTCTAAGACCGTGTCCCCCTATATGCCGACTACGAAAGTTCCACCCGGGTACCAAGGGCTCGCAAGATCATGCATGCAGCAAATGGAAAACCCGAACTAAATGAGGCGATTTGGACGAGATGCGAATCGGGTCAAACTGAGGGGGAGCCCATACTCCCCAAATGCGGATAGTGCGCTCATCATGGATCAGTAGACAAGACCCTTTTCCTATTAGGGTCGACACTAGCAGGCCTCAAAACCACAAAGGGCCTCCTGCCGGTGCCTTATCATCAAATTTATTATTAATAGCAAAATTAGCATGATTGATTGATTGATTAAACATCGAGCCCCCCAGAACATAGTGAAGTTATAACAGAAAGTAACGGGTAACAGACTCGAGCAAAACAACCCTAAGCAAGATAGTAAGACACAGGCTCAAGCAAAGGTTATAGGAGTGGAGGTGAGGCAATATCAAGGTTAAGGGATTCATGTGATGGGTTCGTAACAGAAACAACTACCACTAAGGCTAGCAGAAAAGAATCAACGGAAAGAATCGGTAACAAGTGATGAAAGGCAGCCATATGGCAGCAAGTGAGTATACTTGCCTGAGATCCCGCAAGGTAGCAGAACTTGTCGTTGCTCACATCATCTCAACGTCCTATCCGGGAAGAAGCAACGAACCTCGAACAATCAACGGAATGCAACAATTACTACTACGGCAAAAGATCCAGCATGATCAAGATATGGATGCATGACAATTTACTGTATGCATCAAGGTAAACTAGTTGACAAGATAAACAAATTTAAATGGACCCATATGCAATTTGAGTTGCATAGGAACAGCCCATGAATTATGGTTAGATTATTTGTTTTCCAACTAATCAACAGGTGAAAGTGGTTTAGCATGATGCATGCAAAAGGGAATCAGCAAAATAACAACATTAGAAACAATTTAAGATAGGGTGTAGCAATTTAGAATTTTATTATTAACTTAGGGAATTTTGGGTGCCTTAAAGGGAACACACAAGTATTTGTTGTTTTCAACCATTTAAAATGTTCAAAACAAATAACAAAGTTGATATTTGAAAAGAACATCAAATTTTAGTTGGATTACATGTTTCACATTTTGAAATTGGACTTAGGATTATTTAATTATGAATTAAACAATATTAAACAATTTTTAATTGAATTAAACAAGATTTAAATTGTTTAGGCAATTTAATTATTCAAACCATGAAACAAAATTTATATTTGAAAAGGTTATTCAAAATGGTATGGAAAACATATTTTATTTGTATGATTTGGAAAAAGTATGAATTATTTATGAATTGTTGCAAATTACAATTGAATTATTTGAATTCAAATTTGAATTACATTTTGAAAGTTCAAAACAGAAAACAAATGTGATATTCGAAAAGTTCATGGAATTTTGGTTGGGAAACATATAAAATTTGTATTATTTGGATTTGGGGTTTGAAAGTTGTGAGCTTTTGAATTTTTGGGTTATTTGCAAAAGGCCAGGGACCTGTTTGTGAGGGAAAAGTGCTGCCAGGGGCTGGTGTGCGAAAACAGAGGGCAGAAAAAAGAAGTGCACCTCGCAGAGCTACCCCAGACCCTATGACGCGTGGGCCAGGGCCAGGCTGGCAGCCACACGGGCGCGGCGAGCTCCACGCGGCAACCACGGTCTATGACCAGTGGGCCCGTGCGTGCGGGTAAAGGAAGAAAAAGGGGATGCTTTCCCCGGGGATCGAACACGGGGTCTCCAGGGGCGCGCGGGATGGGCACTACCGCTGCGCTACTCGATCGTGGTTGTTGGAACGTGAGGCTGGCTAAGGAAAAAGATGTGGTTCGGGGTTGTACTGAAGTCGAACACAGGGCGCGACCCTTCGTCAGGTTCAGAAACATGGCGATCGGGGACTTGCTGCCGCTCGCCGGAGACTACGGTGCGGCCGCTCGATGGCTGGCACAGAGCAAGTGGGAGGGAAGGGGAGGCCCTAGGGCGAGAGGGACCTCACCTTGGTCTGCTCGACGCAGAAGCAGAAGGGTGGCGAGGACGGTGGCGTTGGTGTCGTTCGGTGGGGGTGTCGCCGGCGGCTCCGACTCAGGCCTCCTCTCGCCGCCGCGTCTTCAGCAAAGATGAAGGCCAGGCCACGGGGGCTCCATTCCCGTGGCTGGCTTGGCCCGAGGAGGATCATGGTGAGGGGGTGGTGGCCGTCTACGGTGGTGGTCGGGTGCGGTTCAGAGACTCGGTGGTTCAGGCAACGAGAAAAAAAACAGAGAGGAGGGAGAACTAGAGAGGACGGCGGCGATGGTGGATGGGAATAGCTAGGGTTAGGGTTGGTGTGGTTTTATGGGGGTGAGGAGGTGTACGGCATGGCATCTGGGGGGGAAGAGCTTGATCGGAGGGCGTGGTGGTGGTTCGTACAACAGAGGAAGACGACAGAAAGGTTTGGTGGGCCAGCAGGAGAGGAAAAGGAAAGGCTTGGGGGAAAAGAAAAGAAGGGCTTTGGGCTTTAGGGAGAAAGAGGAGAAGAGGTGGGCTGGGTGGTGAAGAGAAAGAAGATGGGCTGCCTCCTCCTCTAAGCTTTCATTTTTTTTTTCTATTAGTGTAAATTTTGTTGTAAAGAATAAAAGAGAGAGAAAGGATAGGGGTTTTGGGGTGGTTTTTATTTTATAATGAAATTTTATTGATTTGCAAACAATGAGCAAAAGCAAGGTTGGTAATGTTTTTTCAAAATTTGTAAAATTAGTTTGGTTTTTAAATGGTTAGTTGGACTTCAACTATTAGTTTGATTGCTTTTTTTTTAAATTGGTTAGTTGAAATCCAAACAAGGTTTGAGTTGGGAATTTTTGGGAAATAACAAATTATATTAAATAGGTTCAAGCAATTATGAAAACATTATTAGCTTTAATTGATTTGCAAGATTTTAATTTTAAAACTCCCATTTGAAATATTGCCAAGTAGGAGTTGATTTGATTTGAATGTGTTGTTTGCATTTACCATTAGGGTTTTAAAACAATTTAAATTGTTTTGAAGTTTTGAGTGGTTTGGAAAACATGATGCAATGCTTATGGGATGCAGATGATGCAAACAAAATAAAACAAACAGGTAACACCCCAGGTGTTACAGCTAACAAGTACTCAGGACAACTTAAACCTAATGATTCACTATCTCACACCCCATGATTAACAATTTGACTAGTAATAGGATTATTGTCACAATAATTTGATTCATCTTAATCCAACTGTGTGAGTTATCCTCGGATTGCTTCTTTGGATAAGGGGCGAGATCCAGGATGGTTTGTTTGAAGTTATCTTTCAGTTGGTTACAACACTCGATCTTATCCCCTTTCTGATACTTGGAAATGATAGAATCTCTGTAGTTGGTTAGCGCAGCCAGTTGCAGCATCTTATATATCCCCTTCTTTCCGTTGAACCAAGTCATCTGTGCTGGTGTTGACGGGTTATACTTTGGTGAACTGTGAGTCTTGCTTGCCAGTACTTGGATGTACTGACCCCGTTGGGGCTGTGGTTTACGCAGACTACGACTACGGCTACGATGACCACCAGGATGGCTACTTCGTGGAGTTTGACGAGACTGCAGACGAGTAGTTAGCTGGACCAGGGCTGGATCCAGGACCTACGTGGATGGGCTTCGTCTTCTTTATTTTCTCCGGCTTCTTAAGCCTGTTGGATTTGTCTGTACCCAGACACCTTTGATTGCTTCCGCTTTATGTAATGAATGCTATGTTGGGACATGTGTCCTCTGGATGATTGTATTTGCTATCTCTGCCTTAGGGAAGGCCATTTGCAACCTTATTTCAATCTTTTGTGTCTTAGAGATATGTTGTGATCATCATTCGTTCAAAGCTGTTGACGTACAGTGCGTGATTGATATGAAGTACGTCGACAGTAGTGCCTATGACTTCTAGTGGATAGTTTACACCGACGGTGGAATAGCAGGGCTTGTGTTGTCGCTCATAAGCGCAGGCCTACCAGGAAGCTGGGACGTGGGAGCAGTTATGCCCCATAATCCAAGCACCTGCTATCCAGTTCGTACGATGAGTATCCCTTAGAAGCCAGGGTGCGACAAATGGTATCAGAGCCTGTCTGCCTGTAGGATCCCTTTTTACTGGTCGCAGTTGAGTCTAGAAACTATTTTGTAGCTATACAGGAAAAATGAAACGTGAGAGTAGGAATTCTGCCATTTTTCTTCTTTCCCCACCCACCCACCCTTTTTCTGGTCAGGAAGTGCAACGTTGTTTTCTGTTCTCACCTAAACTTTCAAGTTAGGATTTCACGTGTTTTGGGTTCTCTGTAGTACCTCAGGAGTTTTTTTTGGTCTCGAGTTTCCCGATGTTGCTTCAATATCCTGTTCTTTTCAACATCCTTATCGTCCGTTGAACCTTGTTGTTGTTTTCCACTTCAATTCTTCTACCGGAGTCTAATCAAAACCTTCCCCGATCATCTGCAGATGGATCTCAGGTTCTACCCGCAGGTGGTTCGGATGACTCGCTGTGAGAGCACCGCCGGTTATCCGGAGATGCTGAGAGACATGGTTACCTATCTGGGGTTCCATTGGGCACCAGAGTACCAGGTCTACGAGCAGCAGCGAGAGTTTGACCAGACCTGCTACCGGGCTATCGTCTACATTCTGTCGGATGATGGCAGGAGCATTGCCCACCGCTACGAGGCAGTAGGTTCCACAGTGGATATGGCCGTGCAGCAGGCAGCGTATGTGAGTCTCACCGTTCTCCGTGCTGACTACTGGGGGTTTGATGATTCCATCTATCGTCACATCCCCCGTGGTTACATCACGGCAGCGGGAGTTCACTTCACTATCCAACTATCCATGGATACCTACGAGTCTGATAGCTCCAGGCTGTACACCACTGCCCAGTTCGTGAGCACGCCAGTGTTTCCGCACTTTCTCAGGAGTTAGCCTCAGTCAGGGAGCAGCTCTATCTGGCGTTGACCCGTCTGGCGACGTACACCACAGACTTCGTTGGAGACGAGCGCTTTGCACGTTTCACTCAGCCAGCTGGGTTTCCGCTGCCAGATGCTGGAGTTTACGAGCCGATCAGAGGCCCACTTCTCGACCTCGGAGCTGGTTACACAGGGATTCCCCGCTATGGAGCACAGGGAGACGACGCTTTCTACTTCACCACACCGAGAGTTGCTCTCAGGGCAGTTCCTATCTACAGAGATCGTCGTGATACCTATTTCCGGGGGATTCCTCCGCACCGTATCTCTCGTCGTACTACTCACCGCCGTCCTGCGTGATGAGCATGGGAGTACCGATGTATCCGTTCCTAGCTATGTTTAGTTATCCTTGTCTTTCGAACCATGTGTTGGTCTGTTGGATATTCTGATGTATTTGAACATGTGATGATATACCTGTTGGTTATCTATTCATGCGTCGGAATAATCTATCTTTCGGTTACCAAGTCTATCCTTTTCTGTTGTTGTGCTAAAATGAATTTCTGTTCAGGATGCCTCCAACCAGGAACAACCCGCCTCCGCCACCACCAATGGGGGAACTGTTAGCTCAGATGACCCAAGTGGTGACACAGATGGCCCAGATCCAGGCTAACCAGCACCACAACCAGAATGCTCCAAGGGTCACCATCAAGGACTTCCTCAGCTTGGGCCCAAAAGCTTTCGTGGCAACACGTGAGCCCCTGGATGCTGATGACTGGATCCGTGACGTAGCAAGAGCTCTGGAGATTGCTCATGTTGCGGAAGAGGATAAGGTCAAGTATGCCACCTACCTACTGAAGGGTCAGGCAGCGACTTGGTGGGAGAACTACCAGACAATGAGAGCTGGCTATCCTATCACCTGGGGCTGTTTCAAGGATGCCTTCCTGAAGCACCACATCCCAGATGGTCTCATGGAAAGGATGCGTGAGGAATTCTGCTCTCTCAAACAGGGCAAGCTGGACGTCCTCGGCTACCAGAACGAGTTCAATCGTCTCGCTCGGTACGCTGGTGACGAAGTGTCCACTGAAGCCAAGAAGATGGCAAGGTTCCGCCGAGGTTTTAACCCGGACCTGAAGTACGCTCTCACCAACATCAAGTGCAAGGACTTTGTGGAGCTCGTGAACACCGCGCTCAATGAGGAGAATGGGCGCAAGGCGTTCGAAGAGTCGCGCAAGCACTCGCGTGAGGGGGGTTCCTCCTCCAACATGACCACCCCTCCGCAGAAGCGCCGCATCTGGGTGCCAAATGGTGCTGTCACTCGGGCTCCAAATGCCCAAGATTCTCCAGGCTTTGGTCCCCGCCCACCCAACCCATCTCAGATGCAGGGTCAGAGGATTTCAATGGGGCAGCCAAGGCCAGGTCCTCCTCGTGTCGTCACTTGCTTCAAGTGCAAGGAGACTGGACACTACGCTGATAAGTGCACTCAGAAGCAGCTACCCCTACCTCCTCGCCCCAACACCAACCAGGCAATGGTTCGTGCTCCCCCGGCTAAAGCCTTCAACTCCAACAACATGCCTGTCGGGAGGACCGCGAGGGTGAACCATATCAAGGCCGACAAAGCTGAGGAAGCTGCTGACGTCGTTCTCGGTATATTACCCGTAAACTCTATTCCAGCTAAAGTGTTGTTTGATACTGGAGCATCGCATTCGTTTGTGTCAAATATCTTTGCTACAACGTACAATTTAGCTCTGGTTCCGCTAAGCAATAAAATCTATGTGCACTCTCCGGGAACTAAAATGATTACTTCCAAGATAAGCATGGACAATCAGATCCTAATTGGAGGTCGCATATTCCTTGCTTCACTCATGTTGCTGGGAAATTCTGACATTGATGTCATTCTGGGTATGGATTGGTTGAAGACCCACAAAGCTAAAATTGACTGTGTTCAAAAGTCAATAACTCTCTCCCACACTTCAGGCCAGATAGTCTATTCTCCATATGGATCAAGTTCTGTTCAGCTGTTCAACCTCGATGCCAAACCCCTTCCTGCAATTGAAAATGTTCCGGTGGTTTGTGAATTCCCTGACGTCTTTCCAGAAGAGTTGCCAGGGATGCCTCCGGACAGAGCAGTTGAGTTCGTGATCTAGCTTGAGCCAGGTACTGCTCCAATCTCTAAGCATCCATATAAGATAGCTCCTCCTGAACTGAAATTGTTGAAGGAGCAAATCGATATGTACATGGACAAAGGTTACATTCAGCCTAGTTCCTCCGCTTGGGGTTGACCAACTCTGTTTGTTGCCAAGAAGGATCAAACAAAAAGACTCGTGGTTGACTATCGCCTCTCAACGAGAAAACCATCAAGAACAAGTATCCACTTCATCGTATCGATGATCTTTTTGATCAACTTGCTGGAGCCTCAATATTCTCAAAGTTGGACTTGAGGATGGGTTACCATCAGATAAAGATCAGAAAGGAAGATATTCCTAAGACAGCTTTCACCACTCGGTACGGTCTATATGAATACACCGTCATGTCCTTTGGTCTAACCAATGCACCGGCAACGTTCTCAAGACTCATGAATTCTGTCTTCCATGAATACCTCGACAAGTTCGTTGTGGTATATCTTGATGACATTCTAGTACTCAAAATCCGAGGAAGAGCATGGAGAACACCTTCGTCTCACTCTCATGAAACTTCGCGAGCATCGTCTGTATGCCAAGTTTTCCAAATGTGAGTTCTGGATTCCAGAAGTTGCATATCTTGGTCATATCATCTCTGCCAAAGGCATTGCCATTGATCCTGAAAAGGTTAAGGCAATTGTTGACTGGAAACCCCCTAAGACGGTGAAGCAAGTTAGAAGTTTTCTTGGCTTGGCTAGCTATTGCCATCGTTTCGTCCAAAACTTTTCCAAGATTGCCAAACCTCTCACTGATCTCACAAAGAAGGACAAAAAGTTCGTTTGGACTCCACAATGTGATGAGAGTTTCAACCTCCTGAAGACTAAACTCACCTCCACCCCAGTTCTGGTTGGCCCAGATACTACCAAACCTTTCCAGATATTCTGTGATGCATCTCTCCAAGGCCTAGGAGCAGTTCTTATGAAAGAACGTCAAGTTGTGGCTTATGCTTCACGTCAGTTGAACCCACATGAGAAAAACTATCCCACACATGATCTTGAACTTGCAGCAGTTGTGTTTGCCCTTAAGAAATGGAGAAAATACTTGTTGGGTAACAAAACTGAAATCTTTTCCGATCACAAGAGTCTGAAATACATCTTCACTCAGCCAGATCTGAACCTCAGGCAAAGGAGATGGATTGAGAAGATTAAAGACTTTGATCTCACCATTTCTTACACTCCAGGCAAGGCTAATGTTATGGCCGACGCTCTCAGTCGCAAATCCTATTGCAATAATCTCATGATCATGGAAAGCCAACCTCCACTTCATGAAGAATTCCAGAAGCTGAACCTTGGTCTTGTCCCTGAAGGATACCTTGCTAGCTTGACAGCCAGTCCAACTCTCGAGGACAAGATTCGTTCTGAACAACTTCGTGATAATGAAATCAAGAAGATTGTAGAGCACATCAAAGAGGGCAGTGATAAATTCAAGTCCTTCTCAATTGATGACAAGGGAACTGTGTTCTTCGAAGGACGCATTGCAGTTCCTCAGATTCAAAGTCTCAAGGATATCATTCTCAAGGAGGCTCATGAAACTCCTCTATCCATCCACCCTGGAAGTACAAAGATGTACCAGGATCTCAAGACTCTGTATTGGTGGCCTGGCATGAAACGTGAAATTTCTCAATACGTTTCTGAATGTGACGTTTGTCAACGTGTTAAGGCAGTCCATCAGAAAACAGCCGGTCTACTCCAACCTCTGAAAATTCCTGAGTGGAAGTGGGACATGATTGAAATGGACTTCGTTACTGGGTTTCCAAAGTCCAGGAAAGGCAACGATGCAATCTTCGTTGTTATTGATCGTCTCACTAAGGTTGCTCACTTCTATGCTGTAAAGGAAACTATCTCAGCTAGCCAGTTAGCAGAGCTCTACACAGCAAAGATTGTTCCTCTTCATGGTGTTCCATTGGAAATAAGCTCAGACCGGGGAAGTATCTTCACTTCTCATTTCTGGAAGAGTTTTCAAGAAGCTTTGGGCACCAAACTTCTGTTCAGCACAGCTTATCACCCTCAGTCTCAGGGGCAAGTCGAAAGAGTCAATCAGATTCTCGAGGATATGCTCAGAGCATGTGGTCTCTCCTTTGGCATGAAATGGGAGGATTGCCTTCCATATGCTGAATTCTCCTACAACAACAGCTACCAGGCAAGCCTAGGTATGGCACCATTTGAGGCACTGTATGGTCGCAGATGCAGGAGTCCAATCAATTGGTCTGGAGCTGGTGAACGTTCACTTTTAGGCCCTGACATTGTTAAGGAAGCCGAGGAGAAAGTTCGTATCATTCGTGACAACCTCAGGATTGCTCAATCTCGTCAGAAGAGCTATTATGATAGCAAGCACAGGGATATGATCTATGCACCTGGTGATAAGGCATATCTCCGTGTAACTCCCCTCAGAGGCACTCATCGTTTTGGTGTGAAAGGAAAGCTTGCACCAAGATACATTGGTCCCTTCAACATTCTCTCAAGGCATGCAGAAAATGCTTATCGTCTTGAACTTCCAGAAAAACTATCCAAAGTGCACGATGTGTTCCACGTGTCACAACTCAAGAAGTGTTTCAAAGATCCAGATCGTGCAGTTGACATGATTCCATTGAACTGCAAGATGATCTATCTTATGAGGAGCACCCTCGTATTCTCGATGAGACCGAGCGTAAGACTCGCAACAAGAGCACCAAGTTCTTGAAAGTCCAATGGTCGCATCATTCTGATAAAGAGGCAACGTGGGAGACGAAGAGATCTTCGCAAGAAGTATCCGGACCTTTTCATCTCTCAGTAAGGAATCTCGGGGCGCGATTCCTTCAAGGGGGGGCGTTTTGTAACATCCCAAGTATGAAACATCCCTTAGAATGTTTGATTTATTGTTTTATTTCAAGCAATGCATCATGTCATCATTTCATTGCATTTGTTTTATTATTGTTTGCATTGTTACTATTTGTTTTGCATCTGTTTTATCCTATTTTCTTAATCAAACTCAAACAAATTTCAAATGGGTTTTTCAACTTGCTCTGTTACAACTTTTGGAATAAAAAAAACAAATAAAAACAACCATTTTATTCTTGTTTTTCACTTATTAAATTGTTGGTTTAATCAAACCATTAATCCAATCAAATAATTTTCTAAATCATTTCAAATTTAAACCAATTCTCAAAATCAGTACCTTTTTGAATCCATAAAGTCACCACACTTTTGTATTCTTTAAATCACTTTAAAAACCCTAGGGGAAACCCTATTGAATTACTTTGTTTTTCTAATATTAAGTAATATTGGAAATTTCAATCATTTTGGTTCAATTTTCAAACAGCAAGCAAATGTTTGAATTTTTGAAAACAGAATCCACCAAGTGTTTGCTTTTGGCCTAAGAAAACTCCCCAAATTTTTTCAAATTTTTCTATAAACTAAAACCTAGCTTTTTCTTCCAAAAGCAAAACTACAAAAAAAAATAAAACAGAAAAAAATAAAAAAAGGGAGCAAACCTCAGCGCGCGCGCGACACCTAGCTACCCCAGCCCAACCTATCTGCCGCGCGCGCCAGCCCAGCCCAACTAAACCCCCCGTACCGCTTGGAGATTCGTGCTGCCCCTTCTTTCTGAAGTACGGCAGCATCCCTGAGCGCCACCGCACCCCGCGCACGACTCCGGCGGCCCCCGTCGCTCTCCCGTGCCTATAAGAAGCCCCTAGCCCCTGGAAGCAACCTAGAGCCTAGGTTTCCCCATCCCATCGCGATCGCCGCCAATTCCTCTCTCTGTCGCGTCCCCTCCTCTCTGTCTGATCACCGGAGGCCGCCGCAACTGAAATCCTGCACGCCGCCGTCGCCATGGACACCCACGCTCCCACCTAGTAGCTGCAAGCGAGTTATCTATCCTTCCTCTACCTGCTGGACACCTAACCGCCACGGGTAAGCCGATGTTTCGCCGCCGCGATCCTTCTTCCTCTCCGGCCACCGTGCCATGTTTCTGAACCCGAGCTTCCCGTCGCCGTTGCAGAGCTCATCGACCACGATCGCTTGCTGGAATCATCAGACCACCTCTTCCTCTCCACGTTCTGGACACCGGAGCCACGCCGCAGAGCCACCACATCCTCACCGCCGTCCAGGGCTTGGCCGCCGTCGAGCTCGTCGCAGTCCTCTGCATCCACGACACCACGGTGAGCTCCACCATCTCCAATCCCTCCCTCTGTTGATCCGCTACTGCACCGTGCGCGCATCCGCGTCCATCACACGCGCACACCTCACACACAGCGAGCACGGCCGTGTTTTCCCCGCCGGTGAGGTTCTGTCAGTCGAGCACGCTGTGGTTCGTCAGTTAAAAATTCAGTCTTTGCGCGGAACTGAACGATATCCTACCTGCGTCTGCTACTCTGTCGAAACTGACGGAGTAGCGCAGTGGCAATGCCTCTGTGCGCGCAGGGGGTGGTCGCGGGTTCGATTCCGCGCTGCCCCGGGAGAAAATCCCCCCTTTTTGATCCTCTCGCTGACAGGGAGGGCCCCCTGTCAGCGTCTCACTCTGCCACGCATGCACACAAGGCCACGGGGCCCACTGGCAGCGTGTGGGTACGCTTCCAGTGCGGTAACAAATGTTTAAAACAAGTCTGTTTTATTTTCTGTTTCTTTTAAATAGCAGAATAAAGCAATAAACTTTAAAATTCAATAACTTTTAAACCATAAGTCTAATAAATAAAACTTGTGTATGTTTATTGCTCCAAATTTCATAAACTTTCCAATTATTCCATTTGTGTTCTGTTTTGAGTTTTCAAAATACATTTAAAATTCAAATTTGAATAATTCAAATGTAATTTGCACTAATTCATAAATAATTCATACTAATTCCAAATAATACAAATAAAATATGGTTTTCACACCTTTTTGAATGTTCTATTCAAATATAAAATTTGTTCCATTATTTGAATAATTTATATTGCCCAAATAATTTAATACTTGTTTAATTCAATTAAAATTGATAAAATCATAACTTGCTTAATATAAAATATTTTTGAACA
This sequence comes from Alopecurus myosuroides, assembly GCA_028641055.1. Taxonomy (NCBI): domain Eukaryota; kingdom Viridiplantae; phylum Streptophyta; class Magnoliopsida; order Poales; family Poaceae; genus Alopecurus; species Alopecurus myosuroides. The sequence continues at coordinate 692,052,046 of CM054057.1, forward strand.
TGCAAATTATGTTTTTAAACCACCAAAGTGTGAACTTTTCAAATGAGAATTTGAATTTATGGTTTGAACAAATAAAATTCAAATAATATTCAAACTTGTTTTAAATTCAAATAAAACTTGTTTAATATTGTTTAATTCATAATTAAATTATCCTAACTCCTATTTCAACATGTGAAACATGTAATCCAACTAAAATTTGATGTTCTTTTCAAATATAAATTTTGTTAATTGTTTTGCACACTTTAAATTGGTGAAAACAATAATTGTATATGTGGCATGTTTAAGTAACCAAATTTTCCAAACTTAATAAATAGTTTCCAAACTTGTTTTATTTCCTTTTCCTTTGCATCTATCATTGTTATTTATTGTTATCTGTTGTTATCTTGTCATCATCATCATGCATGCATCATGATAACAACTATCACATAATAAATAATGGTAAATCATTTGTTTCCACTTATTTTCAATGGATCTTTCCATATGCAACCCTTGCATATGGGTCCATTTAATTTGTGCTATCATGTTAGTCAGTTTATTTTGCTGCAACTATTAACTTGTCATGCATCATCTTGATTGTGCACAATGCCATGGCAATGATTGTTTACATTCCTGTTTTGTTTGTTTGCTTCTTCTCGAATAGACGACGACGTTGAGGCAGACGACCTTTACAGCACCCCTTCTGAGGATCTAGCTCAGTACCCAGCTGTTGAGTTTGTAGGCAAGTTATCACTCACATGAACCATTGTGTTCCTTTCAACCCTGGTTACCGATGCTTTCCGTTGTCTATATCTTGCTAGCCTTAGTGGTAGATGTTTCTGTTACGAACCTATCACATGAATCCTTTAACCCTGAATATTGCCTCATCACCCCTCCTACAACCCCATTGATTGAGCCAGTGTCTTACTAGCATGCTTAGGTTGTTTTTCTCGAGTCTGTTACCCGTTACTTTCAGTTACTATATCTTTACTATGTTCTGGGGGCTCGATGTTTAATCAATCAATCAATCATGCTAATGTTATTACTGTTAATAATAATTTGATGATAAGGCACCGGCAGGAGGCCCTGTGTGGTTTTGAGGCCTGCTAGTGTCGACCTAATAGGAAAAGGGTCTTGTCTACTGGTCCATGATGAGCGCACTACCGCATGTGGGAAGCGAGTATGGGCGCCCCCCTCAATTTGATTCGATTCGCATCTCGTCCAATCATCTCATTTAGTTCGTGCTTTCTATTTGCCGCATGCATGTTTTTGCGAGCCCAGCGCAGGGTGGAACTTTTGTAGTCGGCATATAGGGGGACACGGTCTTAGAGTGCTATGAGGGTCCCTTTTCTTCGGGGCTTGATTAGCCGTGCGCCCAAGGTGCTTTGGGCTTGATGCGGAGAAGAGTTGAGTGTTGAGTGCCCCGCTTGGTGGGAGGCATCCCATCTGGCGGGTTATTCATACGTGTACGGCCAAATTGGTGCAACCTGCAGGGATAATCTTCTCGAGAAGCCGTGTTTTCCGCGGTTATGGATTACTTGGTGAAAGTACTGGCTAACAAGTACTCAGGACAACTTAAACCTAATGATTCACTATCTCACACCCCATGATTAACAATTTGACTAGTAATAGGATTATTGTCACAATAATTTGATTCATCTTAATCCAACTGTGTGAGTTATCCTCGGATTGCTTCTTTGGATAAGGGACGAGATCCAGGATGGGTTTGTTTGAAGTTATCTTTCAGTTGGTTACAACACTCGATCTTATCCCCTTTCTGATACTTGGAAATGATAGAATCTCTGTAGTTGGTTAGCGCAGCCAGTTGCAGCATCTTATATATCCCCTTCTTTCCGTTGAACCAAGTCATCTGTGCTGGTGTTGACGGGTTATACTTTGGTGAACTGTGAGTCTTGCTTGCCAGTACTTGGATGTACTGACCCCGTTGGGGCTGTGGTTTACGCAGACTACGACTACGGCTACGATGACCACCAGGATGGCTACTTCGTGGAGTTTGACGAGACTGCAGACGAGTAGTTAGCTGGACCAGGGCTGGATCCAGGACCTACGTGGATGGGCTTCGTCTTCTTTATTTTCTCCGGCTTCTTAAGCCTGTTGGATTTGTCTGTACCCAGGCACCTTTGATTGCTTCCGCTGATGTAATGAATGCTATGTTGGGACATGTGTCCTCTGGATGATTGTATTTGCTATCTCTGCCTTAGGGAAGGCCATTTGCAACCTTATTTCAATCTTTTGTGTCTTAGAGATATGTTGTGATCATCATTCGTTCAAAGTTGTTGACGTACAGTGTGTGATTGATATGAAGTACGTCGACAGTAGTGCCTATGACTTCTAGTGGATAGTTTACATCGACGGTGGAATAGCAGGGCTTGTGTTGTCGCGCATAAGCGCAGGCCTACCAGGAAGCTGGGACGTGGGAGCAGTTATGCCCCATAATCCAAGCACCTGCTATCCAGTTCGTACGATGAGTATCCCTTAGAAGCCAGGGTGCGACAGCTGGTGGCACTCCTCTTGTGCAGCTCCTTGTGGTTGATGGTGTAGCCCTTGGATCTTCTCTGAATTTGCCTGGCTGAGATCTCATCATCTGGCAAAGTGCCATCTGCTAGAAAGGATAATATGGGCTGAGCCCAACTCGGTATCTCTCGATTAGGGAATACTGGTTCATCCACTTCCATTGGATCAGCTATCATGACTTGATCCGAGTTGGAGACGAGTCCCCGAGTCCCCGAGTACTGAGAAATGATCCCCGAGATGAATGTGACAGTCCCCGGGTAGATTGAAGCAGTCCCCGGGTTCTCCTTGATGATCCCCTCATGAAACTCCATGGGAACAGCTTCCGAATCCGGCAGAGCCGGGATGAATATTGACTCCGAGCCGTGTGAGGGTTTGATAGATGGTTTTCTCAAGTGTTCCAGGGCAATCCCTGTCGGGATGAATTGCCGAGAAGAGCCCAACTTGGACAGAGCATCCGCAACATCATTTTCAGCTCAGTGGATGTGATGGAATTCACACCCGTCAAAGAACACTACTACAGAAAACATTATAGGAGGCACATATTTTTTTGCCTTCGAGGCGCATATAAAATGCGCCTCCAGCCGCCAAGCCTCGCATATATTGTTATGTGAGGCGCATTTAATGTGCGCCTCCTATACCTGCATATAGGAGGCACAAACACTTGTGTTGTGTGATGTACTTCGTATAAATGAACTTGCATATATTTATGTCGCGATTGATTCAAGTTGATGGTATTCATGGTGATTCCAGTTTCTGGAAATTCTGGAATGGTGTACTGTATTTCTGCCTCTATATACCTGTATATGTGTATTCTGGATTGTGCAGTAATTCTGCAAATTTTTAAAATCGAAAATGTTATAGGAAGCGCATATTGGGAACTATAGGAGGCTCATATGGGGGATATATAGGAGGCTCGTATCGGGGATATATAGGAGGCGCATATGGGGGATATATAGGAGGCGCATTTCTGAATATGCGAGGCGCATCTAATATGCGCCTCCTATACCTGCATATAGGAGGCGCATTTATATGCAAGTTCATTTATACGAAGTACATCACACAACACAAGTGTTTGTGCCTCCGATCAAGTACAAGTTCACAATCATGTTACAACTGCGACGACGAATCGAGCTCTAGCTAGCTTAGGTGAGAGTAGAGCTCATAGACTACGATGGATAGCAACAAGGAGATGATGATCACGATGAAGTTGCTCCATTTCTTCCTTCCGTGCCTGCACTTCTCTTCTGCCACCTCTCTTCCGCCACCTCCTCCACTTTTCCTCCACTTCCTCCACTTCTCTTCCGCCACCTCTCTACTCGTATAGCCTTGGTAGAGGTTGCCCGAGAAGGTGCTCACTTGCTTCGCGCAGTTTTCCCACTCCTCGTACACACCTGGAACCCGACCGATGTACACGGCATAGCACTTCTTCGCCATCTCCTACACACACAAAGAAAGATGATATTAGTTACATGTCGGTGGAAATAAATAGCTAAAATAGCTAGCAGTTGACAATATATACGGAGTCATGCATATATATGGGTGCAACAAGATGATCACCGGCACTACGAAGAAAGACCAAAAGAATGCAAACCAAGAATGACTTGGATTCGTGCCTCATACTTAGGTTGGGCACGGAAAATGAAAATGTCGTTGTTTGATCTTATGCGGAAAATAGAATATATGCCTAAATTACTAGTCTACTTGGCACACGAGATCAAACAACAACATTGTCATCACACATAATGCCGCAACACCTTCTAATCATCGGCATTTCGAAGAAAGACAAAAAAAAAGCAAACCACAAGAAATAGATCGGCAACAAACGAATGAAAAGCAACAGAGAGCACTTAGGATAGTTCAAAAAACAAATAAATTACCAGTGCCGCTCACAATTAAGTTTACAACATAGTGATAAAGAGTTTACAACACGATTTCGGAACTAACAGCTAGCTACCTAGCTAATGGAAGCATCAAGACTTCTTCGCCTGTTTTTGAGACGTCGTCGGCTTGTCGGGGCCGGCATGGAGCAAGCCCTTCTTATTGGTCGCCAGAATCATCATGGACCTGTCGTCACCCTACATCGCCAAGCGTTCGTCTATGACTCTATTGGGCGGTTAATTGCCAGCGTAGAACATGCCCCCGGATCTGACGACTCAGTTATGCACGAGAGTCGCGATATCCTCCCGGATCTCGAAGAAGGCCTACCTGAGAGCTGGATCTGGCATGGTTGCAAGCCTTTCACCCCACTTGACGACGTCATTTGGCAGCGTTAGCAGCTCCATCTCATGGATGTACTGCTTCATGTGGTAAAGGGCGTAGAAGGCATCCTTCTTGTTGTTTGCCGGCTGCTTGGCGTAGGGGAACTTCATCAGCTGCTTGAAGACGTGCGCGCCGAACCTTACATGAGGCGTTTCCGGTGGCGTGCCTCCCTGAGCGACTTAGGCGGCGAGAGCACCATCAAACACAGTCTTGACCTTTTTGCCCTTGCGACGATAATGTCTATTCTGTGTTTTCGTCTCCTCTTGCTCCTTATCATCCTCCTCCTCGTCATCATTAGATGGTGGTTGAAGCTCACTCCTGATGCCCATATGCTTCAGGTCGTTCCTTGCCTTTGGCCCATCTTTGGTCTTGTCGGTGTTAAGAAGGGTGGAAAGCAGACTCTCGCCAATGTTCTTCTTTATATGCATGATATCAAGGCTATGAGCCACGGAAGGATATACCAGTATGGCAAGTCCCAGAAAACAGAACTCGCCTTCCATACCATCAGCAGCGGCTCTGGCTTCTTGTGGGTCTTTCCCGGCGCAGGGCACTCCCAGTTATTCAACAGGTCACAGATTTCCGCGCCGCTCCTCTGGTCCGGTTTTTCTCGGCGCTCGACCATCCCATCGAACAGATGTGCTAGCTTTCTCCATTGGTGATTCGGGGGAAGCCCCACCTCCGAGTCCCGAGGTACACGGTTTTCCCGGACCCAGGATCTTTCTTTAGCTGGTGGTACGTTGTATTATCTAACGCACCCATAGAATCCTTGGGTCACCTGGCCCGATAAGTATCCGTAACCGGGATAGTCCTGCACCGTCGTGATCACCGCCGCTATCATGTCGAAGTAGTCCTGTCTCGAGGCATCCCACGTACGGGCTCCTTCTTCCCACAATGTGGCCAGCTCCTCTTTCAACAGCGTAAGATACATATTGATGTCTGTGCCGGGTTGTTTCGGCCCTTGAACCAGCATACTCATGGTTACGTACTTCTTCTTCATGCAGAGCCAGGGGAGGTTGTAGATCCATACATACACGGGCCAGGTGTTGTACGTGCTGCTCTAGCTTCGAAACGGATTGAGCCCGTCGGTGCTCACGCCCAGCCTTAGGTTCTTTGACTCTTTCCCGAAATGATGGTAATATTGGAGGTCCAACGCCTTCCACTGGCAAGCATCCGAAGGGTGGCTCAGCATTTCCTCCTTCTCCGGATCATCGTCCTCCGTCCTCTTTCTCTCCGCGTGCCAGCGCATGAGCTCTGCTTCCTTAAGGTCCGTGAAATACCGCTGCAGACAAGGAGTTAGAGGAAAGTACCACACCACCTTTCTAGGAGCTTTCTTGCTCCCCATCTTGTATCGAGAGGCCTTGCACACCGGGCACGCGGTCTTCTCCGCGTCCTCGCCCCGGTAGATGATGCAATCATTTATGCAAACGTGGTATTTCACGTGCGGTAGATTGAGAGGGCACACGAGTTTCTTGGCCTCGGCGATACCATTCGGACACGTTTTCCCCTTCTTTGGAAGAATATCATGCCAGAATCCCATGATGTCGTCGAAGGATTCGTCGGTCATTTTGTGTTCGCCTTCATCTCCAGAGCCCTGAGCGTTACATTCAGACGGGTATCCTCGTCGTTGCATCCGTCATACAATGGAGTGACCGCGTCTTTCTCCACTTGCGCAAGCTTAGCTTTCTCTCTGGCGGCGGCTCTGGTGTTACTCGTCTTCTTGAGAAGCAGATCTTGGTAATGAGGGTCTCGCAGCCAGCTCGAATCATGGCAGGCGCCGCCTTGATCATCCTCGTGTCCATGGCCGGTGTAACGCCCGGGGGTTTTCCCCAATTAGATTTGTTTTTTTTTCCTTTGTGCATCATCATGCTTCATGCATCATATCACATGGAACAAATATAATTATGTTCTAAAATATTTTAAATGGTCAAAAACTATTTTCTAAATCTCCAAATCACTTGTTTTTATTTTTCCGAAATAATTAATAGAAAAAAAGGTTTTTGTGGGGAGGCAGCCCGTGGCCAGCCCAGCCCCGTATCCACTTCCAGCCCACCTTTCTGCTTATCTTCATCCTCCTGTACCGCAGACCATCGGAGGCATCCACGTAGCCATACCCACTGATGTGACGGTGGACGGGAGCCTCCACCTCCATAAAACCATCACCTGCACCCTCTCCTGCCTGCCCTAGAGTTTCTCCCTCCCCTTCTGCCGCCGCTCTCTCCCTCCCTCTGCTTCTTTGTTTCTCTGAACTTTCTGAACCGAGGGAGAGCCTCCATAGCCAGAATTGGAGCTTCGTTTTATGGGCAGTGTGGGTGTTGTGCAAGACCGGTGAGGGTGGGAATGGAACCGCCAGGTTGTCTTCATCGTCCCCGCTGCAGATCGACAGCCGAATCCTCCTGGAACGCCGCCGACGAGTCCTTCTTCCTCCTCCGTTCGTGAACCGTCAGCGACAGGCTCGGCACAGCCACCACTTCAACGGCCCCTTCAACCTCGTCGTTGAGCCTCTCATGGTGAGCACTGCCTCCGGGATTCGTTCCCCTACCCTACCTTGCTCTGTGTGCGCGCCATCGAGCGGCACAGTCACGTCGTCCCGCTGCAGGTCGTCTTCCTCCCATCCGTTGGAAATCTGAATCCATGTTCCAAAATTTCAGTTAACGCCTGTCTGCTACCTCTTCTACAATCGAACTCCAGAACCATCACAATGACCTTGGTAGCCTAGTGGCAAGTCATGTGATCGTCTAGCTGCAGTCCAAAGTTCGAAATCCTCACTGCCTCTTCTTTTATTCTGCTGTTCTTTTACCACCGGGAACCAGCAGCACTCACTGTCGTTCGTTGTCGTGGTGGCATATGAAGCCTAAGCCTGATTTTTTCTGTCCAAAAATTCAGTTAACCGGGCTCTGTTTATCTCTTAATCGATACGATCTGTATTCAGCCAACAATGATAACACAGTCCAGTGGTTATTCACGAGATCCTTTTCCTGGGAGGTCTCGGGTTCAATTCTCGTCGAAGGTGAAAACGATTTTCCTTCCTTTCACCTATAAACGGATCTGTTATACATCACACTGGCTCAGCTAGCCCAGCGTCTGTTCCTTCCATTTGCCCCTAGACTAGAAAATCCCTGGTTCAAATCCTAGCTCTAGCATTTCTTTTCCTTGCCTTCTTTTTATCTATTCCATAACTCCAAAGAATACAAACTTTATGTCTATTTTGATAAACCTATGATTAATTGTTGAGATTCCGATTCCACTTAAATTGGGTAAGTTGCGTCCCCGCATGTCATGCATGCATATCTTGATCATGCTGAATCTTTTGCCGTAGTAGTAAATATTGCATCCGCTGTTTCTTCTAGTGCTTTGCTTCTTCGCGGATAGGACGTTGAGATGATGCGAGCACCGACAAGTTCTTCTTCCTCTACAAGCTGAAATTCCAGGCAAGCTTTACTCACTTGCTACCTATGGCTGCCGTTCATCACTTGTTACCGATTGTTTCCGTTGTCTTTATTCTAGCCTTATGATTCGATGCTTGTGTCTCGATCCTATCATATGTTTACCTTGCAGACATGATATAGCCTTTCTTCCACTTCCTATTAACTGTTGTTTGTTTACTTTGTTGGCCCTCGTGTCGTAGTTGCATGCTTAGTGTTGTTTGCGCCCGCGTCTTGTTCTTCTTTGTCCCGTCACATGTTTAGTATGATAGTTGGGTTTCAACTTAATCAACATCATGTTAATGTTTGGGGTAATAATAATTTGATGATAAGGCACCGGCAGGAGGCCCAGCGTGGTTTTGGAGCCTGCTAGTGTCGAACTTAGGAAAAGGGTCTTGTCTACTGATCCATGATGAGCGCGCTAACCGCATGTGGGTGGATAGTATGGGCACTCCCCTTGATTTAGTACTAGAACTGCTATTCATCCAGGGGCCACACTTAGTTCGGGCTTTCCATTTGGCACGATAACTTGCAGGTACGAGCTCGTGGTGCTACGGTGACCTGATGTAGTCGTTGCGGTTAGGGAGACACGTTCTTAGAGTGTTATGAAGGTCCGTATATCGGGGTGGAATAACCGTGCACTCAAATTTTCCCGTGGTGCCTTGGATGTGCAGTGGTGATAGGAAAGGTCGAGTTGAGATATCCTGCCTTTGTGGTTGTGGATTGATCGAACGTGTACGGGTACTGTAGCGCACCCTGCAGGGATAAATCTTCTCGAGAAGCCGTGTTGTCCGTGGTTATGTGGCAACTTGTGAAAGTGCTGGCTAACAAGTACTCAGATAATTTACACTTAATGATGATAACTTGAATAGTAAGATAGATATATCTTCACCATATTATAAATGTCATCTTAATCAACCGTGTGAGTTTTTCTTGGGTTACCTCCTGCATTGGTTGAGGGGGGTTAACCCTGGATGAGTATTGTTTTTGGTGAGTAGTTATAGTTGGTTTCGTCGCGCTCTCTCATCCCTTTCTAATAGACGAGAGTTGTAGCGCGTCTTTGTAGATTGCTTAGTGCTACCCGCTGCCGCTTCATTACAACAACTCCTTCCTTTGTACCCAAAGTATTTGTATCTTGTGATGATTGGTTGCACTGGTATATTGTGAGTATTGCTTTTCGCCTGCTGGTACCTTCAAGTACTGACCCCATGATTCGGGGCTGTATTCACAATGCAGTCAGCAGGTTTGAAGTTGACGACGTTAGCTTGGGAATCCCTCCAGCTTGGCGTGGGCAGGGATTGGACGCCATCGGTTATCTTCAGGACTCTTAGTCCAATTTGTATCTTGTCCGTAGTCGGATACTATTTCGTCTTCCGTTGTTATTTGGATCGTTGTATTGTATCAGCTGTATTCTTGACTCGTTTGAGTCGTCTTGTATATATCTCTTCTGTTTTTGTTGTGGATTATTCGTGAACTGTTGTAATGATTACCGAAAGTTGACAACCCGGGATCGGTATTATGCGGATTCTGGCGGGAACGCTAAAATCCCCATAGTACCCTATCCGAGGGGCGTCACAGCCGGCTCCACCCTGATCATCCTTGTTCCCATGCCCGGCGCCACCCTGATGATCATCTTCATGATCGCCATCACCTGCCCCGCCGCTGGCGTCCATATCTTCACCGTTATTGACATCCTCCTCGTCACCATTTTCGCCATCACATATCCAACGAGTGTAGCCATCCATGAAATCACGTCGGAGCAGGTGCGACTCCAGCAATCCGGAATCGTGCCTTATCAGGAACATCAACTTGTAGTCGCGACGCGGACATCGTATCTCCGTCTTGTTTGCGCGTGCCATGTCGGCCCTCGCGCATGTCATCCACCTATCCACGAGGGCTTTGTTCACCAGTTGTCGGACCATGGTCTCCTGCGCGGTACAAAAGACCAAGAAGAACATAATTAGAGCATATATGGACGTGGATCTCGCCGGAAAAATTCGGCATGACGTCCCCTAAAAAAGAGGACATCCGCGAGTGCCAGAAATTCGTCGGGAAAGAAATGAATCGACTTCCCGGCGAAACCTTGGCATCTTAAAATGAAATCCCTGCACAAAAAGAAACACCATACACACAATCACATAGTCGGTGCCGCCGACAACGCACATACATGCAAGAAACTCCTTCATGCTTCCTCCAACAACGGTTTGCGCAAGAGAGACGGCCGGGAAATAAAGGGACATGTTGTAGATCTAGAGGAGTAAGAGACTTCACTTACATATGGGGGTAAACCAAGGGAGGTTGAGCAAGCTCCTATGGTGAATTAATGGGGGGAAATGAGGTGAGGAGGAGGTTGGGGACGAGCAGATCTAGGTTTGGTGAGGAGGAAGAAGTGAGGCATCTGAGTGGGGTGATCGTGTCTCCCATGTGCCAAAAAGCAGCAAAAAAATCATGCTGCATATCATAGGAGGCGCATTTCTCTCAATACGCGCCTCCTATACCTCCAAATATAGGAGGCACATTTCCAAAATATGCGCCTCGCCTTCGCGGCCACCGACGCCACCCAGGCCCACACAAACTATACGAGGCGCATTATGTAAAAGTGTGCCTCCTATACATACTTTATAGGAGGCGCATAAGTCCCCATGCGCCTCGCATAACCTGGGGCTTGGAGGCTGTGGTCCCCACATGAAGTATACAAGGTGCATATTTTGGAAATGCGCCTCCTATATATGCATTATAGGAGGCACATCTTGTTTGTGCTCCTCGCATAATATATAGGAGGCACATTTTGCCAATATGCGCCTCGAGCCCTCATTTCCTCCTATAGGCTTTTCTCTAGTAGTGGAATCCGGACATATTTTGGACGAGGAACCGATAAGATGTCATGTTGGCATCCAATGCGTCCCAAGTCCCCGAGGCTTGTTGGACCACTAGGTCCGAGTCGCCATAGCATATAATCCGCCGAATACCAACTTTCTTGGACACTTTCAGTCCGTGGACCAGGGCCGCGTACTCAGCAACATTATTGGACGCCGCAAAGTGGAGCTGGTCCCGCATGGGTGAGGTGAGCACAACGCCGGCACCGAGTCCCTCTTTCACCTTAGAGCCATTGAAATCTATTCGCCAGAAATTTGTTTCCAGCAAAGGAGGCTCATACTGCATTTCGGCCCAATACACAAAGAAAATCCGCCAGGGCCTGGGATTTAATAACTTCTCTTCTCGCATACATCAGGGTGTAAGCGGCTAGCTCAATTGCCCACTTGGCTACCCGGCCGCTTGCATCCTTATTGCCCATAATCTCCGAGATGGGCGCAGTGCTCACCACCGTAATTGGATGCTCTTGGAAATAGTGTTCGAGTTTCTTGGCGCCCTGGTAGACTCCATATGTCATCTTCTGATAATGAGGATAATTTTTCTTGGACCTGGATAGCACCTCACTGAGATAATATACCGGCCTCTGCACCGATTTGCCTTCTTCTTCTCGCTCCACAACTACCACCACACTCACAACACGGCTGGTAGCTGCAATATAGAGCAGCATTGGCTCTTTAGGCAGAGGAGACGCTAGAACTAGAGCGGTAGCCAGCATGGTCTTGAGCTCCCGGAAAGCCACATCAGCTTGTGGTGTCCAAACGAACTTATCGCTTTTCTTCATGAGCTGGTATAGAGGCAGGGTCTTCTCACCCATCCTCCCAATGAACCGGCTAAGGGAAGCCAGGCACCGGTGAATTTTTGCACATCCTTTAGTGATCTCGGCAAAGCCATGCTCTCAATAGCTTTTATCTCGGAAGGATTGGCTTCAATGCCCCGACTAGACACAAGGAACCGAGTAGCTTCCCGGCCGGGACGCCAAATGTGCACTTGGTCAGATTCAGCTTCATTCGGTACCTCCGCAGATTTGCGAATGTTTCTTCGATGTCACTCAGCAGTGTGTGTTTTTCTTTGGTTTTGATGACTATGTCATCCACATACACCTGCACATTTTTGCCGATCTGCTCGTGCAGGCATTTCTGCATGCATCTCAGGTACGTTTCCCCAGCATTTCTCAATCCAAAACACATAAGACGATAGCAATATGCCCCGTACGGGGTAATGAAAGCAGTCTTTATTTGATCAGTCGGATTTAGTGGAATCTAGTGAAAACGAGAGTAGGCATCAATAAAAGACAAAAGTTCGCACACGGCGGTGGAGTCGATCACCTGATTTATCCGGGGCAGTGGGAACGGGTCCTTGGGGCAGGCCTTGTTCAAGCGGTGTAGTCAATGCACATGCGCCACACTACAGCGACCATGGGGTCGTCCTTCTTCTTCTCAACCATGACCAGATTGGCCAGCCAATCCGGATGTTGTACCTCCATGATGAATCCACTTGCTAACAGCCTTGTGATCTCGTCACCAATGGCTTTTCTTCTTTCCGCCGCAAAGCGGCGCATGGCTTGCTTCACCGGCTTAGCATCCGACGACACATGTAAAGAGTGCTCAACCAACTCCCTAGGGACACCCGGCAGGTCCTGATTGGACCAGGCGAAGAAATCCCGATTCTCACGGAGGAAGTGGATGAGCGCTATTTCCTATTTCTCCTCCAACCTGGCACCAATGATGGCAACACGCTCGGGGAACTCCGGGTCGATCTGCACCTTCTTGGTCTCCTGAGAGGCCTGGAAAGTGGCACCGTACTGAGAGCTTGGCATCCCTGGCATGCCGAGTTGAGATTCTTGGGCCATAGCCACCACCTCATGTATCTTCTTCTTCTCGGCCGCAATGACCATGTACTCGGCTAGACGAGATCTAGCGGATGCACACTCCAGAGAGCGCTTGTAGTCACCCGATATGGTGTTTATGCCGTTGGGACCGGGAAGCTTCATCTTCAAATAGGCCGCATGTGTAGAGGCCATAAACATGGATAGAGTTGGTCTGCCGAGTAGAGCATGGTAGGGGCTCTAGAGATCAACCACCTCAAACTACAAGCACTCAGTACGACAGTTCTCCCTGGTGCCGAAGAGCACATCAATCCAAACCCGGCCGATAGGAGCGAAAGATACGCCGGGTAAGATGCCGTGGAAAGTAGTCGGCTAGGCAGCATCATGTGCTCGGAATATCCGAGATTCTCCATGGTGTCTCGGTACAGGATGTTGATGCTGCTACCATTTTCAATCAGCACCTTGCTGAACTTCACATTCTTCTTGGTCCCAAGGAAGGTTGGGTTCACCACCAAGGCATAGGTACCCGGGTTAGGCATAATCTTGGGATGAACATCCCGGGACCAGACAATATCCTCGTCACACCAATACATGTATTCCGGCACCGCTGGCATCACTGTGTTCACTTCCATCGCACGCCTGCGCATGCTCTTCTTGTCATCCGGCTCGGTGGTGAACACCATGTAACTCTCATGATGCTTCTGATATTGGTTCCGGTCTCCACCACCACCATTTCCATTGTTGTTGTTGTTGTTGTTCCGGTTGAAGTTGTTGTAGTTGCGGTTGTAGTTGCTATTGTTGTTGTTGTAGTTGCGGGCGTTGTTGTTGTTGGCCCCCTGTGCCCCTTGGTTCACATTCTCCCTTCTTTGGTTCTCGGCAGGCCTTGGAGCAGCTGCCCAGATAGGCTGAACATTTGAACCCAAAGCCGGCAGAGGAGGAGGCAACTGGCCAAATCCCTCACTCTTGATCCGGTCCCACCAGCTGCAATGCCGAGAAGTGTGATTGGCTGGCCTACTCGGATGCCGAGTGTGGAAGCTGCACGGCCCATCCCTAATTGACTCAAAGACAAACCTCTGAGTAGCATCTCCGGATTGGTTGGGATCATTGTAGTGCTTGTTGAAGTTCTGGCCCTGGTTCTGGTTTTGCCCATACTGGGTCCCAGCAGTTTTTTGCCTTTGGCTGCTCACGGCAGTGGGCTGATCCGGATCAACCGCAGCCACATGGTTCGATCGGTAGCGGATATCCGGATGGTCATCTCTTCTCTTGTTTCGGTAGTCCTGGCGATTATTTCGCCTACCACCATCATTGCCCTGCTTTCTTCTTCTCGTCTCAAATGAATCGAGCCGAGGCTGAGTTGGGTTGCCGAGTGCATACATATCAACAATCTTGATCGTCTCGGCGAGTGTACTCGGCATCTCCCTCTGCAAGTTTTGCCACAACATGCTACCATGTCAGTAGCCTTGAGTGAACCAGGCAATAGCCTGCGACTCGATCACACCCTCGCAGGTGTTCCTCAAAGTGCTCCACCGAGTAATATACTCTCGGTCTGTCTCCTCTTCCCTCTGCTTGCACGCAGAGAGCTGATGTGGCCTATTCGGCCTCTTGTAAGTGCTCATGAAGTTGCTGATGAAGGCCTCCGAGAAATCAAGCCAGCAATTGATGTTGTCTCTCGGCAGGTTGTTGAGCCAGATGCGGGCTGGGCCCTCCAACATCTGGGGCACATGTCTCACCGCCCATCTGCGGTTACCACCGGCAATGTGCACGGTAGTGACATAGTCATTCAGCCAGTCCTCTGGCTTGGTGCTCCCATCGTACGCCTTGCTTCCTCTTGCCAGCTGGAACTTGGGCACAGCCGGTTCATTCATAAAACTGGGACCAAAACAGAGTGGTCCCGGCGGGCCCGACAACTCCATCTCCTCAGACTGGTAGATCCTGTCCAGTTTGTATCTTGCGTCATTCGGCTGCAGCACCCGTGCCCCCAACCAAGATCCAATTCCTCCATCAGCAGCATATCTCTCATTTTTTTGGTACCAGGCCTGCTCCATTGCCGAATACTCATCATTGTATATATCCTGCCGCGCGGCACCGGATTGGGGAACCGGGTTGACCAAAGCGGCAACGGCCTGCGGCTGAACAACAGGACTTGCGCCGAGTTGAGGCTAAACCGGGTTGGCTACCGGGTGCAGAGATGGACCATCTCGCTTCGCCCTTCTTGATGAACTCGGGCGGCATTATGGCCACCACCTTGAGCAATGTGTTCTTGACCGGGCTGCCGCTCTACAGCTAACTGTTTTCCGGTGACAACTGGATCTTACACCTGGATCTGCTTATGCTTCCCGGAGTACACACTCCAAGATCTCCCACCACCGGGAAGAGGTGAGGAGGCATGTCCTCCGGATCTTGACCCATGCGACTAAACAACATGAGACGCACCAGCTCCGGATTCGCCTTCCGGAAAGCTTCATTCTGCCTGTCAGCTTCAAGAACTAGCTCATTAAGCCGGTCCTGTTGCCTAGAGCGAGCTTCGCCGGATAAGTACGGCAACTCGGCAGCAACTGCCTCTGCGGCTCTAAGTTTCTTGGCAGGAGAGCTATATTTGGGCCTACCAGCCGAGGTCATACTAGCAGACTTGCTAGCAGTTCTACCATCTCTAGCCAACTCGGCGCCTAGGTTGCGGTGAATAATCCCTATCCGACTAGGGTTCTTTGCAACCGGAGTGAAACCATGAGCCCTATTGTACTTATTCTTTTCAAGGTTAAATTCAAGCCTGACCTTTGCCATATCTTGGGCCTCCAGGAGCATGGCCCGGTGCTGCTTCTCGTGCTGCACCCTCCCGGTTGGTAGAAGGAGCCTTGTATCCCGTTGGTTCTGGGGCCTGTCGTATGGCTTGTAACTCGGCCGAGCCGACTCGTCAACAACTTCAGGCGCAGCGGGTGCACCTTTCTTGGTAGCAGGAACCGGTCCAGTCATCATCACCTCCATGCTGCCCGCAGAGCCAGCGTCGGACTTCCCGTGGACGGTGAGAACGGCAGGAGGATCAGCAGCAATAAGCACCACCTCGGGGTACTCGCGGATGACGATGGTGGCGACGTACACCAAATGCGCGTGGAAGCTGACGACAGATCCACCTGCGGGCACGGGCCTGCCGGCCAAATTGCCCGCGTTGTCGATGACGAAGTCGAGGGAGCCGAATATCCCCACGCGCTCCCCCGAGCAAGAAACGGGTCCCGTCCGGATAGAAACCCCAGCAAGCGCCGCTACTGGCCCCACCGTGGGCACCAACTATCGTGGATGGATAAAGACATATGCCATAGGATGGCTTAAGATTGCGGCCGATGGACGCTGTAGGTATCCAGGGAGGGATCGCATGCCTATCGGGCGCGCTCACAACACTGCAAACAACAAGATCTATCCAGGTTCGGGACCCTCGTGTGGAGGTAACACCCCTACTCCTGCCTCTCTCTCTGTATATGTGCATGTCGAGTACAAGAATCCCTCAAGCTCAAGAATCTAGAGGAAGAAGAGCCTCTCTTGCTGTCTCTCTTTCTCTCCTAGTATCACTTCTCTCTTGCTGATCGACCGACCCTCACGCAGGAGGGGAGAGGCCACCTTATATACTGGTGGCCACCTACTAACTCTATGGATACAAGTACGGGTTACGTGACTACACACTGTGCACTACTGCACGCCTCCGGTTCGACGCTGAAAGTCGCCGAAAGTGGTCGCGGTCGGGACGCTGACATGTCCTGTCCCCCTTGTCAGAGACAGGACGTGGCCTCTCCCATACCGCACACTGTACCCACGTATGGATACGCATCATCACGCCTAGTAAGTTGAACCGCACGCCTGTACTGCCCCTGGATATACGGGATCTGCCCAACGGCTCCATTGACTTTGCCTCTGAGTAGAGCGGCACCCTTCTCTATCCAGATCCTCCAAGTGCCACTCGGATGATCCAGCCAAGTACTCAAATCACCTTGGTCTCTTGTTCTTCCTACCGGATAAAGCCAACTTGACAGCTATCCAGCCTGGTACCTTTCTATCCGGCAGGTACCAACTCGGTACGGCCGAACTCGGTAATCAGTACCTCGAGCACCATTTCTACTCAACCTTAACCCTACTCGGGGGTATCCCCCCGACAAGGTTCCAACAATATTATTGAAGAAAGGAAAACAAAAGAAAACAAACAGACACTCCAAGTAAAAATTCATATGATGTGACCGAATAAAAATATAGTTTCATTAGAAGTGACCTGATAAATTATTGATGAAGAAGGGGATTCCTTGGGCATCCCCAAGCTTAGACGCTTGAGTCTTCTTAGAATTTTGTGGGATGAACCTCGGGGGCATCCCCAAGCTTTGACCTTGCACTCTTCTTGATCACATTATATCACCCTCTTCTCGTGACCCTTGAAAACTTGCTTCACACCACACTCAATGTAATTCGCATTAGAGGGTTAGTGCACAATTAACAAATCACATGTTCTGTAAGGAAACAAGCATCATTGATAATGTTAAACATTATCTACAGCCACTGATGTTTCGTGGAGCAAAGAAATCCACTTGACATAGTAAAAGAGAGAATGCAAGTGAAAAGGCAGAAACTGTCAAAACCAGAATAATGTGTAAAGACCAATTTTTTCGGGGCACTTAAGCTACTCCGACAGAAAAATGTAAGGAACGAAAACACCTAAAAACAGGGAACTGGCTCTCTGGCATCTTGTCAATAGGTTAGTCCAAAAAATCGATAAAACTGACATAAAGTGTATAGCAAACATGTAGGAAACAACATGAAAACAACATGGAACATCAGAAATTAAGGATAAGTTGATGCCATATCAGTTTCCATCAGAAAGAAACCAAGGTTGAATCGACCAGTAGGAGAAAGAAAACACTTCCGAAGGTTGATGCAGTTGAGGTGGCAGGGCGCACTACCGGTTCAGAAGCAACGTGGAACCTGCACAACACAATCAAATCAGTTTGCCCCCAACGAAGCAGTGAGGTTGTCAATCTCACCGGTTTTGCTGAACACGAAGAGGTTAAACATACCGTGTGGAAAATAATATTTGTTTGCAGTAGATCAAAGAGAACAGTGATGGCAGTAGTAAAATAGTAGCAGCGGTATGAAAACAGAGATTGCAGTGGTTGTATTATTAGTATGGGGAAAATGGATCGTGGTCCGCAGTTCACTAGAGGTTTCTCTCCGAAGACAGATAGATAACATGTGTGGTAAACAAATTATAGCTGGGCAATTGACATATATAGAGGGTACAACGTAGTGCATATGCATGACATGCTGATTACTATGTGATTCATGCGGGGATTACAACAAGATACACAAACCGTCATCCAACTGCATCTATGACTAAAAATACACGCTCAGAATGTCATCCGAGAAAACCTTGGGTATTAAGTTGCAAGCAACAGATAATCGTCGTAAGGGAAGTGTGTAATGTAAACATCGTTGTTTTCTCCCTAATGGCAACAACACATCCTCCATCTGTCACGTTTCTGTCACTCGGCACAGATGCAAAGGAGGCATGGACCCACTATCGAGCATAAATACTCCCTTTTGGAGTCACAAGCTTCTACTTGGCCAGAGAATATACTAACAACGGAGAGCATGCAAGAGCATGGTAGATGTCGTTGGAGAACAGGTTTCCTTCATCTTTCGAGCTCGGACTTGTGAATACTTCTTCCCTAGCCATCTCAAATGCACACACGTGCAATATGAAGAATATATGTGTAACATCCCTGATTTGCTAAATTAGGGTGTGTGGTGTTGTGTTCATTGCATAGCATGCATGAAAAATTTGAACCAAGCTTTAAATTGAATTTAAGTGAAACTTGCATAAAAATCTATTAAAGTGATCACCCAAAAATTGTTTTCAAAACATTTTCAAATTTGGAAAACCAGGTTATGGTTTGGTTGGAAAATTTACAGGGTTTCCAAAAAGTATTTTTGCAATTTTTTATCTTTCCAAAAATGTCCTCAAAAGTCTGTTTTCTGTTCTGTTTTAAAGTGGAGAAGGGCTTTTCTGTTTAATCCGAAAACTGCAGGGGGTTCTGTGAAAACCGCCTTCTTCTTCCTCTGCCAGTAGGAGAAGCTGCGTGGCCGAGCCTCCATCGCCATGTGCCACCTCTTGATTCCCTTTGGAACGCACAGAGACGTCCCGATCGACGCCTCCCCCTCTCAGACCCCCACACTCCCTGCCTTCCTTCCTCTCTGTACCGAGGAGACCTAACCCTAGTTGCACTGCTGCCGCCGGCCGCCGCTCGCCGCCGTTGTTCCCGGCCGCGGCTCGACGAATTGAGGAGTCCACAAGATCCGCCGTGTTCTCCACCCTCTCCACACCGAGGTATGCAAGCCGGGATGGCCGAGACGGGCCACACGGGCGCCTCTTCCTCACGGCCGGCGGGATCTGTCGCTGCCGATTCGCCGCCGTTTGGCCACCTCGAACCTCACCGACGGTCTTCTCTTCTTCCCGGTGAGATGCTGAACATCCCCATGACCTTCCCTTGGCCTCCCGTGCACCCTATCTCTCTTCCGTCGTTCGCCATATCCGGTCGCCGCAGTACCTCGTCGCCGGCCGCTCTCCGGCGACCATTTAGGGGCGGCGCCGCCACCGTTCGACTCGCCATCGACTCCTCTACGCAACGCACCAAACGGCTTCGGCCAATTCGCAGCCAATCGCCAGATTGGAGTTCATCTGTGAAGATCCAGGAGTGGTGACGCCACCATCACGTCATGCTGATGTCATAACTCCCTTTTTAATAATTCCAGAAAAATGTTTATTTCTAATAATTGAATAACTAATGTTTTATACCTCAGAAAAATAAAAGTAAGGTATAGAAGTGATCAGAAAAATATTCTCTACCCAAATATGTAATTTTCACACATGTTTGAGAAAGTCCAAAAATGAGTATTTATTTAATGTTGTTTAATCATTTAAAATGGAGAAAATAAGTTTTTATTCACAAAAATTAGAAAATTAAAAGTTATATGTCAAAATGCTCAAAATGACAAACGCAACCTGTTTATGATGTTTCTAAACCTATTTGAGCAATTAAAATGGCACACACTTTCAGTATTGTCCGAAGTACCCCTCCAGGGTCTATTTCGGGCTAATTTCAGTAAAGATGCTTAATTTCCATATTAACCCTAGCAACCTAAAGAACATATTTAGGGCTTCTTTCAGTGCATTAACTTGTTCATGCATACATATTGCGCATTGCATCGATGCCATGTTTGATTTTTGTTTCTCTTTTGGTGTTTTGCTTCTGATCGGTAGAACGTGACTCCGAAGAGAAGATCGACAACAGCATGACGAATATTTGATCCTAACCGACAAGTCAAGCACTTATTCCTGAAGACTTTCTCTGGTTTTCTTGAAGCAAGGCAAGCATAACCACTTATCTACTCATATATGATTTCGAAAGACTTTTGATTCTCGTACAGTTCATCCGATTCCAATGTATCTTGTCTCAGTAGTTAGAGTTCTCCTATACCATGCATAGCCTACTTATCCTGATCCACTACTCCTAGCAGCCATAGGTTTGATTGTGTTCATCGCCAAAGCCTGGAATATGTTGTGCTTAGTCATACATGCCTGTTATCTCTGCTCCGTTCGGAGATGGACACGTCCACCCTTGTCAGTGAGATAGGGTAGGCCCCTAGACCTGTCCTGTCCCCTCTGTCAGCGACAGGACTAGACAGGCGCCTACCGCACTGTAGCCACGCCGTGGTGCGAATAGTCACGCACTCTATAACTTGAACCGCACGCCGTACGGATGCAGGATACGCGGGATCCTTTGTCGGAACGGCTCCATTAACTTCTGGCCCGAGTAGGAACTCACTCCCTCTACTCGGACCAGTTCCTCTACTCGGAAGAATGTAACTTCCTTGATTCTTCCTTCTGGCCATTAGCAGGTAAGGCCGGATAGCAGGCTACCGGTTAGCGAGTACCGGGTAGGCGGCTATTCAGCCAAAACCCTCCCTTGACCTTGCCTTTAGCACTTGCTTTACCCCTACTCGGGGGTAACCCCCCGACATTAGTCCCCGAAGCTGGTAGAGTCCTGCGAACTTGTTCACTGGGTCCTGCCAGCTTAAGAACAAATCTTGTCTTCGTACTGTAAGAAGCCGAGTTGCATCTCCGAGTAGCCATTAATTCTTGCTTGAATCTCTTCTTCTCCGAGTAGCACTGTCTTTCTTCTCTGATGCCGAGTAAAATGACTTAGCGAAATCTCAAAACACAATCCCGCTCAACGGTGCGAATCCACCTCTGCGTGTCGCTACGGGGCACGTGTCACACCACCGTACCCCCGACGCCTCGGTGCCTGGGATACTGCAGGCCACACGCCAATAACTGCACCTCGGGCCCACTAGCCTGTTAAGTCACTTCAACCGCAGTAACTCACCCACGATCTCGATGTGGGATTAACTGCGCCGGTTACGCGCGCAATATGCGCTATGTGCGTTTCTAACCGGTTCGCTTCCCAAGCCGCACGATCTCAGTGCACGATCGATCCCACTAACTCCGTTGGTAACGGAAACCCGAGGGGAGAGATAAATACCCCCTTGGTACCTCCTCTTTCTCTTTCCTGCTCACTTTCTTCTTCCGCCCCTTCGCCTCTCCGCCGCCGCTGAACACGCCGCCGCCGCAAATCCTTGCCGCGCCGCTGCTCTACGCACCTTGCCAGTCCAATCTCCCACAAACCTCCTTATCTCCATGGCTTGCGGAGATGATGATGGCCGCGCCGGTTGGGAGGGGTCCGATGTCACGGCGGAAGACTACCAATGGCTAGTCAACACCCGCCGTGTCCCTCCCGGCGTGCGGTGCAGGCAGCCGGGCAACGAGATCGTCCGCACGCCGGAGAAGGGCGAGTTCGTCGTCTTCCTCGCGCACTTCAAGCGGGGATTCGGCCTCCCGGTGTCGGATTTCTTCAAGGAATTCCTCAAGAACTTCGGGCTGCAGCCGCATCATCTCCCCCCCAACTCCATGGTGATGCTCGCCTTCCACGCCGTGGTCTGCGAGGCGTTTCTCGGCGTGTACCCAACTATCCATAGTTGGGCACGTTATTTCTTCTTCCGAAAGCAGAGCGTCCCCAAGCCCGGAAGCACGGAGAGCGCCCACGCGATGACGAAGATGGGGGGCGCCATGATGCTGCAGCGCAGCGTCGGCAGCCACCCGCGCGTCAAGGGACTCGATACGGTATGCAAGTGGCAGCGCTCCTTTCTTTATGTCAAGAATGTCCCCACCGAAGAAGGAGCGCCCATCCATGACCGGATAGGGCTTCCTACGTGGAAGAACGCACCGCCAACCCAGCAAAATTGGGGTTACAACCCGAAGAGCCTCAACGATATCATTCATATCAAGAAGCGCCTCGCCGAGTTGACGGAGTTGGGATTCAAGCGCGATGATCCCATCGCGTGCTGGATCTCGCGGCGAGTGCTCCCGCTCCAGCGTCGCTCCCACAAGATGTGCTACATGGGAGGCACACGGGACTGCACAAGGACTACTACTTTCGAGCTCAACACTACCGATGTGGCCGTCTGGGCGAGATCCATCATGAAGACATCGCTAACTGACACCTGGCAGTATGGCTTCGTGCCGTACAGTCGCGCTAAGCCAATTGAACAGGTTAGTCCTTTATGTTTTCTCTCTGCACTTTGATACCGAGTAGGTGGCTTTCCAGCTTAGTATGCTTAGTGTCTGCATGCTGCGCCGAGAAGAACGCCACAAACATTTCGTTGGCTTTATGTGCTTTGTGTTTGCACGCCGTGTCGAGTAGAGAACCTTAGCCGAATATGCTTTGTGTTTGCATGCTACTCTGAACAGAAATTCCTGGGCCTGTATGCTTTGTGTTTGCATGCCGTACCGGGTAGAACTTCACAACCTTGTACTCAATTGATTTGTATTACCTTGTTGTCTTTACAGTATATTGATCGCCAAGCAGAAGAAGACGAGGAACGCTACGAGGCCAACTGGCACAGCGACCGAGAAGAGGACGACGAGACCGCCTACGATACCCAGGACACCCTCTGCATCCCCCACGCCGAGCAGCCGGGTAAGCATCAAGTTGATGCGTCCATTCGGGATTGGTCCGAGGACAACGAAGGTGACCAAGCTCGCCTCTCTGACCACGAGTAGCGCAATCCAACTTCCCTTTCTGTTTCTCAAACCCTTTTTCTCTTCTACTCTGTAGATGACCCTGAGGTGGACGAGGAAGACGAAGATGCCATCGACGTCGATCCTCTCTCTATCGCAGCTCCCACCACTCGGAAGAGGGTAGGCAGTGGTGCCCAAGAGCCTGCCGCCAAGAAGCCCAAGAAGACTGAGAAGAAGAAGAAGATCACCACTGCCAGAAGGCAACTCCCCACCCGCAAAGGGTAAATAATTTCATCCAATTTGCATTCTGCTGCTGCTTCTCGGTGTTCTCTTCCCCTTTTCTGTTTCTGAACTCCTTCTCCCTTTTTCCGAACTTCCTTTCTCTTCCAGCGATCCTCTGGATGCTGACGCTGCCGCAGCTCCCACTAGCTCCAAGAGGCAGCCTGTCATCGACCTTGAGAAGCTCGTTGAGCTCTCCAAGGATGAGGAAGAGCCAGCACCACGGGATAGGACGCGTGCGCCCTCTCCCGTGAAGGCAGAAGAAGAAGACGCCATCGCCGAGAACATAGGCGCTGGTGACCAAGACATGGACCTGGAGCAGCAGGCCCGCGTGGACCAAAACGCGCAGGATGCTGCTCACGATGAAACACCCCCTTCTCCCCCAGCTGCCTCAGCTGGGGAGTATACTGAACAAGAAGCCGAGCACCAAGACCATGCCGCCCTTGAGCGGCAATACGAGAACATGGAGCAGCAGGAAGACGAGGCTGCCGTTCAGGATGACCCCGCGGCCACGCCGCGGGTAGAAGAAACAGGAGACGCAAGACCTGATCCCGCTGCCGAGCAGCGGGTTGAGGAGACTGTGGTGCAGCCACTCCTGCAGGATCAAGCGCAGCCAGATGCTGCGCCGGATAGCCGGCCCCCTGTGCCGCCTACCCAGCAGGTTACTCCACCCACTGCACCGAGCCCTCCGCCAACACAGAAGAAAACCAAGACTGCACCGAGACATCCACCAAAGCAAAGCACGCACAAGACCGCGCCGAGCCCTCCTCCTAAGCAAGGCACTAAGAAGGCTGCATCTCAGCAGGCTCCTCTCACTTCACGCCAAGCGCCTACGTCTGCTTCTCGGACGGATGCTGCCGCCAAGAAGGCCGTCCAGCCTGAAGCCGCAGTTGTCCGCAGGAATCCACCGCGCCAGGCAGCGCAGGATTCTGCTCTGATGCCGCCGCCCAAGTCAAGCGGAAAGGCAGCTGCGAAGAGCACACAACTTACAATTGGCGCTGCTGTTGGGTCTGCTGGCGCAGGCGAGGGGTCGAGTGCTTCTCAGGCGCAACCCAGCTTCCAGCCATACATGCTGCAAATGGCCAAGCAGCACAGTATTGAGTTGACCAAGGGCGAGCATCGGGTCGCCGTTACGAAGGGCGGCCAGGCCAAGGCAGTGGACGCTAAGCTGAAGGAGAAGAAACCCCTTGAGTTCTACTCGCGCGAGGCCGGCGAGACTGAGATCCAATCCGAGGGGCTGATGCAGATCGTGGACCGAGTAGGCTTCATCGACCAGGTGTGGGAAAGCGCTGCCCATGGCAACAAGACGTGGGATGGCAGCACCGTGGGCACGCAGGATCACTCGCGTATTGACTAGAACAAAGCTGATATGGGCCACAATCCCATGACCATCTCCTCCAGTACAAGCACGCTGGCCGCGAAGCTATTCGTTCTCCGCAAAGCCGCCGAGGATGTCGAGCAGACATACGCTGTAAGTTTCTTTTGCTTGTTCCGAGTTGCGATTTCTCTTCTCCTCTGTTCTTCTTTTTCTCCTTAGCCACTACCCAGTCCCCGAGATTCGGGCCGAGTAGACGGGTACTCAACCGAGTTGCCGTCTTCTCGGGCCAAATCTTCCAACAATTGTCTAACTCCTTTTCTTTCTTCTTCACAGAATAGCCTCTTGAAGAGGACCAACTTGTTCCGGCGGCTCCTCTTGAATCATAGCATCGCCACAAAATGCCTCGCAGCCCTAGAAAAAGAGCGCAAGAATGACGCCGAGATGGAGCAGGCGGCAGTGGATCGTGCCCTTCAACTCTCTGCAATCGAAAGTAAGCCTTTAGCTATTCGGTTAGTGCGTTTTGTGTTTACGCCCGGATTTGCTCTTTGCTCTAACTCTGTTTACTCTGCAGGGAAATTCAAAGAACTGCAGGAGCAGCACCAGCACTGCCACGTCATCACCGCCTCCGCCGAGAGCAAGATCAAGGAGCTGGAGGGTGAGTTGATGGCTACTCTGGTGTCTGCATCTTCTCCTCTACTTGATTACCCTGCTAACTTTGCTCTCCTTCTCACAGAAGAATATAAGAAATTCCGGGAAGAGCATCTCCACTGTCTGATGCATGCCGAGGTGCAGCAGCAGCTGGCCGCCCGAGATGCAGCAGTTAAGAAGGAACGCGACGCCGAGCACGCCGAGTTCGAGGCAATGCAGGTTAAGCTGAAGACCACTCTTGAGGACGCCTTGAAGACCGAAACCACGGCGAAAGCCAGGGAAAGGACGCTCGAGGCAGAAATCGAAGTTCTAAAGCAGCACAACGTGCAGCTCACGCAGCAGATTGCCAATGCGCGTAGCATCAAAGACAGGCACATTGCCGATGAGGAGGCCTGGAAGAGAAAGCTGGACGCGCTAATCGTTGACCTCAATAGTAAGTCTTGCGCTTCTCTATACTTGGTTGTTTCCTTCCTCTTCCGCTTGGCCTGGTTCATTTTTCCTCTTTTCTACTTGATTTCATCTCTGCTCTGCTTCCATTTCCAACTCTTTCTGGTTTCACTCTCAGATATCTTCCCTGATCTCTGCGCGGCTAGCACGCCTGCTCTGGCTAAGGCGCAAGAAGTCCGAGCTGAAAAAGGACTGCCCATCAACACCAAATCCATGATCGAGGACAACCTCACCAGTATCAAGTCGCAGCTCCATTCGATCAAAGGCCTGGGCACCAGCCTGGTGTCCACGTCCTTGCAACTGCACCAGCTGTTCTGGCCTGGTGAAACTGCGCCTAGGACTATTCGCGAAATCTCCCAGAAGTTGAACGGCGCAAAGGCCGAGCTGAAGAAATGGCGTGCGTCCGCAGCTCGGGCAGGGTCCGATCTGCTGCTTCGCTTCATATGCAGCTGGTACGAGAACCTGAACCTTGACACCATCCTCGAGTTGCGCCAAGGCTCCAAGTGGTCAGATGATGCCGACTGCGTTGCACGCCGCAAGGCAGTTGCGTTCGAGATCGCATCCTACGCGGATACCGCCCACTTCATCGACGGCCCCACCGAGCCTAACACCGAGGCGGAAAGCAAAGGCGAGGACGAAGACGAGGACACCGAGTCGGATGACTAGAGTGCCTTCGAAAACACTGGTGCCGAGGAGGGATCCGGGAAGGGGAAAGGCAATGTTGCTGCAGATAGCGACGAGGAGCCGGAAGACGAGGGCCAGGATGCCACCATCACCACCAAGATGGTGATCCAGCAAGCTGCTCCCCGAGTTGGGCTCCTCGTCTGGCGCGGCACTTGACGATGCGGCGCTACTCCGCACCCAGTCCGATGCTTCCACTTCAGCCACCGACCCCATCTCGGTGGCCACTGCCACTTCTGAGCAAGCCACCGCCATGGACGTTGATGCTGAAGCTGACACCAAGAAGGCCAACTCCGAGAAGACCGCTGCGGACGACACCGCCACTACTCACAATGCTGCTGCCTGAAACTTTATCTTAAAACTTTCATGAGATCCCCGGGATGTCGGGTGCAGATGTATCTAAACAATTAAGTCTTTGTTGCTACTCCTTTTTTATTCCAGTTTGAAGTTTGCTACTTAATATTTGAGCAACTTTGGCTCGATGCCGGGTTGCGTTATCATGCAAGTCCCCGAGTTGCATTTTTCATCCACTCTTCTCTTTTTGTCTCAGCTCTTACCTGCCACTTGTGTCTTTGTTGGTAGTCGAGTCACAAGATGTCAAAGATCAAGTTTCAAATACTTAGCCACTTAGAAACATTCATAGTAACGCTGCCCACCACTTAGCCGGAAAGAAAAAACAGTAAAAAACACTCTATTCGGTTGCCACACGCTTCCTTTCCTTTGCAATTTTTCATGTGTTTATTGACCCTTTGGCTTGTTCTCTGGCTTGCCATGAAGCCGGGTTGCGGACAGCAGCAGAGTCGCAGAGCGTCCGGTGAGTTTAAACACACTACTTTGTATGCTTTTGAAATTCTAAGTGGTTCAATCGAGTAGACAAAGTAAAGCAGAGTAAACACAAGGAACAGTTTGGACGAGGGCAGTCCCCGAGTTCAATTTCAGATTGCCGAATAGAAGTTTAACTCGGATAAGAGAGTACATACATAATTTGCTCATGAATGAAAATGGCGGAGTAGAGCTACATTCCAAGGGCTCTTGGATTCTTCTCCTGCTCTATCCGGCCTGTTCTTCTGGGATGGCTGTGCGTCAATAAGATAATAGGCATCATTATGCAGAGCCTTGCTCACAATGAAAGGCCCTTCCCACGGAGGAGATAGCTTGTGCATCCCGGCTGTGCGCTGCACGAGCCTAAGCACCATGTCTCCTTCTCGGAAAACCCTTAGGTTCACTTTCCGGCTATGATAACGCCTCAAATTTTGCTGATAAACAGCTGAACGTGACAGAGTTAACTCTCTTCCTTCTTCTAGCAGGTCAATGTCATTTTCTCGAGCTTCTCTAGCCTCTGCCTCCGTGTAGAGCGTTACACGGGGCGAGTCATGCTCTAGGTCAGTGGGCAACACAGCCTCAGCTCCATAAACCAGGAAGAATGGCATATAGCCGGTTGACCGGTTAGGGGTAGTCCTTAGACTCCACAACACCGCTGGCAACTCGTCTAGCCAACACCCAGGTGTTTTCAGCAGCGGCTCAATCAGCCTTGGCTTTATGCCTGATAGTACCATGCCATTTGATGTTTCCACTTGCCCATTGGAGGCGGGATGCGCAACAGATACAACATCTAGCCGAATGCGCTTATCTCTGCAGAACTTCGCAAACCTGCCTTCAGCAAAGTTTGTGCCATTATCCGTGATAATGTTGTGAGGGTAGCCGTACCTCAAGATCACATCCGTCAACAAACTCACGGCAGTGGCTCCATCACATTTCCGAATAGGCTTCACCTCAATCCACTTCGTGAACTTGTCCACCATGACTAGAATGTGAGTCATGTTGCCTCTAGCCGGCTTGAAAGGGCCTACCATATCCAAGCACCAAACATCAAAAGGCCAAGTAATGGGAATGGTCTTCAACTCGGAAGCTGGCATATGAATCTTACTTGCAAACCTTTGGCAACCGTTGCACCTTCTCACGATATCTTTAGCTTGCTTCAAGGCAGTGAGCCAAAAGAAACCATGCCGAAAAGCTTTGTTGACCAGGGCCCTAGATGAGGCGTGATGCCCGCATTCTCCTTGGTGTATCTCCACCATAATTTCTTCTCCCTCTTCTGGCTCTACACAGCGTTGCAGCACACCAGTCGGACTTCTTCTATGCAGCACATCTCTGAAGATAGTATAGCCCTTGGATCTTCTCTGAATCTGCCTCGAGGTAACCTCATCACTCGGCAAGGTGTCGTCCTTTAGAAAGGATAATATGGGCAGAGCCCAACTCGGTGTCTCCCGGATGGGAAACACTGGTTCGTCCACTTCCATTGGATCAGCCACCACTTCTTCTTCTTCTGGGTTGGGGGCGAGTCCCCGAGACCTTGTGCATGCGGCAAGAACCCCCTCAATGAATGTGACAGTCCCCGGGTTAAGAGGGGCAGTCCTCGAGTAAGAAAGGACAGTCCCCGGGTTGCAGGCGCCAGTCCCCGGGATGGAGACGGCAGTCCCCGGGTTCCCTTTTGTAGCCTCCTAGTCAATCTCCATGGGAACAGCTTCCTCACCAGGCAGAGAAGGAACAAATATGGATTCCGAGCTGGGGGATGGCTTGATAGATGGCTTCCTCAAATGCTCCAAGGCAACCCCAGCCGGGATGTATTGCCGAGAAGACCCCAACTTGGACAGCTCATCAGCTGCTTCATTCTCTGCTCGGTGTACGTGCTGGAACTCGCATCCTTCAAAGAATCCAGTCATGGTTTGCACCAGGAACCGATATGAAGCCATGTTGGCATCCAGAGCATCCCAAGTGCCTGAAACTTGCTGCACAACGAAATCCGAGTCGCCATAGCATATAACGCGCTGCACGCCAACCTCCTTGGCCACCTTCAAACCGTGTACCACGGCCTCGTACTCTGCCACATTGTTGGATGCCTTGAAGTGGATTTGCAGCACGTACTTGAGTTGATCTCTCTTGGGTGACGTGAGCACCACGCCAGCACCCAAGCCTTCCTTCACCTTGGAACCATCAAAATGCATCTTCCAGTAATTGGATACCGGAGTAAGAGGCTCATAATGCACCTCAGCCCAATCCACCAGAAAATCCGCAAGGATCTGAGACTTGATGGCTTCTCTTCTCGCGTACGCGGGAGCGTACGCGGCCAGCTCTATTGCCCACTTGGCTACTCTTCCACTTGCTTCCTTGTTGCCCATGATGTCCGAGATGGGAGCAGAACTCACCACAGTGATGGGATGCTCTTGGAAATAGTGCTTCAACTTCTTGGCGCCCAGGTATACGCCGTAAGTCATCTTCTGGTAGTGCGGGTAGTTCTGGTTGGAGCTGGACAGCACCTCACTGAGATAATATACAGGCCGCTGCACAGTCTTGCCTTCTTCTTCTCTTTCCACCACAATCACCACGCTGACCACTCGGTTAGTCGCAGCAATGTACAGCAGCATTGGCTCCTTGGGTAGCGGGCTAGCCAAGATTGGAGCGCTACCCAGCATATCCTTCAGCTCCTTGAATGCCACATCAGCTTGCGGTGTCCACACGAACTTGTCATTTTTCTTCATCAACTGATACAGAGGCAAGGCCTTCTCGCCCATTCTGCCTAGGAAGCGGCTCAGAGAAGCCAAGCAACCAGTGAACTTTTGCACATCCTTCAGGTATCTCGGCAAAGACATGCTCTCAATAGCTTTTATCTTTGAAGGATTGGCCTCAATGCCCCGACGGGATACCAAGAAGCCGAGTAGCTTGCCAGCCGGGACGCCAAAGGTGCATTTAGTCGGATTCAGCTTCATCTTGTACTTGCGCAAGTTGGCAAATGTTTCCTCAATGTCACTAAGAGAGTATGTGTTTTATTCGTTTTGATGACAATGTCATCTACGTACACCTGCACATTTTTGCCAATTTGATCATGCAAGCATTTCTGCATGCATCTCTGATAGGTTGCCCCCGCATTCCGCAACCCGAAACACATGACACGATAGCAATAAGCCCCGTACGGGGTAATAAAGGCAGTCTTTATTTGATCAGCAGGGTTGAGAGCTATCTGATGAAAACCAGAGTAGGCATCTATGAAAGACAAAAGCTCGCAACCAGCAGTGGAATCGATCACCTGATCTATGCGGGGTAGCGGAAAGGGATCTTTGGGGCAGGCCTTGTTCAGGTCGGTGTAGTCCACGCACATGCGCCATGCGGTATCCGCCTTGGGGTCCTACTTCTTCTTCTCAACCATTACCGGGTTGGCTAGCCAGTCAGGATGCAAAACCTCCATGATAAAGTTGCTTATCAGCAACTTGGTGATCTGGTCACCAATGGCCTTCCTTCTCTCATCGCCAAAGCGGCGCATCGCCTGCTTCACTGGCTTGGCATCATGCCGCACGTGTAGCGAGTGCTCAACGACCTCCCTCGGGACACCTGGTAAATCCTCATTTGACCAGGCGAACACGTCCCGATTCTCACGGAGGAAGTGGATGAGCTCGCTTTCCTATTTCTCTCCCAACCCGGCGCCAATGATGCCAACGCGGTCTGGGAACTCAGGGTCGACCTGGACCTTCTTTGTCTCCTGGGACGCCTGGAATGCAGTCCCGTGCTGGGAACTCGGCATGCCAGGCGCACCACCTTGCGCTGCTTGCGCCGTAGCCACCACCTCATACATCTTCTTCTTCCCGGCAGCAATGACCATGGATTCCGCCAGCTGGGAACCAACAGAGGCACACTCCAATGACTCCTTGTAGTCACCCGAGATGGTGATTACTCCATTAGGACCAGGAATCTTCATCTTCAGATAGGCAGCATGAGTAGAAGCCATGAACTTGGTGAGTGCAGTCCTACCGAGAAGGGCATGGTAGGGGCTCTGAAGATCAACCACCTCGAACTGGACGCATTCGGTGCGACAGTTCTCCCTGGTGCCGAATAGGACATCCATCCAGATGCGGCCGATTGGAGCACAAGACACCCCCGGCACAATTCCGTGGAATGTGGTCTTGCTGGGTAGCAGCATGTTCTCGACAAGGCCGAGCTTGTTCAGTGTATCCAGATACATGATGTTGATGCTGATGCCATTGTCAATCAGCACCTTGCTGAAGCGGACGTTCTTCTCGGGTCCGAGGAAAGTGGGATCCAGCACCAAAGCATAGCTACCCGGGTTGGGCATCACCTTGGGGTGATCACCCTTCGACCAAGTCACCTCCTGGTCGCACCAGCGCAGATAGTGAGGCACCGCCGGGATGACGACATTTACCTCCAACGCACGCATGTGCTGCGACTGCTTGTCGACTGGCTCGGTGACGAAGATCATGTAGCTCTCGTGGTGCTCCTGGTACTGGTTGCGGTCTTCACTACCATTGTTGCCGTTGTTGTTGTTACCTTGGTTGTTGTTGTTGTTGTTGCCTCTGTTGTTGTTGCGGGTGTAGTAGTTGCGGTTGTGGTCATTGTTGTTGTAGTTGCGGTAGCGGTCGTTGTTGAAGTTGCGGTTGGCTCCTAAAGCCACCTGGTTCACATTCTCCCTTCTTGGGAAGACTGCAGGCCGAGGAGCGGGTGCCCAAGCTGGATGCACATTGGCATTCGCTGCTGGCAGAGGAGGAGGAGGCAAGCCCTCGTTCTTGATTTGTTCCCACCAACTGCACTGCCGAGTAGTGTGGTTGGCTGGCCTGGCTGGATGCCGAGTATGGAAGCTGCAGGGGCCATCCTTCATATCCGTGAAGATGAAGTTTGGCGCAGGACCCGAGTTGCCGCTACCCTGCTGGGGAGCATTGTACGGCTTCTTGATGCCTTGGCCCTGATTCTGGTTTTGCCCGTACTAGGCTCCAGCAGTTTTTCGCCTCTGGCTACTCCCAGCAGCCGTGGTCACAGCATTTACCTCCTCGGGATCATACCGAGTATCAATCCGGTCACCTCTGCGCTTGTTGCGGAAATCATTGCGCTTGCTGCAGTTGTTGTTGTAGTTCCTTCTCGGCTCGGGGGAGTCCATCAGAGGCTGGGTTGGGTCGCCAAGTGCATACATGTCCGTGATCTTGATAGTCTCCGTGACTGTACTCGGCATCTCGCGCTTCAGCTTCTGCCACAGCATGCTACCATGTCTGCAACCCTGCGCAAACCAAGTGATGGCCTGGGCCTCATTCACACCTTCACAGGTGTTCCTCAAAGTGCTCCACCGAGTAAGATACTCATGATCGGTCTCGTCTTCACGCTGCTTGCAAGCAGACAATTGCTGCGGCCTATTCGGCATGTTGTAAGTGCTGGTGAAGTTGCTGATGAAGGCCTCCGAGAAGTCCAGCCAGCAATTGATACTTTCCTTGGGCAGATTGTTGAGCCAAGTCCGAGCTGGACCCTCAAGCATTTACGGAACATACCGCACATCCCATCTCCGGTTGCCGCCTGCAATGTGCACGGCTGTGACATAATCGCTCAACCAGTCCTACGGCTTGGTGCTGCCATTGTAACACTTGGTCCCTCTGGCCAGCTAGAAGTGGTTCACTGATGGCTCTTTCATGATGCGAGGGCCAAAGCACTCTGGGCCAGGCGGCACCCTGTTCTCGAGTTGCGCGGACAGATTGATCCTGTCCAGCTTGAACCTGGCATCACTGGGATCCAACATGCGCTCACCATGGCGATCAGCAACATTCCTGGGGTCAGCATAACCGGCTAGCCCCATCACCGAGTAGCCATCATCATACCTGTTCTCCTGCACCACATCGGGTTGCACCACAGGGTTGGCTGCACCAAGCCGCACGCGGCTGTGCTGCAGCAGGCTGCTGCGTCCTCTGCCGGGTAGGCTGAGCAGCGGGACGCCGAGAAGGCCCCGCGTTGCCTCCGCTTTGTGCCTTACTCTGAGCTTTATGGGCTTGATAGCCTGCTCCTGCGGTAGTGTGTTTCTGACCGGATTCTCGCGGCACAGCGCGCTGTTTCGCGGCGAGAACCGGGTCGTACACCTGCATTTCTCTACCCTTTCTAGAGCGTACACTCTGGTCCCTCTCGCGACTGGGATGCGGGGATGAGGCCTGATCGTTAGATCTGACCGCATGCGAATGCACCACCTGAGAAGCTCTAGCACCCGGATTGGCTTTCCGGAACTCCTCGTTCTACCTAGCAGCCTCTAGTACTAACTCATTGAGCCTCTCCTGCTGTCTAGCGCGCGTGTTTCCAGCTAGGTTTGGCAACTCTGCGGCTACAGCCTCAGCAGCTCTAAGTGTTTTGGCGGGGGTGCTGTATCTAGGCCTGGTGGATGTGTTTGCGGTGGCAGATTGGCTAGGAGCCTCTACAACTGTCGCCATCTCGGCGCCTAACTTGCGACGCGTAGCGCCTACTTTGCTAGACTTCCTAGCAACAGGGGTAAAGTCGTGGGCCTTGTTGTACTCGTTCTGGTCTAGGCTAAGCTCGAGCCTAACCTTTTCCAGCTCCAGCTGCTCGGAGAGCAACTCCTGGCGCTAGTGGTCGAGTTGCGCCCTCATGGTCAAGAGCTCAAGCTCGGTGGGAGGCGGCATGCCCATCCGCACCGCGGATGCCGGTATCGTTGGTGTAGTGGAGAGAGGGATGTTGGAATCCTTCTCGTAGGGCTTGTGGGTCCTCCCGCCGACGCTCGGGCCAGCAAGATCCTCGATGACGCCCGCGTCCGCAATAGCGCCCTTCCCAGCATGGGTAGCCAGGCCGGCCACCATTACCTCCACGCTGTCCGCAGAACGGCCAATCGGCCTTCCGCGGGCAGCGATCACAGCAGGAGGATCCTCCGCGATCAGCACCTCCTCTGGGAACTCGCGGACGATGGCGGTGGCGACGTAGACGAGGTGCGACCCAAAGGAGAGCACCGATCCGTCTGCCGGCATGGGCCTCCCGCCGAAATCTCCGGCGTTGTCAGTGACGAAGTCGAAGGAGCCGAATCTATGGACAAGGCCACAGACCACGCGCTCCCCAGTAGCAGAAATGAGTCCCGTCCGAACATGGACTCCAGCCAGCGCCTCTGTCTGCCCCACGGTGGGCGCCAACTGTCGTGGTGGTATCACGGCAGATGCCATGGGATGGCCAAAGTTGGGGCCGATGGACGCTGGAGGTGCTCGGGGAGGGATCACACGGCGAGTAGCCGCGTGTGGTAGATCACAAACACTGCAAACACCAAGATCTTACCCAGGTTCAGGGCCCTCGTGTGGAGGTAACACCCCTACTCCTGCCTCTCTCTTTATGTGTGTATTACCGAGTAGCCACAGTACAATCAGGCCTTCAGCCGAGTAGCCACTCTTGATCTCTCTAGCTCTCTCTAAGTGTTCCCAACAAGATAGTCGACCCTCGCACAGGAGGAGGCAGGGCACCTTATATACTGGTGCCCAGCCGAATAGAAAACAAGTATAAAGTACGACGGGATATGACAGGAGCCCTGCAGAACCACGCACGCCTCCGGGTTCTCGCTGACACTCGCCCCGTAAGTCGTTGCGCCGTTCGGAGATGGGACCCATCCACCCTTGTCAGTGAGATAGGGTAGGCCCCTAGCCCTGTCCTGTCCCCTCTGTCAGTGACAGGACTAGACAGGCGCCTACCGCACTGTAGCCACGTCGTGGTGCGGATAGTCACGCACTCCATAAGTTGAACCGCACGCCGTACGGACGCAGGATACGCGGGATCCTTTGTCGGAACGGCTCCATTGACTTCTGGCCTGAGTAGGAACTCACTTCCTCTACTCGGACCACTTCCTCTACTTGGAAGAATGTAACTTCATTGATTCTTCCTTCTGGCCATTAGCAGGTAAGGCCGGATAGCAGTCTACCGGGTAGCGAGTACCGGGTAGGCGGCTATTCAGCCAAAATCCTCCCTTGACCTTGCCTTTAGCACTTGCTTTACCCCTACTCGGGGGTAACCCCCCGACAGGGGTTACCTTGTAGCATGAGTTACCGGAACAATTTGAGGTGGTGATCTTTGAAGCACGAGGTGCTGATATGATTTGGTGGACTAAAAAGATGATGATTTCAGTAGTTGAATAGCTTTCTCATCGGTTTTCAAAATACTCCATGAGACGTGCTATTCCTCCCTCAACTTGGAAAACAAAGATGGCTTTACGCAAAAATAACCTTCATAACTCTTTCTAAAATAAGCAGATATATAATAGGTTAACTAAGTCTTGTTGAGTACCTCCCGTACTCATGTTTGCTTCAACTTGGTTCAGGTGGAGTTCCTCAGTTCGGAGGTGTTTCAACATGGACATCGACGAGTAGTTTGGGGTTCCCAGGTAGCAGTGTGGAATCTATGGGCTGGGACGTAGCCTTATGTTGCGGCCTCTTGGGCCTTTTTGGTTCTCGTTGACTAGCAACATAATTTGTCTTCCGTTGTCTGATGTAATGTTGGGTCGTGTGACCTCTGCTTGTAAGCTATACTCTAGTAACAACTGTTTAATACAACTTCATGTTTAGAGTACTACTTTGATCGGTTGTTGGTTTCGAGCTCATTGTTATACAGTTTTGGCTATGCCTGCATAGTTGTCGCAGTCGAGGGGTTGCGGAGCCGATGATCCATGTCCGAGCCCGCCTGTCGATGTGATCGGCCTGGGGCGAGGTAACCCCAGTAACCCTCGATTGTTGTTGCACTTTCTGGACACATATCATCTCTGTATAGCTTTGGTCCCGTTCCTTCAGTTTCATCTGAATCGTGGATGCTTGGGTATACATATCTGGTTATGACTAGCATGGACACAAGTAGTAGTAGATCGGGGATCCGGACTACGTGCCGATGAATCCGGTCTGCCTGCCGTTGTTTGTTGCGGCCGGGGCTGGTAACCCTGAAGCCCTTGTGAGTCAATGGCCAGGAGCACATGAAAGTTTGTATATCTCTGGGTCCGGGGTCTGAGAGGTCATGGTATCAGAGCAGGACTGCCTGTAGGAAAACCTTACTGCTTGGTCGATGTCGAGTCTAGAGATTGTGAAAACTATTTGAAACTCCAAATGAATTGTGAAAACCTTCTTAGGATTCTTTTTACTCCTTATCTGGTATCGCTCTAACTCTGGGTCTTCTTACCTGTTTTGATTTGAAAAGGTTTTCTATCTTTTCTATTCATTCAAAACCTAGGTGCCTTCTTTGGCAAGGACGTTGTTACCCAAGTTGACCTAGTGTAAAAAAAAGTTTTTAGAGTCGTGTGTGTTCCAAGTTCCGTTATCTCTTAAACTGGGAGATTTCCTTTCCATTCTAATCTCTCAGAGCTGTATGGATTCCACATTCTTACATGTTCCAAAGTCTCAAATCCTGAACCTCGAGATTTCCTTTTCATCTCGAATGTATCCGTTATCCTCTGCTCAAAGTTCTTCCGGAGCTATCGTTGTCTTTTGGAAGATACCTCGTGATTGCTACTCATAGTGTCCTTTAAGGCACTAAGATAGTAGTTACTCCTTTCTTTAGGTTCCCCGCGGCCGTCGTAGGGTCCCCGCTGCACCAAGCCGCCATGACCCGCTGACTTCGTCAACGAAGATGAAACTCCGCTCCACCAGCAAACCCCTCCAGACACCACATGTTCCAAAAACGCTGCCCCAAAGGGGGAAACGACACTGAAGGTGCCGCCATCATCCGATCCGGTAAAACCAAATCTAGGGTTGTCTGCCTTCCATCGCGCCGCTGCAGATGCAGCCACGTCGTGGCGCCGACGGTCACGCCACGCCTGGACCTAGGAGATCCCATGCCACGCCGCTTCCATCTGGCGAGAGGGAGACCCCACCGATAGCGGTGCCGGCTAGGCCTAGCCCGGCCGCATCCTTTCCCGGCGGCGGGGGGCCTGGGAAGATGAGGGGAGGGAGGGTTGGGGCGGCGGGGGTGCTGGGGAAGATGAGGGAAGAGAGGTTGGGGCGGCGGTGATGGGATGCCCTCTCGTCGCCGCGCGGGGGCGAGGAAGGCTTTCGACAAACAATTATGCTTATGATAACCTGGCATTTCCACGGAATCACACTACCATCCGGGAAAATATATGAAAGTTTAGGTGGTTTTACTTTGTTTCGCTTCCCGCAGACAGCGCTGCTCGCCACTCAAGCTTAATGTGCCTCTCTTGGTATTCTCGCCTTCCTGAAAGTTGTGGGCACTACGTTAGTGGACGACGATCCTGAAAGTTGTGTACCGATGTCCGTTGTGTACCGATCCTGAAAGTTGTTCGGCCTGCGAGCTTTTTTCAGAATCGCCAAATTCCAAAAGGAAAAAAAGTTATTTGAGACAGACTAAATTTTCCTACATAATCAATTTAATTAAATAAATTCAAAATTCAAAAAAAAAAAAATGTTTTTTTCAAGAAAAGATAATAAGGATGTCATATTTGGATTCCTCGTATTCTTGTGATCAATTTAGACATATCATTTGTCGAATTTGGAATTACGGATTTGTATATATGGTGCAATAGTTAAGAGGATTGATAGTACTATACTAACAAGAAAGAATGAGTGAGTCATAGGTAGAGTAGTGGGATGGAACTAAGAAGTTAAGCGTGCTCGGGCTAGAGTAGTGGGAGGATGGGTGACCGAGCGGGAAGTGGGCATTCAAAGATGAAAAAAAAAAGAAAAAAAAAGGAAAAATTCTACAGCGTGGTTAAAAGTTCCCCAAATTCAATTGTTTTGAAAATTTGAAAAAAAAATAGCGAAAAAATTTATTTACGAAATTTCAAATTTTCAGACTTACCGCTGGCGAACAAGGCTGGTGTTCGCCAGCGGTAACTAGATAGCGCTGGCGAACAAGCTTGTTCGCCAGCGGTAACCCCTTACCACTGGCGGTGTACTGCTGAGCAACGCTTGTTCGCCAGCGGTAGCTTGTTTTTGTTGGTCACTAGTAAGCGTTTTCCTACAAGTGGTAACACAAATAAAAGATCATGAATAACAATGCAACAAAAGATATATGTTTGTTTCAAGTATAGACAAAACATGTCAAAGTGATATTTCGCTAGTCCTTAAGAGTGGGGAAAACATAAATGACAGGACACCTTCAAAGTTCATGAGCAAGACTAGAACAAATAATTAAAGAACAAGCAATAACACATCATGAATCAATTAATAATGTTTCTGGGACAAATGCACATGTCACTTCTAGTGAAACTATATTTTTATTCGGTCACATCATATGCACTTTACTGTGAGCGTCTGTTTGTTTTTGTTTTTTTCCTTGCCGCAATAAATATTATTGGAACCCTGGATCCTTGTGTGGGAGAGACACGCTCCGTTTTTTCATATGAATACTCGTTTTCTTCCATGCACGTATTCTTAGTTTTTCTTCTAGCTACTAGAAATCCTTTTAGCTCTTGTTTTTCATGCATCTATTATTCAGAGTTGTAAGTTCTAGTAGAGTAATGATAGTACTCTCTTGTTTCATTGCTATATCTCTTGGAGAGTTTTTGTTTTGTTTGAAATGGTTGGTGTTGGAGAGCAGTCATACAGTTTTCTTGCTTATAACGGTGCAAAAAGAAGCTCGTATAGACTGTGGCTAGACTTTTTCATGTCATGTTGGATGTTATTTTAATTCTATGGTTAGTATTCATTATTGTAGCATTACTTTTCTCAAATAGATGAGAGTGTTTAATGTGCCATTGAAAGAATCATGAGTTGTTTTTATCACATTGAAGCATAAATTTGTGGTGTTCTCCTTCGAATGCTTTATTTGGTTGACTTGGCGCATGCTTACACCATGTTTATGACTACAAACTAGTCACTTATAGCATCTATGATCATTTAGTTTTTGACTTGTAGCACCATTTCTGCTTTGATTAATAATGTTTTTGTCACTATGCATTATTATGGCCATTATTGCTCTCCCAATTTGTCCCTCCCATTCTTTTTGCTAGCCTCCACCTGTACTGAGTATGAGCTCTACTCGTTCATCCAACTCACAAAAACTAAAGTTTGCCAAATGTGTCCACCATACCTACCTACATGTGGTATTTAATCGCCACTCCAAGTAAATTTCTCATGTGCTACCTTTAAAACATGCAAATTTATTCCCGTTTTGTGCCCGTGTTTTAGCTCATGAGGACGTAAATAGAGAATCTTTATCTCACTTGCTGATTGGACTTTACACACATGGACTAGTGGAACATCCTCTTATCCAAATTGATATAAGAGCTGACAGCGGGGTGCCTAGCCCCAAAATTGGTTACTATTAAATTCTCTTCACTATTTTTGCCCCTGATTTATCGGTCAAAGCATAATTGTGTAAACAAAAGAGAAGATGGATGAACTTCTATACCAGTTACGTCCTTCAATGGGAGCCTCTCTTTTGAAGTCTAGTTGTCTTGTGACGTACTGTATTTTTTGTTTACCATTCGTTGACATAAGCATACACCTCTCTAAAAAATGTTTTCAATAGCTCTGTTTAATAAAATAAAAAGCTCTAGCACATGAGTTAATCCCTCCTTCCCTCTGCGAAGGGCCTTTCTTTTACTTTTATGTTGAGTCTCCATCTTCTAACTTTATGAACAGTTAGGAGAGTGTAGTTGCCATTCTGAGTTTAATGTGCATCAGTCCCAAAGATTATTATTGATTGATTCATATTTGTTATTACTTGCTCCCAAATTATTTGTTATAGTCATCCACTTGAACCTTGAAGGTGTCCATGCATTTATGTTTTGCCCCACTCTTAAGGACAAGCGAAATATCACTTTGCTATGTTTTCTTTATGCTCTAAACAAACATATAACTTTCAAGTGCATTATTATTCATGATCTTTTATTTGCGTTACTTTTCATGATGCAAAGTGATT
Source organism: Alopecurus myosuroides (assembly GCA_028641055.1). NCBI lineage: Eukaryota > Viridiplantae > Streptophyta > Magnoliopsida > Poales > Poaceae > Alopecurus > Alopecurus myosuroides. The sequence continues at coordinate 692,092,086 of CM054057.1, forward strand.
GCTAAGTTTCATTCTTAGAATTATATCTATCATGCCCATGTTTATGATCTCATCTTTACATATGATTTTACAATTTAGGTGATCAAGTTTATGTTGGTAGCATGTCACCTCAGAAATTATTTGTTTTTATCGCTTTACCTACTCGATGACGAGTAGGAACTAATCTTGGGGATGCTTGATGCGTATCAAACGTATCTATATTTTATGATGTTCCATGTTGCTTTCATGCCATATGCAACATGTTTCCTATACACTTTATGTCATTTTATGGATTTACTAGAAGTAACCTATTGACAAGATGCCACAGAGCCAGTTCCTGTTTTCTGTTGTTTTTGGTTTCAGAAAAGATATTCTGGAAATATTCTCGGAATCGGATGAAACAAAATCCCAGGGTCTTAGAAAGTTGACACGTAAATGGAGTCCAGAGGGAACCCTGAGGGGGCCCCCGGAGGGCCCACACCATAGGGCGGCGCCTCCCCCCCTTGGTCGTGCCACCAGGTGGTGTGGCCTCCCTGGCGACTGAAGACCCACAAGTATAGGGGGTGTATCATAGTACTTTTGATAAATAAGAATGTCGAACCCAACGAGGAGCAAAAGGTGTTGACAAGCAGTTTCGATGAAGGAATAACTGTAAATACTGGAAAACAGATTTCTAGGGGTTTTTGATATTGCAGATGAATAAAGTGCGAGTAAATAAAATGCATTATTAATAATTGCAGCGAGTAGCCCAATCCTTTCTTCAGCAAAGGACAAGTCGGTGAGTTTACTTATGATTAACAAACGTTCTCGAGGACACACGGGAGGTTTCTGTCAAGTGCTTTTGTTCCATGCAGCTGAATAACTTTGGTGTTTTGATAAGTGTTGTGTGGGTGAATCTATGCTAATGTACCGTCCCATCCAAGACTAATACATACTTGTGATTATACCCCTTGCAAGCATCCGCAACTATAAGAAAGTAATTAAGAAATAAATCTAACCACAGCTTTAAACTCCGGGATCCTACGCTCCCTCGTGTAAAGGTTTCCTAACGGGGGTTTAGGTTTCTGTCACTCCGGAAACCCCACAATTAGTAGCCAAATACACGATGCATTCCCCTAGGCCCATAAATGGTGAAGTATCATGTAGTCGACGTTCACATGATACCACTAGAAGAATAACACCACAAATTAAATATCAAACATTAATATTATTCAACATTACTTCACTACTAACAACTTGACTTCTCCCGTGTCCTCAAGAACAACAGGAACTACGCACAACACATCATATGGATCATAATCATAGGTGATATAATTGATGATAACAATATGGTCATAAAGTGCAAACACCGATAAATCTCACAAGCATCAACTACTAACAAGTAATCCACACTGGGAGAGAGATCTAATCTAAAACAACGATAGAGGCCCCTAATTGTTACAGCGGGATGAAGGTGGATGATGAGGGTGATGGTGATGGTGGTGATGATGATGATGATGACGATCTTGATGATGCCCGGAGCGATGACGGTGACAATGGCGGTGATTTCCCCTCTCCGGAGAGGAATTTCCCCGGCATATTTCTCCCTGCCAGAGAGCTTTTCTCTCTCGGGTGTTTTCCGCCTTGCAGCGGCGGCGGAATAATTCTTCGAGGATGGAATGATGCTTAGGGTTCCCTCGGGGTCAGGGGGCCAAAGTTGACCCCCGGAGGTGGGACAGGGTTGGCACACCCCTAGGTGGCGCGGCCATGGGAGGGCGCGCCACCCCTAGGTGTGGGCCCCTGGTGGCCCCCCTCTGGCTTTCCTTCTGGCTGTGTTCCTCCTCGGGACTTTTAGGAAACCCCGGATGTCCCCCTTATTCTTCTGATCTTCTGAAATATGGTATCTAGATGGTGCTTTTTCCATCAGATTTCTGTCCCGGTGTTTATTCTCCAAAAATTATAAAACATGAAAAATAAGATAAAATAACATAAGGGATGCATCATAACATGAAATATATCGATGAATAACAGAAAATTATGATATAAAATAGTGATGCAAAATGGACGTATCAACTCCCCCCAAGCTTAGACCTCGCTTATCTACAAGCGAAACTGAACTCAGAAAACATGACCACGGGTTTATGGAGTGAAGAGTCGATAAATAAAATACGGACAAGAAGCATCACATTTACCTATGCACCAATCATTACAACATCAACTTCCTCTCGTATAACTTAACCTGAAACAAGTAAAGGGAGTCACAAACAAAGATACCAAAGAGAGAATCAAAATTGGTAATGGCAAACTTCGTTCTTGGTCAGAGAACATTTAATGAAATTATAATTATCCTAGGTGAAGTCTTTATAACAAGGTTTATATTGTACAGCTTAACATGTTTAATTGTCACAACTCTTTTTCAGTGATTCATAGATTTCAAAGTAATATTCATTCAGATAATAAAGCGTGTGCTAAACAAAGAAGGATATAAAACAAGATTGAATAGATCAACATATAAATGATGAGAACACAACAACTCAAAAGCTTGCTGGAGACGGAAGGAAATGGGTTTTACTTACTCAACATAAAAGTAAAAGATAGGCCCTTCACAGAGGGAAGCATTGACCACTCATGTGCTAGAGATTTTATTTAATAAAACATAGTTATAAAATGCATGACACTCCTCCCATCCATCTTACACAAACCATGGCTAACCGAATCCTCGGGTGCCTGCCAAAAATCACAAACCATGGAGGAGTGTATACATTTTGAGAGGTGTATATTTATGTCAACAAATGGCAAACAGAAAATACAGTACGTCACAAGCCAACTTGACTCGCAAGAGCGACTCCCGTTGAAGGACGCAACTGGTGTAGAAGGCCATCCCTCTTTCTCTTTTGTTTACACAATTATGGTTTGACTGATAAATCGGGGGCAAAAAGAGTGAAGAGAATTTGTATTATTATTTGGGGCTGGGAACCCCGCTGCCAGCTCTTCTAGCATTTGGATAAGAGGATTAAGCCACTAGTCCAGGTGTGTGAGTCCAATTAATAAGTGAGATAAAGATTCTCTATTTGCGTCCTCATGAGGTAAAACAGAAACACAAAACAGGAGTAATCTGAAAGTTTTAAAGGTAGCAAATGAGCAATTTACTTGGAGTGGCGGTGAAATACCACATGTAGGTAGGTATGTTGGACACGAATGGCAAGGTTTTGGGTTTAAGGTTTGGATGCACGAGAAGCATTCCCTCTCAGTACAAGGTTTTTGTCTAGCAAGGATGGGTAGCAAGCATAAGAGTTGAAGGAAAACAAACAAATATACATATGATGAAACCAATCATGCAATCTTCATTGAAAGAACAAACAATCTTAACTTGTGAATACTAAGTTTATGAGCTAATAGGAAAATTCCTTTCTCTTATACTAGCAACTCAAATTATTATTTCTGCTGACCCAAGCTAAGTTTGCCAAAACCAACTAGATTAACTTGATGATCTCTAGAGTGATACCAATTACTAATAGCAAGCTCAGCCATATGATAGAAGTTGAAAACTGAAATAATGTGCATCGAAAGTAAATGATGAAACTTCTCATTAATATTTCAAATCGGCAACTCACACCAACGGATACAACGATAATCATCTAGGGAGAGACACTTCCATACTGAAAACCATCCTATATGATAACCTCTCTACTCATGATATGACTCTACTGAAAAATTAAAAATATAAAAGATAGTAATGTGATACCGCAGCACTCCCCCCAAGCTTGGAACAAGCCGAGGGGATGCCAAAACCAATGACGAATCAATTCTTCGGTGGTGGTGGTGAATCCTTCTCATCCTCGGTCTTCCAAGGTAAAGGCTCTCCATCCACAAATGACGTCCTGGTCTCCATCATCCTGAAACTAGCAGCAGTGCTTATACGTTTAAACCTGTTCTCATACTCATAGTACTGGTTCTGCACGTCATAGAGTTGTGCTTGCTGATCATTGGTGATCTTGGTGAGTGAGAGAATCTCCTCCCAAAGCTTCAAATTATCCCTCTTGTATTCAGCGATCTGTTTGGTCTTTATCCTGTCGATGATCTCAACTTCACGCTCTGCCATCTTCTTGTACCTGAAAACTTTTTGCTCCAGTCCTTCCATCCCAGCTTCCAGACTGCCTTCTCCTCTAGGGCCCCGGACATCTTCAATATGCACCTTCCCGTCCTTGAGCAGCAATTCCTTGGGATGCATCTTCAAATCGCTCATATACGGGTTGACGATGTTCTCAAAGAAACTGTCTTTGGGAGATCGAGGAGAAGCCATTGATGCTCTAGATCTAAATATGTAACCTGGCAGAAACAGCTCAAAACAGAAACACGACGAGAAAACGATATACGGACCTCGGGGGGTCCGGGGGATTATATAGCAAAAAATTTCATAACGAAAGGAAAGTCCAGGTCGAAAACGATTCGTATAAGGGCTCCAGGGCGCCCACGCCATGGGCTGACGCGGCCAGAGGTGGGCCCACGCCACCCTATGATGTGGAGCCTCCGGGCTCCGTCTCCCTCTCGTTTCCGGCTCATAATTTTTCATATTTTCCAAAAATAGTAAAAATATAAGTTGAAAGATGTTTCGCGAACATTTTCTTACCAAAACGGTTACCTATTCGAAAACTAACTCTGCAGTTTCTGAAATATGCTTCCTAATAAACTCCTCTGGGATCATGGCTTGAATACAATCAACATTTTCATTATAAGGATCTCCGGAAACATAATGCTTGAGTCTCTGGCCATTCACCACTTGTGAAGAGTTGTCTTCTAGGGAAACAATTTTAATTTCCCCCGAACGATATACCTCTTCGATAACAAAAGGTCCTTCCCATCTTGAGAGTAATTTTCCTGCAAAAAATCTGAGACGAGACCTATACAATAGCACTTTCTCACCAACATGAAATTCTCTTTTAATAATTCTCTTATCATGCCACCTTTTAACTTTCTCTTTAAAGAGCTTAGCATTTTCATATGCTTCACTCCTCCATTCATCTAGAGAACTTAAGTCAAGCAGCCTTTTCTCACCAGCAAGTTTAAAATCTCTATTTAAGCCTTTCACTGCCTAATAAGCTTTATGTTCTAATTCTAGGGGCAAGTGACAAGCTTTTACATAAACCATTTTATAAGTAGACATGCCCATGGGATTTTTGTAAGCAGTTCTATAAGCCCATAGAGCATCATTTAATTTCTTAGCCCAGTTTTTCCTAGATTTGTTAACAGTCTTTTGCAAGATAGATTTAATTTCTCTATTTGATAATTCTACTTGCCCACTAGTTTGAGGATGATAGGGTAAAGCAGTTTTATGATTAACATCATATTTAGCAAGAGTTTTTCTAAAACCACCATGAATAAAATGAGAACCCATCAGTCATAAGATATCTAGGCACACCAAACCTAGGGAAAATAATATCTTTAAGCATTTTTAATGAGCTTTCACCATCAGCACTTTTAGTAGGTATAGCTTCTACCCATTTAGTAACATAATCAACAACAATAAGAATATGAGTATAGCCTTTTGAAGGGGGGAAGGACCCATAAAGTCAAAACCCCAACAATCAAATGGTTCAATAACAAGAGAATAATTCATAGGCATTTCATTACGTCTAGAAATATTTCCAACCCTTTGACATTGATCACAAGATAAAACAAATTTTCTAGCATCTTTAAAGAGAGTAGGCCAATAAAAACCCTGATTGTAGAACTTTATGTGCAGTTCTATCTCCAGCGTGATGTCCTCCATAAGCACTACTATGACATTTTCTCAATATCTCATGTTGTTCATTTTCATGAACACATCTTCTCATAATACCATCTACACCTTGTTTATATAAGTGTGGGTCATCCCAAAAATAATGCCTCAAATCATAGAAGAATTTTCTTCTTTGCTGAGCTGTAAAGGTAGGAGGCAAATACTTCGAAACAATAAAGCTAGCATAATTAGCATACCATGGACTCTCTTGAGAGCTCACTTTTATTGCAGCTAATTGTTCATTAGGAAAACTATCATTAACAGGAATAGGGTCATCAGGGATATTTTCTAATCTAGATAGATTATCAGCAACAGGATTTTCAGCACCCTTCCTATCCACAATATGTAAATCAAACTCTTGTAAGAGAAGCACCCATGTAATGATCCTAGGCTTGGCATCTTTCTTTTCCATAAGGTACTTAATAGCATCATGATCAGTATGACTAGTAACTTTAAAATCAACAATATACTGCCTAAATTTATCACAAGCAAAAACTACAGCTAGGAATTCTTTCTCAGTGGTAGCATAATTCTTTTGAGCAGCATCAAGAGTTTTACTAGCATAATGAATAACATTTAACTTCTTATCTACCCTCTGTCCAAGAACAGCACCTACAGCATAATCACTGGCATCACACATAATTTCAAATGGTAAATTCCAATCAGGTGGTTGAACAATAGGAGCAGATATTAAAGCCTTCTTTAAAATTTCAAAAGCTTCTTTACAATCTTCATCAAAAACAAATGGTACATATTTTTGAAGAAGATTGGTAAGAGGTTTTGATATTTTAGAGAAATCTTTAATAAATCTTCTATAGAAACCAGCATGACCAAGAATACTACGAATACATTTAACATCCATGGGAGAGGGCATTTTCTCAATAGCTTCCACTTTAGCTCTATCAACTTCAATACCTCTTTCAGAGATTTTATGTCCAAGAACAATTCCTTCATTAACCATAAAATGGCATTTCTCCCAGTTAAGAACAAGATTAGTCTCCTCACATCTCTGCAAAACTTTGTCAAGATTCTGCAAACAATTATCAAAAGAAGTTCCATAGACAGAGAAATCATCCATGAAAACTTCCACAATTTCTTCACAAAACCATGAAAGATAGCAGACATGGATCTTTGAGAGGTAGAAGGATCATTACATAAACCAAAAGGCATACGTCTATAAGCATAAGTTCCATATGGACAAGTGAAAGTTGTTTTCTCTTGATCAAGATTTTTAACAGCAATTTGAGAAAACCCAGAATAACCATAAAGAAAGCTGAAATGAGTTTTCTTAGATAACCTTTCTAACATTTGATCAACAAAAGGCAAAGGAAAATGATCTTTCTTAGTGACTTTGTTAACCTTCCTAAAATCAATGCACATCCTATAACCAACTACTACTCTTTGAGGAATAAGTTCATTATTTTCATTTGGCACAACAGTCATCCCCCCTTTCTTAGGGACACAATGCACAGGACTAACCCATCTACTATCAGCAATAGGATAAATAATGCCAACATCAAGGAATTTCAATACCTCATTTCTTACCACATCCTTCATCTTAGGATTTAAACGGCATTGATGCTCAACAACTGGCTTTGCATCAGGTTCAATATTAATAGCATGCTGACAAATAGTAGGAGAAATCCCTTTCAAATCATCAAGAGTATAACCAATAGCACCTCTATTTTTCTTCAATATCCCCAATAATCTTTCCTCTTCTTTATCAAAAGTTGAAAACTAATAATAACAGGATATAATTTCTTATCATCAATATGAGAATATTTAAGATTACGGAAAAGGATTTAAATCAAAAATAGGATCTTCCTTTGGTGGTAATGTTGTACCCAAGTCTTCCACAGGTAAATTATGTTTCAGCATTGCTGACTGATGTAGGAATATCTCATCAATTTCATTCCTTTCTTCCAAAAAGAGATCACTTTTGTGGTCTTCCATGTATTGTTGCAAAGGATTGTTAGGAGCAAGAGCAATAGCAGCCAATTGTTCAACTTTATAATTTTCATTAGGAAATTCAGCTTCATAAGGTGCTTTAGCAAATTTGGAGATATTAAATTCATACTTTGTAAGAATTGTCTCATTTTTACAATCAATAACAACACCACAAGTGTTTAAGAAAGGTCGACCAAATATAATAGGACAAGTATCACTAGCAGAAGTGCCTAGTACTAGAAAATCAACAGGATACTTAGTTTTACCACACAAGACCTCCACATCTCTAACAACACCAATTGGAGAAATAGTTTGCCTATTAGCCAGTTGAATAATCACATCAATGTCTTCATGCTCACAAGAACCAATTTCATGCATGATTTCTTTATAAAGCTCATAAGGAATAGCACTAGAACTAGCACCAATATCACAGAAACCATAATAACAATGATCACCTATCCTAACAGATAGCACAGGAACACTAGGTTTCCTAGATTTACTAGGATGAGAGACAATATTAGAAGCATCTTCACAAAATATAATGTGTCCCTCTTCTACATTTTCAGAAACAAGGTCCTTTACTATTGCTACTGTAGGTTCTACAGTTATTTGTTCCTCAGGTTCTACAGGTTTCCTTGCACTTTTATTAACCACACTAGCTAACATAGAGTGTTCTTTTACCTTAGAAGGGAAAGGCATTTTCTCAATATAGGTTCAGGCACAATAGAATCAACTGTATGAACTTCTATATCTCTAGCAGGAACACAATTAAGAGTATCTTTATAAGGAGTATGGTACTTGTCCCATTCCGTTTTAGGAATCTCAAAATAAGAAGCAAAAGCCTTATATAAGTTTCCAACAACTTGAGAATCAAGACCATAAGCAACACTAACATTATGAAAATCCTCAGATGACATAAAGGTTTTAATGCATTCATAGTCATAATTTATACCTGGCTTTCTACCTTTGTCATTCTCGCATGCTTCAGTGTTTTCTTGAATACGGTCAAGAAGATCCCTTTTAGCTTCATCCTTCATACGTGTAAATGATCCAGAACAAGAAGCATCCAATAAATCGTTATCATGAAGAGGAAGCCTTGCATAGAAATTATCAATAACAATATTACTGGGGAGCTCATGAATGGGGAATTTGAGCATCAGTAACTTCAATCTCCCCCTTGCTTGGGAAATGGTCTCTCCGTCATGAGGCCAAAAATTATATATATAATTCCGATCTCTATGGATTTCACTTGGAGGATAAAATTTAGAATAAAAGAGAGGTACAATTTCCTCCCATTCAATAGTCTGGCTATTTTTCAGCAGCTTGAACCATTCAGAGGCTCGGCCTATTAATGATATAGAGAATAATTTCCTCTTCACTTGGCTCATTGTAATACCTGCACACTTGAACAACTCGCATAATTTATGTAAAAAGAGCAAATGATCACCATGATGGACATTTCCATCACCCGAATAGGAGTTATCCATAACATGTTTAACAATCTTTATAGGTATTTTATAGGGATCCAAATCATCATGTTGTGGGTCACTTACTACCCTAGTAGTGGCAGCAGTGCTCGCAAATAGGGACTCAAAAGGAGTTCCAAACATAGTGTAATAAAGTAGTAGACACAAATAAAAAAACAGAAATAAAAACATCACTTACAGTAGAAGCTTCCTTTATCAATTCCACTTCCCAATAGTGCTTCACTCCCCGGAAACGGCGCCAAAAAATAGTATTGATGACCCACAAGTATACGGGGTGTATCGTAGTACTTTCGATAAATAAGAGTGTCGAACCCAACGAGGAGCAGAAGGTGTTGACAAGCAGTTTCGATGAAGGAATAACTGTAAATACTGAAAACAGATTTGTAGGAGTTTTTGATATTGCAGATAAATAAAGTGCGAGTAAATAAAATGCATTAGTAGTAATGGAAGCGTGTGGCCCAATCCTTTCTTCAGCAAAGGACAAGCCGGTGAGTTTACTTATGATTAACAAATGTTCTCAAGAACACACAGGAGGTTTCTGCCAAGTGTTTTTGTTCCATGCAGCTGAATAACTTTGGTGTTTTGATAAGTGTTGTGTGGGTGAATCCATGCTAATGTACCGTGCCATCGAAGACTAATACGTACTTGTGATTATACCCCTTGCAAGCATCCGCAACTACAAGGAAGTAATTAAGAAATAAATCTAACCACAGCTTTAAACTCTTGGATCCTATGCTCCCTCGTGTAAAGGTTTCCTAACGGGGGTTTAGGTTTCTGTCACTCTGGAAACCCCACAATTAGTAGGAAAATACACGATGCATTCCCCTAGGTCCATAAATGGTGAAGTATCATGTAGTCAACGTTCACATGACACCACTAGAAGAATAACACCACAACTTAAATATCAAACATTAATATTATTCAACATTACTTCACTACTAATAACTTGACTTCTCCCATGTCCTCAAGAACAACATGAACTACTCACAACACATCATATGGATCATAATCAGAGGTGATATAATGGATGATAACAATCTGGTCATAAAGTTCAAACACCGATAAATCTCCCAAGCATCAACTACTTACAAGTAATCCACACCGGGAGAGAGATCTAATGCAAAACAACGATAGAGGCCCCTAATTGTTACAAATGGATGAAGTTGGATGATGAGTGTGATCGTGCTGGTGGTGATGACGATGAGGATGATGATCTTGATGATGCCCGGAGCGATGACGGTGACGATGGCAGTGATTTCCCCTCTCCGGAGAGGAATTTCCCCGACAGATTTCTCCCTACCAGAGAGCTTTTCTCTCTCGGGTGTTTTCCGCCCCGCAGCGGCAGCGGAATAATTCTTCTAGTATGGAATGAGGCTTAGGGTTCCCTCGGGGTCAGGGGGCCAATGATGACCCCCGGAGGTTGGCCAGGGTGGCCACACCCCTAGGTGGCGCGGCCAGGGGGAGGGCGTGCCACCCCTAGGTGTGGACCCCTGGTGGCCCCCCCTCTGGCTCTCCTTCTGGTTGTGTTCCTCCTCGAGACTTTTAGGAACCCCGGATGTCCCCTTCTTCTTTTGATCTTCTGAAATATGGTATCTCGACGGTGCTTTTTCCATCAGATTTCTGGTCCCGATGTTTATTCTCCAAAAATTATAAAACATGGAAAATAAGATAAAATAATATAAGGGATGCATCATAACATGAAATATATCGATGAATAACAGAAAATAGTGATGCAAAATGGACGTATCAGCGACCCACCGATGTTGCCCTTTCGCCTATTTAAGCTCCTTCACGGGTTAACCTAAAATACCCGAGCCTTTTTCCACGAAAAGTTCCATAGCCGCCGTCATTGTCAACCCTAGTTCGGGAGGGTTCTGAAGATCTCCCCGGCACTCTGTCGGGAGGGGGAATCTTCACCGGAGGGTTTTTCATCACCATGCCTACCTCCGGAGTGATGCGTGAGTAGTTCATCCTTGGACCACGGGTCCATAGTAGTAGCTAGATGGTTGTTCTCTCCTCTTTATGCCTCATGTTTAGATCTTCTGAACTGCCTAACATGATCAAGATCATATGTTCGTAATGCTACATGTTGTGTTTGCTTGGATCCGATGAATATTGAATGATATGTCCAGTGATTATAAATCTATCATGTTCTTTCATGTTTATGTTATTTATGATCTTGCATGCTCTCCGTTACTAGTATATGCTCTGGCCAAGTTGATGCCTGTAACTCCAAGAGGGATTATTTATGCTCGATAGTGGGTCCGAGCATCCCTTTCACTCACGCTCGAGTGACAGAAATGTAACCGGTGGGGATGTGTTGTTGCAATTAAGGAGAAAACAACGATGTTTACACTGTTTACATTACACACTTTGCTTAAGGCAATAATATGTTGCTTGCAACTTAATACCCGAGGTTTGATTGGATTACGCTACGAGGGTGGATTATTAATCATAGATGCAGTTGGATAACGGTCTATGAATCTTGTTGTAACGCCCGCATGAATCACATATTAATCATCATGTCATGCATATGCACTACGGTGCAGCCTTTGTATCTGTCAATTTCCCAGTTGTAATTTGTTTACCCAACATGTTATCTATATTTTATGGAGAGACACCACTAGTGAACTGTGGACCCCGGTCCATTTCTTTACACTGATAATACAACCACTACCACTGTTTTCTTTACTGCAATTACTGTTTTCCTCCCATTCAATGTCATCACTGTTCTCTTTTCATTTACTGCAAACAAGTATTATTTTCCACACTATACATCTAATCCTTTATGTTAGAAAAACCGGTGAGATTGAAAACCTCACTGTTTCGTTGGGGCAAAGTACTTTGATTGTGTTGTGTAGATTCCACGTTGTTGTTGAACCGGTAGTGCGCCCTGCCAACATCAGTTGTCTTCAACCTTCAGAAGTGATTTTTTTCTCCTACTGGTCGATTCAACCTTGGTTTCTTTCTGAGGGAAAAACTTGTTGCAGTTGTCTTCATACCTTCCTCTTGGGGTTTCCCAACGAGTACACTCCTGCACCATCACGCACCATTCACCAAGACACCGAAGGCATATAGAGAGAGGAGTGAGTTCACCTTGTCGAGTATCGATGTAGGGATTTGTGGAATGGGGTGTGCTACATCAATGTGTTGTTCTCTCATATTGAAGCATGGTATTGTGATATTTCTCCTTTCAATGCTTCATCTAGATTGACTTGGCGCATGCTCACACCATGTTATGACTATAAACAAAGTCACTTCTAGCCTTGATGATCATTTAGTTTTTGACTTGTAATATCACTTCATGTTTTGATTAATGATGTTTTGTCGCTATGCATGATTATTGCCCTTATTGCTCTTTTAGTTGGTCAATCCCAGTCTTTTGCCAGCCTACACCGGTACTGAGTATGAGCTCTACTCGTGCATCCAACTCCCAAAAACCAAAGTATGCCAAATGTTTCCACCATATCTACCTGTATGTGGTATTTAACCCCCAATCTAAGTAAATTTCTCGTGTGCTACCTTTAAACCTTCAAAATTATAACCTGTTTTGTGTTCTTGTTTTAGCTCATGAGGAAGTAGTTTAAAGTTTATTATGGTTTGTGTCAAGCAAATTTCTTCTTCCTTCTTTCACCCGATGAGTATGGAATCTATGCTCATTTAAATTTGCAGAGAGCTGGTGCCAAATAATAACAAAAGACATTGGTTTGATGAAAGCTGGTGGGTATCCGTGAACACAGCTAGCTCTGGTTTGTGAAAGAACGGTGGGGGAGTGCCAAACTAATAAACAACGGAAATCGCTCTCAAAAGTATAAACAATTAGCTTGACAGGGATTATGATAAGTTTTACATTACCATTCATTGACATAGACATACACCTCTCTCAAAATTGTTTTCAATATCTATGTTTTATCAAATAAAAAACTCCATCACATGAGTAACCCTTGCTTCCCTCTATGAAGAGCCTTTATTTTACTTTTATGTCGATTCTTCATCTTCTTACTTTATGCACCGACTAAGAGAGCATAGTTGTCATGCTGGGTATAATGTGCATAGTACCAAAATTTATTATTGATTGATTAAGGGTTTGTGGTATTTCCTGCTCTCAAATTATTTATATCTAGTCACCATTTAAACTTTGAAGGTGTCCTAGCATTTATGTTCCACACGAAGGACTAGCTGGATACGACTTTATTATGTTTTTCTTTATGATTGAAACAGCCGTATCACTTTCATTATTTCAGTTTCTTTTGTTTGTGTTTCTTTTCATGTGCAACATGGTAACTAAGTTTACATTAGTTGAAATAATATTTATCATGCCTTTGTTAAAGTACTTTGATCTCAACTTTGCAATGCTTCTACATACCGTTGATCAAGATTTTGTTGGCTTCATGTCACCTAAAAAAATATTTTGTTATCAGTTACCTACTCGAGGACGAGCAGGAGTTAAGCTTAGGGATGCTGATACGTTGCAAATGTATCTATAATTTTTTATGCTCCATGCTTGTTTTCGACCCAATACCTTTTGTTTATCACATGTTTTCTTTCGTTTTCCAGATGTTTTCACTGACTAACCTATTAACAAGATGCCCCAAGCCAGTTGTTGCTTTCTGTTGTTTTTCTATTTGAGAAAAGTTCTTAAAGAAATAGTCTCGGAAAGAGCAGAATACACACGAAGATCAATTTTTACTGAAACAAAGATGGAGTTCAAAGAGGAGCCAGAGGGGACGGGCCACCAGGTGGCTTCCAAGTGCCCCCCCCCCCCCACCTAGGCCGCGCCTGGTGGGCCCCTGGGTGCCCCGAGAACCACGTCACGTCTCCCCTTCGCTTATAAATTTCCTTCAACCCTAAAACCATCGGGAACAGAGTTATTTTCCATAAAACATAAATAGAGGCGCTATCACCTCGAAAGTCCAATATAGGGCTTCTCTAGTCCTGCTCTAGCACCCCGCAGGATAGGGGGATCATCACCGGAGGCCTCTACATCGCCATGATCGCCTCCGGACAGATGTGTGAGTAGTTCATCTCGGGACTACGGGTCTGTAGCAGTAGCTAGATAGTTGTTCTCTCCCCTATGCCTGCATGTTTAGATTTTTGTGAGCTTCCTCACATGATCAAGACCACCGTTATATAATTGTGCATGTTGTGTTTGCTGGGATCCGATAGACCTTGAGATTATGATTATTTTGTTCATGTCAATCTGAGATGCTTCACTTACTTTTTTAGAGAGTTTTAATCTTGTCGTGCAATGCTCTCCGGTGTTTGTGATTACCTTGGCCACGTAGTTGTTTTCACCTCCAAGCAAGGGTTTATATGATAGATAGTAGGTTCATGCCTCCTTGTTTCCTGCGCTCGAGTGACAGAAATGTGCGGGGGAGGATGTGATGTTCCCATTAGGGAAAAATAGAGGTGCTCTTGTCTACGAATGAGAACCACTGTTTACATTACGTATTGATCTTAATACATTTGTATGTTCCACACATAGCAATCACTTTGTTGCTGCAACTTAATACGAAGGGGTTTGCTGGATAGATTTCTTGAGATGGATATTTAGATATGGATGCATGTTGGAGAGCGGTCCATATGGTTTGACGTAATGCCTACAATGTTAGAAACCGTGAACTTTATCTCGTCATAATAGTATTTTTATACGTTCATGATTTGTCAATTGCCCAGTGGTAATTTGTTCACCCGGTATGTTTGTTTTCTCTGGAGAGTCACAAATAGTGAATCTATGGCCCCCGGTCCTATTTTTCGTCAATTCCAAACCTTATTTGAAGCACTTTCATCATTGTTTTCTTGTTGTTCCATTTTTACTTTTATTTTTTCCCAAGACTATACGTTTAATTCTTTTGTCTTCAACAAGACCGGAAGACTGACAACCTTCTGGAAAGTTAGGGCAAGAGAGAGTTTGTGTTTGTGTGCAGGTTCCATGCTCCCTATACCCACGTTCTACCTCTAGCTTATGGCACCCACTGCCATGAACCTTACTACAAACAGTCGACAAGTCTTATTCATTTGATCTCAGTTTACATGATCTTATGTTGGTAGCATGTCACCTCACAATTTTTTTTCGTTATCACTTACCTACTCGCAGACAAGCAGGAATTAAGCTTCGAGATGCTAATATGTACGAAACGTATCAATAATTTTTTATTGTTACATGCTTATTTTATGTCATTGCCAAATGTTTCTACTATAGTTTTATTTAATTTTAGCGCATTTTCTTGAACTAACTTATTGACAAGATGCGTAGTGCCAGATTTTGTTTTCTGCCTATGTTTGGTTTCAGAAAAGCTCTACATGAAATATTTTTAGAATGAGCTAAAAAATATACAGTGATTATTTTTTCACCGACACGCGAAGTCCAAAGGAGAGCCAGAGGGGATCCCCACAGCCGTAATGTGATGCCTAGGCGTGGGTCCACCCCTTTCCGCGCCTCCCCTCATTGCCTGGTGGCCCTAGGCACCGCCTAGGGCCACCTCTTCGCCCATAAATACCGCATTGACCTAAAACTAACAGACACCAGAGGATTTTTTTTCCAGAAACGCGTCCGAGTTCCGCCGCCATCCAAAACACTAATCCGAGGGACATAAGTCTCTATTCTAGCACTTAGCCGGGATGCGGAATTTCTTCCAGAGCCATCTTCATCGATGTTGTTGTCTTCCATGATGATGTTGGTCTAGTTCCTCCTCGGGGCCACGAGCTTGTATCAGGAGGTATGTGATTAGCTCTCTCCCATTGATGTGATCATTAGCATTGCTATTCTAGTTGAATTCATATGATGTTTCCCCTTCTTTATGTAATGGATATGAGTTGCTTAGTTGATTTTATTACATATAATTTTTGGAGTCACCTTTGTCCCACAGTGTCAAGGTGATAGTGCAGATGTCGTGTGTGACTCTGTGGATCATAGATTAGAGGGATAATTATCATGAGTTATTTCTTCTTTGTTCGATTGAATGATGGAATTATGAGATTTCTTGATGCTTGTGTTTAGTATGATTTTCATGGAATCAAGGTGACAGCGTGGATACCATGTTACATTAGAAAGACACTATTCAAGAGATGTTTGTGGTGTTTGCTAGTATTATCTTCGATGATCAATGTGACAGGATTGGGGTGTCCATAGATGAGGAACAAGAACTTTAAGGTGTGCTTTTTTAGACCTACGCATGTCTCACATCTTTTGATACATAGAAGAGTGATCTTCGAGTGACGTCTATCATGCATGATTTTGGAGGGTTTCATATTATTAATTCTGTTAGTGTTGTGACTAGTGAAAGTATTTTTCTTACGCCTTGTTTTCAACCATTGTTACACCGTTTACTTTCAATTTTGCTACTTGTTACTTTCCTGTTATTTTTATTACAGATTTATAATACCTTGTTTTACAAACCCGTATTTTATTATCCCTTTACCGAACTATGGGGTATGTTGGAAACATAAGAGACTTCTTGTATGTTAATTGTAGTGTTGTTTGAGATGGATTCTTTTAAACCTACGCCTCACTGTGTTCGATAAACCTTTGGTCTTAAGAGAAATTTGCCGTTGTACTACAAACCTCTGCGCTTGGAGATCTAACATAGTCTATAAGAATAGAAGCGTGCAGTAGATATCAGATATCTTTTTTTCTAAAACTAAAGTATTGGAATCCCGGGGTGTTTGAATATTTAGTTTAAAGAAACTTCACTACTAAACTAAGCCTTACGCACTATAAGTTTTTGTTGGATTTGTTTCGATGAAAATCCATGTCATTGTAGAAATTGGTGATCGTCATATTTGTTGTTTTTATTGATTTGGCCCTTGTATGGGTATATAAAGAGGTACCGGTGGGAGGTAGACTTGGATCACATGTAGACCTGGAAGTACTAGTCTATTCCTATTCGTACATGTATGTTGTATTCTAACACTCCTATTGCAAAAATAGTTTTCATGTAAGAGATTTTCTAGATCGAGGATGTGATCGAGTAAAACCTGTTTGCGGTTTATAAATTTCTGCAAGTCTGATAAAGTTGCTAAAAGTAGTATATAAATACAGAACATTGGGTCAAAAATGAGAAAAATCCAAAACCACCGACATATTTAGCCGTCCAACCCTACTGTAGATCCGTGCATGATTATTGCCCAGTTCCATCCGTATCTCTGTGAATGCAATCACACTCCAGGGCCCACAGATGTGGTACTCCGTTTGTTAGGGCATATATAATGGGGGTGAAGTAAGCCATCCCTTAAAGGCGATACGTTAGATTTTTTAGTTGGAGGAGAGGGAATGTAAAAAGAGAAGGTTATCTTTTCTTAGTTATGGTCTCCTAAAAATTAAGAGAAGTCTATTTTCTCAATTATACCACATATCTTTGCTTACTAAAATAATTTCACACCGAAGAAATTACGATTACAGATAATCTATATACCTAATAATAAAGAGAGGAAGGCTTCTTCCGGTCCATCCTAAATTTTACCGTTTTACCCTCCCACCAAATCTCATAATACTACAAAATTGCCATTGAACGGTTCACGCGTTTGTTTATCCTCTCGGCGAAGATCCATGCTGCCGAACAAAGCACAATCCCAACAGACACCGCTAGACTACCTCGATCACCGGCCAGTGCTACCTCGCTCGTTCCCCCGCCTTCTAGCTGATCCTTTGGCGTGTCTCTCACCATCTCCGTTGATGTCCGTAAGCTACTCTGTTGTCTCCATGTCGAGACCAAGCACTACCAGGCCCTCAATCTTGGCGTCAGCAAGTGTTACAGGACCTCGTGCAGCTCTGTCCCCGCGTTCGTCATTGATTCAGGGGTTGTCGTCGCCAAGCATAACAATATCAGCAGCTTCCTCCGAGGCATTGTGGAGCGATTTTTCTGGGAAGCCAGCAGTGCTACATCAACGATTCAGTCCACGTCGGCTGCTATCTTTTGCGCCTGAGGTGCTGCCGGCCGAAAGATTGGGTTTTTTTTTTTGCTGAACCTGTTTGTCTGAAGAAGGGGGTAAGCCTTTCGGGGAATCGAACTTTGCTCGTACAAGTCTTTGCCTGTGTCGGCAATGACTCCATAATTATTCCACCGAATCATATGCAGCGGTACAGACTACTAATGAGCTCGGCCTAATTTACCATTGTACCTATTTTTCCTTTGTGTCGTGCATGTATATACATGTGGTGTGGTTCTATAGCATATGGGCTTTTCAGTTTACCGAAAATAATCCTCAGCAACTCTTTCACACTAACGTTGAAGGCAACCAATAGTACTTTGATCTCTCAAAGGCACATATGGTACAATGCCAACTATGTCTATGAGTGACCATTAAAGAAAAACACAAAATTTTATGGAGAATAGATTACATCAGACATGTTTTGGTATTATCAGACCATAAAGTTATCGGCCCATGCCGATCAATATATTAATTAAATTTAAATATTGTATATATGTATGTGTATTTGATGACCAATGTCCAAGCAAAATACGGTAATGGGATCAGGTAACAACAAAAGCGGGCTAAAATATAACGTATAGAAATAGACCCGTGCAGACGGGCGCACGGACAGACGGTCAGTGATCCAATCAAATTTAATATTTTCATTGTACTTGATATAAGGAGAGAAGTCGAACAATTTCAGGCCTGGGTATTATTACTAGGTGAAAGAAAATTCTGGAAAAAATATAATGTCAACCGATAGCAGCACATATAGTGTACAAGGGGGGGGAGGTTTATAATTTATTTAGGAGACATTAAGATTTGAAGAATTTCAAGACTATTAATATTTTTCATACCTTTTCGACTGATTATTTGAAATAGTTTAATACAAAATTATAGGTTGCATATTTACAATTATGCATAGATTGTCAAATTAAGATTTATCAAAATAATTTTCAATTGAATGAAGTGCATGTGAGTACAAGATGATGAAGAAGAACTGGAGGAGGAAGATTCATTCGACTATATTTTTTAAGTTCGTTGACCTCTTCACCAACCCCACATCAACGACCAACGAATGTGACGAGAATTCGACGACAAAGGTTCACGTATCGCCGGTGTCGGTGGATGATAATGCGCTTCAACAACATAGATTTTTTACTCCCACTGCAATGCACAGACATTTTTACTATAACAACTTTTCTGAAACTAAAAATAACAGAAAACAGGGAACTGTCTCTGTGGCATCTTGTCAATAGGTTAGTCCCGATAATCGATAAAAATGACATAAAGTGTATAGCATGTTTTACTTTGGAGTGGCGGTTAAGTACCACATGTAGGTTTGTGAAATGAGTGACATCTAACATTCTCGTTAAATTTTAAAACACAATTTTTTCTCCCGTTGCAACGCACGGGTATATGTGCTAGTACATTATACAACTTCTATTTATTGACATATAGGAGGGTTAGAGCACCCATAATGGGAAGCGTCTAGATGGACGCTTATGTGAAAAAAGATACTACCAGAAAATATAATTATAATTGCAAACTTAGCGCCCGTTGCTTGCAACACTGGGCGCTTAACTTATCTGGTCCGAGATCCCCGGTCGCTTCTGCCGGCGACTAGTTAAGCAACCGACACCCAGGAGCGTAACCGGCGATTCAGCCAGGATTTTCGTCCCCGCGCTGTGATGATCTTAACATAATATTGGGCTTTCCTTTTTTTTTCTTTGATGATATGAAAGACTCGCCTTTCCGAAATCACTAGAAAAAGGAAAATCTTCCTAAACGTCACCCAACGTGCTCTTCTTTTTTTTTTGTTTTTTTTTTTTTTTGAGAGCAACCACATATTTCATTAATCGAAGATCAAGTTACAATAAGCAACACACGTGGAAACTAAAAGACAAAACAGGATAAAATGATTATCCTGAATTTGAAGTAAAAAACCGAAAAGACCGAGAAATACAAAACAGTCCTTAGGGTTTCCTGCAACCACCGTAGCGAGCGGCCGCCGTCGAACTCTAGCGCCGCCAATGCGAACGCTGGAAGAGACGCCGAGCCTCCACCATTGAAAGATCCGAGAAAGCACCATCACCAACGAGGCTTTGTGAGTCGATGAACAGACCCGCTCCACGCAGCAAGGCACATGTCGATGTGGCACGTCGACCGGGGGACGTCCCCGTGCTGTCTTGGACCAAGATCTGTCGCCTCCCGTCAATAAAGTCGGAGAGGAATAGCAGATCCACCACCTCCGGACCAACATCCTCGCTTCAGAAGAACTACCTTGTCCCGGCCGCCAGCGTCGTCACGAACCACGAACGCGAACGACACACCGAGAAACAGATCTCGCCAGATCTGAAAAACGACGAGAAGACCAAGCTGCCGATCTGAAGGACCGAGCAGCACACGTTGCCATCAACTCCGAGATGCCGCCGTAAAGATCGCCGCCGGTGTGGGAGTGGAGTTGAGCCAGATTTATTCGCCGAGGCGTCGCTCCACAACCCCAACGACGCCCCAAGAAAATACTAGACAACTCCTAACTACAGACCGGCGCCGAAACGCCATGGTCCCCACCTCCTCGCGTCGCCGGAGTGGCCAACGGAGGAGGCAGGGACCGGTGGTGGCAGGTGTAGTTTGGCGTAGATGCGTCCGCCTCCCCGATCGCCTCTCCTGGAGTGGGCAGTGAATCGGTTTTGTTTCCTCGCTAACGTGTGCTCTTCTTGCGACAAGTGTCACCTTCTTTTTCCCCATATCCTCTCAAGGGTGCTTGCATGCGTGACAAGTGTCACCACGAGAGAGTTTTGGTGGGATTTTTCCCTTCCCACGCACGACATGTAGACGGGTGTGCACGCATTTATTTCGGGATTCCTTTTTTCAATATGTGTCGGGGGGTTACCCCCGAGTAGGGGTAAGGCAAGTGCTAAAGGCAAGGTCAAAGGTGTTGTTTGACCGGGTAGATGGCTACCCGGTACTCGCTACCCGGTAGGTTTCTATCCGGCCGTACCCACCAATGGCCAAGAGTAGAAATCAAGCAAGTTATGTTCATCCGAGTAAAGAAGTTGGTCCGAGTAGAGGGAGTGAGTTCCTACTCGGACCAGAAGTCAATGGAGCCGTTCTGACAAGGGATCCCGCGTATCCTGCGTCCGTACCGGCGTGCGGTTCAACTTATGGACCGCGTGATTATCCGCGCTACGGCGTGGCTACAGTGCGGTAGGCGCCTGTCAAGTCCTGTCACTGACAGAGGGGACAGGACAGGGCTAGGGGCCTACCCTATCTCACTGACAAGGGTGGACAGGTCCCATCTCAGAACGGTGCGACGACTTACGGCGCCCGCGTCAGCGAGAAGCCGGAAGCGTGCTCTGTTCTGCAGTGCTCCTGTCACATCAGTCGTACCTTTTAGTCTTATTCTATTCGGCTGGGCACCAGTATATAAGGTGCCCTGCCCCCTCCTATGCGAGGGTCGACACTCTGGGTTGTTTCGCTTCACACAGAGAGAACTTGAGAGCTAGAGTGGCTACTCGGGTGAAGGCCTGATTTGTACTGTGGCTACTCGGTAACACACATATAGAGAGAAAGGCAGGAGTAGGGGTGTTACCTCCACACGAGGGCTCTGAACCTGGGTAAGATCGTGTTGTTTCCAGTGCTTGAGACTTCCCACACGCGGCTACTCGCCGTGTGATCCCTCCCCGAGCACCTCCAGCGTCCATCGGCCCCAACACTTTAGCCATCCCATGGCATCTGCCGTGATACCACCACGACAGTTGGCGCCCACCGTGGGGCTACCAGAGGCGCTGGCTGGAGTCCATGTTCGGACGGGACGTTCGGACGGGACTCATTTCTGCTACTGGGGAGCGCGTGGTCTGTGGCCTTGTCCACAGATTCGGCTCCTTCGACTTCGTCACCGACAACGCCGGAGATTTCGGCGGTAGACCCATGCCGGCAGGCAGCTCGGTGCTCTCCTTCGGCTCGCACCTCGTCTACGTCGCCACCACTGTCCTCCGCGAGTTCCCTGAGGAGGTGCTCGTCGCGGAAGATCCTCCTGCTGTGCTCGCTGCCCGCAGAAGGCCAACTGCTGCTATGCGGACAGCGTGGAGGTGATGGTGACAGGCCCGGCTGTCGATGCCGGGAAGGGCGCGGCCGCTACCGCGGGAGTCATCGAGGAACCTGCTGGCCCAAGTGCTGGCCAGAGGGTCCACAAGCCCTACGAGAAGGACTCGAACATGCCTCCTTCCACAACACCGACGATACCGGCATCCGCCGTGCGGATGGGCATGCCGCCTCCCACCGATCTTGAGCTCATGACCATGAGGGCGCAGCTCGACCAGCAGCGTCAAGCGCTACTCGCTGAGCACCTGGAGCTGGAGAAGGTTAGGCTTGAGCTTAGCCTAGACCAAAATGAGTACAACAAGGCCCACGGCTTTACTCCTGTTGTTAGGAATCCTATCAAGCTAGGCGCTACTCGTCGCAACTTAGGCGCCGAGATGGCAGTAGTTGGTGAGGCTCCCAGCCAGTCTGCCACTGTAAACACCGCTACTAAGCCCAGATACAGCACCCCCTCCAAAACACTTAGAGATGCAGAGGTTGTAGCTGCTGAGTTGCCAAACCTTGCCGGCGACGTGCGCGCTAGGCAACAGGAGAGGCTCAATGAGCTAGTACTAGAGGCTGCTAGGCAGAATGAGGAGTTCCGGAAAGCCAATCTGGGTGTTGGTGCTTCTCAGATTGTGCACTCGCGTGCAGCGAGATCTCATGACCAGGCATCATCACCGCTTCCCAACCGCGAGAGGGACCAGAGTGTGCACTCTGGGAAGAGTAGACAGATGCAGGTGTACGACCCGGCCTCAAAAACAGCACGCTGTGCTGCGAGAGTCCGGTCAGAAACACAACTCTGCAGGAGCAGGCTATCAAGCCCATAAAGCTCACAGTAAGAGGCAAGATGGAGGCAACGAGGGACCTTCTCGGCGTCCTGCTGCTCAGCCTACTCGGCAGAGGACGCAGCAGCCAGCTGCAGCACAGCCGCGTGCGGCTGCGCCACTAGCCAACCCGGGGGTGCAGCCCGCTGTTGTGCAGGAGAACATATATGATGATGGCTACTCGGCGATGGGGCTAGCCGGCTATGCTGACCCAAGAAATGTTGCTGACCGTTTGGGTGACCACATGTTGGAGCCCAGTGATGCAAGGTACAAACTGGCCCGGATTAATCTGTCCGCGCAACTCGAGAACAGAGGGCCGCCTGGCCCAGAATGCTTTGGTCCTCGTATCATGAATGAGCCATCTGTGAACCACTTTCAGTTGGCCAGGGGAACCGAGTGCTACAATGGCAGCACCAAGCCAGAGGATTGGTTGAGTGACTACGTCACGGCCGTGCACATCGCAGGCGGCAACCGGAGATTGGTTGTGCGGTATGTTCCGCAGATGCTAGAGGGTCTAGCTCGGACTTGGCTCAACAACCTGCCCAAGGACAGTATCAACTGCTGGCTGGACTTCTCGGAAGCCTTCATCGGCAACTTCACCAGCACCTACAAGAGGCGGAATAGGCCGCAGCAACTGTCCGCGTGCAAGCAGCGGGAAGATGAGACCGACCGCGAGTATCTTACTCGGTGGAGCACCTTGAGGAACACCTGTGAAGGTGTGAATGAGGCCCAGGCCATTACTTGGTTTGCTCAGGGCTGCAGGCATGGCAGCATGTTGTGGCAGAAGCTGCAGCGAGAGATGCCGAGTACTCTCGCCGAGACAATCAAGATTGCAGATATGTATGCACTCGGCGACCCAACTCAGCCTCTGATGGACTCTCCTGAGCCGAGAAGGAACTACAACAGCAACAACCGCAATGATTTTCGCAACAAACGCAGAGGTGACCGGATTGATACTCGGTATGATCCCGAGGAGGTCAATGTTGTGACTACGGCTGCTGGGAGTAGCCAAAGGCAAAAAACTACTGGAGCCCAGTATGGGCAAAACCAGAATCAGGGCCAAGGCATCAAGAAGCCATACAATGCTCCCCAGCAGGGTAGCGGCAACCTGAATCCTGTTCCGAACTTTGTCTTTGGGAGCATGAGGGATGGGCCATGCAGCTTCCATACTCGGCACCCGGCTAGGCCAGCCAACCACACTACTCGGCAGTGCAGCTGGTGGGAACAGATCAAGAATGAGGGCCTGCCCCGTCCTCCTCCTCTGCCAGCTGTGAATGCCAATGTGCAGCCTATTCGGGCAGCCGCTCCCAGGCCTGCAGTGTTCCCGAGAAGAGAGAATGTGAACCAGGTGGCTTTAGGAGCCAACCGCAACTACAACTAAAACAACAACGACCACAACCGCAACTACTACACCCGCAACCGCAACTTCAACAACAACAACAACAGAGGCAACAACAGCAACAACAACAACCAAGGCAACAACAACAACGGCAACAATGGTGGTGGAGACCGCAACCAGTACCAGGAACACCATGAGAGCTACATGATCTTCACCTCCGAGCCCATCGACAAGCAGTCTCAGCACAGGCGTGCGATGGAGGTCAATGCTGTGATCCCTGCTGTGCCTCATTACCTGCACTGGTGCAACCAAGAGATCACGTGGTCCAGAGTTGATCATCCTAGGGTGATGCCCAACCCGGGTAGCTATGCTTTGGTGGTGGATCCCACCTTCTTGGGTACTCAGAAGAATGTCAGGTTCAACAAGGTCCTGATAGACAACGGCAGCAGCATCAACATTGTGTACAGAGACACATTAGATAAGCTCGGAATGGCCAAGAACATGTTGCTACCCAGCCGGACCACTTTCCACGGCATTATGCCAGGAGTATCTTGCACTCCAATTGGCCGCGTCTGGATAGACGTCCTATTCGGTACCAGGGAGAACTGCCACACTGAGAGCTTGGCGTTCGAGGTAGTTGATCATCAGAGCCCCTACCATGCCCTACTCGGTAGGCCTGCTCTCAGCAAGTTCATGGCTTGTAACACCCGGGGGATTTCCCCAAAATAGGATTTGGTTGTTTTTTCTTTTTGCTTTGCATCACATGCATCATATGCATTGCACCTTGTTTTCAAAACAACTTAAAAAGTTCAAACCAATTTAAACTTTCAAACATGTCCAAAGTTTCCAATTAAAAATTGCAAACTAAACAACTCAAATTGTTTTCAATAGTTTTGAATGCTAATTATTTAAATTGCCTGGTTAATAAAACCCCTTTTATTAAAACCCTAAATTAAATTTCAACTTCAAATTCAAACATGAGCACAATTTGAATTTTGAAAAACAAAATAGCATGCAACTAGGCTTTAGTGCTGGTTAACCCACTAAAAATAATTGTGGGATAAAAATCCCAAAACTTGATCTCCTTTTCCCTTCTTTTTCTTTTCTACAAAAAAAAGGGAAAAAGAATAAAAACAGAGCTGGGGGAGGCAGGCCAGCCCAAAAAGGGCCAGCCCACCTACAACCCCACTCGATCCAGCCCAGCAGCCCAACCCCCCATTCTTCTTCGTACGGACAGACAGGAGGGGGATGTCGCTGTCCACCATGGCCCCCACCTCCACCTGCTCCTTCCCCTCCATATCTACCTACCCCGACGCCTCCCCTTGCAACCCTAGCCTCCCTCCTCTCTCCTTCCTCCCTCGCGCCGCCACCTTCTCCCTTCCCCTCCTTCCTCCACTGTATCTGAATTTCTGTCACGCCTCTGTGGCCGACAATTGCCGCCCATGGCGTCGTGGCTGCGCTTGCCTTCGCGGTACCTTCTTCCCTGGAACGGAAAGGTGGCACCACCCTCTTCGTCCTCGCCGGAAATCGGGGCCGGAGATGCCCCGGGCTGTCCCCGCCGTCCACCTTCTTCCCGGCGAGCTGCTGTACCGA
The DNA here is from genome assembly GCA_028641055.1 of Alopecurus myosuroides. Classification (NCBI taxonomy): domain Eukaryota; kingdom Viridiplantae; phylum Streptophyta; class Magnoliopsida; order Poales; family Poaceae; genus Alopecurus; species Alopecurus myosuroides. The sequence goes on from CM054057.1 coordinate 692,118,012, forward strand.
GGATGACTCTGTCAGGCTCGGGAGCCCCCCCTTCGCACGTCGGCCCTCCTCGAACCCCTCGGTGAGCCCCCACGACCCCCCTCTTCCCTCGCACGCACGCTACACCCCCTAGCCCGCACAGCAGCGCAGCATCGTTGCAGATCACCGCCTTTCGCTGTCCGCCTCTCTCTGTCACCGTCGCGTGCGGGTGGTTTCAGTTTCGTCAGTTCGCATTCCGCAGCAGCACCTCAAAAAGGTTCAGTTCTGTTTTGTGTTCAAACCAACAGCAGCAGCGCAGTGGCTATTGCCTCTGTCTTCCGCCCGCGAGCGCTCGGGTTCGAACCACCGCTTGGCCGATTAAAGGCCCCATTTTTGGGCCATTTTCCACCGCGCTGTGGGCCCCGCCCGTCAGCGACCCCCTGTGCCACCTAGTCCTCCACCCATGCCACTTGTGCGCCAGCATGGCCTCGGGCCCGCGCGGCAGACGCAGTGGCTAGGTTCCACCCCAGTGAGAAACCCCTCCAGATCTAGATCTGGATCCACACTTCGCATCGAGCCCCCTATCTTTTCCCTGTTTTGCACAGCAGCCCCTCCACGCACTGTTTTCCTTCAAAGCAGGCCCCTGCATTTTGGCAGATTAGCCCCTAAACTTCTTTTGCCCATATTTCATGAACATTGCAACTATAAACTTTGTTTTCTGTTTTGAATAATTAAACTTGGTTAAATTATTTAAATCTTGTTTAATTCATGTAAAATTGCTAAATTAATAACTTGGTCAAACTAAATTCTTTTTGAACATGTAAAATATGTTTTCCATCCCATTTTTCATGAACTTTGCAAATATCAATTTTGTTATCTGTTTTGAACATTTAAAATTGGTGAAAACAACAAATGTTTGTTTAAATCATTTAAAATGCCAAAGTTCATAACTTAATAAATAAAATTCCAAACTTGGTAAACAACATATCAAACTGAAGCTATTGTTGTTTTCTTATTGTTTTCATCATCCATGCATCATTATAATCAACTTTCACATGATGGTTATTTGTAGATCATTTAACTCAACATTAATTCAAGGGCTTTTTCATATGCAATCCAAATTGCATATGGGCCCATTTAAATATGTTTACCATGTCAACTAGTTTATCTTTGATGCATCCTTAAACTTGTCATGCATCCATATCTTGATAATGCTGGATCTTTTGCCGTAGTAGTAATTGTTGCATCCGGTGTTTGTTCTAGTTCGTTGCTTCTTCGCGGATAGGACGTTGAGATGATGTGAGCAACGACAAGTTCTTCGGATGTACCTTTACTTGCTGGATTCCAGGCAAGTATACTCACTTGCTGCCTATGGCTGTCTTTCATCACTTGTTACCGATTCTTTCCGTTATTCTTAAGCTAGCCTTATGATTCGATGCTTGTGTCTCGATCCTATCATATGTTTACCTTGCCGCCATGATATAGCCTTCCCTCCACTTCCTATCAGCTGTTGTTTGTTTACCTTGTTGGCCCACGTGTTGTAGTTGCATGCTTAGTGTTGTTTGCGCTCAAGTCTTGTTGTCCGTCTTATCACCTTTTTAGTTTGATAGTTGGGTTTCAACTTAATCAACAACATGTTAATGTTTTGGGTAATAATAATTTGATGATAAGGCACCGGCAGGAGGACCGGCGTGGTTTTGAGGCCTACTAGTGTCGAACTTAATTAGGAAAAGGGTCTTGTCCTCCGATCCATGATGAGCGCACTAACCGCATGTGGGAAGCGAGGATGGGCGCCCCCCGCAATTCTGATTCGATTCGCATCTCGTCCAAATCGCCTCATTTAGTTCGGGTTTTCCATTTGCCGCATGCATATGCAGGTGTGAACCCTTGGCGCCATGGTGGAACTTTTGTAGTCGGCATTTAGGGAGACACGTTCTTAAAGTGCTATGAGGGTCCCCTTTTCTTCGTGGGGCTTGATTAGCCGTGCGCTCAATTGCACGGGGTTCTTTGGGCTTGATGCGAAGAAGAGTTGGGTTGTGTTGAGTGCCTCGCTTGGTGGAAGGGCCTTTCCATCTGGCGGGTCATTCTTACGTGTACGGCCAAATTGGTGCATCCCTGCAGGGTTAAATCTTCTCGAGAAGCCGTGTTGTCCGCGGTTATGGATGACTTGGTGAAAGTGCTGGCTAACAAGTACTCAGACAACTTACACTTAACGATGATAACTTGACTAGTAATATAAATTACCTCCACCATAAAAATGAATGTCATCTTAATCAACAGTGTGAGTTTCCTTGGGTTGCTTCCTTAGTAGGGGGTAACATTGGATGGGTATTGTTTGGTGAGTAGTTATAGTTGGTTTTGTCGCGCTATCTTATCCCTTTCTTTTAGCCGGATGTTGTAGCGAGTCTCTGTAGTTAGTTAGTGCAGCCCGCTGCCGCTTCTTCGCGATAATCCTTTCCTTTCCGTTGAACCCAAAGTATTTGTATCTTGTGATGATTGGTTACGCTGGTATCTTGTGAGTATGGTTTATCCACTTGCCAGTACTTAACCGTACTGACCCACGAATCCCTTTCGTGGCTGCATATTCCACATTGCAGTCAACAGGTTTGAAGTCTGACGACATTAGCTTGGGAATCCCTCCGGCTTGGCCTGGGCAGGGATTGGACGCCATCGGTTATCTTCAGGACTCTTAGTCCAATTTGTATCTTGTCCGTAGTCGGACACTATGTTGTTTCTTCCGCTGTTATTTGGATCTTTGTATTGTATCAGTTGTATCCTTGACTCGTTTGAGTCGTCTTGTATATATCTCTTCTGTTGTTGTTGTGGATTATTCGTGAACTGTTGTAATGTTATCACAAGTTGCAACCTGGAATCGGTTATTATGCGGATTTTGGCGGAAATGCTGAAATCTGCATAGTGCCCGATCTCGGGGCGTCACAAATGGTATCAGAGCATGGTTTCCGATTCCCAAGGTTGTTTCGATACGAATGGTTATAGAAGCAACGGGTCCGCAAAGCCTTTAGGATAACCTCGCTAACGGTCGTGTTTCTAGAGTGTCAAAAACTATTTGTGCAAAATCTGTTTTGGAAACCTCTCAATTGGATTCTTGTTTTCTCCTTATCTCTATTCTATTTCTCCTCTCATCTTATTTGTTTTGGAGTCTCTTCCCTTATCTATCTTTCAAGGTTCTAGGATTCTACGTGGGTGGACGTTTTCTGAGCCTTTAACCTAATAGGTTCGATCATCGGAAGATTCCTGGTGGAAGGACATCGTCGTCAATCCGAGCAAGATTCTCTTGTTAGTGGTGTCGAGAAGACCTTGTTAGTGGTGTCGAGGAGATCAACTGGAAGCATGAAGAATGGATAGTCGAACTTCTTTCCCCTCCCGGGTTAGTGGGTGGATTGCGAGGGCGCAATCCCTTGTTAGTGGTGTCGTCTGTAACACCCGGGGGATTTCCCCCAAATAGGATTTGGTTGTTTTTTCTTTTTGCTTTGCATCACATGCATCATATGCATTGCACCTTGTTTTCAAAACAACTTAAAAAGTTCAAACCAATTTAAACTTTCAAACATGTCCAAAGTTTCCAATTAAAAATTGCAAACTAAACAACTCAAATTGTTTTCAATAGTTTTGAATGCTAATTATTTAAATTGCCTGGTTAATAAAACCTCTTTTATTAAAACCCTAAATTAAATTTCAACTTCAACTTCAAACATGAGCACAATTTTAATTTTGAAAAACAAAATAGCATGCAACTGGGCTTTAGTGCTGGTTAACCCACTAAAAATAATTGTGGGATAAAAATCCCAAAACTTGATCTCCTTTTCCCTTCTTTTTCTTTTCTACAAAAAAAAAGGGAAAAACAATAAAAACAGAGCTGGGGGAGGCAGGCCAGCCCAAAAAGGGCCAGCCCACCTACAACCCCACTCGATCCAGCCCAGCTGCCCAACCCCCCCTTCTTCTTCGTACGGACAGACAGGAGGGGGATGTCGCTGTCCACCATGGGCCCCACCTCCACCTGCTCCTTCCCCTCCATATCTACCTACCCCGGCGCCTCCCCTTGCAACCCTAGCCTCCCTCCTCTCTCCTTCCTCCCTCGCGCCACCACCTTCTCCCTTCCCCTCCTTCCTCCACTGTATCTGAATTTCTGTCACGCCTCCGTGGCCGACAATTGCCGCCCATGGCGTCGTGGCTGCGCTTTCCTTCGCGGTACCTTCTTCCCGAGAACGGAAAGGTGGCACCACCCTCTTCGTCCTCGCCGGAAATCGGGGCCGGAGATGCCCCGGGCTGTCCCCGCCGTCCACCTTCTTCCCCGGCGAGCTGCTGTACCGAGGATGACTCCGTCAGGCTCGGGAGCCCCCCCTTCGCACGTCGGCCCTCCTCGAACCCCTCGGTGAGCCCCCCACGACCCCCCTCTTCCCTCGCACGCACGCTGCACCCCCTAGCCCGCACAGCAGCGCAGCATCGCTGCAGATCACCACCGTTCGCCGTCCGCCTCTCTCTGTCACCGTCGCGTGCGGGTGGTTTCAATTTCGTCAGTTCGCAATCCGCAGCAGCACCTCAAAAAGGTTCAGTTCTGTTTTGTGTTCAAACCAACAGCAGCAGCGCAGTGGCTATTGCCTCTGTCTTCTTCCCGCGAGCGCTCGGGTTTGAACCCCCGCTTGGCCGATTAAAGGCCCCATTTTTGGACCATTTTCCACCGCGCTACGGGCCCCGCCCGTCAGCGACCCCCTCTGCCACCTAGTCCTCCACCCATGCCACTTGTGCGCCAGCATGGCCTCGGGCCCGCGCGGCAGACGCAGTGGCTAGGTTCCACCCTGGTGAGAAACCCCTCCAGATCTAGATCTGGATCCACACTTCGCACCGAGCCCCCTATCTTTTTCCTGTTTTGCACAGCAGCCCCTCCACGCACTGTTTTCCTTCAAAGCAGGCCCCTGCATTTTGGCAGATTAGCCCCTAAACTTCTTTTGCCCATATTTTTCAAACCACGTCTCCAAATAATTCAAACTTTATATGTATTCCATCCTAAATTAAATTCTCTACATGTTTAAACTATTTGTAGACTGTTTTGAACATTCAAATGGTTTCAAAAATTCAAATTCAAACAACTCTTTCAAATTTGGTCAAATTCATAACTATTTCAAATTTAATTCAAATGGCACATGTAAAATATATTTTCCATGCAAAATTGAACAAGCATTCCAACTATAAACTTTGTTTTCTGTTTTGAATAATTAAACTTGGTTAAATTATTTAAATCTTGTTTAATTCATGTAAAATTGCTAAATTAATAACTTGGTCAAACTAAATTCTTTTTGAACATGTAAAATATGTTTTCCATCCCATTTTTCATGAACTTTGCAAATATCAATTTTGTTATCTGTTTTGAACATTTAAAATTGGTGAAAACAACAAATGTTTGTTTAAATCATTTAAAATGCCAAAGTTCATAACTTAATAAATAAAATTCCAAACTTGGTAAACAACATATCAAACTGAAGCTATTGTTGTTTTCTTATTGTTTTCATCATCCATGTATCATTATAATCAACTTTCACATGATGGTTATTTGTAGATCATTTAACTCAACATTAATTCATGGGCTTTTTCATATGCAATCCAAATTGCATATGGGCCCATTTAAATATGTTTACCATGTCAACTAGTTTATCTTTGATGCATCCTTAAACTTGTCATGCATCCATATCTTGATAATGCTGGATCTTTTGCCGTAGTAGTAATTGTTGCATCCGGTGTTTGTTCTAGTTTGTTGCTTCTTCGCGGATAGGACGTTGAGATGATGTGAGCAACGACAAGTTCTTCGGATGTACCTTTACTTGCTGGATTCCAGGCAAGTATACTCACTTGTTGTCTATGGCTGTCTTTCATCACTTGTTACCGATTCTTTCCGTTATTCTTATGCTAGCCTTATGATTCGATGCTTGTGTCTCGATCATATCATATGTTTACCTTGCCGCCATGATATAGCCTTCCCTCCACTTCCTATCAGCTGTTGTTTGTTTACCTTGTTGGCCCTCGTGTTGTAGTTGCATGCTTAGTGTTGTTTGCGCTCAAGTTTTGATGTCCATCTTATCACCTGTTTAGTTTGATAGTTGGGTTTCAACTTAATCAACAACATGTTAATGTTTTGGGTAATAATAATTTGATGATAAGGCACCGGCAGGAGGCCCGGCGTGGTTTTGAGGCCTGCTAGTGTCGAACTTAATTAGGAAAAGGGTCTTGTCCTCCGATCCATGATGAGCGCACTAACCGCATGTGGGAAGCGAGTATGGGCGCCCCCCGCAATTCTGATTCGATTCGCATCTCGTCCAAATCGCCTCATTTAGTTCGGGTTTTCCATTTGCCGCATGCATATGCAGGTGCGAACCCTTGGCGCCAGGGTGGAAATTTTGTAGTCGGCATTTAGGGAGACACGTTCTTAGAGTGCTATGAGGGTCCCTTTTTCTTCGTGGGGCTTGATTAGCCGTGCGCTTAATTGCACGGGGTTCTTTGGGCTTGATGCGAAGAAGAGTTGGGTTGTGTTGAGTGCCTCGCTTGGTGGAAGGGCCTTTCCATCTGGCGGGTCATTCTTACGTGTACGGCCAAATTGGTGCATCCCTGTAGGGTAAAATCTTCTCGAGAAGCCGTGTTGTCCGCGGTTATGGATGACTTGGTGAAAGTGCTGGCTAACAAGTACTCAGACAACTTACACTTAACGATGATAACTTGACTAGTAATATAGATTACCTCCACCATAAAAATGAATGTCATCTTAATCAATAGTGTGAGTTTCCTTGGGTTGCTTCCTTAGTAGGGGGTAACATTGGATGGGTATTGTTTGGTGAGTAGTTATAGGTTGTTTTGTCGCGCTATCTTATCCCTTTCTTTTAGCCGGATGTTGTAGCGAGTCTCTGTAGTTAGTTAGTGCAGCCCGCTGCCGCTTCTTTGCAATAATCCTTTCCTTTCCATTGAACCCAAAGTATTTGTATCTTGTGATGATTGGTTACGCTGGTATCTTGTGAGTATGGTTTATCCACTTGCCAGTACTTAACCGTACTGACCCACGAATCCCTTTCGTGGCTGCATATTCCACATTGCAGTCAACAGGTTTGAAGTCTGACGATGTTAGCTTGGGAATCCCTCCGGCTTGGCCTGGGCAGGGATTGGACGCCATCGGTTATCTTCAGGACTCTTAGTCCAATTTGTATCTTGTCCGTAGTCGGACACTATGTTGTTTCTTCCGCTGTTATTTGGATCTTTGTATTGTATCAGTTGTATCCTTGACTCGTTTGAGTCGTCTTGTATATATCTCTTCTGTTGTTGTTGTGGATTATTCGTGAACTGTTGTAATGTTATCACAAGTGGCAACCTGGAATCAGTTATTATGCGGATTTTGGCGGAAATGCTGAAATCTGCATAGTGCCCGATCTCGGGGCGTCACATGGCTTCTAGCCATGCTTCATACTTGAAGATGAAGATCCCTGGACCCAATGGAGTCATCACCATCTCGGGTGATTACAAGAGGTCTTTGGAGTGTGCCTCTGCTGGTTCCCAGCTGGCAGAATCCATGGTCATTGCTGCCGAGAAGAAGAAGATGTATGAGGTGGTGGCTATGGCGCAAGAAGCGCAAGGTGGTGCGCCTGGCATGCCGAGTTCCTAGTACGGGACGGCGTTCCAGGCGTCCCAGGAGATAAAGAAGGTCCAGGTTGACCCTGAGTTCCCAGACCGTGTTGCCATCATTGGCGTCGGGTTGGGAGAGAAATAGGAAAGCAAGCTCATCCACTTCCTCCGTGAGAATCGGGACGTCTTTGCCTGGTCCAATGAGGATTTGTCGGGTGTCCCGAGGGAGTTGGTTGAGAACTCGCTACATGTGCGGCATGATGCCAAGCCGGTTAAGCAGGCTATGCGCTGCTTTGGTGATGAGAGGAGGAAGGCTATCGGTGATCACCAAGTTGCCGACAAGCAAATTTATCATGGAGGTATTGCATCCGGACTGGCTAGCCAACCCGGTTATGGTTGAGAAGAAGGAGGACCCCAAGGCCGATACCGCATGGCGCATGTGCGTGGACTACACCGACTTGAACAAGGCCTGCCCCAAGGATCCCTTTCCGCTACCCCGCATAGATCAGGTGATCGATTCCACTGCCGATTGTGAGCTTTCGTCTTTCATAGATGCCTACTCTGGTTTTCATCAGATTGCTCTCAACCATACTGATCAAATAAAGACTGCTTTTATTACCCCGTACGGGGCTTATTGCTATCGTGTCATGTGCTTTGGGTTGTGGAATGCTGGGGCTACCTATCAGAGATGCATGCAGAAATGCTTGCATGATCAAATTGGCAAAAATGTGCAAGTGTACGTAGATGACATTGTCATCAAAACGAATAAAACACATACTCTGCTTAGTGACATTAAGGAAACATTTGCCAACTTGCGCAAGTACAAAATGAAGCTGAATCCGACTAAATGCACCTTTGGCGTCCCGGCTGGCAAGCTACTCGGCTTCTTGGTATCCAGTCGGGGCATTGAGGCCAATCCTTCAAAGATAAAAGCTATAGAGAGCATGTCTTTGCCGAGATCACTGAAGGATGTGCAAAAATTCACTGGTTACTTGGCTTCTCTGAGCCGCTTCCTGGGTAGAATGGGCGAGAAAGCCTTGCCTCTGTATCAATTGATGAAGAAGAGTGACAAGTTTGTCTGGACACCGCAAGCTGATGTAGCATTCAAGGAGTTGAAAGCCATGTTGGGTAGCGCTCCCATCTTGGCTAGTCCGCTACCCAAGGAGCCAATGCTGCTGTACATTGCTGCAACTAACCGAGTGGTCAGTGTTGTGATTGTGGTGGAGAGAGAAGAGGAAGGAAAGACTGTGCAGCGGCTAGTATACTATCTCAGTGAGGTGTTGTCCAGCTCCAAGCAGAACTACCCGCATTACCAGAAGATGACTTACGGCGTGTACCTGGGCGCCAAAAGCTGAAGCACTATTTGCAAGAGCATCCCATCACAGTGGTGAGTTTTGCTCCCATCTCGGATATCATGGGCAACAAGGAGGCAAGTGGCAGAGTAACCAAGTGGGCGATAGAGCTGGCCACGTACGCTCCTTCGTACGCAAGACGAGAAGCCATCAAGTCTCAAATCCTAGCAGATTTTCTGGTGGATTGGGCTGAGGTGCAGTATGAGCCTCCTTCGCCAGTAGCCAACTACTGGAAGATGCATTTTGATGGCTCCAAAGTGAAGGAAGGCCTAGGTGCTGGCGTGGTGCTCACGTCACCCAAGCGAGATCAACTCAAGTATGTGCTGCAGATCCATTTCAAGGCATCCAACAATGTAGCAGAGTACGAGGCTGTGGTACACGGCTTGAAGGTGGCCAAGGAGGTTGGCTTGCAGCATATCATCTGTTATGGCGACTCGGATCTGGTGGTGCAGCAAGTATCAGGCACCTGGGATGCTCTGGATGCCAACATGGCATCATATCAGTTTCTGGTGCAAACCATGACTGGTTTCTTTGAAGGATGCGAGTTCCAACACATACACCGAGCAGAGAATGAGGCAGCTGATGAGCTGTCCAAGTTGGGGTCTTCTCGACAGTACATCCCGGCTGGGATTGCCTTGGAGCATTTGAGAAAGCCATCAATCAAGCCATCCCCCAACTCGGAATCCATATTCGTTCCTTCTCTGCCCGGCGAGGAAGCTGTTCCCATGGAGATTGACTGGGAGGTTGCAAAAGAGAACCCGGGGACTGCAGTCTCCATCACGGGGACTAGCACCTGCAACCCGGGGACTGTCCCTTCTTACTCGGGGACTGCCCCTCCTAACTCGGGGACTGTCGCATTCATTGAGGGGGTCCTTGCTGAGTGCTCGGGGACTCGGGGACTCGTCTCCAGCTCAGAAGAGGAAGTGGTGGCTGATCCAATGGAACTGGACGAACCAGTGTTTCCCATCCGGGAGACACCGAGTTGGGCTCTGCACATATTATCCTTTCTAAAGGACGGCACCTTGCCAAGTGATGAGGTTACCGCGAGGCAAATCCAGAGAAGATCGAAGGGCTATACTATCTTCGGAGATGTGCTGCATAGAAGAAGTCCTACTGGTGTGTTGCAGCGCTGTGTAGAGCCAGAAGAAGGAGAAGAAATTCTGGTGGAGATACATCAAGGGGAATGCGGGCATCATGCCTCTTGTCGGGCTCTAGTCAACAAGGCTTTTCGGCATGGCTTCTTTTGGCTCACTGCCTTGAAGCAAGCTGAAGATATCGTGAGAAAGTGCAACGGTTGCCAAAGATTTGCAAGTAAGATTCATATGCCGGCTTCCGAGTTGAAGACCATTCACATTACTTGGCCATTTGCAGTTTGGTGTTTGGACATGGTGGGTCCTTTCAAGCCAGCTAGAGGCAACATGACTCACATCTTTGTCATGGTTGACAAGTTCACCAAGTGGATTGAGGTGAAGCCTATTCGGAAGTGTGATGGAGTCACGGCTGTGAGTTTTCTGAAGGATGTGATCCTGAGATATGGCTACCCGCACAGCATTATCACTCACAATGGCACAAACTTTGCTGAGGGTGCTTTTGCAAGGTTCTGCAGAGATAAGCGGATTCGGCTAGATGTTGCATCTGTGGCGCATCCCGCCTTCAATGGGCAAGTTGAAATAGTAAATGGCATGGTGCTATCCGGCATAAAGCCAAGGCTGATTGAGCCGCTGCTGAAAACACCTCGGTGTTGGCTAGAAGAGTTGCCAGCGGTGTTGTGGAGTCTAAGGACTACCCCTAACCGGTCAACCGGCTATACGCCATTCTTCCTGGTTTATGGAGCTGAGGCTGTGTTGCCCACTGACCTAGAGCATGACTCTCCCCGTGTAACGCTCTACACGGAGGCAGAGGCTAGAGAAGCTCGAGAAAATGACATTGACCTGCTAGAAGAAGCAAGAGAGTTAACTCTGTCACGTTCAGCTGTTTATCAGCAAAATTTGAGGCGTTATCATAGCCGGAAAGTGAACCCAAGGGTTTTCCGAGAAGGAGACATGGTGCTTAGGCTCGTGCAGTGCACAACCGGGATGCACAAGCTATCTCCTCCGTGGGAAGGGCCTTTCATTGTGAGCAAGGCTCTGCACAGTGATGCCTATTATCTTGTTGACGCACAGCCATCCCAGAAGAACAGGCCGGATAGAGCAGGAGAAGAATCCAAGAGCCCTTGGAATGTAGCTCTACTCCGCCGTTTTCATTCATGAGCAAATTATGTATGTACTCTCTTATCCGATTTAAACTCCTATTCGGCAATCTGAAATTGAACTCGGGGACTGCCCTCGTCCAAACCGTTCCTTGTGTTTACTCTGTTTTACTTTGTCTATTCGGTTGAACCACTTAGAATTTCAAAAGCATACAAAGTAGTGTGTTTAAACCCATCGGACACTCTGCGACTCTGCTGCTGTCCGCAACCCGACTTCATGGCAAGCCAGAGAACAAGCCAAAGGGTCAATAAACACATGAAAAATTGCAAAGGGAAGGAAACGTGTGGCAACCGAATAGAGTGTTTTTTACTGTTTTTTCTTTTCGGCTAAGTGGTGGGCAGCGTTACTATGATTTTTCTAAGTGGCTAAGTATTTGAAACTCCAACTTTGAACTCTTGTGACTCTACTACCAAAAAAGCAACAAGTTGCAGGTAAGAGCTGAGATAAAAAGGAAGAGTGGATAAAAAATGCAACTCGGGGACTTGCATATTAACGCAACCCGACATTGAGCCAGAGTTGCTAAAAACTTCAACTAAGTTAAAACTGAGTAGCAACAAAGACTTAATAGTATGGATACATTTGCACCAGGCATCCCGGGGATCCGATAAAAGTTCTAGAGAATAAGTTTTTGAGGATTCACTTGGAGGTAGCATCGGTGTTGTCCGCAGCAGTGTTATCAGCTTCAGCTTTCTCGGCATCAACATCATCCTTGGCGCTGTTAGCATCAGCTTCAGAGTTGGCGTTGGCGGCTGGCTCTGAGGTTGCAGTGGAAACGGAGATGGGATCCGTGGCCGAGGTGGACGCAGCAGACTGGAAGCTGGGCATCGGGAAGACGCTAGTCGCGCCCAGCTCGGGAGCCGCTTGCTGGATCACCATCTCGGTGCTGATGGTGGCCTCTTGGGCGTTGGGTTGCGGCTTCTCGGCTTCTGCGTCAACCTTGGCCTTCCCCTTCTCGGCGGCTCCCTTCGCTGCGTCCTGCTCAAACGCTCTCAAGTCCTCCGACTCGGTGTCCTCTTCATCGTCCTCGCCCTTGTCCTCAGGCTCGGTGTCGGGCTCGGGGACGCCGTCGATGTAGTTGGCGGTGTCAGCATAGGAAGCTATCTCGTAGGCCACTGCCTTCCGCCGAGTAACGCAGTCGGGATCCTTGGTCCATTTGGAGTCTTCTCGCAATTTAAGGATCCTGTCAAGATTGAGGTTTTCGTACCAGCTTGTGATGAAATGGAGCAGGTCGTCAGCTCCTGCCCGAGCTGCAGAGGCGCGCCACTTCTTCAACTCGGCCTTCACGCCGTCCAGCTTCTCGGCGAGCGCGCTGAAGCTGTCTGGCGCAGATTGATCCGGCCAGAACAGATCGTGAAGCTTGTATGCAGTGGACACCATGGAGGTGCCCAAGCCCTTGAGTTGGCGGAGTTGAGTCTTGATACTCAGGAGATTATCATTGACAGTGGACTTGGTATCGATGGGCATCCCGGATGCAGCTCGGAGTTGCTTTACCTTCTCCAGAGCTGGCGTGCTAGCGGCGCAGAGATCAGGGAAGATATCTGAAAGAGAAACCAATAAGAGTTGGAAATGGAGGCAGAAAAGAGAGGAAACCAGATAGAAAAGTGGCAGAGAAGAGAAACAGGCAGGTGCAGAGAAGAGGAAACTTACGTTTGAGATCCACCAGCAGCGCATCCAGCTTGATTTTCCAGTCCTCCTCATCAGCAATGTGCCTGTCTTCGATACAGCGTGCGTTGGAGATCTGTAGGATGAGTTCCTCGTTGTGCTTCTTCAGCATCGAGATCTCCATCTCAAGCGCCTTCTCTTTGGCCTTGGCTCCTGTCTTGATCTCCTTCTTCTCGGCAGCCTGGTCGAGGGCATCCTGGAGAGCAGATTTCAGCTTAACCTGCATCTCTTCAAACTCCGCCATCTCGGCGAGGCGCTCTTTCTTGAGCTCAGCTTCTCGGGATTCCAGCTGCTGCTGCACCTCGGCATGCATCAGGCAGTTCAAGTGCTGCTCCCGGAATGTTTTATTCTCTTCTGCGAGAAGAGCAATACTGTCAGCAGACTAACAAGATAAGTAAAGAGGCACGAGTGTAGAGTAGCTGGTAACTCACCTTCCAGTCTTTTAATCGTGCTCTCGGCGGAGGAAGCAAAGACGTGGCAGTGTTGGTGCTGCTCCTTAAGTTCGTTGAGTTTGCCTGCAGAGTAAAACAAGGTTAGAGCAAAAAGAGAAACACGGGCGTGAACACAAAATGCACAAACCGAATAGCTAGAGGCTTACCTTCCATTTCAGAAAGCTGGAGAGCACGGTCCAGTGCCGCCTGCTCCATCGCTGCATCACTTTTCCTCTCGGCTTCAAGAGCCTCGAGGCGCTCCTTGGCAATACGGTGGTTCCAGAGCAGCCGGCGGAACACAGCTGTCCTCTTCGGGACACTATTCTGAAAAAGAGAGGAGAAAAAGTATAAGTATTTTGCGAGAATAGGCCTGGGTAGACGGCAACTCGGATGAGCTTTTCGCCTACCCGGCCCGAATCTCGGGGACTGGGGGAATGGCTGAGAGGTAAAGAGGTAAAGAGGTAAAGAAGAGAAGAGAAGAAGAAAAGAGAAATTGCAACTCCGAAATCAAAGAAAGGAAGAAAACACTTACGGCGTAAGATTGCTCGGGGTCCTCGGCGGCTTTGCGGAGGCTGAACAGCTTCCCGGCCAGAGTGCATGTGGGGCTAGCGATCGTCATTGGAACAGAGCCGACATCGGCCTTGTTCCAGTCGACGCGATAGTGATCAAGTGGACCCAGCTAGAGACCTTCCCACTTAGGGTTGCCGTGTGTCTTGCTATTCCAAGCTTGGTCCACAAACCCTACTCGGTCCATGATTGCTGCCAAGCCTTCTGTTTCGCACTCGTTGTCTCCTGCCTCGCGAGACAAGAGTTCTGGAACGGCTGCTGCTTCCTTGCCCTTGGACTTGGACGCGGTCGCCACAGCTGGGCCATCTTTCAGCATAGAGAGCTTTTTCTCACCCTTGGACAATATGATCTCGTAGCGCTTGGATGCCTCCAGCATGTAGTGTGGCCAACTGGCTTGGGCACGAGCAACAGTTCCTTCAGCAGGGCCAGCAGATCCAGCACCAGCTGGGTTGCTGCTGGAGGTGGGCCCGCCGATTGTCAACTGCTTGCTCCTCGGCGGCTTCCCGGATGGCGCATCTTGAGGCTTGGGAGGCGGCATCATCTGTCCGGCTTGCGACGTACCATGTTTTGGCTGCTGCCGGACACCCTTGGTCTCAGGCTTGATGGTCTTCTTGCGGCTGGGAGCAGTGTCCGCCCGAGAAGCGGACGGAGGCGCTTGGCGTGAAGTGGATGGAGGCATTTGTGGAGAAGTGGTCTTGGATGTACTCTGCTTTGGTGGAGGGCTTGGCGCAGTCGATGGAGTCGCCTGCTGGGTAGGCGGCACAGGGGGCCGGCTACCCTACGCAGCGTCTGGCTGCGCTTGGCTCTGGAGGACTGGCTCCACCACTGTCTTCTCGACCCGCTGCTCGGCAGCGGGATCAGGTGTTGTGTCTATCACTTCTTCTACCCGCGGCCTGGCCGCGGGGTCATCTTGAGCGGCAGCTTCAGTGTCCTGCTGCTCGGCGGTGTCATCTTGCCGCTCCAGCACGGCACTATCTTGTTGCTGCTGGAGATCTTCTTCAGTGTTCTCCCCAGCCGTTGCAGCTGGGGGAGACAGTGGCGTCTCGTCGTGAGCAGCGTCTTGCTGCTGTTGGAGGTTGGGGTCAACATCTTCACCAGCGCCTATGTTCTCGGCGCCGGTGTCTTCTTCTAACTTAACAGGAGAGGACGCACACGTCCTGTCCTGCTGAACTGGCTCATCCTCCTCCTCGGAGAGATCGACGAGCTTCTGGAGGTCCACAACAGCTTTCCTCTTGGAGCGAGTGGGATCTGCTGCAGCATCAGCGTCCAGAGGGGCGCTGGAAGAGGGAATGGTTCAGAAAGGGAGAAGGAGAAAAGCATAGTGAGAATCAGCAACAGAGTGGTACTCGGATGGAGTGACTTACCCTTTGGTGGTGGGGGTTGTCTTCTGGCGGTGGTGGTCTTCTTTTTCTCGGTCTTCTTTGCTTTCTTGGTTAGAGGTTCTTGGGCACCACTGCCCACCCTCTTCCGAGTTGTGGGAGCAGCCACAGATAGAGGCTTGACATTGATGGGCTCCTCGTTATCATCATTTAGCTCAGGATCCTCTGCAGAGTAGAAGAGAAAAGGAATTGAGAAACAGAAAAGGAAATCAGAGTGCGCTACTCGCGATCAGAGAGGTGAACTTGGTCACCTTCGTCATCCTCGGACCAGTCCCGGATAGTTGCGTCAACTTGGTGCTTACCAGGCTGATGGGCGTGAGGGATGCAGAGGGTGTCCTGGGTATCGTAAGCGGTTTCATCATCTTCTTCTCGGTCATCCGACCAATTGCCCTCGAAGACTTCAACATCCTCTTCTCCTTGGCGATCGATGTGCTGTAGAGGCAAACAGATAGCACGAGTGAGTTAAGCTCTCGGCTAAGGGGCTCTACTCGGAATAGCATGTAAACATAAAGCATATAAAGCTAAGGAGTTCTACCCGGCATGGCGTGCAAACACAAAGCATATAAAGCCAAAGGGATATTGATGATTTTCTACTCGACATGGCATGCAAACACAAAGCATATAAAGCCAAAAGCATATCTGTAATGTTCTACTCGGTGCAGCATGCAAAGACTAAGCATACATAGCTGAGAAGCCACCTACTCAGTATCAAAGTGCAGAAACAAAGCACAGAAGACTAACCTGTTCGATTGGCTTGAGGCGGCTATACGGCACAAAGCCATACTGCCAGGTGTCGGAGAGTGTTGTCTGCATGATAGATCTCGCCCAGATGGCCACCTCGGCAGTGCTGAGCTCGAAGGTGGTTGTCCTCGTGCAGTCTCGGCTTCCTCCCATATAGCATATCTTGTGGGAGCGATGTTGGAGCGGGAGAACTCGGTGTGAAATCCAGCACGCGATGGGGTCATCTCGGTGGAATCCTTGATCCTGCAACTCGTCCAGGCGCCGCTCAATCTGGACAACATCCTCAATGTTGCTCTTGGGGTTGTAGCCCCAGTTCTGTTGGGTTGGCCTCGCGTTCTTCCACTTCGGAAGCCCTATCCGGTCCTGGATCGGCTTCCCCTCTTCCGTGGCGACGTTCTTCACGTAGAGGAAACTGCGCTGCCATTTGCGCATAGTTTCCAGTCCCTTGACGCGCGGGTGATGGCCAGTCGTGCGCTGCAGCATCATGGCGCATCCCGTCTGCGTCATCGCGCAGGCGCTCTCGGTGTGCCCAGGATTGGGGATGCTCTACTTCCGGAAAAAGAAATAGCGAGCCCAAGAGTGGATGGTTGGGTAAACGCCAAGGAAAGCTTCGCATACCACGGCGTGGATAGAAAGCATGACCATGGCATTGGGGGGAAGATGATGTGGCTGGAGGCCAAAGTTCTTGACGAACTCGGAGAAAAATTCAGAGATTGGAAGGGCGACGCCGCGCTTGAAGTGCGCAAGGAAGACTACGAATTCATCCTTCTCAGGTTTAGGGATGATTTCGTTACCTGGCTGCCGGCAGGTGACGCCGGGAGGGACGTGGAGGGTGTTGACGAGCCACTGGAAGTCCTCCGCCGTGACCTCTGATCCCTCCCATCCGGCACGGGCTGCCGCATCGTCTTCTCCGTGAGCCATGGAGGCGGAAGAACTTGTGAGAAACGGGAAGTGGAAACAGGCGGAGGAATCGCTCTCTGTCTCTCCTGCGGCGCGTGGAGCAGCGGCGCAGCAGATGGTTGCGGTGGCGGTGTGCTCGACGGCGGCGGAGAGGCGAGGGGGCGCGAGATTGGAAAGGGCTGGAAAGAGGAGAAGAGAGCGTCGAGGGGGTATTTATCTCTTCCCCTCGAGTTGCCGTTACCAGCGGATTATTCGCGGATTGATCGTGCACAGAGATCGTGTGGCGTGGGTTGCGCAACCGTTAGAAACGCACACAGCGCGTATCACGCGCGTGACGGGCGCAGTTAATCCCACGTCGAGACCGTGGGCACTTGAGTACGGTTGAAGTGACTTAACAAGCTAGTGGGCCGGGGGTGCAATTATTGGCGTGTGGCCTGCTGTATTCCAGGCACCGAGGCGTCGGGGGCACAGAGGTGTGACACGTGCCCCGTAGCGACACGCAGAGGTGGATTCGCACCGTTTCGGTGGGATTGTGTTCGGGATTTCGCTAAGTTATTTTACTCGGCATCATAGAGGAAGAATACTGCTATTCGGAGAAGCAGAGATGCAAGCAAGAATTGAAGGGCCGTGTGGAGGTGCTACTCGGCCCCTTTCAGTTACGAAGAGAAGGTTTGTTTTAAGCTGGCAGGGCCGAGTGAACAAGTTCGTAGGACTCTACCAGCTTCGGGGACTAATGTCGGGGGGTTACCCCCGAGTAGGGGTAAGGCAAGTGCTAAAGGCAAGGTCAAAGGTGCTGTTTGACCGGGTAGATGGCTACGCGGTACTCGCTACCCGGTAGGTTTATATCCAGCCGTACCCACCAATGGCCAAGAGGAGAAATCAAGCAAGTTATGTTCATCCGAGTAAAGAAGTTGGTCCGAGTAGAGGGAGTGAGTTCCTACTCGGACCAGAAGTCAATGGAGCTGTTCTGACAAGGGATCCCACGTATCCTGCGTCCGTACCGGCGTGCGGTTCAACTTACGGAGCGCGTGATTATCCGCGCTACGGCGTGGCTACTGTGCGGTAGGCGCCTGTCAAGTCCTGTCACTGACAGAGGGGACATGACAGGGCTAGGGGCCTACCCTATCTCCGAACGGTGCGACGACTTACGGCGCCCGCGTCAGCGAGAAGCCGGAAGCATGCTCTGTTCTGCAGTGCTCCTGTCACATCAGTCGTACCTTTTAGTCTTATTCTATTCGGCTGCGCACCAGTATATAAGGTGCCCTGCCCCCTCCTGTGCGAGGGTCGACACTGTGGGTTGTTTCACTTCACACAGAGAGAACTTGAGAGCTAGAGTGGCTACTCGGCTGAAGGCCTGATTTGTACTGTGGCTACTCGGTAACACACATATAGAGAGAAAGGCAGGAGTAGGGGTGTTACCTCCACACGAGGGCCCTGAACTTGGCTAAGATCGTGTTGTTTGCAGTGCTTGAGACTTCCCACACGCGGTTACTCGCCGTGTGATCCTCCCCGAGCACCTCCAGCGTCCATCGGCCGCAACACTTTAGCCATCCCATGGCATCTGCCGTGATACCACCATGACAATATGAAATATCCCGCGAAACGTATTTCGAAATTACAAACCGTTTTCATATTTGAGATTCTCGCGTCGAGATTTTCAAAACTATATCCCATTTTGATAGGTTTCGAGATTTTTTTTTTCTATACACCCAGAATCAACACGGATGTACGCCTAGTTACACACGGATGTACGTCCAGGTGCAGTGACCGAAATACATCCCAAGTGCAGTACTGACGTACACCCACGTGCAACATGGGTGTACGCCCAGGCGGTTGTACATCTAGGTGCAGGACCGATGTACACTCAGGCGGATGTACACCTAGACATATGTACATCCAGACGGATGTACACCCACGTTGCTACTGAAAGTACATGGTGTAAAAGCACGCTACTACTGGCTACTACTGGATGTACACGGTGTACATGGTGTACACCCCACACATCTACTAGCGGATGTACACCCACATGGCTACTGAAAGTATAAACTGCTACTAAAAGTACAAAGTGTATAGAACAGAGAGTATAAAGTACGAGAAAATAAAGTTTCTCGAAACCTATCAACATGGGATCTAGTTTTAAAAATCTCGATGCGAGGATCTCAAATATAAAAACGGTTCGTAATTTTGAAATACGATTCTCGAGTTATTTTATTTATAAAAGACGAATTTCAAAAATAAATGCGTGCACTCCCGCCGTCCGGTTCCTCGCGTACAAGCCCGTCATGTGTCGCTCTCGCATGAGCTCATTCTTCCCTTGGTTTCCTTCCGGCTTTTTCTAGTGGTACCCACGCCTTTCCTACCGTACAGAAGTCAACCCGCAGTCCATTTTAAGTGGAAATACTTGCCCTGCGGGCTGACTCATCCCTATCTCCTTCCCCGTCCTCTTTTCCTTGGCGAGAAACGAACGTGGCGGCTAGGGCTCCTCGGCGGCCCCCGCCAGCCCAATCGTCCCCGAGTTTCCAGACACGTTCTCCGCCGTCCGGTTCCTCGCGTACAAACCCGTCACGTGTCACTCTCGCGTGAGCTCATTCTTCCCTTGATTTCCTTCTGGTTTTTTCTAGTGGTACCCACGCCTTTCCTACGGTACTGAAGTCAACCCGCCGTCCATTTTAGTGCCCCTTTGATTCAAAGGAATTCCATAGGATTTTTGTAGGAAAGAATCCTATAGGAAATTTTCCTTTAGAGCTTGTTTGATTTATAGGATTGTATCCTATAGGAAATATTCCTATAGGAATTTTGTAGTGTAAATCCTATAGGAAACTAACATGAGCTCCAACCTCATGGAAAAATTCCTTTACACAATCAAAGAGAACCACTCTTTGCATAGGATTCAACTTGACATGTCATTACAATACTATAGGATTCCAATTCCTGTGTTTTTCCTATCCTATCAAAGGAGCCCTTAAGTGGAAATACTAGCCCCGCTGGCTGACCCATCCCTCTCTCCTTCCCCATCCTCTTTTCCTTGGCGAGAAACGAACGTGGCGGCTAGGGCTCCCCGCCGGCCCAATCGTCCCCGAGTTTCCAGACACGTTCTAAATGTATCCCTGCCTCCCGCCTACTTCCGGACCCAGAGATCCTCGTCGCGTGCAGGTGCTGAATTCGAAACGGGGATATGGGCGTGCAGACGGAGGCGATCGATGGGAGCATCCGTTAGCGAGGTGTTCGAGTTCAGATACCATCTGGTCTACAATAAGCCGAATCGCTGGAAAATACTGTATCCGATTTTGTATTTGGGGATTCTATCCTACATGGCGATGCGAATATGATGATCTAACATTCTGCTGTCGGAGAGCAATTAGAATTGTGTCCGATATTTTTGGAGGTGTACGTGGGAAGGCATCCTTTAGGTGTAACAGCGTGACCGTTTGACTTGTGGAAATCTGTGTTGATTAGCTTGGCTGCGAGACTGTAGTCTGTATGTGCCCTTATTGCACTGGAGACAGGGACAATATGTGATGGTTTTTCTGTTATTTATGTACAGATTCAGAAGATGGACTTGGAAGCGACGAGCCTGCCGCCGAGCACGAGTTCACGCTTGCTAGCTAAGCTGCAGAAATACAAACTTGAACTCAGCATTCTCAAGTGTGAGCTCAAGAGGACCTCGGCGTCCAATGCCAGAGCAGGCTACAAGACAGGAACTCCTCGAGTCTGCCATAGCTGACAAACTATTGGTGAGCTCTCTAATTCATAGCAGTTTAATTGTCGCTTCGACTATGTACATGTAATGTTGGTTGATGTAGCGGGCCCTGCAGATGTTTTCTTCTGTTAAATTCATTCCGTCGTAGTATGTAACCTGTGAAACATAACAGAATTTGGGAGCTCTCAGTATTCTGATAACTATGTGTATATATACCTTCTTATTCGGCATTACTTGATATTCTGTGATTGGGTTGGTGTTGAAATGATGATCGAGAGTGATATATTGTCTTTATTAGAAATAGGAAGTATATACATGTATAAGTGACTGACAGTATTGTAGAACCTTATAATACTCCATCCGTTTACTTTTATAAGACATTTCAATTTTGGCCATATACATTCTAAAATAAGCAAATCTAGACCAATTTTATACATAGATCACTCATTATACTATGTATGTGGTCAAAATTAAAATGGTAAGTAGTGTGTCTTATAAAAGTGAACGGAGGGAGTAGCACAATAGTTACATAGTGAACTTCAGTCGGGTTATTATGTCCAATAATACCACAACTCGATTTGTTAGAGTACGTGATGGGCCTTGGCCCATTAGTCTTAGAGTTTGCTTAGGGGTCAAGTAAACCTTGCTTGGGAGTCAAGTAGACCTCTCTATATATGGAGAGGAGATGTATCAATCTAATCAAGCAAGAATTAAGAAGGAAAAACCCTTCCCTCTTGCCCGGCCGTGGGAAAAGAGCCCACGGCCGGCTCTCTCGCGCCCTCGCAGCTCTCTCTCTCCCGCTCAAACCCTAGCAGCCATAACATTTGGTATCAGATTCCTCGGTTGCGATGTCTTCGGGACTGTCCACCGCCTCCGCCGTGATCGCCTCGTCGGGCGCACCCACCACCATGGCGCCGCCGCCGGCGTCTGCGGCCCCGGCCGTGCCGGCTCGGGAGCCCGCCCCCATCCTCTCGATCCAGGAGCTCTCCACGCGCCTCCGCGACCTGACCGAGTCGGTCTCCGGCATCAAGCACGTCATCGCCGTGCTCCTCCAGCGGACGGAGCCACTCGACGCCAGGCTGCTGTCGTCGCCGCCACTCGACGCCAAGATGCTGCAGCCCCCGCTGCCGCTGTCCGTCTCCGGGCCGATCTATACGGCAGCTTGGGCGCCGCCGCACATCCAGTCACCACCGGCGCCACCCCAACAGTACGGCGGGCCCTCCCGCTTCGCCGATACTTACGCCGCTCCCGACGGTGCGCCATTCCACGGGGGGTCCTCCATGGTCGCAACACCGGCGCCGACCCCCGCAGGGCCGCCGCCGCCCTCCTCGGCCACGACCACGGCGCCAGTCATCACGTTCCAGCATGGGATGCCCTACGACGGGACTGCGACGACCTCGTTCCCAGCAGCGCCACCGCCGTCCCATGACAATCCCATCCAACCGATCAAGTTCTAGCCGTCGCCGTCACCGCGTCCGGCTTGGATCGCTATAGACGACGTGTCAGCGGCGGTGAGGCCGCAGGCTGCTGCGCGCGGCCTCCTAGCGCGTCGGCATGTGCGGGAGATGCGTGATTTGCAGCTGCAGCTCCTCCAAGTTGCGCTTCGCGGTGCAACGGACCTCGATCTCGTCCGCTGCGTGGGGAATATTGGGCATGCGGTGCGGAGGGCATGCTGTTTTTCCCACGGGCGGCGACCTTCAGCCGGCGGGGAGAAGACATGGTGTCCCCGACAGGAGCGCACTGCATTCCGCCGCCGGCCGCCGCGAGGGCTCCCTTGGTCCCGATGGCGTCTTTGGGATCCAGGGGGTTGCAAACGCACAAGTTCGGCGCGCGGAGGATTCTCTTATCGTTCGGAGTCAAAAATAAAGAGTCGGAGTCTCATTCGGGCTAGCTTATTTCAGGTCAATAAAATAGGCCGAGATGTAAAAAGCTTGTTTTTTAGGCGTTAGGTTTGTGTGGGGTCGAATCGTCGTCAGGTTGCAGCTCGAGGACGAGCTGCATGTCCAGGTGGGGTGTAGTGTTAGAGTACGTGATGGGCCTTGGCCCATTAGTCTTAGAGTTTGCTTAGGAGTCAAGTAAACCTTGCTTGGGAGTCAAGTAGACCTCTCTATATATGGAGAGGAGATGTATCAATCTAATCAAGCAAGAATTAAGAAGGAAAAACCCTTCCCTCTTGCCCGGCCGTGGGAAAAGAGCCCACGGCGGGCTCTCTCGCGCCCTCGCAGCTCTCTCTCTCCCGCTCAAACCCTAGCAGCCATAACACGATCCTTGGCTGCTTCGAGCGCGCAACTGGGCTAGCCATCAACTACGGCAAAAGCACGGTGGTGCCGATGCACGTGGATGCCTTGGTGCTTGCTGAATTCAGGGACTCGCTCGGCTGCAAGATTGAAGATTTCCCGCAAACTTACTTGGGTCTGCCGCTCTCCGCTGAAAAGCTACGTCTAACAGCGTTCGCGCCCTGATCGCCAAGGTGGATAAGTATTTATCCGGCTGGTGCGCGCTCTTGCTATCATACAGTGGCCGCCTGGTTCTGATCAATGCGGTCCTCGACGCGCTCCCTTCGTATGCCATGGGTGCCCTCACGCTGCCTGCCGGAATCGTCGCCGCCATCGACAAAATTCGCCGCTCCTTCCTCTGGGCTGGCGCAGATCGTGTTTCTGGTGCAAAGTGCCTGGTGGCCTGGGAACGAGTGTGCCGTCCAAAACGCGAAGGGGGCCTTGGCGTACGATGCCTGACGACCTAGAACTCCTGTCTTCAGGTCAAGCTGCTCCACCGGCTGTTCTCCGCCCCCGATGAATCCTGGCCACGCTGGGTCTAGACTACCTTGGGGCGCTGCCCTGTGGACGGCGCCAAACGGCACGCCTCGCTCTGCTGCGGGCATTGGAACGGGCTGCTGCGCCTCATGCCGCTCTACCGCGACATCTCGCGTTTGCACGTCTCCAACGGCCTTCGCACGGCGTTCTGGCTAGATCGCTGGCTGCCGTGCGGTACGCTGGCTGCGCACCTGCCCGAGTTGTTCTCCCACAGCGTGAGCCCCTCCATCTCTATGCGGGATCTTCTCACCGACGGGCTCGACAAGCACCTCGTCCCGCGGCTCTCCACCACTGCTGCTGAGCAGCGCCGCTCCCTGCTACTCACTCTCGAGGAGGTCCAGCTCAGTGGAGGGGACGACAAGCGCACCTTGCCTCTCTGCGGCGCCATCGACGGCAGCCTGCGCACCTCCGCGCTCTATGGCATGTGCACGCTTGGAGGTGAGGCCTCTGCCAACTACACCTTCATGTGGCGGAACTTTGCGCCCTCCAAGGTGAGGTTCTTCGCTTGGCTCTTGGTGCAGGGTCGCGTGCAATGCCGCGCCAATCTCCTCCGCAAAAACATCATTGACGCCGCGGACAGTGCATGTGCCATCTGCGGCGCGGGCACAGAAGACACCGAGCACATCGTGTTCTACCGCCCGTTCGCGCGCAGCTTTTGGCGGGCGATCGGGTCGCCGCCTATGCCCCCTTCTGGTGTGGTTGCGCGCTCGTGCCCTCTCCCTCCCGATACTCCCACCGTCGCCGCGTCCACGTTCAGGCTGTTGTGCCTGTGGCATCTGTGGAAACATCGAAACGGTGTCGTCTTCGAACGCAACACCCCCTCGCTCCCTGCCATGATGAAGAACTGTCGAGACGATGCGGTGCTGTGGCGATCGCGTCTACCAGCTGCTCTACGAGCTGAGGTGGACGTTTGGATCAGTCTCCTCTCCCGCTAGAACAAGTTTAGCTTTCTTCTCTCCTCCCCCCGCCCCCATGTAAACCCCCCCCCCCCCTGTTTACCTCCCTCCTCCATCAGGTTGTAAGGCTCACTCTTCGGGATTTTTCCACCCCCCCCCCCCCCCCCCCCCCCAACATCTGTGGGAATTTTGGGAAATATACATTCAGGTGGGCGCTTTTTGTGCCCCCTGGTGAAAACTCAAAAAAAAAAAAAAACCACAATAGTTGATCCCGTACTGGAGTTGTGTCATTGAAGTTGCATTTATTAATGTTTTACATTACTCAGATTGCATTTGGTTGTGACATGTTCAACCTGTCCCGTATGCAGTGTAGCATGCATTGATACAAAGTGCCACCAAATATTTTAGATGGGATACACAGTTGAAGCTATATTCCATATTTTCTGGAATATATTTAGAGGAAAATTATATTATAGTCATCTTTTCATAAGTGTGATCTAATACAAAGTGCTCCAAAGATCTAATTATGACAATTGTACTGTCTTATTTTTTTAAACTTGTCGGCGACATCGCGTCTTCATTGGCGACCGCGTACACCGGTCGTTGCTCATCACCGTCGTGCTCCTCTCTATACAGAGCATGGGCATTGCCATTTTCTTCACCTGGCCAATCCTGATTGATCGCAGCTAGCATTTTCTCCATAGCAAAGCACGAGCAGTGTGTTAGCAATTATAATTCCCTCTAACTTATCTATATGACTCGCTGGTGCCATCTCATGATCTTATCAACAACGATCCCCAATACTTGTTTACTTATAGGCTAATTTGTTCAAAGGTTGTTTATATCATTATCCTAAACTAATTCTGTAACAAGATAAACAGTAGGTTCAGTACTACCATGTGTGACCTGGTTTATGCTAGTCTAGATCTAGATGCTATTCTCAGCTCTGAGTTGTTGTCAGATGGATATATGATTTTATGTTTGTCTTCTCAACTACTATGCGTGCTCTCACACCCTAAGGTTAACTAAAAAAAATCGAAGGAAACACTGTAAGTTAGATTATAAGAATAATGTTATGTAGCCTCATAATTCAAATCCAATAACATTATGTGCCTAAAGATGTGACTTACATACCAAAACTCATTTGGTATGGCACCAAATGAAATGCTTACTTATAAAATTCAACACTATCCCATGCCTTTAATGAGACTTATATACCAAAAGTTATAAGGTATCCACCAAAATGACATGATTTTTGGATCTCAGACTATCGTTCGCAAGGGAATTCTCAGCCCAATCCAATCCATTCTAATCCAGTTTTTAGCTGAAACCCAAACTAAACCGAATTGTTTTTCTTTTTGAGTCCATCCTAACCAATCAGATAGAGACCAAATAAAAACCAAACAAAAAAACTAAGTTCCAGACCAAGGTCTATCATAGTATCACATCTCTCTTCATTCGAAAAAGAAAACATCTCTCTTCAATCATCACTCAAAACAGGGAAACACTAAGAAAAGATTTTGTTCATTATTGCTCATAGGCGTAAGGTCAAGTTTATTTGGTCCGAGGGAGTGCCAAGGTGCAATCAAAGTTAATTAGTTGAGGTTTAACAGTATATAGATTGCAGCACTTCAAAGACGATTACAAAGAAATGAGGCCATCCAGGCACCGGTAACCGTGTAACAGTGCGTAACTCCACTTTATTCTGCCTCGCGGAAGCCGAAACCTGGTGGGCGTGTTGAAACAAACTCACCCCCACCAACCCAGCGACACTCGATTCTCCTTCAAAACGATGGCAACGAGGATTAATCAAAGTTCTCGATCTTGATTGCAGTGACGTCATCTGCCACCTTGAAGTGCCCCACTAATCTTGCGAAGAACATCATCGCCTGCTCCAAAGTAAACTTGATGTTCTCGGCCTGCTCCAAGAAATGCATGTCAGCTATAACCATCATCTATGAAATCTGAGTTTATTCCTACTGGGCATTTCGAAGGCAAGTGGTTCTCATTTATATTTAACAAAAGAAAAATCAAGTTCGCTGAGTACACCAGTGTTTACTAATCGGGTGCAATGGGGTACATGGAAGGTGCCTTGTATAGGGAATTCAAAGGAAAGGTGCCTTGTACAACGAGATATATAAATAAAAAGTAATCGTTAACCTTGCGGAAACCATGTTGTTCCCCTTCATACTCAACCAAAGCAACGGGTAGACCTTTGTCCTTTATAGCCTTGTATATTGTTGTTGCCTGATCTGGTGATACAACCTGAAGATCATCAAAATGTTAGCTGACAAAGATATCAGGAGTAAAAAAGAATAGCCTCTGACACACTTCCACATTGCATGTTATAATGTGCGCATACTCTTATTAAAGCATACAGCCATGTATCCTAAACATACTGCACTGATGACGGAAAACACTTAAAATTCGAAGTTTACCGGGTCATCCAATCCTTGAAACAAAATGACCGGACAGGTAAATCTCTCAACGAAGTTTATTGGTGATCTCTCAAAGTAAGCCTGTTTATTTCCTGGAATATTGTAGGTACAGTGATGTTATTTTTTACCCAATCATGAACATATCGTATCAGAACATCCATATTTATTTATTCCAGTAAAGATGAGTACAGAGTTCCTTACCCACAAGGTTGTCACTATAGTACGCCTCAAACTTGGGCGCGCCTGCCCTTAATGAAGCTAAGTCAGCAATCTGCTTACCAGATGTACAAGTTATTAGATGGTATTAAGCTGCAGCCAAAAGAGAGAAAAAAATAGGCGATTTGAAACGTGCCCCATATAATGAAGAACCAGCCTTGAATTCCTCTCTGAAAGCAAGGCAGGCTAAAGTTGTGAAACCACCAGCAGATTCTCCTGTTACACAAAGTCGTTCTCCATCTACTCTTCCAGTTTCCACCTTAACAATCAGCAAATTATAGCATGTTCATTCATCTTTTTTTACTATATTCACTGAATATAATGATGTTACAGTCAATACATGGAATTATGAAAAAGGTTAGTTAGTCTAAGTAAGCCATACCAGAAATGCGGCACAGCTGCAGCAATCATTTACGTCCACTACACCCCATTGCCCTAAAAGCCTCTCCCGATACTCTCTCCCATAGCCTTCAGGAAAAACAAAGATAATTTTTATTGCCAGTTTCATGCTTTTAGAAGTAAAACTGTAAAAGATCAAGGATTTTTGTAAGTAAGAGGATGATAATCATTAAATAATACATGTATGAGATGTGCAGGTACAAAGAACGCAGGATGTTCTTCATCAGGTAGATTAGCTGACAAAATTAAGAAACTCCCTCCGTCCCAAATAATTGTCTCAAAGTTGGACAAAAATGGATGTATCTAACACTAAAATATGTCTAGATACATCCATTTTTGTCCAACTTTAAGACAATTAATATGAGACAGAGGGAGTACAAATACCTGAACTTCCCCCATAGTTAACATCAACAAGAGCCCATCCTCGGCTCGTCCAGTACTGTACACTAAGATCCAGAACCCCGTGTGCTTCATCTGTAGGTCCACCTAAACAATTGCAGTAACGTCAAGCAAAATCCTCAGTTCTCTGTTGTGATACTTGGCCAGCCTACTGGAGGAACTCTTCATTTCACTAGACTTAGAAATTTGATAAGTTGATGAATAAATTTAGGACTACTGTATGCTCTTTTATCATCATAAGAGCGCAAACAGTGTAAACAGAAAGCTGGCAGATCCGCAATTGTTGATAACATTATAATTTCTGATAATTGACAATGAACGGCAGACATTGACAACAAATAACTATACATAATCAACGATAACAGGCAAACATATTTTTGCAGAAGCCAGCATGTATTATCCTTTTTCTATTGAGAGTGCATGTACTATGCTTTTTCTTTTGAGAGAGTGCATGTACTATGCTTTTGGTACCATCAATAATAAGATAAAATAAAGATTTGATAGATTACCATGGGTTCTGACCAATAATGGGGGCTTTTCATCTGATGAACCTTCGAAAATACGATTGTGTGGAGCATAGAAATAAGCATAAGCATGCTGACCAGGGATTACAGTTGGGAACTCCATAAATTCAGGCAAACTAAAGTAGGATGTATATTTCGTGATGTCCTCTGAGGAGGACCAAACTATAGAGAAGTTAGTTGCCACTGTTTTCTTTTCATCCAGCATTACCTGGTGCAACAACATATGATTAAGCTAGGGTGCACGCTGCAATATCTCAGAGTATACATTTAGCATAAAAAATATCAATTCACGAAGGTAATTCTATGAACCTTTGCTATTGAGATTGGAAGACTAGCAGATGCACCTTCAACATAGAAAGATCCATCTCCAGAAACCTAACAAATCAACAAGATGTAAGTTATAAAATCACAACTTAGGCACCTAAAAATTTAAAAAATACAATATATTATCAATTAGTCTTTGAAGCAAGTCATCAGATTTGGCACTTACTATGTTAGTTACAAAAGAGAAGGGAAGATCAAGTTTTGTAAAAGATCCCGAATCGTGGTCCAGCAACCCAACATATGACTTCCCATTCTGCCTGGATAAGTGAAAGTAGGTTTATTTTCTGAATCACGTACAACCATAAAACTGTATAGTCAATAAATTGGGATGAACCTGTAGCAGCAAGCTATTTTCTCACTCGAGTCGTCGTTTCTTAGGAAAGTATAGGAGCTGACACCGAAGATCCACATTGGCTTGGAGAATTCAGCAGCGATTGAGTAAACTTGCACTACCACATTGCTCTGCTCATCCTGTCACAAGCAAACGGCACAATAGCAATACAAAAAAAATCAAAATTATTCCCGAAACAAATACCAATATGTGCAAAGAACCTAATCTTAGTTACCACACTCCTAGTTAGAGAGATAATTATAGTAGGCCATCAAGGTAATCCTGACACAAGATTATCAGTCTACAAAATGGGCTAACTGAATAACAAAGTAATTTTATCACAATTGTTTCTGTGAATAGATACATATGAATGTAAAATGCTATTATTATTATTATTTGTTTAAAATAAGTAATTAGATTGTGAAAAGATAGGAGCAAGTAACAAATAAAGAGAGATGGCAGTGGTAACAAGTTACATCCACTACCGGCTACTCTATGATATAATTAAATATTTTAACAACTTGGAAGAAAATGGACAGCACATCAGAAATCAACAAGTTAGAAAAAATCATACCCATTTATGAATATTCCAAAACCCACTATGTCTGTCAGTTATGAAGAACAGCTCGCCTAAAGAAAAAAAAAATAGTCGGACTAAATGAGATTTTGAAATATAATGTCTAGCAATTATAGTGAAGTACCTACTGCACCATTATTAATTTTATTTTTTTGCGAAAAACCTCTGCACAATTTAATATGACGAAGCCCACTACTCAAGTAGCAGCCAAAAAAAACTACACATGTGGAGACATGTATGGAATAAGTATGAACGTCTAACTGGAGGCAAGATGCAAACACCTTTTGGAGACCACTTGGGTTCAGTAGGAGATTCCATAATCATTGGGTCCTCACCAGCAATGCAAATACGTTTTTGTACCTCGCTGCACATAATACATACTAAAATGAATCTGTAGCCTCGGGAGTAGATAAAGAAGCATTCATGCATACTTGAACAAACACACAACTCAATCATTCAGGTTTTGCTTTTAAAACAGACTAGTAATCTGCCCGTGCGTTGCAACGGGAGAGGAGAGAAAAAAAATGACTCATATAGGCGCAAAAAGTTCATATTTCATATTTGTATAACACGGATACCAAATTGACCAAAACCAAAATTTGGTCAAGATTGCTTCACTAAAATGCACCACCGAAAGAGAACATAAATATGACTTCAGTGTCGCCATTTGTGTCTTTCGCTTACGCCAAAACCGAAATCACTGATGATTTGGATAAGTATAACTAAAAAAATTCAGGACATTGCAGCAATCAGGACCTATACCCCACACACGATCAAACTACCCAGGTTACATAAACCCGGAGAATGTACACTTACAGGACGCTAACAGAATCGACAATCGAATTACCGGTGTTGCCACAGAAAAACACGGTTGGAAATATGTACTAAGAACAAAGTCCTAAATTCAAATTTGAGATAATTGCTTTCCTCTCGACATCTCTTCTTGTACTATATATTGCTTGGTACTTCAAGTCTGCCTTCCCACACACTCATATTACACCCCTTCTAGTGCTCTTTCAAACTATGGTAATGGCCTACCGTCGGCTTTGCATCGTCATAGCTCGATCATCCTCCTGCTTAGGAGTTAGGAATAATAAAACATTGTTTAACTCGATATACAAATTTGTACATATAGGAGATTAAGACTACAGAGCAAAAAAATCTGTATAAAAGAAGCAAGCTAATTCGAGGAAAGATGGAATTTAACCGATTATTCAGCCATATATATCTTCAGCAGATTTTATTTGCATACAAATGGAAGTGAAATCGTGTTTATATCAACACTCAAAGCAAAAGATCAGCTCTAAGTAGCTAGATGCCAATTCGAATGGGAAGTGCCTACCTCGTGAAATTGAATAGCACATCAAACATTGTATGCATCAGACCAGAGGCAAAATACATAACGTTTTGAGATGCTCCCATCTGCACTTACCTAGACATCGATAAAAAAAAATCAAGAAGTCAGGAAGGTGAATGGCAACATCAAGAAGTTGAATGGCAACACCACCATACTATCATAGCTTGGTGATGCTATTCAGATGACCACATGAGCCTGTAACTTGCATGATAAATAGTTGTAAACAGATGTACAGAAAACGCTTGCAAGAATGGAAGCTTAACATCTAAATCTGTTTAAAGCAACAACATTGCAGAGCACTTTCAAGACTTGGAGAACAGTACTGTACCCGACAAGTTAACTTGGAGAAAGTACTGTAACCCACAAATTAACTCTCGTAAATACATATTTAAGAGTTTGATCTAATATAATATGAGCTTAATGTAATGTATACAACATACCATGTTCAGGATGTCAATAAATAGTGGAGAATTTCTAGCATATTCTACACCAGGATCATCCTCTAGATGCCCATAAGCAATAAGTTTCTAGTAATCCCAATGGAGCAGCCCAATCACAAATCGTTGTTCAGAAAATCCCATATGATATTCCAATGTAAATAGAAAAGGTTACACGATGAGAATGCAAAGGTGATACCAAAATATAGTAGAGGAGTGATTCTTGGCATAGAACTACATGACGGTAAAGAAGCAACAAATTGGTTATTCATTTGGACTGCATGATGGTAAAGAATCAATAATTGGTTATTCATTTGGACTACAACACGGTCAGAATGAAAAACACAAAATTGTTAATATCCCCTTGTAATGTAGCATTACCTGACTTAGGAAACACAACAAGTCATAAATTTTTCTTTACTTTTAACTTAATTTTCATATAAATATAGATCAATGAAATGCATTTCATAGTAATTTGACTATGTGATCTGAATGGGCCTTCTAAGATTTGTTTATTAAAGATAAGACTACCCCTTCCTATAGATTGTAAAATTCATGCAAGACAATTGTTGGTTGAAAGCCTGAAAGTGTAAAATATCTGAAAATCACCACGGATCAATAGATAACCTAACTAACCTCCCTCATAGTATAGCCACACATGGTTTGCAATACACGTACTTCAATACTACAAGTCGCTTGGAAGAAAAAATTGGAAATAATAGCACCTGATTTAACAAGCTCCAGAAACATAATCTCAGTATTGGTCTTTTGTAGGTATTTAGGAAGACATGTTGACAGCACATCCTTAAAATAGCACTAAGATTAATATGTGCACATTGTCTAGCATGCATAAATGGCGAGATTAATTCACTTCAGTCTTAAGCAATAGGTAAATATAAGATGTCTTCCAAGAAAGAAGAAAAAAGCTAGCTACACTGGTCAAAGCATGGTATCGTGTATTATATAGCCCCGATATGCTAAATCGGTACAAATACAACAGGAAGGAAGGGCGTGAAGAAACATAGAGTTTGTTTTACTTATTAGGCGTGCAAACAAGTTAGCAGATCCCTTAGATCAACATCTCTGGTTGTCATAAGTTGTCCAACAAGAGTTGTAGTTCCACTGAGAAATTCACATGAAAAGGTGTAGCAGCTGAGAAAATGCAAGCGGAACAGAATATGGGGATGACATACAAACCAGCCTTAGTAAGAGGCATCAAACTGCCCGAATGGGTTCAGTTTTGTAATTTTGGCTACCATCATGTGAAAACGGCTTGGAATTGATGTTTACCACCCAACCCAACAATACTATATGCAATACTTGAACTACTAATCAACACATAGCTCAAGCACGCCACTTTTCTACAAATATGATCTCCTTTTCTATCATATTTGTTAATGGGCCATTAATCATACCAAAAAGGAACAAAATTGCGCAAGGAAGATACAATTTTATCTTCCAAACGAATTAACTTAGAAATGTCTTCAATTTAATCATACCAGAAAACCTTCTTGAACATACAAGCTTGACCAACTATTTCTCTCAGAATAAAATATCTCATGACAGTTGCCACCCTGTTAATAGAACGAAAAGAAAAATAATCACAAGTCAGGCAGAATAATATACAAAGCATCCATTCTAAAATGGGATGGAACTATGAGTGGCTTGAAAAGTTTGTTAAACAACAAGGCCCGTTCACAAAATGTAAGCACGCCACAACAAAAGCATGCATCTCTTACCTTGTAGATTTTATCACCAAAAAGACAGATTTCTTGAAATTATTTGAGATATCTGAACAGTAGGTTTCGTCCCAGCCTTGTGGAAATATCTGAATGAAGTGATGCAGTGGTAAATACCCCTGAGAAAAAAAAACTTGGTCAGTAAAGACTAAAGAACTACCGCTGGTGGGAATTCTCGGACAGGATTATGCAATGGCCTTTTAGTTGGGATAATAGATTCTTGCAGAGAGAACATATAATTATTACCACGTCCAAGAACTATGCTAACGCTAAAACACTGCAAGTTAGTCGCGTGTGGAGAATTACCTGCGTACAGATAAGCTCGCCATTCTTATGCGTGACCAAACCATTTTCAGAGAAAGTCTTAACCATAATCTTGGTTGTGAAGTACATTTAGATCCATCACTTCAATGATAAAACGAAGGTGTTAAGCCTGGTTGTCAACCTTAGTAGATTGATGTGTCCATATAAATTTCCCTCGCTTTGAAATCACAGATTGCAGACAGTTAGTGAAATTAGAAGAAATTGATCACGCAACAGGTTTCGCACATGCACTGTACACAAGAATCTCACATCTGGGTAGACAAATTGGCACATCACGGAGGACGAACCAAGGTAATCAGAGATCTTACACTTGTGGATGCGGGTGGCGGGTAGACATAGGAGGAGCAGGTGGAAGTCGTGACGGCCGCATCGGATGCACAGGTAAAACAGATCGGGGGACGCACTCACCTGCGCCACTTGCGGAGGGCCCCTTCCTCAATCCCCATCTGGCCGACGGCGCCAGGATGAGGCTGACTCGGGGTAGAAGGGAGAGGTGGAGTACCCTTCGAAGAGTGGCAGACCGAACCCGCCACCGTCAGAATCCACGACGATTTCCTCGTCCACGTTCTCCTCATCTACGGAGCACACGCACATTCGAGGGGGAGGCGGTGACGGGATAATCGGCAGGGGTGGAGGCGTAAACGGGCGAATCCGCAGGGTGGAGGCGGCGACGGCCGGATCCGGCAACCGGTCTGAGGAGGCGCTGGCCGCTGGGCAACAGATGCGGCCGTCACAACAGAGGAGGGCTAGGAGCGGCAGAGAAGAGATCGCCTACCATCATGCGTGTAATAATGCTGATTGCCTACAATCAGGCGTGGAATTAATACGCTGGTTGACGAAGGAGCGACGGGACGAAGATTGACGACAGGAATTTTTGATGGAAGGTTGAAGGAACAAATTCTTTCTTTTAGATAGGAGAGAAAAATCGGATTAATTGATCATCTGGTGCGTTCCAAACGCATATAAATATCTGATGCTACAATGACACAGATAATGTTTAACTACCCAATCTGGCTACACGTTCAGTGCGATCTAAAATATGGACAAGTGCTGAAGATTTGTAGGTATAAATGACAGTTCTAAAGGATCTGACAACATCCTTCAGTATATTGCAAGAAAAAGGATCAAATTACATCCTTCAGTATTACAGCAGCTAGCAAAACTAAATATCCTC
Source organism: Alopecurus myosuroides (assembly GCA_028641055.1). Taxonomy (NCBI): domain Eukaryota; kingdom Viridiplantae; phylum Streptophyta; class Magnoliopsida; order Poales; family Poaceae; genus Alopecurus; species Alopecurus myosuroides. The sequence goes on from CM054057.1 coordinate 692,152,519, forward strand.
TTTTCATAAAAAAAATGTGCAATAGACAACCATGCAAGTATTTGAAACAAACAATCATGCAAATGAAATATTACCCTTTGCCGGAGAAATATCCAACCCATAGTTGGGCTTTATCCCATGACATGTTTGGATTACTCCATTCAATCCATGCCATGCGCTTTTCAGTTGGATCGATGCGTGGAAAGGCATAGAAGTCATTCCCACTGACCAGCACAGCTGGTTCTAAGCCAAAAATGGAGAACATTATTTGAATAATCCGGAACGATCTTCTTCAGCAGAACTTAGTGCAACATGTGCGTAATCTTCTGTTCTTCTTACCATTAACACCTCCAACATTTGTGCTCACAGCAGCAACTGTTGTGATGGGATTTGAGCTACTCTTGCGGTGATCTGTGGTCAAATTGGACTTATTTTTCTTCTCGACATGATGAATTAAACACTATTGAGATGTTATATATGGAGTAATAATCACCTTCCATTATAGTGATGTAACGACTGAAGTGAGGATCAAAGACACCATCCGCATAGCGGACCACCGGTCCACCATAATCTGGTGTCAGCGGTAGCGGCGAGTTATCTGAAACCAACAAAGAAAATGTTTTGAACTACCATTACGAAGGAAAGAAAGAACACCCAGGATGTAAATCCCTGAGCATCCTTGCATCACAATATGACGCACAAGTAGTAGTTAACAATATAATAACATATATAATTTTAATCTGATACGAAGAACAAGTCCTGTCTCATGAAATGCAAAACAGAGCACAAGCATATATTCTTGATTTAAGTTGTGCTAGTGCAAATAAATGTGCAAAGTGCCAATGTATGCAGCAGCAATGCCGCCAACCCATGATTGTAAGCCGTAACACTACAAAAGCAAAAGGATCACCTAGCTAGATGCAAAGCTTCTTAATTCAGTACCTCCTATGGTTTGCCTGTACAGGCGCTGGTCACCGTAGTTGGAGAACACAACGACATCCCCTTGCACGGCGAACGCGCCGCCGCCGTACTCCTGCGCCACGGACCGCACCGCGAACTCCTGCGGCGTCACATCCAGATTCCCGCCGTTTGGCCCGGCCGCTTCCTTGACGAGAACCGCTCGCCTGGAGAACAGGGAAGATAAACTTCAGCGTCAGTCACACACTAGGACGACGATGGCGTAATGAGGTTTGGCGGAATGTGTGAGTTGTTTTTTCGCGCACCCTCCTTCCTCGGGACGCGTCTCGACCCAGAGGAGCCGGCCGTCGCCGGCGACGGCGAGCCCCTCGACGGCCTTCCCGGCGGCGGAGACAGCGGCGGCGCTGATCGGCGACTCCCAGGACCCGTACGGCGCGGCCGCCTTCTCGACCCCCGTGGGTTGCGGGTGCATCGCGGCCATCCGGGCGAGACCGGGCGGCGCCGGATTCAGCGAGCGGCGGGGCAGTGGAAGCGTGGAAAAGCGGTGGTAGCAATATTTCTGCTCGTGTATCAGGCAGCTGGTAACTCCACGAAGCCGGCAACTATACTATAGTACTATTTAAGCTCGGCCTGATGACATAGCCCACATGCATGCACGCATGCTGCCTCAATAAACACAAGAGAAAATAATTTATAGTCGATTCCCGATCCAGCTCTTATCTATGACGACAAATAAGGCCTCGTGATCTGCGCAGCTAAATGTATTCAACTGACATGGTTACGTGGTATTTAGGCCCTATTTGTTAAGCAGCTGTTTGAACGCTTAGAAAGCAGCCGTGGAAAACTGATGCCGGATTCTAAGATTTGATATTTGGAAAGGCTGCTGTTATTGGTTTGAAACATAAAAAGTCCGCAAACGCTGAAATATTTGTATAACTACTGATTCGAAACAAATTAACTAATTCTGACACTTTTTAAGACTGAATTATCTTAATTTACATTTTCTCTTTGCTAAATAAATTGTAAAAATCATTAATTACCAAAATATTTATGACATGTGGCTTTTGGCTCGGAAGTCGAGTTTTTCTTGGTAATTATATGACAAGATATAAAACATCACATATATTCAAAGATAATACGAGATGGTAGAGATGTATATAGTATAATATTTCTCCATACAAATCAAAAAGGCTCTAAACTTCTCATGTCTAGACATATCTTACAAGACCCAAAAGAACTAGAAGTTTCCTCACTTTTAGACACCTCCTCTTGCTGCGAACAAAGCATCGGGTATGCTATCACGAGTGTTGTTCATGATATCATGGTCCCCTCCCAAATCATTATCTACATTGCATCCCGGTGTGAACTTAACATTTCCCTATATGCATATAATTCTCATCATTGTCCCATCAATAGAAGTGTAGGTCAAATAACAGACTATAATTATATATGCCCTGGAGGCATATATAATCACTAGCTAGATGCAAGCTTCTTGGTTCAGTACCTCCTATGGTTTGCCTGTACAGGCGCTGGTCACCGTAATAGGAGAACACAATGACATCCCCTTGCACGGCGAACGCGTCGCCACCGTACTCCTGCGCCAAGGACCGCACCACGAGCTCCTGCGGCGTCATCCAGATTTCCGCCATTCGCCCCGGCCCCTTCCTTCATGAGAACCGCGCGCCTGCAGAACAGGGGAGATAAACTTTCAGCGTCAGTCATCGCACGCTAGGACGACGATGGCCTAAAGAGGTTTCGGGGTAGGGGGCAGCGAGATGGAGTGTCTGAGTTGTGTTTAGCGCAACCTCCTTCCCCGGGACGCGTCTCGACCCATAGGAGCCGACCGTCGCTGGCAACGGCGAGCCCCTCGACGGCCTTCCCGGCGACGGATACAGCGGCGCCGCTGATCGGCGACTCCTAGGATCCGTTAGACGCAGCCACCTTCTCGGCCCCCATGGGTTGCGGGTGCATCGCGGCCGTTCGGGCGCGACCGGGCGGGAGCCGGATTCGGCAAGCGACGGAGGGGGGGAGGTGTTAGTGGAAGCGTGGAAAAGCAGCGGTGGTAATAATATTTCTACTTATGTATCATGCAGCCGACAACTCCACATACGAAGCCAGAAATTATACTTCCTCCATCCAAAAAGATGTTGTCCAAATTTGTGCTCCCCCCGTCTCATATTAATTGTCTCAAAGTTGAGCAAAAGTGGATGTATGCAAATATGTTTTAGTATTAGGTACATCTACGTTTATCCAACTTTGCGACAATTAATACTCCCTCCGTCTCAAATTAATTGTCACAAAGATGGATAAAAATGGATGTATCTACACATAATTTAGTGTTAGATACATCAACTTTTGTCTATGTTTGTGACAATTATTTTAAGACGGGGGAGTATGAGACTGAGAAAGTATATATCTAACATACTTTAATTATACATGCATTTAGAGAAAGTTGAGATATTTTTTAGGGCCTCTTTGATTCATAGGAATGGCATAGCATTTTCTTAGGTTTGAATACTATAATTTTTTCACCTATATTACTTGTTTGCTTCATAAAGGAAATATTCCCATAAGAATTTTGTAGTACAAATCCTATAGGGAAAAGAATACGAGGTTCAGCCTCATAAAAAAATTCCTTCACACAATAAAAATAAATTGCTCTTATCATAGGATTCATTTAGCCATGCCGTAAAAATTCTACAAGTTTCCTATTCATATACTTTTCCAATCCTATGAATCAAATGAGCACATAGACGAAGGGAGTATTACGGCACACTAGTAGAGACGAGGCCTTTCGTCCAGAGAAGCCCATGCCATTCGTCTCGGTTTTGCTACGAACCCGGACGAATGATCGAGCGGCCAAGCCCCGTAGAGCATTCATCCCGGTTCGAAAGGGGGATTCCTCCCGTGTTGTGACATGAACCGGGACCAATGCCCTGCCACACACCATGTGGCCATCGCAGGGGCATTGGTCCCGATTCAAGCCACGAACCGGGACGAATGCCCCCTTCCCTATATATACAAGCCTTCCTGCCACTTCCCTCCTCTGTTTTTTCTGCTAGGAGGTGTGAGAGGTGGGTGCTAGTTTTGTGTTCCTTTGCTATGCACAAGAGGGTGTTCGATGAAATACCCGAGCCAGACTTAAGTTCACACAAAATGATATCCTCGGCCGAGGTTAGCAACCTTATCATTTTCATCTGTAGTTGATACAAAAATATTATATTTCTCGATGTACGGTGGTCATTTCACTATTGAAAATGTTATTGTAGTGGTATTTCATAAACTTAATTATACGATGCAGATGGATGCACGGAAGCGATGGATGTACGGTGACCGACGCACTTCCGAGTACATGGCATGTCTGCATGAATTTATCGGTGTAGCTAAGGTGAACAAAGAGAATGGCTTTATACGTTGCCCATGTGTTGACTGTCGGAACTTCAGGGAGCACTCTTCCTCCATAGTCCTTCATGGCCACCTACTTCGGAGAGGTTTCATGCCCAGCTATAATTGTTGGACCAAGCATGGAGAAAGAGCGGTTGTGATGGAAGACAATCAAGAAGAAGAGGATCCTATGTTCCATGAATATGGTGATACTATAATGGAAGACAATGCAGAAGAAGGAGGTGATCAAGAACGGACATCAGATGAGCCCGCTCATGATGTTGGTCGAGTTATTGATGATGCAAAGGAAGACTACAAAAGTTAATTGGAGAGGTTGAAATTGGACGACATGTTATAGGATCACAAAAAGTTATTGTACCCAAATAGGGAAAATGGCAGCACAAAACTCGGTACCACACTGGAGTTGCTGAAATGGAAGGCAGAGAACACTGTGACTGACAAAGAATTTGAGAGGTTACTGAAAATAATGAAGCCGAAGCTTCCAAAGGATAACAAATTGCCTGACAGTATGTACAAAGCAAAGAAGGCTCTCTACCCTCTAGGATTAGATGTCCAGAAGATACATGCATGCATTAATGACTTCATCCTCTACCAAGGTGAGAAGTACGAGAATTTGGATGAATGCCCGGTATGCACTGCACTTCGGTATAAGATCTGACGAGATGACCCTGGTGATGTTGAGGGCGAGGAAGAGCCCCCCACAAAGAGGGTTCCTGCTAAGGTTATGTGGTATGCTCCTATAATACCACAGTTGTAACGTCTGTTTAGAAACAAAGAGCAGCTAGGTTGTTGCGATGGCACAAATAAGACCGTAAGAAAGACGGAAACATGAGACGCCCCGCTAATGGGTGCCTAAGGCAAGAAACTTATGGTTTGGTCTAAGTATAGATGGCATGAATCCTTTTGGGGAGCAGAGCTATAGTCACAACACCTGGTCCGTGACTCTATGTATCTACAACCTTCCTCCTTGGTTGTGCATGAAGCGTAAGTTCATTATGATGCCAGTGCTCATCCAAGGCCCGAGGCAACCCGGTAATGACATTGATGTGTACCTAAGGCCATTAGTGGAAGAACTCTTACAGTGTTGGGGAAAACCAGGTGTACGTGTGTGGTATGAGAATGAACAAAAGCCATTTGACCTATGGGTGCTACTTTTTGTAACAATCAATGATTGGCCTGCTCTTATTAACCTTTCAGGACAGACAAACAAGGGATACAAGGAATGCACGCACTCTTTAGACAAAACTAGAGGTACATATTTGGAAAAAATGTAAGAAGGTTGTGTGCCTGGGGTAAGTCAATTTCTTCCAACCAATCATGTCATGAGAAAGAAAGGCAAGAATTTCAAAGGTGAGGCAAATCACCGGAAGAATCCCGACCTCCCTACTGATAATGATGTATTTGGTAAGGTCAAGGACTTAGAAGTAATCTTTGGGAAGGGTCCCGGCAGTCTATCTGTTCCGAACGACCCCGCCCATGTGGAAGATGAAATCTATATTTTGGGAGCTATCCTATTGGAAATTCCTAGAGGTCCGCTCTTCAATCGACGTGATGCACGTGACGAAGAATGTCTGCGTCAACATGCTAGGCTTCCTGGGCATGTATGGGAAGTCAAAAGATACACTAGAAGCACGGGAGGACCATCAACGTATGGAAGACCCAAACAACAAGCACATAGATACATGGCGTCATTACTTAAGAAGCTACGCTCTTACCAAAGCAGAGAAGGAAATCTTTTTTGAAGTCCTTTACAGTATCAAGGTGCCGTCTGGCTTCACGTCGAATATAAAGGGGATAATAAATATGGTAGATAAAAAATTCCAAAACCTAAAGTCGCATGACTGCTACGTGATTATGACGCAGTTGCTTCCAATTGCATTGAGGGGGCTTCTACCGGAAAATGTTCGAGTACCCATTATGAAGCTATGTGCATTCCTCAATGCAATATCTCAGAAGGTAATCGATCCATAAAGTCTACTAATGTTACAGAGTGATGTGGTCCAATGGCTTGTTAGTTTTGAGTTGGTGTTCCCACCATCCTTCTTTTCTATTTCACCTAGTCGAAGAGATTGCCGTTCTCGGTCCTGTATTTCTACACAATATTTTCCCCTTTGGGAGGTTCATGGAAGTCTTGAAGAAATATGTTCATAACCGTTCTAGGACAAAAAGGAAGCATCTCCAAGGGCTATGGAACAGAGCAGATCATTGGGTTTTGTGTTGAATGTATTGCTTACCTTAAGACTATTGGTGTTCCTGAATCGCGGCATGAGGGGAGGCTAAGTGGAAACAGAACGCTAGGAAAGAAAACAATGATATGTAGGGACGGCATTCTTTCATTCAAGCACACTACACGGTTCTACAAAATTCTGCCTTCGTGGGTCTATATATCGAGGAACACAAGAATATTGTATGCTCCACAAACCCGAGGGGGGGATGACTCATGGATTAAACTCAAACACATGGAGACTTTTGGAAGTTGGTTGCAAACACATCTTATAAATGACACCACTGTTGGAGATCATCTCTGCTTGTTGGCCGGGTCACCATCTTCGACTATTGTGAGTTTCCAAGGGTACGAGATAAATGGGAATATATTTTACAGATCGCCCAAGATAAGAAGAGCACCAACCAAAACAGTGGTGTCCGCTTTGATGCAACAAACGGGAATGGGAAAAAGGACACATACTATGGTTACATAGAGGAGATATGGGAACTTGACTATGGACCTTCTTTCAAGGTCCCTTTGTTTTGGTGCAAATGGGTCAAACTGAATGGAGTAGGGGTAAAGGTAGACCAGCTGTATGGAATGACAACAGTGGATCTCAACAATATTGGTTAAAATGACGAACCATTCGTCCTAGCCAATGATGTGGCTCAGGTCTTCTATGTAAAGGACATGTCCTCCAGACCGAAAAAAGAAAAAAATAAGCAATTGATACGTCATAACCGTATCCTTAATTTCTGATATTCCATGTTGTTTTCATGCCATATGCTACATGTTTTCCTCACACTTTATGTCATTTTTATCGATTTCCTGGGACTAACCTATTGACAAGATGCCATAGATCCAGTTCCTGCTTTTTTGTTGTTTTTAGTTTCAGAAAAGTTGTTTTGGAAATATTCTTGGAATTGGAAAATTCGAAGCCCGAAAGTCTTAGAATTCCCGAATGTTCCGAGGAGTTCCAAAGTGGCCCGGAGGGGAGCCACACCATAGGGCCGCGTGCCCCCTTGCCACGCCTGGGGGTGGTGTGGGCCCCTCGGGCACCCATCACCATCGCCATTTCTCCTATTTATTCCCCCTGATGTGTGAACCCTAAAAAGATACCACTTTTCCATGAAAAAGACCCGAGGCCTCCGTCATCGTCAACCCGAGATTGGGAGGGTTCTGGAGTTCTCCCCGGCACCCTGCCGGGAGGGAAAATCATCACCAGAGGGATCTACACCACCATGCCCACCTCCCGAGTGATGCGTGAGTAGTTCATCCTTGGACTATGGGTCCATAGCAGTAGCTAGATGGTTGTCCTCTCCTTTTTATGCCTCATGTTTGGATCTCGTGAGCTGCCTCACATGATCGACATCATCTTATTGTAATGCTACAAGTTTTGTTTGCTGGGATCCGATGATTATTGAATGATATGTCTTTTGATTATCAATCTATCATGTTGTCTTCATGTGTATGTTATTTTTGATCTTGCATGCTCTGTGTTGTTGGTATATGCTCTGACCAAGTAGATGCTATTGACTCCAAGAGGGACTATTTATGCTCGATAGTGGGTTCATGTGTCCTTTCCATCCGTGCTCGAGTGACAGAAACGTGACAGATGGAGGATGTGTTGTTTCCATTAGGGAGAAAACAACAATGTTTACTTTGTTTACATTGTTTACATTACACACTTTTCTTACTGCGATAATCTGTTGCTTGCAACTTAATACCCAACGTTTGTTCGGATGATATTCGGAGGGTGAATTAGTAGTCATAGATGAAGTTGGATGAGGATCCATGTATTTTGTTGTAATGCCTTCATGAATCTCATAGTAATATTTATGTCATGCATGTTTCTTTATCTATCAATTTCCCAGCTTTAATTTGTTCACCACACATGTTAGTTATCTTTTATGGAGATACACCTCTAGTGAACCGTGGACCCCAGTCCATTTTCTCATACTGATAATACAGACACTGCTTCCACTGTTTTCACAATGCTACTGCTGTTTTAATATTGTTCTCATACTGTTTACCACATCATATGTTGAACCTCTTTGTGTTTAGCAAAATCAGTGAGATTGACAACCTCACTGATTCATTGGGTCAAAGTGAATTGATTGTGTTGTGTAGGTTCCACGTTGCTGCTGAATCGGTAGTGCGCCTTACCACTTTAGTTGCATCAAACTTCCGAAGTTTCTTGTCCTCCTACTGGTCGATTAAACCTTGGTTTCTTTTCTGAGGGAAAACTTGCCATTGCACTCTTCACAACCTTTCTCTTGGGGTCTCCCAACGAGTGCAAGTCCTGCACCATCAAGTTCTCTGGCGCCGTTGCCGGGGAGGAAGAGAATTTCTGCAAGGGGAGTCTCTCACTTCCAATCTCTTTACTTCCTTTTACTTTTGCTTAGTTTATTTTATTTTGTCTTGTTTTCTTCTCTTTATCAAAAACACAAAAAAAATTAGTTCATATTCTAGTTGTTGTTTTTATCATGTCTTGCTAAAATGAGTGTTCCTGAAGTTGAGGTTCGTTCTTTTAAACAACAAGGGGGAGAAAGTTTGAAAGATGCTTGGTACAGAATAACTAATGCTCATCATAGATGCACTAAGAAATATTCCGCTTTAATCCTTCTTAGGAATTTTTATGTTGGCATTACTAGCTGGTATAGGTATGTTCTAGACACTCTTACTGGCGGCAATTTTCTGGGAACACCCGCTTTGGAAGCTTGTAATTTGATTGAAAATTTAGTTACAAGACCAACTACTAAGGTTGTTAAAAGTGAGATCACTTTGGATGATGTTATTAAAAAGCTAAACTCTATGGAGAGAAATTTGCCAAATTTTCTTGACAATGCTAGCAAAGTTAATGAATCAATAGTAAGTATCAAGAAGAGAACTACTGTTTCAGAAGCTAGCAATATCCATGATCGATAGTAAAAACATGAGGATTGGTAAATTAGAGGAGGCTATGGAAACTTTAAGTTCAACCTTTTCTTATCTTAAGTTTAAGAGGGAGAAACCTTCTACGGGAAAGGAGAAAAAATTCCTGTATGTCCCGAAGGTGCCTATAGCAAAATCCCCTAATGTGCTTAAAATTAATAAAACTATTAGTGAAACTAAAAGTGATTTTCATGTTGAATCATCTTCAGGGGTACCTAAAGTACCAATTGAAAAGACTTGATTCCACTTTTCTGGGCCTATCTAAAAGACATTAAAGAAAAGCACTTCTTGGGAGATAACCCATGGTTTTATTTTTGTTTTGTTTTTCTCTGTTTTCTTTGAGTAAAGGGGTTGTATACTTATGTAGAAACTCCTTCGTATCTTTATTTTTATGTATTAGGTGTGTCAAGTAAATTTTCTTTAGCGAAAGTTGGAGTTGGTTTTGGATTTCTGCGTAGGAAAAAGATTTCTGCTGTCCACCTTAAAAAATCCTATAAACTCCAGGAAGATCAAAACGACCTGAAACTTTTTGTTCTTATTCCTCTGCTAATTCCGAAACTTTTTCACTCTTTATGTTTTTCAATCTGAGAAACGTAAGTGCCACTTAAAATTCGTCTTTACAGACTATTCTGGTTTTGGCACATTCTGCCATTTTTATTGCATTTGCTCTTTTACGATGTCAAGTGGATTTCTTTGCTTGACGGAACACCAGCGGCTGTAGCTAATGTTTAAAAATATCAATAGCACTTGTTCCCATGCAGAACACATGGATTTTTTTTATTGTTGCACTAACCCTCTAATGCGAATTACTTTGAGTGTGGTGTGAAGGAAATTTTCAAGGGTCAAGAGAAGAGGGTGATATAATGTGATCAAGAAGACTGCAAGGTCAAAGCTTGGGGATGCCCCTGTGGTTCATCCCAGAAAATTCTAGTAAGACTCAAGTATCTAATCTTGGGATGCCCAAGGCATCCCCTTCTGCATCAACAATTTATCAGGTCACTTCTAGTGAAACTATATTTTTATTCGGTCACATCATATGAAATATACTTGGAGCGTATGTTTGTTTTTATTTTGTTTTCCTTTGTTTTCTTTAGTTTTCCTTGCTGCAATAATATAGTTGGAACCTAGCATTGTTTGTGTGGGAGAGAGACACGCTCCGCTTTTTCGTTTGAATACTCGTTATGCTCGTATTCTTAGTTTTTCTTCTAGCTGTTGCAAAATTCTTGTTTAGCTCATGTTTTTCTTGCATCTCTTATTCGGAGATGTTAGTTTTAGTAGAGTTGTGTTAGTACTCTCTTGTTTCATTGTTGTATATCTTGGAGATTTTTTTATTATGAAAAGCTTGGAGTTGGAAAGCAGTAGTACAATTTTCATGCTTATAACGGTGCAATTAGAAGCTTGTATAGACTGTGGCTAGGCTTTTTCATGTCATGCTAGATGTTATTTTAATTATAAATCCTAGTAGTTATTTTCTATCATGATTTGTCTCAAATAGTTGAGAGTGTTTAATGTGACTTAGAAAGAATCATGAGTTGTTCTTGTCATATTTAGCAAGGGTCTTTCTAAAAGCACCATGAATAAAATGAGAACCTCCATCAGTCATAAGATATCTAGGCACACCAAACCTAGGGAAAATAACATCTTTAAGCATTTTTATAGAGGTCTCACCATCAGCACTTTTAGTAGGTATAGCTTCTACCCACTTAGTAACATAATCAACTGCAATAAGAATATTTGTATAACCATTTGAAGGAGGAAAATGACCCATAAAGTCAAATCCCCAATAATCAAAAGGTTCAATAACAAGAGAATAACTCATAGCATTTCATTACTTCTAGAAATATTTCCTACTCTTTGACATTCATCACAAGATAAAATAAATTTACGTGCATCTTTAAAGAGGGTAGGCCAATAAAAACCTGATTGTAGAACCTTTTGTGCGGTTCTATCTCCAGCGTGATGTCCTCCATAAGCACTACCATGGCACTTCTTCATCATTTCACGTTGTTCATGATCTGGTACACATCTTCTCATAATACCATCTACTCCTTCTTTATACAAATGTGGGTCATCCAAAAAATAATGCCTCAAATCATAGAAGAATTTTCTTCTTTGTTGAGCTGTAAATGTTGGAGGAAAATACTTTGAAACAATAAAGTTAGCATAATCAGCATACCATGTACTATCATGGGATTTTACTTCTATTGCAGCCAACTGTTAATTTGGAAAACTATCATTAACAGGAATAGGATCAAAAGTAATGTTTTCCAATCTAGACAAGTTATCAGCAACAGGATTTTCAGCACCCTTCCTATCCACAATATGCAAATCAAACTCTTGTAAAAGCAACACCCATCTAATAAGCCTAGGCTTAGCATCTTTCTATTCCATAAGATATCTAATAACAACATGATCAGTATGAATAGTAACTTTTGAGTCAACAATATAAGGTCTAAACTTATCACATGCAAAAACTACAGCTAAGAACTCTTTTTCAGTAGTAGCATAATTCTTTTGAGCAGCATCAAGATTCTTACTAGCATAATGAATTACATTCAACTTCTTATCTATGCGTTGTCGAAGAACATCACCTACAGCAAAAATCACTAGCATCACACATAATTTCAAAAGGTAAATTCCAATCAGGTGGTTGGACAATAGGAGCAGTAGTTAAAGCCTTGTTTAAAGTTTCAAAAGGTTCCTTACAATCATCATAAAAAACAAATGGTACATCTTTTTGAAGAAGGTTAGTAAGAGGCTTTGATATTTTAGAGAAATCTTTAATAAACCTCCTATAAAAACCAGCATGACCAAGAACACTACGAATACCTTTGACATCCCTAGGATAGGGCATTTTCTCTATGACTTCCACTTTAGCTCCATCAACTTCAATACCTCTTTTAGAAATTTTACGTCGAAGAACGATTCCTTCATTCACCATAAAGTGGCATTTATCCCAATTAAGAACAAGATTAGTTTCCTCACATCTCTGCAAAACTTTATCAAGGTTTTGCAAACAATTATCAAAAGAAGTTCCATAGATGAAAAAATTGTCCATGAATACTTCCACAATTCCTTCACAAAAACCATGAAAAATAGCAGACATGCATCTTTGAAAAGTAGCAGGAGCATTACACAAACCAAAAGGCATACGTCTATAAGCATAAGTACCATAAGGACAAGTAATGGTTGTTTTCTCTTGATCTTGCTTCCTAACAGCAATTTTAGAAAACCCAGAATAACCATCAAGAAAGCAAAAATGAGTTTTCTTAGAGAACCCCTCTAGCATTTGGTCAATAAAGGGCAAATGATAGTGATCTTTCTTAGTAACTTTATTAACCTTTCTAAAATCAATGCACATTCTATAACCAGCTACTACTCTTTGTGGAATGAGCTCATTGTTTTCATTAGGCACAACATTCATTCCTCCCTTCTTAGGGACACAATGCATAGGGCTCACCCATCTACTATCAGCAATAGGAAAAATAATACCAGCATCAAGAAGTTTTAATACCTCATTTCTTACCACTTCCTTCATCTTAGGAATTAAACGACGTTGGTGTTCAACTACTGGCTTTGCATCAGGTTCAATATTAATAGCATGCTGGCATATAGTAGGAGAAATTACCTTCAAATCATCAAGAGTATATTCAATAGGTCCTCAGTGTTTCTTCAGAATTCCCAATAATCTTTCCTCTTCTTCACCTGAAAGTTTAGCACTAATAATAACATGATATATCTTCTTATCATCAAGATAAGCATATTTAAGATCATCAATCAGAGGTTTTAAATCAAAGACAAGATCCTCCTTGGGTGGTAATGTTGTACCCAAGTCTTCCACAGGTAAATTATGTTTCAGTATCACGGGTTGACGAAGAATAATATCGTCAATCTTATTTCTCTCTCCATAAAGACATCACTCTCGTGGTCCTCCATATATTGCTGCAAAGCATTGTTAGGAGCAAGAGAAATAGAAGCAAGCTGTTCAACTTTAAAATTCTCATCAGGCAATTTAGATTCATAAGGTGCTCTAGAAAATTTAGAGAAATTGAACTCATAAGATTTTCCATCAAATTTAGTCAAAATCTTCTCTCTTTTACAATCTATAATAGCACCACAAGTGTTCAAGAAAGGTCTACCAAAAATAATAGGACAAGTCTTACTAGCAGCCTTACCAGGTGATACGTCATGAACGTATCCTTAATTTCTAATGTTCCATGTTGTTTCCCACATGTTTTCTATACACTTTAGGTCATTTTTATCGATTTCCCGGGACTAACCTATTGACAAGATGCCACAGTGCCAGTTCCTGTTTTCTCCTGTTTTTAGTTTCAGAAAAGTTGTTCTCGAAATATTCTCGGAAATGGAAAATTCAAACGCCAGAAGTCTTAGAAGTCCCGGAGGGTCCACGGAGTCCCGAAGACCCCCGGAGGGGTGCCCGGGAGCAACCACACCACAGGGGGCGCAGTTCCCCCTCTAGCCGCGCTAAGGGGTGGTGTGGGCCCCTTGGCCACCCCTGGCATTGCTCTTTCGCCTATATATTCCCCCCGATGCATAAACTCAAGATGAATTGCCCCCCTTCCATGAAAAGTTCCGTAGCTCCGCCGCCGCTGCCGACAAGTTTTGGGGGACAGAAATCTCTGTTTCGGCACCTTGCCGGGACGGGGAAGTGCCCCCGGAGCTATCTCCATTGACTCCACCGCCATCTTAATTGCCGTTGATGTCTCCTATGATGAGGAGGGAGTAGTTCTCCCTCGGGGCTGAGGGCTCTACCGGTAGCTATGTGTTTCATTTCTCTCTCCCATGGTGTGATCTTTATGTGATTGTGAGCTTTGTAATCTAGTTGAATTAGTATATGTTACTCTTCATATGTTATGCTACTTGAGTGGTTGTGTTATGAGATGTCCGTAAACACTTTGATCACGGTGTAAAGGTGACAGTGTGTGCACCGTGTGGTTTAGCATGATATTTACATCTTGTGTTGGATGACCCTATAAAATTGTGGTGTTTGTCTAGTACCTTCTAGGGCGCTCACAGTGACAGCGTGGGGTTAACTAGACATGGGAATGCGACTTTGAGGAGTGCTTTTTGCAGCCTTACGCAAAGAATTGGTGATTTTTATTCAACCGGAGAGTGGTTCGGAGTAGCGTAGAGAAGAGAGATATTTATGCATTCAATTATGTTATCATTGTTGAGAGGGTCCACTAGTGAAAGTAGGATCCCTAGGCCTTGTTTCTAAGCATTGAAACACCGTTTACAATCATTTTTGCTACATGTTTGCTTGCTGACATTTTTATTTCAGATTGCTATTATCACTTATAATCATCCATATTAGTTGTATTTAACTCTCTCTTCGCCGAACTAGTGCACCTATACAACTGACAATTGTATTAAGTGTGTTGGGGACACAAGAGACTTCTTGTATCGTAATTGCAGGGTTGCTTGAGAGGGATACCTTTGAACTCTTCCTCCCTGAGTTCGATAAACCTTGGGTAATACACTTAAGGGAAACTTGATGATGCTCTACAAACCTCTGCACTTGGAGGCCCAACACTGCCTACAAGAATAGAAGCGTGCGTAGACATCACCAAGTACTAAAAAATCAGTCGGGTATTTAGTTTTACCACATAAAACTTCCACATCTCTAACAATACCGATCGGAAAAACAGTTTCTCTATTAGAAGGCTGAATAACCACATCATTATCTCACAAGAACCAATTTCATGCATAATTTATCTATAAAGCTCATAAGGTATAGCACTGGAACTAGCACCAATATCACACAAACCATAATATCAATGATCACTAATCTTAACAGAAAGCACATGAACACTAGTTTTCTTAGGTCTATGAGGATGGGAAACAATATTAGAAGCATCCTCAAAAAAGACAATGTGTTCATCCTCCACATTTCCACAAATAAGATCTTTCACTGTTGCTACAACAGGTTCAACAGTTATTTGTTCATCAGGTTCAATAGATTTCTTATTACTCTTATTAACCAAAGTAGCCACCATAGAGTGTTCTTTCACCTTAGCAGGGAATACATTTTTTCAACATATGGCTCAGGAACAGCAGGATTAACAACATGCACTTCTATATTACTAGAAGGAAAAATATCTTTATAAGGTGCATGGTACTTGTGATAATTCTTTTTAGGAATATCAAGATAGGAGGAAAAAGCTTTAAGACAGTTTGCAAAAATTTGAGAATCAAGACCACAAACAACACTAACATCATAGAAATCATTGGTTCCCATAAAAGATTTAATGCATTCATAATCATAATTATTACCTGACTTTCTACCTTTTTTGTCCTCCCATCCTTCAGTGTTTTCTTTAATACGGTCAAGAAGATCCCATTTAGCTTCTTCCTTCATACGCGTGAATGATCCAGAACAATAAGCATCCAATAAATCCTTATCAATAAAAATTATTGATAAAAATATTTCTTGGGAGTTCATGAATGGGAAATTTAAGCATTAATAACTTCATTCTCCCCCACGCTTGGGAAATGCTCTCTCCCTCACGAGGCCATAAATTATATATTTGATTCCAGTCTTTATGAATATCACTAGGAGGATAGAATTTAGAATAAAGGAGAGGAACAATTTCCTCCCATCCAACAGATTCAACATTATTCAGTAATTTGAACCATTCAGCGTCTCTTCGTTTCAGCGATAAGGAAAGTAATTTCCTTTAAACTTGATCCATTGTAATACCTTCACACCTGAATAACTCGCATAATTCATGTACAAAGAGAAAATGATCACCGGGATGGACAGTTCCATCACTGTAATAGCAGTTATCCATAACACGTCGAACAATTTTCATAGGTATTTTATAAGGATTTAATTCAGCAGAAGATGGGTTACCAACTACCCTAGTAGCAACGGTAGAAGTACCCCTAAACAGAGAACCAACACTATTCTCTATAATAAAATAAAACAGTTGACAGCAATAAAAATATCACTCACAGTAAAAGTGTCTCTTACCAATTCCACTTACCAATAGCGCTTCACTCCCTGGCAGCAGCGCCAGAAAATAGTCTTGATGACCCACAAGTATAGGGGGTATATCTTAGTACTTTCGATAAATAAGAGTGTTGAACCTAACAAGGAGCAGAAGGTGTTGACAAGCAGGTTGGATAGAGGATTCACTGTAAACATAGCAAACAGGTTTTTGGAGATTTTTTATATAGCAGATAAATAAAGCGTGAGTAAATAAAATATAGTAAATAATATTGCAGCGAGTGGCCCAATACTTTTGAGCGAAAAGGACAAGTCGGTTGTATTACTTATGACTACCAAACGTTCTCGAGGACACATGGGAATTTCGTTAAGTGCTTTCGCTTCGTTACGGTTGATTAATATCCATTGGTTCATGAAGTGTTGTGTGGGTGAACCTATGCTGATGTACCGCCCAACTAGGACTAATACATACTTGTGATTATACCCCTCGTAAGCATCCGCAAATACATGAAAGTAATTAAGATAAATCTAACCACTGCCTTAAAACTCCGGGATTCTACGCTCCCTCGTGCATTGGTTTCCTAATGGGGGTTTAGGTTTCTGTCACTCCGGCAACCCCAAAATTAGTAGCCAAATACACAATGCATCCTCCTAGGCCCATAAAGGTGAAGTATCATGTAGTCGACGTTCACATGACACCACTAGAAGAATAGCACAACAACTTAAATACCGAACCACGAGATATTACTTCAATATAACTTCACTACTAACATCATTACTAAATATAACTTTCATACGACTACGAACTCAAAACAAACTATAAGATAATATATCAGGTGATTTAATGGATGATAACAATCTGGTCATAAAGTGCTAACACCGATAAATCTCACAAGCATCTACTAACAAGTAATCCACACCGGGAGAGAGATATTATGTAAAACAACGATAGATGCCCCTAATTGTTACATCGGGATGACGGTGATGAGGGGTGATGGTGATGGTGATGGTGTTGATGACGATGACGATCTTGATGATGCCCGGAGTGATGCCGGTGACGATGGCGTTGATTTGCCCTTTCCGAGAGGAGGATTTCTCCCTGCCAGAGAGCTTTTCTCTCTCGGTGTTTTCCGTCCCAAGGCGGCGGCGGAATAATTATTTGATGGTGGTATGTGGCTTAAGTTTCCCTTGGGTCAAGTACGCGACATATATCCAGCATAGGTGGGCCAGGGTGGCCACACCATGTGGCGGCGCGGCCAAGGGGGCGCGCGCACCCCATGGTGTGGGCCCCTGGTGGCCCCCCTCCGTGGGCTCCCTCTTCTCAACTTCTAAGATACCTACGTGTCCCCCCTCTTCTTCTGATCTTCTGAAATAGGGTATCTCAACGGTGCTTTTTCCATCATATTTCTGGTCCCGGTGTTTATTCTCCAAAAATTATGAAACATGCAAAATAAGATAAAATAACATAAGGGATGCATCATAACATGAAATATATCGATGAATAACAGAAAATAACAACATAAAATGGTGATGCAAAATGGACGTATCATGTGGCCCCCCCCGGGCCTCTTCGGGACTCCGTGTAACCTTCGGGAATTCTAAGATTTCCGGGCTTCGAATTTTCCAATTCCAAGAATATTTATAGAACAACTTTTCTGAAACTAAATACAACAGAAAACAGGGAACTAGCTCTGTGGCATCTTGTCAATAGGTTAGTCCGAAAATCGATAAAAATGACATAAAGTGTAAGGTAAACATGTAGCATATGGCATGAAAACAACATGGAACATCAGAAATTATAGATACGTTTAAAACCGGTCAGATTGTAATGCCCGCATGAATCTCATAGTAATCTTTATGTCATCCATGTTTCCTTATCTATCAATTGCCCAGCTGTAATCTGTTCACCACGCATATTAGCTATCTTGTATGGAGAGACACCTCTAGTGAACTATGAACCCCGGTCCATTTTCTCATACGGATAATACACACACTGCTTCCACTATTTTCACGCTGCTTCCACTCTTTTCATATTGTTCTCATACTGTTTACTACACCATACGTTTAACCTCTTTGTGTTCAGCAAAACCGGTGAGATTGACAACCTCACTGCTTCGTTGGGGGCAAAGTGAATTGATTGTATTGTGTAGGTTCCACGTTGCTGCTGAACCGGTAGTACGCACTGCCACCTCAGCTGCATCAACCTTCATAAGTTGCTTGGCCTCCTTTCTCTTGGGGTCTCCCAATGAGTGCAAGTCTTGCACCATCCGCAACCAAATACATCATACGATGAGCCGAAGCGTCACATAATTCTTTCAGGGAAAAGAAACATGGTGTGAGTCGAGGACAAGACAGACATGTCATAAGATTAAATAAGTTTGATGATATTCATGCCTTCACAGTGAAAACTAACCCAACCATCCTGTTCAATAATGAATATGCTCCATGGTTACGGCCAAAGCGATCATAAGAAAGGGATATATGCGAAGAAGGGTTCATGGCCTCCAAAGCATTTTAGCAAACAAGTGATGTGTAATAATGTAATAAACCTTTGATGTAAATCTATGTAATGTTTTTTGTTCAATAAAAAGGAAAACTTCCTCCGTCAACATTATCCGTGCTTCCAAGATGCATGCTTGTGTGGAATATGGGCACATTAAAACAAACTATGCCATGGATTTGGCCATAACACCCGTCATTTAGACCGAAACCCTAGAATGTTCGGAGGAGATAGCTCATTTTTGTGAGCACATTTTTAAGACAACTGTCATATTCCAAGTTTATTTTTTTGGTGGATACTAGGACATATGTAATGACACCACGTGAAGGTCTTGTATAACTTTGGTTTTTTTTATTTTCTAGAATTTTCTAAGTCGATTTCAGGAAAAAGTCAAGACGGCAGGCATGACCGTTCGTAGATAGGGGTTGAATTTTGAGAAACTCTTGGTGTATCTATGATAAAATAGGTAGTTGTGTACATAAAAATGATATTTTTTTCAAAAATCATGAGCAAACTACGAGGCACCTGTAGTTCAAATTTGACCCGTTTCAACCTGAATCGGCAGAAACTTGTGTTTTTCAAAAGAGGTGGATGGAAACATTTTCTTAGGAAAAAAAAATAGGTTATTTGTGCACATAACATGGTCTACTATATTCAAAAAATGCTGCTCCCAATTTTTCCAACATACTTGTGGTAGGTGCTTCACAAAAAACCCAATTTTTGACCCTCGGAAAATGGATTTTTTTTATTCAATAAAATGGAAAACTTCCTGCGTCAACATTGTCTGTGCTTCCAAGATGCATGCTTGTGTGGAATATGGGCACATTAAAAAAACTATGCCATGGATTTGGCCATAACCCCGTCATTTGGACCGAAACCCTAGAATGTTCGGAGGAGGTAGCTCATTTTTGTGAATACATTTTCAACACAATCTTCTTCCAAGTTATTATTTTTGGTGGATACTAGGACATATGTAATGATACCAGGTGAAGGTCTTGCATCATTTTGGGTGTTTTTGAATTTTCTGGAATTTTCTAAGCCGGTTTTAGAAAAAGTCAAGACGGCGGAAATGACTGTTCGTAGCTAGGGGTTGAATTTTGAGAAACTCTTCGTGTATCTCCAATAAAATAGGTAGTTGTGTACCTAAAAATGATTTTTTTCCAAAAATCATGAGCAAACTACGAGACACCTGTAGTTCAAATTTGACCCGTTTCTAGCTGAATCGGCAGAAACTTGTGTTACTCAAAAGAGGTGGATGGAAACCTTTTCTTAGAAAACAAATAGGTTATTTGTGCATATAACATGGTCTACTATATTAAAAAATGCAGCTCCCAAGATTTGGAACATATTTGTGGTAGGTCCTTCACAAAAAAACCCATTTTTGACACTCAGAAAGTGGAAAATGTTTTTTATTCAATAAAAAGGAAAACTTTCTTCTTCAACATTGTGCGTGCTTCCAATATGCATGCTTTTGTGGAATATGGGCACCTTAAAACAAACTATGCCATGGATGTGGCCATAACAACCGTCATTTGGACCGAAACCCTAGAATGTCATGAGGAGATAGCTCATTTTTGTGAACACATTTTCAACACAACTGTCGTATTCCAAGTTTATTATTTTTGCTGGATACTAGGACACATATAATGACACCACATGAAGGTCTTGCATCATTTTGGGGGGGTTTTTATTTTAATTTTTTCTAGAATTTTCTAAGCCGATTACAGGAAAAAGTCAGGACGGCGGTCATGACCGTTCGTAGCTAGCGGTTGAATTTTGAGAAACTCTTGGTGCGCCTGTGATAAAATAGTAGGTGTGTACCTAAAAATATTTTTTTCCAAAAATCATGAACAAACTGCGAGGCACATGTAGTTCAAATTTCACCTGTTTCCAGCTGAATCGGCAGAAACTTGTGTTTTTCAAAAGAGGTGGATGGAAACCTTTTCTTAGGAAATAAATTGGTTATTTGTGCATATAACATGGTCTACTATATTAAAAAAAATGCAGATCCCCAGTTTTGCAAAATATTTGTGGTAGTTCCTTCACAAAAATCCATTTTTGACACTCGGAAAATGGAAAATGTTTTTTATTCAATAAAAAGGAAAACTTTCTGTGTCAACATTGTCTGTGCTTCCAAGATGCATGCTTGTGTGGAATATCGGCACATTAAATCAAACTATGCCATAGATTTGGCCACAACACCCGTCATTTGGACCGAAACCCTAGAATGTTCAGAGGAGATAGCTCATTTTTCTGAACACATTTTCAGCACAACTGTCGTATTCCAAGTTTTTTTATTTTTGTGGATACTAGGACATATATAATGACACAATGCGAAGGTCTTGCGTCATTTTGGGTGTTTTTGAATTTTGTGGAATTTTCCAAGCCAGTTTCAGGAAAAAGTCAAGACGACGGGCAATATCGTTCATAGCTAGGGGTTGAATTTTGAGAAACTATTTGTGTATCTCCGATAAAATAGGTAGTTGTGTACCTAAAAAATGATTTTTTCCAAAAATAATGAGCAAACTACGAGACAACTGTAGTTCAAATTTGACCCGTTTCCAACTGAATCGGCAGAAACCTGTGTTTTTCAAAAGAGGCGGATGGAAACCTTTTCTTACAAAAAAATTGGTTAATTTTTCATATAACATGGTCTAGTATATTCAAAAATGCAACTCCCAAGTTTTGCAACATATTTGTGCTATGTCGTGCACAAAAAAACCCATTTTTGACACTAAGAAAATGGAAAATGTTTTTTTTATTCAATAAAAAGGAAAACTTTCTCCGTCAACATTGTCCGTGCTTCCAATATGCATGCTTTTTGTGGAATATGGGCACCTTAAAACAAACTATGCCATGGATTTGGCCATAACAACCGTCATTTGGACCAAAACCCTAGAATGTTTGGAGGAGATAGCTCATTTTTGTGAACACATTTTGAACACAACTGTCGTATTCCAAGTTTATTATTTTTGGTGGATACTAGGACATATATAATGACACCACGCGAAGGTCTTGCATCATTTTGGGTTCTTTTTGATTTTTTCTAGAATTTTCTAACCCGGTTACAGGAAAAAGTCAGGACGACGGTCATGACCGTTCGTAGCTAGCGGTTGAATTTTGAGAAACTCTTGGTGTTCCTATGATAAAATAGGTAGTTGTGTACCTAAAAATGATTTTTCCAAAAATCATGAGCAAACTACGAGGCACCTGTAGTTCAAATTTCACCCGTTTCCAGCTGAATCGGGAGAAACTTGTGTTTTTCAAAAGAGGTGGATGGAAACCTTTTATTAGGAAAGAAATTGGTTTTTTGTGCATATAACATGGTCTACTATATTAAAAAATGCAGCTCCCCAGTGTTACAACATATTTGTGGTAGTTCCTTCACAAAAATCCATTTTTGACACTCGGAAAATGGAAATGGTTTTTATTCAATAAAAAGGGAAACTTCCTGTGTCAACATTGTCTGTGCTTCCAAGATGCATGCTTGTGTGGAATATAGGAACATTAAATGAAACTATGCCATAGATTTGGCCACAACACCCGTCATTTGTACCGAAACCATAAAATGTTCTGAGGAGATAGTTCATTTTTGTGAACACAACTTTCGTATTCCAAGTTTTTTTTTGTGGATACTAGGACATATATAATCACACCACGCGAAGGTCTTCCATCATTTTGGTTGTTTTTGAATTTTTTCGAATTTTCCAAGCAGGTTTCAGGAAAAAGTCAAGACCGCGAGCATGACCGTTCATAGCTAGGGGTTGAATTTTGAGAAACTATTGGGGTATCTTCGATAAAATAGGTAGTTTTGTACCTAAAAATGATTTTTCCAAAAATAATGAGAAAACTACGAGACACCTGTAGTTCAAATTTGACCCGTTTCCAACTGAATCGGCAGAAGCTTGTGTTTTTCAAAAGAGATGGATGGAAACCTTTTCTTACGAAAAATTGGTTACTTGTTCATATAGCATGGTCTACTATATTAAAAAATGCAGCTCCCAAGTTTTGCAACATATTTGTGGTAGGTGGTTTGGCCACCTCCTAGCCCCTCTCCGTGTCTCCTTCTGGCTCCCAGGGTCTTCTGGTGTTTTAGGGCAAATGGGGTATTTTCTGGGAAATTTCCTGAGAGTTGATTTTTCTGCACAAAAACGAGACACCAAGGTAGTTCTGCTGAAAATAGCGTTAGTCCGTGTTAGTGGTATCCAAAACTCACAAGTTTAGAGGAAAACCATAAGAAAAGTGTTCGGAAAAGGAGATACGTTTTCGACGTATCAAGTCCCCCCAAGCATAGCTTATTCCTTTTCCTCAAGTAATTCAGTGACAACTGAGTGCGATAAAATACTTTTACAAACACATTTGCTTCATATGTTGTAAATATACTCACTACATGATCAAGTGCTGAGGCAATTCATTGTAAGATATGTGGAAAATAAAAGTCACCCAGCAGTTATGCAAACCATGAAAAGATGCCAACAAACTAATAATAGACAACATGAAGTACTTCAATCTACAAGATTGCAATGCTCATAATAGGGTCTGATAAAGTGTACTCCCTTGCCCTTAATAGTGGAGCAAACCATAAATGCCAGGGCACCTCTAAAATTCAAATGAAGACTAGAAATATAGATATCAAAGATACAAGCATCAAAGTTATACCACTATCAACCGTGTTTTGGAACAAGAACATTACACTATGAATAACAACCATGCTCTCAAAGGTGCATAAAGTGAGAAGGTGAAGACTCAACATAAAGTAAAAGAAAGGCCCTTCACAGAGGGAATCAGGGATTAATGTGGGGACCCCAGACTAGCAGTCCGAGACCTCCAGTATGCATACATTCACGATCCCATGATCAGTTAGTCGTGAACAACATACTCGAGTTGGCATTTCAGATTACAACATCCACTACACGAATACACGGCTTACACAACTGGTCACTTGACTCAGTTGAAAACAACTGCCACGCAGGGCAGGAACACACACTAAAAACAGCGGAAGACTGCAAAACACACTCGTGGTAAACCCAAGTCACGCCTTGACTACCTACAGGCTACTGACTCGGAGACGTTCCTAGATTGCATAGCCGTCAGCGACACCATCTTCTTCAGGTTCTCCGGGTTTCTGCTCAAAGTCTGGCTAAGACAATAGCCAGGGACGAAACCAATGTGAGTACGTTTGAATGTACTCCGCAAGGAACCCAAAATGAAAGCTAAACATGCAAGTATGCATATATATAGGTGGTAGGAAGGCTTTAATTAGGGTTCAAATAGCAATGATGAATTTAGGACTCATCATAGTTGCACAAGTTTTATTTTTCTTTGTTGAAGAAGATACTTCAAAAGATATTTTATTTCTCTTGTAGATATAGCATGTCCACAAGGTTTTGATAAAGCATTTTAAATAGAAAAAAGTTTCTCTTTGCAAAACTTCTTGGAAGATCACCTCTTCAAGATCATCATTTATCTGGTACCTCAAAGGTACAATCATTCCCTTTCAACGTACCTCCCAGGTACAAGTTCCAAAACACTTTTCCAGCTTTTTGAAAAGATTGACACAATTCTAGCTACATGGCCATTCAACTGTCCATATCCGAGGACGCGGCTATTCTGAATAGTTTTACTCTGCAGAGGTGTACACAATCCACAAGATCTAGTACATCCGCCGTGAACAACCACGGACTGTCCGAGACAGTATGCAAACATCGGATAACTGGTCCTAACCATCCACTATGTCAGCGCTAGTAAATGACTACCTCTTCAACTGAGTTTGTTCTCCCCGGCACCGAGTGAGTCAGCCGTATCGATCCAGTTTCCCCTGACAACACACCGCCATGGCAGGAGACCCAACTGTTGCAACCGGTGGCGAACTTAATCCCCACACTTTGAATGTCCCATTTCTCCCCTCCTGGCGACAATTCGGTTCGGGGGACTCTTACCCCTATAGCACATTGACGTAGACACGGACTAACACCGACAAGCAATTAGCTAGACCCCGTTCCCATATTGAGGTAATGTGGCAGCACGGCTTGGTTGTCCGGCGAAGACTAGGTTATGTCATTTTTGGAAAACAAGTCGAAAACATTTCCTTCTTCACAAACCTCCCTCGGACAAGGTCCCACCTTTCCTCGGGTTTTTCCAAGCTTTTGCTTTCCAAAAACATAAAGTTGAAATGTCCACTAGGGGAATTAAGTTGATTAAGTGATGATAGAAATATCTAAAGGGCTTGGTAACACCAAGATTATTATAGTGGATATAGCATATATACATAAAATAGATAGTGGTATAGTCCACTTAAAAGAATAGTTTTTGAATCAAACTTTTGTAAAACTTCAGCAGTAAAACATGCATGATAGATAATGATAAGTAAAACAACAGCAAGCATTTAGAATGGCTTGCCTTGGCACTAGTCTTGGTCTTGCTCTTGAAATAAACAAGAGTTGCAAATAAAACCTCTCCGGGAAATAATACCGTCTTCGTTATCTAACGTCGTAAACACAAAAAGGAAAACAACCAATCAGAACCAAACAAAGGCAAGCACTTGACAAAAAGTAAACATACATCAAGCATTTCATCATACAAGTACACTCACAAACAATATTACTAGGGTGCACACCAACAAGCAAAACAGGCACAGACAATACACATGAATAACACTAGAATAGGTGCTATGGATCCTCAACCAAAATGGCATGAGTCCAGTGGGTGTGCCACTCTCATATCATGCTCAAATAAGGTTAAATGACTCTCTGGTCATTCATGAGGATGAGAAAAATAACAAGAAAACAACCTAGGGACACATACACATGCATAGGAAAATATTAACAAGCAATACTACAAGCCCATAGTAACACATGCTTTTCTAAACATGGCGAAATAATATAACCAGTAGCTAAGCAACCTAATAACAGAGACAAATCAATAGCAAACATATCATGGCATCACTCAATACATGGAAATAATCATGGAGCAAAAGACTACTAAAACTAGAGATGCAAAAGGGGCCATTTAGACATGCATACATGCATAACAATAATAGATCACTAAACAAGATTTATTCTACTTGCTAGACATATAAGATAGCATCCAAATAACAGAGGAAACAACATCTATACATGCTAGTAATATAAAAATAACAACCTAAACAATTTATCAAAAACGAAGCATGCAAATAACTACTATGGCAGAAATCACCTAGAACTAGCATGGCATGCCAAAATGATCTAGACCTTATTAAATCATGCAAGAAAGTATAACATGCAAATTAACAGTAGATATTCTATAGATAACAATACTAAAGCATTTATTCAATTCATCATACTAATATGAAGAATAACAACAATTTAACCTATTATTACAAGGAAAAACACCCATATGAAAATAAAACTATAACAAACATGGTTTTCCACACCCAAACCCTATCATGCTAATGAAACACTCAAAACACATCTCAATAATGCATTAATACCTTACACATGCTAGGAATCACTTTTATAACAAAAACAATATAACACACAATTTAATAAAGGCATAGCAATAATATGCAGAAAATGGCTAAACACTAAATATTGCACCAATCCTATTCTGTAACTCCTAACATCATGAAAATCTATTATAAGGTGTTCCTAATCGAAATATTCTCGGAAATGGAAAATTCAAACGCCAGAAGTCTTAGAAGTCCCGGAGGGTCCACGGAGTCCCGAAGACCCCCGGAGGGGTGCCCGGGAGCCACCACACCACAGGGGGCGCAGTTCCCCCTCTAGCCGCGCTAAGGGGTGGTGTGGGCCCCTTGGCCACCCCTGGCATTGCTCTTTCGCCTATATATTCCCCCCATGCATAAACTCAAGATGAATTGCCCCCCTTCCATGAAAAGTTCCGTAGCTCCGCCGCCGCTGCCGACAAGTTTTGGGGGACAGAAATCTCTGTTTCGGCACCTTGCCGGGACGGGGAAGTGCCCCCGGAGCTATCTCCATTGACTCCACCGCCATCTTAATTGCCGTTGATGTCTCCTATGATGAGGAGGGAGTAGTTCTCCCTCGGGGCTGAGGGCTCTACCGGTAGCTATGTGTTTCATTTCTCTCTCCCATGGTGTGATCTTTATGTGATTGTGAGCTTTGTAATCTAGTTGAATTAGTATATGTTACTCTTCATATGTTATGCTACTTGAGTGGTTGTGTTATGAGATGTCCGTAAACACTTTGATCACGGTGTAAAGGTGACAGTGTGTGCACCGTGTGGTTTAGCATGATATTTACATCTTGTGTTGGATGACCCTATAAAATTGTGGTGTTTGTCTAGTACCTTCTAGGGCGCTCACAGTGACAGCGTGGGGTTAACTAGACATGGGAATGCGACTTTGAGGAGTGCTTTTGCAGCCTTACGCAAAGAATTGGTGATTTTATTCAACCGGAGAGTGGTTCGGAGTAGCGTAGAGAAGAGAGATATTTATGCATTCAATTATTATCATTGTTGAGAGGGTCCACTAGTGAAAGTAGGATCCCTAGGCCTTGTTTCTAAGCATTGAAACACCGTTTACAATCATTTTTGCTACATGTTTGCTTGCTGACATTTTTATTTCAGATTGCTATTATCACTTATAATCATCCATATTAGTTGTATTTAACTCTCTCTTCGCCGAACTAGTGCACCTATACAACTGACAATTGTATTAAGTGTGTTGGGGACACAAGAGACTTCTTGTATCGTAATTGCAGGGTTGCTTGAGAGGGATACCTTTGAACTCTTCCTCCCTGAGTTCGATAAACCTTGGGTAATACACTTAAGGGAAACTTGATGATGCTCTACAAACCTCTGCACTTGGAGGCCCAACACTGCCTACAAGAATAGAAGCGTGCGTAGACATCACCAAGTACTAAAAAATCAGTCGGGTATTTTTTTTACCACATAAAACTTCCACATCTCTAACAATACCGATCGGAAAAACAGTTTCTCTATTAGAAGGCTGAATAACCACATCATTATCTCACAAGAACCAATTTCATGCATAATTTATCTATAAAGCTCATAAGGTATAGCACTGGAACTAGCACCAATATCACACAAACCATAATATCAATGATCACTAATCTTAACAGAAAGCACAGGAAACACTAGTTTTCTTAGGTCTATGAGGATGGGAAACAATATTAGAAGCATCCTCAAAAAAGACAATGTGTTCATCCTCCACATTCCACAAATAAGATCTTTCACTGTTGCTACAACAGGTTCAACAGTTATTTGTTCATCAGGTTCAATAGATTTCTTATTACTCTTATTAACCAAAGTAGCCACCATAGAGTGTTCTTTCACCTTAGCAGGGAATACATTTTTTCAACATATGGCTCAGGAACAGCAGGATTAACAACATGCACTTCTATATTACTAGAAGGAAAAATATCTTTATAAGGTGCATGGTACTTGTGATAATTATTTTTAGGAATATCAAGATAGGAGGAAAAAGCTTTAAGACAGTTTGCAAAAATTTGAGAATCAAGACCACAAACAACACTAACATCATAGAAATCATTGGTTCCCATAAAAGATTTAATGCATTCATAATCATAATTATTACCTGACTTTCTACCTTTTTTTCTCCCATCCTTCAGTGTTTTCTTGAATACGGTCAAGAAGATCCCATTTAGCTTCTTCCTTCATACGCGTGAATGATCCAGAACAATAAGCATCCAATAAATCCTTATCAATAAAAATTATTGATAAAAATATTTCTTGGGAGTTCATGAATGGGAATTTAAGCATTAATACTTCATTCTCCCCCACGCTGGGAAATGCTCTCTCCCTCACGAGGCCATAAATTATATATTTGATTCCAGTCTTTATGAATATCACTAGGAGGATAGAATTAGAAATAAAGGAGAGGAACAATTTCCTCCCATCCAACAGATTCAACATTATTCAGTAATTTGAACCATTCAGCGTCTCTTCGTTTCAGCGATAAGGAAAGTAATTTCCTTTAAACTTGATCCATTGTAATACCTTCACACCTGAATAACTCGCATAATTCATGTACAAAGAGAAAATGATCACCGGGATGGACAGTTCCATCACTGTAATAGCAGTTTATCCATAACACGTCGAACAATTTTCATAGGTATTTTATAAGGATTTAATTCAGCAGAAGATGGGTTACCAACTACCCTAGTAGCAACGGTAGAAGTACCCCTAAACAGAGAACCAACACTATTCTCTATAATAAAATAAAACAGTTGACAACAATAAAAATATCACTCACAGTAAAAGTGTCTCTTACCAATTCCACTTACCAATAGCGCTTCACTCCCTGGCAGCAGCGCCAGAAAATAGTCTTGATGACCCACAAGTATAGGGGTATCTTAGTACTTTCGATAAATAAGAGTGTTGAACCTAACAAGGAGCAGAAGGTGTTGACAAGCAGGTTGGATAGAGGATTCACTGTAAACATAGCAAACAGGTTTTTGGAGATTTTTTATATAGCAGATAAATAAAGCGTGAGTAAATAAAATATAAATAATATTGCAGCGAGTGGCCCAATACTTTTGAGCGAAAAAAAGGACAAGTCGGTGTATTACTTATGACTACCAAACGTTCTCGAGGACACATGGGAATTTCGTTAAGTGCTTTCGCTTCGTTACGGTTGATTAATATCCATTGGTTCATGAAGTGTTGTGTGGGTGAACCTATGCTGATGTACCGCCCAACTAGGACTAATACATACTTGTGATTATACCCCTCGTAAGCATCCGCAAATACATGAAAGTAATTAAGATAAATCTAACCACTGCCTTAAAACTCCGGGATTCTACGCTCCCTCGTGCATTGGTTTCCTAATGGGGGTTTAGGTTTCTGTCACTCCGGCAACCCCAAAATTAGTAGCCAAATACACAATGCATCCTCCTAGGCCCATAAAGGTGAAGTATCATGTAGTCGACGTTCACATGACACCACTAGAAGAATAGCACAACAACTTAAATACCGAACCACGAGATATTACTTCAATATAACTTCACTACTAACATCATGACTTATCCCATGTCCTCAAGAACTAAACGAACTACTCTCAAGACATAATATGGATCATAATCAGAGGTGATTTAATGGATGATAACAATCTGGTCATAAAGTGCTAACACCGATAAATCTCACAAGCATCAACTACTAACAAGTAATCCACACCGGGAGAGAGATATTATGTAAAACAACGATAGATGCCCCTAATTGTTACATCGGGATGACGGTGGGATGATGAGGGTGATGGTGATGGTGCTGGTGGTGATGATGATGACGATGACGATCTTGATGATGCCCGGAGTGATGCCGGTGACGATGGCGTTGATTTGCCCTTTCCGGAGAGGAATTTCCCTGTCAGATTTCTCCCTGCCAGAGAGCTTTTCTCTCTCGGGTGTTTTCCGTCCCAAGGCGGCGGCGGAATAATTATTTGATGGTGGTATGTGGCTTAAGTTTCCCTTGGGGTCAAGTACGCGACATATATCCAGCATAGGTGGGCCAGGGTGGCCACACCATGTGGCGGCGCGGCCAAGGGGGCGCGCGCCACCCCATGGTGTGGGCCCCTGGTGGCCCCCCTCCGGCTCTCCTCGTGGTTGGCTCCCTCTTCTCAACTTCTAAGATACCTACGGTGTCCCCCCTCTTCTTCTGATCTTCTGAAATAGGGTATCTCAACGGTGCTTTTTCCATCATATTTCTGGTCCCGGTGTTTATTCTCCAAAAATTATGAAACATGCAAAATAAGATAAAATAACATAAGGGATGCATCATAACATGAAATATATCGATGAATAACAGAAAATAACAACGTAAAATGGTGATGCAAAATGGACGTATCATGTGGCCCCCTCCGGGCCTCTTCGGGACTCCGTGTAACCTTCGGGAATTCTAAGATTTCCGGGCTTCGAATTTTCCAATTCCAAGAATATTTATAGAACAACTTTTCTGAAACTAAATACAACAGAAAACAGGGAACTAGCTCTGTGGCATCTTGTCAATAGGTTAGTCCGAAAATCGATAAAAATGACATAAAGTGTAAGGTAAACATGTAGCATATGGCATGAAAACAACATGGAACATCAGAAATTATAGATACGTTTAAAACCGGTCAGATTGTAATGCCCGCATGAATCTCATAGTAATCTTTATGTCATCCATGTTTCCTTATCTATCAATTGCCCAGCTGTAATCTGTTCACCACGCATATTAGCTATCTTGTATGGAGAGACACCTCTAGTGAACTATGAACCCCGGTCCATTTTCTCATACGGATAATACACACACTGCTTCCACTATTTTCACGCTGCTTCCACTCTTTTCATATTGTTCTCATACTGTTTACTACACCATACGTTTAACCTCTTTGTGTTCAGCAAAACCGGTGAGATTGACAACCTCACTGCTTCGTTGGGGGCAAAGTGAATTGATTGTATTGTGTAGGTTCCACGTTGCTGCTGAACCGTAGTACGCACTGCCACCTCAGCTGCATCAACCTTCATAAGTTGCTTGGCCTCCTTTCTCTTGGGGTCTCCCAATGAGTGCAAGTCTTGCACCATCCGCAACCAAATACATCATACGATGAGCCGAAGCGTCACATAATTCTTTCAGGGAAAAGAAACATGGTGTGAGTCGAGGACAAGACAGACATGTCATAAGATTATAATAAGTTTGATGATATTCATGCCTTCACAGTGAAAACTAACCCAACCATCCTGTTCAATAATGAATATGCTCCATGGTTACGGCCAAAGCGATCATAAGCAAGGGATATATGCGAAGAAGGGTTCATGGCCTCCAAAGCATTTTAGCAAACAAGTGATGTGTAATAATGTAATAAACCTTTGATGTAAATCTATGTAATGTTTTTTGTTCAATAAAAAGGAAAACTTCCTCCGTCAACATTATCCGTGCTTCCAAGATGCATGCTTGTGTGGAATATGGGCACATTAAAACAAACTATGCCATGGATTTGGCCATAACACCCGTCATTTAGACCGAAACCCTAGAATGTTCGGAGGAGATAGCTCATTTTTGTGAGCACATTTTTAAGACAACTGTCATATTCCAAGTTTATTATTTTTGGTGGATACTAGGACATATGTAATGACACCACGTGAAGGTCTTGTATAACTTTGGTTTTTTTTATTTTCTAGAATTTTCTAAGTCGATTTCAGGAAAAAGTCAAGACGGCAGGCATGACCGTTCGTAGATAGGGGTTGAATTTTGAGAAACTCTTGGTGTATCTATGATAAAATAGGTAGTTGTGTACATAAAAATGATATTTTTTTCAAAAATCATGAGCAAACTACGAGGCACCTGTAGTTCAAATTTGACCCGTTTCAACCTGAATCGGCAGAAACTTGTGTTTTTCAAAAGAGGTGGATGGAAACATTTTCTTATGAAAAAAAATAGGTTATTTGTGCACATAACATGGTCTACTATATTCAAAAAATGCTGCTCCCAATTTTTGCAACATACTTGTGGTAGGTGCTTCACAAAAAACCCAATTTTTGACCCTCGGAAAATGGATTTTTTTATTCAATAAAATGGAAAACTTCCTGCGTCAACATTGTCTGTGCTTCCAAGATGCATGCTTGTGTGGAATATGGGCACATTAAAAAAACTATGCCATGGATTTGGCCATAACACCCGTCATTTGGACCGAAACCCTAGAATGTTCGGAGGAGGTAGCTCATTTTTGTGAATACATTTTCAACACAACTATCTTCTTCCAAGTTTATTATTTTTGGTGGATACTAGGACATATGTAATGATACCAGGTGAAGGTCTTGCATCATTTTGGGTGTTTTTGAATTTTCTGGAATTTTCTAAGCCGGTTTTAGAAAAAGTCAAGACGGCGGAAATGACTGTTCGTAGCTAGGGGTTGAATTTTGAGAAACTCTTCGTGTATCTCCAATAAAATAGGTAGTTGTGTACCTAAAAATGATTTTTTTCCAAAAATCATGAGCAAACTACGAGACACCTGTAGTTCAAATTTGACCCGTTTCTAGCTGAATCGGCAGAAACTTGTGTTACTCAAAAGAGGTGGATGGAAACCTTTTCTTAGAAAACAAATAGGTTATTTGTGCATATAACATGGTCTACTATATTAAAAAATGCAGCTCCCAAGATTTGGAACATATTTGTGGTAGGTCCTTCACAAAAAAACCCATTTTTGACACTCAGAAAGTGGAAAATGTTTTTTTTTCAATAAAAAGGAAAACTTTCTTCTTCAACATTGTGCGTGCTTCCAATATGCATGCTTTTGTGGAATATGGGCACCTTAAAACAAACTATGCCATGGATTTGGCCATAACAACCGTCATTTGGACCGAAACCCTAGAATGTCATGAGGAGATAGCTCATTTTTGTGAACACATTTTCAACACAACTGTCGTATTCCAAGTTTATTATTTTTGCTGGATACTAGGACACATATAATGACACCACATGAAGGTCTTGCATCATTTTGGGGGGGTTTTTATTTTAATTTTTTCTAGAATTTTCTAAGCCGATTACAGGAAAAAGTCAGGACGGCGGTCATGACCGTTCGTAGCTAGCGGTTGAATTTTGAGAAACTCTTGGTGCGCCTGTGATAAAATAGTAGGTGTGTACCTAAAAATATTTTTTTCCAAAAATCATGAACAAACTGCGAGGCACATGTAGTTCAAATTTCACCTGTTTCCAGCTGAATCGGCAGAAACTTGTGTTTTTCAAAAGAGGTGGATGGAAACTTTTTCTTAGGAAATAAATTGGTTATTTGTGCATATAACATGGTCTACTATATTAAAAAAATGCAGCTCCCCAGTTTTGCAAAATATTTGTGGTAGTTCCTTCACAAAAATCCATTTTTGACACTCGGAAAATGGAAAATGTTTTTTATTCAATAAAAAGGAAAACTTTCTGTGTCAACATTGTCTGTGCTTCCAAGATGCATGCTTGTGTGGAATATCGGCACATTAAATCAAACTATGCCATAGATTTGGCCACAACACCCGTCATTTGGACCGAAACCCTAGAATGTTCAGAGGAGATAGCTCATTTTTCTGAACACATTTTCAGCACAACTGTCGTATTCCAAGTTTTTTTTTATTTTTGTGGATACTAGGACATATATAATGACACAATGCGAAGGTCTTGCGTCATTTTGGGTGTTTTTGAATTTTGTGGAATTTTCCAAGCCAGTTTCAGGAAAAAGTCAAGACGACGGGCAATATCGTTCATAGCTAGGGGTTGAATTTTGAGAAACTATTTGTGTATCTCCGATAAAATAGGTAGTTGTGTACCTAAAAAATGATTTTTTCCAAAAATAATGAGCAAACTACGAGACAACTGTAGTTCAAATTTGACCCGTTTCCAACTGAATCGGCAGAAACCTGTGTTTTTCAAAAGAGGCGGATGGAAACCTTTTCTTACAAAAAAATTGGTTAATTTTTCATATAACATGGTCTAGTATATTAAAAAATGCAACTCCCAAGTTTTGCAACATATTTGTGCTATGTCGTGCACAAAAAAACCCATTTTTGACACTAAGAAAATGGAAAATGTTTTTTTTATTCAATAAAAAGGAAAACTTTCTCCGTCAACATTGTCCGTGCTTCCAATATGCATGCTTTTGTGGAATATGGGCACCTTAAAACAAACTATGCCATGGATTTGGCCATAACAACCGTCATTTGGACCGAAACCCTAGAATGTTTGGAGGAGATAGCTCATTTTTGTGAACACATTTTGAACACAACTGTCGTATTCCAAGTTTATTATTTTTGGTGGATACTAGGACATATATAATGACACCACGCGAAGGTCTTGCATCATTTTGGGTTCTTTTTGATTTTTTCTAGAATTTTCTAACCCGGTTACAGGAAAAAGTCAGGACGACGGTCATGACCGTTCGTAGCTAGCGGTTGAATTTTGAGAAACTCTTGGTGTTCCTATGATAAAATAGGTAGTTGTGTACCTAAAAATGATTTTTCCAAAAATCATGAGCAAACTACGAGGCACCTGTAGTTCAAATTTCACCCGTTTCCAGCTGAATCGGGAGAAACTTGTGTTTTTCAAAAGAGGTGGATGGAAACCTTTTATTAGGAAAGAAATTGGTTTTTTGTGCATATAACATGGTCTACTATATTAAAAAATGCAGCTCCCCAGTGTTACAACATATTTGTGGTAGTTCCTTCACAAAAATCCATTTTTGACACTCGGAAAATGGAAATGGTTTTTATTCAATAAAAAGGGAAACTTTCTGTGTCAACATTGTCTGTGCTTCCAAGATGCATGCTTGTGTGGAATATAGGAACATTAAATGAAACTATGCCATAGATTTGGCCACAACACCCGTCATTTGTACCGAAACCATAAAATGTTCTGAGGAGATAGTTCATTTTTGTGAACACAACTTTCGTATTCCAAGTTTTTTTTTGTGGATACTAGGACATATATAATCACACCACGCGAAGGTCTTCCATCATTTTGGTTGTTTTTGAATTTTTTCGAATTTTCCAAGCAGGTTTCAGGAAAAAGTCAAGACCGCGAGCATGACCGTTTATAGCTAGGGGTTGAATTTTGAGAAACTATTGGGGTATCTTCGATAAAATAGGTAGTTTTGTACCTAAAAATGATTTTTCCAAAAATAATGAGAAAACTACGAGACACCTGTAGTTCAAATTTGACCCGTTTCCAACTGAATCGGCAGAAGCTTGTGTTTTTCAAAAGAGATGGATGGAAACCTTTTCTTACGAAAAATTGGTTACTTGTTCATATAGCATGGTCTACTATATTAAAAAATGCAGCTCCCAAGTTTTGCAACATATTTGTGGTAGGTGGTTTGGCCACCTCCTAGCCCCTCTCCGTGTCTCCTTCTGGCTCCCAGGGTCTTCTGGTGTTTTAGGGCAAATGGGGTATTTTCTGGGAAATTTCCTGAAAGTTGATTTTTCTGCAAAAAAACGAGACACCAAGGTAGTTCTGCTGAAAATAGCGTTAGTCCGTGTTAGTGGTATCCAAAACTCACAAGTTTAGAGGAAAACCATAAGAAAAGTGTTCGGAAAAGGAGATACGTTTTCGACGTATCAAGTCCCCCCAAGCATAGCTTATTCCTTTTCCTCAAGTAATTCAGTGACAACTGAGTGCGATAAAATACTTTTACAAACACATTTGCTTCATATGTTGTAAATATACTCACTACATGATCAAGTGCTGAGGCAATTCATTGTAAGATATGTGGAAAATAAAAGTCACCCAGCAGTTATGCAAACCATGAAAAGATGCCAACAAACTAATAATAGACAACATGAAGTACTTCAATCTACAAGATTGCAATGCTCATAATAGGGTCTGATAAAGTGTACTCTCTTGCCCTTAATAGTGGAGCAAACCATAAATGCCAGGGCACCTCTAAAATTCAAATGAAGACTAGAAATATAGATATCAAAGATACAAGCATCAAAGTTATACCACTATCAACCGTGTTTTGGAACAAGAACATTACACTATGAATAACAGCCATGCTCTCAAGAAGGTGCATAAAGTGAGAAGGTGAAGACTCAACATAAAGTAAAAGAAAGGCCCTTCACAGAGGGAATCAGGGATTAATGTGGGGACCCCAGACTAGCAGTCCGAGACCTCCAATATGCATACATTCACGATCCCATGATCAGTTAGTCGTGAACAACATACTCGAGTTGGCATTTCAGATTACAACATCCACTACACGAATACACGGCTTACACAACTGGTCACTTGACTCAGTTGAAAACAACTGCCACGCAGGGCAGGAACACACACTAAAAACAGCGGAAGACTGCAAAACACACTCGTGGTAAACCCAAGTCACGCCTTGACTACCTACAGGCTACTGACTCGGAGACGTTCCTAGATTGCATAGCCGTCAGCGACACCATCTTCTTCAGGTTCTCCGGGTTTCTGCTCAAAGTCTGGCTAAGACAATAGCCAGGGACGAAACCAATGTGAGTACGTTTGAATGTACTCCGCAAGGAACCCAAAATGAAAGCTAAACATGCAAGTATGCATATATATAGGTGGTAGGAAGGCTTTAATTAGGGTTCAAATAGCAATGATGAATTTAGGACTCATCATAGTTGCACAAGTTTTATTTTTCTTTGTTGAAGAAGATACTTCAAAAGATATTTTATTTCTCTTGTAGATATAGCATGTCCACAAGGTTTTGATAAAGCATTTTAAATAGAAAAAAAGTTTCTCTTTGCAAAACTTCTTGGAAGATCACCTCTTCAAGATCATCATTTATCTGGTACCTCAAAGGTACAATCATTCCCTTTCAACGTACCTCCCAGGTACAAGTTCCAAAACACTTTTCCAGCTTTTTGAAAAGATTGACACAATTCTAGCTACATGGCCATTCAACTGTCCATATCCGAGGACGCGGCTATTCTGAATAGTTTTACTCTGCAGAGGTGTACACAATCCACAAGATCTAGTACATCCGCCGTGAACAACCACGGACTGTCCGAGACAGTATGCAAACATCGGATAACTGGTCCTAACCATCCACTATGTCAGCGCTAGTAAATGACTACCTCTTCAACTGAGTTTGTTCTCCCCGGCACCGAGTGAGTCAGCCGTATCGATCCAGTTTCCCCTGACAACACACCGCCATGGCAGGAGACCCAACTGTTGCAACCGGTGGCGAACTTAATCCCCACACTTTGAATGTCCCATTTCTCCCTCCTGGCGACAATTCGGTTCGGGGGACTCTTACCCCTATAGCACATTGACGTAGACACGGACTAACACCGACAAGCAATTAGCTAGACCCCGTTCCCATATTGAGGTAATGTGGCAGCACGGCTTGGTTGTCCGGCGAAGACTAGGTTATGTGTCATTTTTGGAAAACAAGTCGAAAACATTTCCTTCTTCACAAACCTCCCTCGGACAAGGTCCCACCTTTCCTCGGGGTTTTTCCAAGCTTTTGCTTTCCAAAAACATAAAGTTGAAATGTCCACTAGGGGAATTAAGTTGATTAAGTGATGATACTGAAATATCTAAAGGGCTTGGTAACACCAAGATTATATAGTGGATATAGCATATTAGATACATAAAATAGATAGTGGTATAGTCCACTTAAAAGAATAGTTTTTGAATCAAACTTTTGTAAAACTTCAGCAGTAAAACATGCATGATAGATAATGATAAGTAAAACAACAGCAAGCATTTAGAATGGCTTGCCTTGGCACTAGTCTTGGTCTTGCTCTTGAAATAAACAAGAGTTGCAAATAAAACCTCTCCGGGAAATAATACCGTCTTCGTTATCTAACGTCGTAAACACAAAAAGGAAAACAACCAATCAGAACCAAACAAAGGCAAGCACTTGACAAAAAGTAAACATACATCAAGCATTTCATCATACAAGTACACTCACAAACAATATTACTAGGGTGCACACCAACAAGCAAAACAGGCACAGACAATACACATGAATAACACTAGAATAGGTGCTATGGATCCTCAACCAAAATGGCATGAGTCCAGTGGGTGCCCACTCATATCATGCTCAAAAAGGTTAAATGACTCTCTGGTCATTCACGAGGATGAGAAAAATAACAAGAAAACAACCTAGGGACACATACACATGCATAGGAAAATATTAACAAGCAATACTACAAGCCCATAGTAACACATGCTTTTCTAAACATGGAGAAATAATATAACCAGTAGCTAAGCAACCTAATAACAGAGACAAATCAATAGCAAACATATCATGGCATCACTCAATACATGGAAATAATCATGGAGCAAAAGACTACTAAAACTAGAGATGCAAAAGGGGCCATTTAGACATGCATACATGCATAACAATAATAGATCACTAAACAAGATTTATTCTACTTGCTAGACATATAAGATAGCATCCAAATAACAGAGGAAACAACATCTATACATTCTAGTAATATAAAAATAACAACCTAAACAATTTATCAAAAACGAAGCATGCAAATAACTACTATGGCAGAAATCACCTAGAACTAGCATGGCATGCCAAAACGATCTAGACCTTATTAAATCATGCAAGAAAGTATAACATGCAAATTAACAGTAGATATTCTATAGATAACAATACTAAAGCATTTATTCAATTCATCATACTAATATGAAGAATAACAACAATTTAACCTATTATTACAAGGAAAAACACCCATATGAAAATAAAACTATAACAAACATGGTTTTCCACACCCAAACCCTATCATGCTAATGAAACACTCAAAACACATCTCAATAATGCATTAATACCTTACACATGCTAGGAATCACTTTTATAACAAAAACAATATAACACACAATTTAATAAAGGCATAGCAATAATATGCAGAAAATGGCTAAACACTAAATATTGCACCAATCCTATTCTGTAACTCCTAACATCATGAAAATCTATTATAAGGTGCTCCTAGTCATAAGAAAACAAACACAATTGGATTCACTTCAAAACTCATCACCAATAAAATTAAATAATTGACAGAAGTTCTCTCTGGACTAAAACTAACATGCATGTCATTTTCACACCACAACTCAAGTCAACACAAGGTCAAGTTCCTCAGATAGATATTATCAAGGGATACTCAAAAAAGTTGAGTTTGCATGATTTGGATACTTAAAACCCAAGTTATTAAGGAAATGGTTTTAATGAGTGCCTCTGCAATTTATTTTATTTCTCCTAAAATATACCACAAAAAGCAGATCTACAAGTTGAAGATGGTTAAGATTTTGTAGATCTATAAGTGTGATTTTTAGTTTGGCAAGATTAACTTGTT
This sequence comes from Alopecurus myosuroides, assembly GCA_028641055.1. NCBI lineage: Eukaryota > Viridiplantae > Streptophyta > Magnoliopsida > Poales > Poaceae > Alopecurus > Alopecurus myosuroides. The sequence continues at coordinate 692,192,217 of CM054057.1, forward strand.
AGCATTTTTATTTCGAATTAAAGTAATCACCTAGAAACAGACATGTAGGGAAAAGAAATAACCACCTGCAGAAAAAACAAATAGCAGGCCGGATCTGCTCTAGAGAACAGCGCAGAGGCCGGATCTGTCGAGCTGGGCTGGCCCACGGCATTTTCCCGCCGGGAACAAAGTCAAACGGCTGTCAAAGGGCCCAGGCGGGACCCAGCCGTCGGTGAGGACCTTCACCGAACCGGTACCCGGCCGCTGGATCGACGACGGAGGGCTGGGATGAGGCCACGACATCCCCTACCGGCGGCAACCACAAAACGGCGGCAGAAAACAGAAAGACGGCCGGCCGAGGCGGATCTTCGCCGGAAGTTCGCCGGTGGGAGCTTTGAGTCTCCTCTGGAAACGATTCCGGCACCAAAAGACTCCAGGAGGCGTCGCAAGGCGCACGCGGGGAAGACCTCTGCGTCGAGGCTCCACGGCTCCAGCGGCGGCCGAGCGGCGTCGGAGATGGTGCCGTCTCTGCGATGCACAAGGAGGGGATTCATTGAGTTCAAGAGGAAGAGAGATGGGTGTGGAGGCCAGGGAACCAATCGGTGAGGGCGGAGAGTTCCTGTACCTTCCAAACAACGGGAGGTCACCGGCGGAGAAGACGCGCTCGATTCCGGTGATGTGGTGAGGAATAGATGGGGCTTCCGGTCTTTGTGTTCGATTGAAGAGGAGTTGGTCTTTTGGTACATGTTGGATAGCAATGAGGTGGCTCGAGGTGGCCTGTTTCTAGAGCTAGGCGCCCGGCGCCCATGGTGGCCACGGCGGCTCTCCTTTTCGGCGAGAACCAGGGAAAACTCTTGAGCAAAGGGGAGGGAAATGTCGAGGCACACATGCAGCGCAAGAGATTTTAGGATATGGAAGCTTGGCTGAGTGAATTTTGGGTGCTCTCCCGACGCACCCGCAGGTGTTCGACAGTGGAATGAGGATGAAGAAGGGTGAGGGGAGGGAAATGGAGTGTACGAGAGTGATCCTGGATGTTCCGTGAGGCTAGTAGACAAGGTTAGACGATGAGGTGTGATGCCCACGCGTTGGAACGTGAGCGACGTGTCGGGTGTGTCCTGGGCGCCCTGGACAGCTCAAGGGGAGGAGAAAGGAGACAAGGAGAGGGGGTGGAGTTCTTTCAGAGAGTTCACAGGTTGCACTAGGACCCTGTGGTGCACGGGCTCTGCCTGGAGTGGACTGAGGAGGGGGGAGTAGAAAATGGGTGGTGACCACCATCCTTGTCTTCATGCAGGTGGCTGAGCTAGAGGAAGAGAGAGAGTTGTAGGGGCAGGTAGACCATGTCCAGGAGGTCAAGGGAGATATTTACTATTGCTCAGAACAAGAGAGAGGTGGAGAGAGAAGAATGATTGACTAGTAGAGGCATGAACTCAACAGTGTCCAGAAAGAACAGAGGTGGTTTTTGCTTGTTTTCACCAAAATTTTGAATAGAACAGATATGAAATATCATGTCCATTGGATAGAGGGTGAAATATTGAGTCTACGGATGGTGGTCTCAAGCTTTTCTGAAACCATTCCTTTCACAAAATTTTGGGAATTCAAAAATGGCAGAAACAGTTTCGAAATGTTTTCTCCAAAAGTTTCAACACAACTTCCAATTTTTTTTGTATAAATAAGTCCCACATGACCATAGGCATGCTGGGTAATATTTCCAAGATTTTAGGAAATACTTTTCTTCACAAAATATATTAACGTCCATTTCTGGCCTTTTGGAAAATAATAAATAGTAAATTTCTTTTAAAACAAATATTTTTGAGTTGGGAGGAGGGAGTACATGATATAGGTCTCAAAAGTGATTTTTAATAAACAACTCCTTTGAAAATATTTGAGACACCAAGTGGAAAAAGGGTGAAAACAGGAGTTTATTTAATAGGTTAAAAACTATGAGAGATAAATAATTAAATGGCCATTGGAAAAATAAATGGACCATATGGAGGTGATGTATAGGTCATGGATATGACAAGGGTAGGTTCATAGGGCCTGAAAACAATAAGGGGTGATTTGGAGTAACATGGACAAAGTGCTTCATGATAAAGGTGATATGGTCATTATTTTGGGAATGCCTTCAATAGGACTTTGATAGATGATTCCAAAGGGTTTCAATATCCAGAATAATAACTTGCATGGATGGTATAGATATTAAACATGATATACATGAAGGTACATTGATGGATACAACAATATTTGACATAAAGGCATGTCTCCAAGGTTGGAAGTCTTTAGGGGAATAGAAGATGATATGGGCATGTGATGGAATATGATATTGATGTTTGATCTTGTTATTAATAGGTTTTATTTTATTAAAACAACACACATTAATTAACAAACAGAAATAAATACTTCAAGCAAACACAACATAAGATCATACAACAAGCAGATAAAATAATAAGACACACATGATCACTCAAACAACTAAGTTCTTCAATTTAATTTCCAGGATGTTTTCTCATGTGTTAAATTTTAGGTAGTGATCAAGACATACCATGACAAGAGGATTTTGTAGAGAGGTTCATCTCAGAAGTTGTTATTTCCAAAAGAATATATTTGAGGTTAAACACATGGGTAACATAATCCCCTCTTATTGTTTTTGCAAAAGAAGGAAGTGAGAGGGAGTTTTTGAAATACTTGCAAAAACATTCTTGGTTGGAAACAGGTTGGAGATGATTAGCTCCAAAATACTTTTCATATAGTTTTGTAAATTATCTTTTGTTTTCTCAAAACTAGGCCTTTGGGTTTCTTCTAAAATCTAAACATTCTCAAAAAGGTTTTTGCTAAAAGAGTGTCATGGATGAAGATGATAAGAATTCTTGTCATGACTTGATCACCAGGGGTTGTGTTTGAAGAAAGTTATAATCATTGGTTTTAATTTCAGGTGTTAACAAACACAAACACAAATGCATACAACAACCAAATAGAAAAGAAAACACAAGCATAAGTCAAACATATAAAAAGTTTTTGTTGGCCCTGATTTTTGGGTTATTGAAAACAAGTTTTTCTTTTCTTCCAAAAATTGGGCTGTTACAGCTCTTCCCCCCTTAAAATGAATCTCGTCCCCGAGATTCGTAAGTGGGTGCTTAAGAGTGTAACTAAAAACAAGAGTCTCGGGCTTCTTCAATTTTTGTAAATGAAGATCCTTTGACGGGGTGGTCTTCTGAGAACTCGAGGTGTTGATGTTGTATGAATGTTGCTTGTCGAGGAGATGGATATGTTCACTTGACACTTCATGTTCTTATTGTTGATGTTGGTGGAACGGCACAAGCTAATGAAGGGTCTTGATTTTGCTGCTTCGTAGACCTTCTGTCGTTGTCTGGACCTGGTCTTCTTTTAGGGGTATCGCAGATAGTTACCCACGACAACCATCTGGCCTCACAGGGCGTCAGGTCCGTAGACTTGACTCTCTCCGATTACTATTAGGAAAGGCGTTAGAAAACTCGTATATGCTTCTTTGCTTCCTGAGTGGTCGACCGCGTTGAAGTGCTTCCCCCCTTTGATTAGTCTTTGTGGGTTGTCGGGGATTATCTTCATCTTTGTCTCATTTTTTTTGCTTGGTGGCGACGGCAGGTCGTGGAAGACTTCGTTGAGTCTTGATCTTCATGGAGCTTTGGAGGTGTCTTCTAAGGTGGTTTAGGGTCATCCGGTTAGCTTTCCCTCAAAAAAAACTAGCTAGTAATCTTAAACTTAGGTTAGAGGTTAGTCTAAAATTAGATAGTTATGTTAGTAGTGTTAGACTGGTAAAATTTTTCTGTTAGAGTTGCGAGACACATCTCGCTGCATCTCGGGCTTGAATCTGAATTTGTCGTCCTTCTTGGTGGCTCTTTATGTAGTTGCTCCAAATGGTGTGTGGCGTCCGCTATCCGTCCTGGAGAAGATTACACAGGCTTGAGCTTCTCGGGTTGAAGTAGGGAGGGTTCCACACCTTGCACTTCTCATGAGGGGATGGGGGAGATAGAACTCTTTTTAAAAGGGGATTTTGTTATGTCAGACTTTTGAAGAGATATCAAAAGTGTAACTAAGGCCGACATGGCAAAAGATTTTTTTGAAAACTAACGGGAACAAAGCAAGAGGTAAAAGTGTGGTGACTTTGTTTTGCCGAAAAGGCGTGCTTGTGAGACACACATGAAAACAATTCAAAAACACACACAACAAGGGAACAAGTAAAAACATTGCGCAAGAGTAAAAACACACAATTAGCACATAGGCAAAGGACAAACAAGGTACCTTTAGTATCAACAAACGTCTATTACCGCTGAGGAACGGGTAGCTCAAGTAAAACAACTGATCGAAACCTATCGATTCGTATGGGGCTGGGTCGGCCAGGGGTTGTTGAAGTCTTCATGTTGATAACGTCGTCGTTGACCTTGATACATGGCAGAGTCTCCGGTATTTGCTTAGAAATCACCATGTTGTTGAGGTCTTCCGAAGGAAGCTTCGTTATCTTCGGGTTGCTAACTACTAAGGTCTTCTTGGGACATCGTCAAGTATGTAACCTTTAATAAAAAGATAACAGAGAAAAACTTTTTGGTAAACTTTAAAATGGAAACCAAGGTTTTATAAACCCATGTTTATTTATTTAGAAAATATTTTTAAGCCATGAAAACAAAGGACAAAAAGGCATGTTTACTATTTTCTCTGTTTTTCTCAAAAATTTGTTTTATAAACAAGGCAATAGATTTTTAGAAAATACGAAAAGAATGGAAACCATGCTTAGGGTTCCTTAGAAAAAAACATTTTAGGCAGTAATATATTTTTACCAAAATATTTTTATTTCCTATCTGACGTCCGTGCTAAACTAAGGTCTCCTAAAGTCAGGATGGCTCTGATACCAACTCTGTTGGGACCCCAGACTAGCAGTCCGAGACCTCCAGTATGCATACATTCACGATCCCATGATCAGTTAGTCGTGAACAACATACTCGAGTTGGCATTTCAGATTACAACATCCACTACACGAATACACGGCTTACACAACTGGTCACTTGACTCAGTTGAAAACAACTGCCACGCAGGGCAGGAACACACACTAAAAACAGCGGAAGACTGCAAAACACACTCGTGGTAAACCCAAGTCACGCCTTGACTACCTACAGGCTACTGACTCGGAGACGTTCCTAGATTGCATAGCCGTCAGCGACACCATCTTCTTCAGGTTCTCCGGGTTTCTGCTCAAAGTCTGGCTAAGACAATAGCCAGGGACGAAACCAATGTGAGTACGTTTGAATGTACTCCGCAAGGCACCCAAAATGAAAGCTAAACATGCAAGTATGCATATATATAGGTGGTAGGAAGGCTTTAATTAGGGTTCAAATAGCAATGATGAATTTAGGACTCATCATAGTTGCACAAGTTTTATTTTTCTTTGTTGAAGAAGATACTTCAAAAGATATTTTATTTCTCTTGTAGATATAGCATGTCCACAAGGTTTTGATAAAGCATTTTAAATAGAAAAAAAGTTTCTCTTTGCAAAACTTCTTGGAAGATCACCTCTTCAAGATCATCATTTATCTGGTACCTCAAAGGTACAATCATTCCCTTTCAACGTACCTCCCAGGTACAAGTTCCAAAGCACTTTTCCAGCTTTTTGAAAACATTGACACAATGCTAGCTACATGGCCATTCAAATGTCCATATCCGAGGACGTGGCTATTCTGAATAGTTTTACTCTGCAGAGGTGTACACAATCCACAAGATCTAGTACATCCGCCGTGAACAACCACGGACTGTCCGAGACAGTATGCAAACATCGGATAACTGGTCCTAACCATCCACTATGTCAGCGCTAGTAAATGACTACCTCTTCAACTGGGTTTGTTCTCCCCGGCATCGAGTGAGTCAGCCGTATCGATCCAGTTTCCCCTGACAACACACCGCCATGGCAGGAGACCCAACTGTTGCAACCGGTGGCGAACTTAATCCCCACACTCTGAATGTCCCATTTCTCCCTCCTGGCGACAATTCGGTTCGGGGGCCTCTAACCCCTATAGCACATTGAGGTAGACACGGACTAACACCGACAAGAAATTAGCTAGACCCCGTTCCCGTATTGAGGTAATGTGGCAGCACGGCTTGGTTTTCCGGCGAAGACTAGGTTATGTGTCATTTTATGGAAAACAAGTCGAAAACATTTCCTTCTTCTCAAACCTCCCTCGGACAAGGTCCCACCTTTCCTCGGGGTTTTTCCAAGCTTTTGCTTTCCAAAAACATCAAGTTGAAATGTCCACTAGGGGACTTAAGTTGATTAAGTGATGATATTGAAATATCTAAAGGGCTTGGTAACACCAAGATTATATAGTGGATATAGCATATTAGATACATAAAATTGACAGTGGTATAGTCCACTTAAAAGAATAGTTTTTGAATCAAACTTTTGTAAAATTTCAGAAGTAAAACATGCATGATAGATAATGATAAGTAAAACAACAACAAGCATTTAGAATGGCATGCCTTGGCACTGGTCTTGGTCTTGCTCTTGAAATAAACAAGAGTTGCAAATAAAACCTCTCTGGGAAATAATACCGTCTTCGTTATCTAACGTCGTAAACACAAAAAGGAAAACACCCAATCAGAACCAAACAAAGGCAAGCACTTGACAAAAAGTAAACATACAGAAAGCATTTCGTCATACAAGTACACTCACAAACAATATTACTAGGGTGCACACGAACAAGCAAAACAGGCACAGACAATACACATGAATAACACTAGAATAGGTGATATGGATCCTCAACCAAAATGGCATGATTCCAGTGGGTGTGCCACTCTCATATCATGCTCGAATAAGGTTAAATGACTCTCTGGTCATTCATGAGGATGAGAAAAATAACAAGAAAACAACCTAGGAACACATACACATGCATAGGAAAATATTAACAAGCAATACTACAAGCCCATAGTAACACATGCTTTTCTAAACATGGAGAAATAATATAACCAGTAGCTAAGCAACCTAATAAAAGAGACAAATCAATACCAAACATATCATGGCATCACTCAATACATGGAAATAATCATGGAGCAAAAGACTACTAAAACTAGAGATGCAAAAGGGGCCATTTAGACATGCATACATGCATAACAATAATAGATCACTAAACAAGATTTATTCTACTTGATAGACATATAAGATAGCATCCAAATAATAGAGGAAACAACACCTATACATGCTAGTAATATCAAAATAACAACCTAAACAATTTATCAAAAACTTAGTATGCAAATAACTACTATGGCAGAAATCACCTAGAACTAGCATCGCATGCCAAAATGATCTAGACCTTATTCAATCATGCAAGAAAGTATAACATGCAGATTAACAGTAGATATTCTATAGATAACAATACTAAAGCATTTATTCAATTCATCATACTAATATGAAGAATAACAACAATTTAACCTATTATTACTAGGAAAAACACCCATATGAGAATAAAACTATAACAAACATGGTTTTCCACACCCAAACCCTATCATGCTAATGAAACACTCAAAACACATCTCAATAATGTATTAATACCTTACACATGCTAGGAATCACTTTTATAACAAAAACAATATAACACACAATTTAATAAAGGCATAGCAATAATATGCAGAAAATGGCTAAACACTAAATATTTCACCAATCCTATTCTGTAACTCCTAACATCATGAAAATCTAGTATAGGGTGCTCCTAGTCATAAGCAAACAAACACAATTGGATTCACTTCAAAACTCATAACCAATAAAATTAAATAATTCACAGAAGTGCTCTCTGGACTAAAACTAACATGCATGTCATTTTCACACCACAACTCAAGTCAACACAAGATCAAGTTCCTCAGATAGATATTATCAAGGGATACTCAAAACAATTGAGTTTGCATGATTTGGATACTTAAAACCAAAGTTATTAAGGAAATGGTGTTAATGAGTGCCTCTGCAATTTATTTTATTTCTCCTAAAATATACCACAAAAAGCAGATCTACAAGTTGGAGATGGTTAAGATTTTGTAGATCTATAATTGTGATTTTTAGTTTGGCAAGATTCACTTGTTAGAATTTTTATTTCGAATTAAAGTTATCACCTAGAAACAAACATGCAGGGAAAAGAAATAACCACCTGTAGAAAAAACAAATAGCATGCCGGATCTGCTCCAGAGAACAGCGCAGAGGCCGGATCTGTCGAGCTAGGCCGGCCCACGGCTTTTTCCCGCCGAGAACAAAGTCAAACGGCTGTCAAAGGGCCCAGGCGGGACCCAGCCGTCGGTGAGGACCTTCACCGAACCGGTACCCGGCCGCTGGATCGACGATGGACGGCTGGGATGAGGCCATGACATCCCCAACCGGTGGCAACCAGAAAACGGCGGCAGAAAATAGAAAGACGGTGGCCCGAGGCGGATCTTCGCCGGAAGTTCGCCGAAGGAGCTTTGAGGCTCCTCTGGAAACGATTCCGGCACCAAAAGACTCCAGGAGGCGTCGCCAGCACCAATCACCTAGTGGCGCACGCGGGGAAGACCTTTGCGTCGAGGCTCCACGGCTCCAGCGGCGGCCGAGCGGCGTCGGAGATGGTGTCGTCTCTGCGATGCACAAGGATGGGATTCATTGAGTTCAAGAGGAAGAGAGATGGGAGTGGAGGCCAGGGAACCAATCGGTGAGGGCGGAGAGTTCATGTACCTTCCAAACGATGGGAGGTCACCGGCGGAGAAGACGCGCTCGATTCCGGTGATGTGGTGAGGAATAGATGGGGCTTCCGGTCTTTGTGTTTGATTGAAGAGGAGTTGGTCTTTTGGTACATGTTGGATAGCAATGAGGTGGCTCGAGGTGGCCTGTTTCTGGAGCTAGGCGCCCGGCGCCCATGGTGGCCACGGCGGCTCTCCTTTTCGGCGAGAACTAGGGAAAACTCGTGAGCAAAGGGGAGGGAAATATCGAGGCACACATGCAGCGCAAGAGATTTTAGGATTTGGAAGCTTGGCTGAGTGAATTTCGGGTGCTCTCCCGACGCACCCTCAGGTGTTCGACAGTGGAATGAGGATGAAGAAGGGTGAGTGGAGGGAAAGTGAGTGTACGAGAGTGATCCTGGATGTCCCGTGAGGCTAGTAGACATGGTTAGACGATGAGGTGTGATGCCCACGCGTTGGAACGCGAGCGACGTGTCGGGTGTGTCCTGGGCGCCATGGACAGCTCAAGGGGAGGAGAAAGGAGACAAGGAGAGGGGGTGGAGTTCTTTCAGAGAGTTCACAGGTTCCACTATGACCCTGTGGTGCACGGGCTCTGCCTGGAGTGGACTGAGGAGGGGGGGAGTAGAAAATGGGTGGTGACCACCATCCTTGTCTTCATGTAGGTGGCTGAGCTAGAGGAAGAGAGAGAGGTGTAGGGGCAGGTAGACCATGTCCAGGAGGTCAAGGGAGATATTTACTACTGCTCAGAACAAGAGAGAGGTGGATAGAGAACAATGATTGACTAGTAGAGGCATGAACTCAACAGTGTCCAGAAAGAACAGAGGTGTTTTTTGCTTTATTTCGCCAAAATTATGAATAGAACAGATATGAAATATCATGTCCATTGGATAGAGGGTGAAAAATTGAGTCTAGGGATGGTGGTCTCAAGTTTTTCTGAAAACATTCCTTTCACAAAATTTTGGGAATTCAAAAATGGCAGAAACACTTTTGAAATGTTTTCTCCAAAAGTTTCAACACAACTTCCAAATGTTTTTGTATAAATAAGTCCCACAGGACCATATGCATGCTGGGTAATATTTCCAAGATTTCAGGAAATACTTTTCTTCACAAAATATTTTAAAGTCCATTTCTGGCCTTTTGGAAAATGGAAAATAATAAATAGTAAATTTCTTTTAAAACAAATATTTTTGAGTTGGGAGGAGAGAGTACATGATATAGGTCTCAAAAGTGATTTTTAATAAACAACTCCTTTGAAAATATTTGAGACACCAAGTGGAAAAGGGTGAAAACAGGAGTTTATTTAATAGGTTAATACTATGAGAGATAAATAATTAAATGGCCATTGGAAAAATAAATGGACCATATGGAGGTGATGTATAGGTCATGGATATGACAAGGGTAGGTTCATAGGTCCTGAAAACAATAAGGGGTGATTTGGAGTAACATGGACAAAGTGCTTCATGATGAAGGTGATATGGTCATTATTTTGGGAATGCCTTCAATATGACTTTGATAGATGATACCAAAGGGTTTCAGTATCCAGAATAATAACTTGCATGGATGGTATAGATATTAAACATGATATACATGAAGGTACATTGATGGATAGAACAATATTTGACATAAAGGCATGTCTCCAAGGTTGGAAGTCTTTAGGGGAATAGAAGATGATATGGGCATGTGATGGAATATGATATTGATGTTTGATCTTTTTATTAATAGGTTTTATTTTATTAAAACAACACACATTAATCAACAAACAGAAATAAATACTTCAAGAAAACACAAGATAAGATCATACAACAAGCAGATAAAATAACAAGACACACATGATCACTCAAACAACTAAGTTCTTCAATTTAATTTCCAGGATGTTTTCTCATGTGTTAAATTTTAGGTAGTGATCAAGACATTCCATGACAAGAGGATTTTGTAAAGAGGTTCATCTCAGAATTTTTTATTTCCAAAAGAATATATTTGAGGTTAAACGCAGGGGTAACATAATCCCCTCTTATTGTTTTTAAAAAAGAAGGAAGTGAGAGGGAGTTTTTGAAATACTTGCAAAAACATTCTTGGTTGGAAACAGGTTGGAGATGATTAGCTCCAAAATAATTTTCATATAGTTTTGGAAATTATCTTTTGTTTTCTCAAAACTAGGCCTTTGGGTTTCTTCTAAAATCAAAACATTCTCAAAAAGGTTTTTGCTAAAAGAGTGTCATGGATGAAGATGATAAGAATTCTTGTCATGACTTGATCACCAGGGGTTGTGTTTGAAGAAAGTTATAATCATTGGTTTTAATGTCAGGTGTTAACAAACACAAACACAAATGCATACAACAACCAAATAGAAAAGAAAACACAAGCATAAGTCAAACATATAAAAAGTTTTTGTTGGCCCTGATTTTTGGGTTATTGAAAACAAGTTTTTCTTTTCTTCCAAAAATTGGGCTGTTACAATTAACTCATGTGCTAGAGCTTTATTTTATTAAAAAGAGGTATTGAAAACATTTTTGAGATAGGTGTATGTTTATGTCAACGAATGGTAAACATACAATAAAGTACGTCACAAGACAACTAGACTTCACAAGAGCGGCTCCCATAGAAGGACGCATCTGGGTAGAAGGTCATCCCTCTTTCTCTTTTGTTTACACAATTATGCTTTGACTGATAAATTAGGGGGAAAAAGAGTGAAGAGAGTTTGTGTTATTAATTTGGGGCTGGGCACCCCGCTGCCGGCTCTTCTATCATTGGATAAACGGATGAATCCACTAGTCTAGGGCGGGAAATCCAATCAACAAGTGAGATAAAGATTCTCTATTTACGTCCTCATGAGCTAAAACCGGGGCACAAAACAGGATTAATTTTTTAGCAAGTTTTAAAGGTAGAACACGAGAAATTTACTTGGAGTGGCAGTTAAATACCACATATATAGGTAGGTATGGTGGACACATCTGGCAAACTTTGGTTTTTGGGAGTTGGATGCACGAGTTGAGCTCATACTCAGTACATGTGGAGGCTAGCAATAGACGGAGAGCGACAATACAGAGAGCAACAACTGTCATAATCATGCTTGCGACAAAACAAAATTAACAAGGGCATAAAAATGATACAAATACTTTGAGGCGAAATCATCATCGAGGCTTAAGCGACCTTTTGTTTTCAGTTAAAGCATGCGTGAGCATGTGCCAAGTCGATTCAAGCGAAACAATTAGAGGGAGATACCACAATGTCATACCCTTCTATGAATAAAAAAATGCAAGCAAACATTCATACGACATGCTATCTTATATTAATAAGTTGGAACTAACACGTGAGAGCAAGAACTACCAAGGATCAATTAAATAACATACAGCCTACCTGAACGGACTAAGCATGTTCACACAATGAGTATATATACAACAATAAAACAAATAGAGTCCATACCAGCCTCTCACCACAACTCGGATTATCGTAAATCATCATTACTCCTCTTTGCTTGTGGATTGAATAATATAGAATGATAATCAAGCTCCAATGGAGACACAGAAGTCCGGTGAACTCTCCAACAAACTTTACATAATCAAAGAAGAACAACAAATATTTTTGGGTTTTCGATTTAAAAAAAGAACAGAAAGAAGCAAGCAAATAAAACAAAATATTTTTGGATTTTTGCATACTAAACCGAAAGGAGAAAAGAAAACAAACCAAATAAAGAAACTAAAGAAGCAAACAAAGAGAAACAACATAAATATTTTTTGTCTTTTTATGTTTTGGAAAACAAGAACAAAACAATAAAACAAAGAGAAACGAGAGAAAGCGAAAGAAAACGAAAACAAACGAAAGAAACGAAAATATGGATATACAATGAACCGACCGAACATGATATATAAATGAGTGTGATGTTGGTATACCTCCCCCCAAGCTTAGGCTTTTGGCCTAAGTGGAGATCAATCATGGCGCGGGAAATAACCCCACTGTGGTGGGTCATCCCTCGCGTGGTCGTACTCGGGCACCCAAGAGAAAGATGAAGCAGCGAGCACATAGTCATAACCGGGGTGCTAGTATGGGATCCATGTGGCGTCGTAGGGCTGGACAAAATCACCATCGCCCCCTCTCCGGCATCCTCCCCTTGCTAGAGGTGATGCTCAAGGTATGTGTCCAGTTCACTCCCAGAAAGCATCCATCCTTGCCTGCTATTAAGATTAAACAAAAGGCAGGCAAAAGTACTTTCCTAAATTTTTTAATAACTCTCCACCCGGATTGTTTGGAGAAAGTTAATTAAAAAGATAAATTATGTAAGTGAGCATGGGTAGAAAGAAACTTATGTTGAACCATGGAAACAAGATCAAGCCTCTCTATAGGAAACTGCAGGTCTAGAGGGTGTGGCTCCAAACCATGCAAAGCTAGCAAGCGCGAGGCAATAAGACCTCCACAAACTCCGCCGTTCTCACGGTTATGTGAGAGACGGTAAGCAATCAAAGCGCCAAAGTTGTAATACCTATCACATCTTATGGAAACTGCAATAAACGCCAAATCATAGACAAATAGCTTGTTGGCAGTTTTTCTAGCTAACACACATGTAGAAATAAAATAGGCAAAGTATCGAATGCTAGGGAGTATAATTTCTCGAACTTTACCACTCTTGCCTGTGAAGCTTCTGCTTGGCAAATCTCCTCATACAATTCCAGCAGTGGTTTAGGCTGTCCTCTTATCTTCTCACAAGAACCCCATTATGGTACCTTGATAGCTGCACAAAAATCACTGAAAGGCAAGTTGAGGACCATTTAAAACAAAAATCCTGCACCACGGACATAGTTAGTTTCACATGTTGGATAGGTTCATCCTCAATGAAACGGTCCAAGCCTGCATTATGCACAAGAGTGTTGAAATCCTACGAAATTCCCGTAACCCTCATGAATTCTTGACACAGATGAATTGATGGAAACACTCGCTCTTCGTGATGCACCGACATGACCTCATGCAACTCCAGCTCATGCTGGTTTAGTTGATGAACATTGTGCTCCGTCTCTGAAATTTTTCAACAATCATCATAAAAATTAATTTAAAGAAACTACAAGGTGGAAAATACCATAGGGACTTATATGAGAGCTAAACATACATCAAAACTACATTATTTCTACTCAAATCAAGCATGCAAACTCACATAAGCTGTCACATAATGTACCAAAATACTCAAGAAATACTTCAGCAAATAAAATTCTTCTTGGATCATCGGAGGAGTCACATACCCGAGAGCAAATGCACCAGATTTCAACACAAAAGATGGGTGGAGCAAAGAGATCGACAAATTTCGAGGAAGAAGAACAAGAACTCGGGTTCCAGGAAATGTGTTGAGGTTGGTGGGTGAGAGAGAAGACTTTGGCAGCGGAGAGAGTTAGTGGCGGGCCAGGGGGCCCCACACCATGTGCTGGCGCCACTAGAGGGCAGGCCGTGCCACCCCATGGTGTGCCTGACTGGTGGGTCCCCCTGGGCCTCTCAGGTGGCTTTCTGCCTCATTTTTGACGTAAAAATTTATTATAAATTTTCTGGAATTTTTCGAGAAACTTTATTTTTGAGGTATTTCCAGAATTTTAGCAATTAATGAAAACCAGGAAAACAAAAGCGAAAAGGTGGAAAAAAACCAAAACCAGCACTATAGAGGTTCAATGACACTCTAATGGAAAAATATCCCATGAAAACAAAGGTGGTAATGGTGAAAACAAAAGTATGGGTGGTGAAAACATAATGGGGAAGGTGAAAACATAGTGAAAACATTGTCTTCTTCATTAAAAATCATTTTGTTAACAAGGGTGATCATGTCTTGTTACCAGAACAATTTTCATATGAAGGAAAACTTTGCTAATCACTAATTAATTATGTTACCTCAACCTTGATAGACATAGTCCCAATCATAACAATTTCGTATTCTTTTGGTGGTGCTGGAATGGGGCAATAAAATTCTCCAATCTTGATGGTCTCAATATTTTCAATTGAATTTGAACCATATCTTATATCAATCTTTGTGGAAAATAAATAGTATGCTCTTTATCATTAACATTAAAAGTTACGTTTCCTTGATTGCAATCAATAACAGCCTCTGCAGTGTTAACCCTTTGGCATCTTGTGGTAACCCTTTCCCGCCAAGTGAGCGGGAAGGAGGTCCAAATGGCAGTATAAGAAGGGCACTACCAGCCCTTGGACAGGAGAGAGATCTTGATTCATTGTACATCCCAAGTATTATGTTCTGAGCACAAGCTCGCATTTGTACTATAACCAACACAGTGCAATCGATCAGACAAGCAGGAGAAGGGTTTTACAACACACTGGTGGCCTGAAATTGGTAAACTCTCTATGTCTCCATTGTTTTCGTGCACAAGCTTCCCTCTGGAAGCCTCCTCTTGAAGCGAAGGAAACATGTTTAGCCCCCAGCGTTCGAACCTTTGAGAGCTATCCTGTCCAGGATAGACTAGCTCTCTCCGACAGGGGTTTGCTACCACTATAATGCTTGCAATGGTAGTGCGAGTGTACACACGCGGGTCTTCTTCTACATCTCCTTTAGATCCACTCTCGATCTCCTCCTCCAGCTTAGGGTCTTGGAGATCATCCTCCATAGGCTCCTTCCCCTTGTTGTTGTTTGCGGATACCATGATGCCTCTAGACCTGAGAGAAATCGTGACAGAAATAGATGAAAACGAGAACACGATGAGAAAACAATATACGAACCTCTAGGGATCCAGGGGGATTCACAAAAAGAAACCCCACCTTTCATTCAGAGCAAAAATGGGCATTAGTCGCAGTTGCACCACAAACCGGGACCAATGCTATGCATTCGTCCCAGTTCGTGCGGACGGGGCAGCGTATAGCCTCCTAAGGGCATTGGTCCCGGTTGTTTAGGGGGCATTTATCCCGGTTCCTGGCAAGAAACGAGACTAATGACTTGGCACACGCCACGTGGCACGGCAAAGGCATTGGTCCCGGTTCATGCCACAAACCGGGATGAATGCCCCCTTGCCTATATATACTGCCTCCTAGCCCCCTTCCCTCCTATGTTTTTGTTCTGCTAGGAGGTGTGAAAGAGGTAGGTGCTAGTGTGTGTTCTTTTACTATGCACACAAGGTGTTCGACAACATACCCGAGCGACACTTAAGTTCACAGAAAATGGTATCTTCGACCGAGGTTAGCAAAATTATCCTTTTCATCTGTAACTGATACAAAAAAATATATATTTATCAATGTTATTGTAATGTTTATTTCATAAATTTAATTGTACGATGCAGATGGATGCATGCTGACCGACGCACTTCCGAGTATATGGCAGGCCTGGATGAATTTCTCGGTGTAGCTCAAGCTCACAAAGAGAATGGCTTTATGTCTTTCCCATGTGTTGACTGTCAGAACGTCAGGGAGCACTCTTCCTTAAGAGTCCTTCACGACCACCTGCTTCAGAGAGGTTTCATGCCCAGCTATAATTGTTGGACCAAGCATGGAGAAAGAGGGGTTGTGATGGAAGACAATGAAGAAGAAGAAGAGAATCCTATGTTCCCTGAATACAGTGATACTGCAATGGAAGACAATGCAGAAGAAGGAGGTGATTAAGCACGGGCATCAAATGAGCCCGATGATGATCTTGGTCAAGTTATTGCTGATGCAAGGGAAGACTGTGAAAGTGAATTGGAGAGGTTGAAGTTGGACGACATGTTACGGGATCACAAAAATTGTTGTACCCAAATTGCGAAGATGGCAGCACAAAGCTCGGTACCACACTGGAGTTGCTGAAATGGAAGGCAGGGAACGGTGTGACTGACAAGGCATTTGATAGTTAACTTAAAATAATGAAGCCGAAGATTCCAAAGGATAACGAATTGCCTGACACTACGTACAAAGCAAAGAAGGCTCCCTGCCCTCTAGGATTAGATGTGCAGAAGATACATACATGCATGCATTAATGACTGCATCCTCTACCGCGGTGAGAAGTACAAGAATTTGGATGAATGTACATTATGACCCTAGTGATGTTGACGGCGAGCCCCCCCCCCCCCCCGTAAGAGGGTTCCTGCAAAGGTGATGTGGTATGCTCATATAATACCACAGTTGAAACGTCTGTTTAGAAACAAAGAACATGCCAGGTTGTTGCGATGGCACAAAGAAGACCGTACGAAAGACGGAAAGTTGAGACACCCCGCTGATGGGTCGCAGTGGAAAAAAATCAAGAGATACTTCCCGGACCTTACAGGAGAGGCAAGAAACTTATGATTTGGTCTAAGTACAGATGGTTTTAATCCTTTCGGGGAGCAGAGCTCCAATCATAACACCTGACCCGTGACTCTATGTATCTACAACCTTCCGCCTTGGTTGTGCATGAAGAACAAGTTCATTATGATGCCAGTGCTCATCCAAGGCCCGAGGCAACCCGGCAACGACATTGATGTGTACCTAAGTTCATTAGTGGAAGAACTCTTACAGTTGTGGGGCAAACCAGGTGTACGTGTGTGGGATGAGAACAAACAAAAGCCATTTGACCTACGGACGTTGCTTTTCGTAACCATCAATGATTGGCCTGCTCTTAGTAACATTTATGAACATACAACCAAGGGATACAATGAATGCACGCATTGTTTAGATAAGAGTGATATTGTATATTTGGATAAATGTAAGAAGGTTGTATACATGGCGCACCGTAGATTTCTTCCTATCAAGCATCCCGTAAGAAAGAAAGGAAGCAATCATTTCAAAGGTGAGGCAGAAACCCGGAAGAAGCCTGACCTCCGTAGTGGTAATGATTTATTCGATATGGTCAAAAACCTAAAATTAATCTTTGGGAAGGGTGATGGCAGCCAACCTGTTCCGAACGGCCCTGATAAGCGCGCACCCATTTGGAAGAAGAAATCTATATTTTGGGAGCTACCCTATTGGAAAGTCCTAGAGGTCCGCTCTTCAATCGATGTGATGCACGTGACGAAGAATCTCTGCGTCAACCTGCTATGCTTCCTGGGCGTGTCTGGGAAGTCAAAAGATACGCCCGAAGCACGGGAGGACCATCAACGTATGAAAGACCCAAGAAACAAGCACACGGATACATGGCGCCATTACTTAAGCAGCTATGCTCTTACCAAAGCAGAGAAGGAAATATTTTTTGAACTCCTTTACAGTATCAAGGTGTCGTCTGGCTTCTCGTCGAATATAAAGGGGATAATAAATATGGGAGAGAAAAAAATTCCAAAACCTGAAGTGTCATGACTGCCACGTGATTATGACGCAGTTGCTTCCTATTGCATTGAGGGGGCTTCTGCCGGAAAATGTTCGAGTACCCATTGTGAAGCTATGTGCATTCCTCAATGCAATATCTCAGAAGGTAAACGATCCAGAAAGTATGGCAAGATTATAGAGGGATGTGGTACAGTGTCTTCTTAGTTTTGAGTTGGTGTTCCCACCATCCTTCTTCAACATTATGGCGCATCTCCTGGTTCACCTATGTTAAGAGATTCATATTCTCGGTCCGGTATTTCTACACAATATGTTCCCCTTTGAGAGGTTCATGGGAGTCTTGAAGAAATATGTTCATAACCGTGCTAGGCTAGAAGGAAGCATCTCCAAGGGCTATGGAACAGATGAGGTCATTGGGTTCTGTGTTCACTTTATTCGTGACCTTAAGATGATTGGTGTTCCTTCATCGTGGCATGAGGGGAGAGTGAGGGGAAAAGGAATGCTAGGAAAGAAAACAATGATACCCAGGGACGGGCATTCTTTCAGTAAAGCACACTACACAGTTCTACAAAATTCCACCTTCGTGACTCCGTATCTCGTGGAACACAAGAATATTGTACACTTCACAAACCCGGGGAAAGATGACTCATGGATTAAACGCAAACACATGGAGACTTTCGGAAGTTTGTTGCAAAGACATCTTAAAAATGACACCACTCTTGAAGATCAGCTGTACATGTTGGTCGGGTCACCATCTTCGACTATTGGGAGTTTTCAAGGGTACAGTTAAATGGGAATACACTTTACACAATCTCCCAAGTTAAGAAGAGCACCAACCAAATCAGTGGTGTCCTCTTTGATACAACAAACAAGAATGGGAAAAAGGAAACATACTATGGTTACATAGAGGAGATATGGGAACTTGACTATGGACCTTCTTTTAAGGTCCCTTTGTTTAAGTTCAAATGGGTCAACCTGAATGGAGAAGGGGTAAAGGTAGAACCACTGTATGGAATGACATCAGTGGATCTCAACAATCTTGGTTACAATGATGAACCATTCGTCCGAGCCAATGATGTGGCTCAGGTCTTCTATGTGAAGGACATGTCCTCCAGACCGAAAAAAGAAAAAAAAGCATGCCATAGTTCTTTCAGGGAAAAGAAACATCGTGGGAGTCCAGGGCAAGAAATACATGTCATAAGATTATAATAAGTTTGATGAAATTCCTCCCTTCACAATGAAAGTTGACCCAACCATCCCGTTAAATAGTTCTTTCATACGATGAGCCGAAGCGTCCCATAGTTCTTTCAGGAAAAGAAACATCATGGGAGTCGAGGACAAGATAGACATGCTAGAATTAAACACACTGTGGCTTCCAACAACCGGGACGAATGGGGGTGAAGACCCAATACAAAGAGATCGTCGAGAGGGGTTCTCGTCCCGGGCTGTTTTACCAACCGGGACTAAATGGTTAGGGTTTCATCAGATAGTGTTCTCGAGCATCTGAATCCCCCAATAAGGAACAATCACAAAGATTGTGTGTTTCTTTCGAGCGCTTGTAAGTCCTTGGATCAGGGGGTGTTTCTTTCGAGCGCTTGTGATCTGTTGGACCAGGGGGTGTTTCTTTCGAGGTCTTGTAAGCCGTTGGATCGAAACTAGCACAATCACTTTGTGAGCCACACACCCTATATATATTACACCTCTCGGATTCCCTACATACATCTTCAAGTTCATCCATCGACCAAATACAAATCATTCGGATTCGCAGTCATAGGTCCAACCATGCATTTGATATACATATATAGACTCACGAGCCGCGGTTGGGATATATGACGGTGATGTCTACACACGCTTCTATTCTTGTAGACAGTGTTGGTCCTCCAAGTGCAGAGGTTTGTAGAATAGCAACAAGTTTCCCTTAAGTGGATTACCCAAGGTTTATCAAACTCAGGGAGGTAGAGGTCAAAGATATCCCTCTCAAGCAACCCTGCAATCAAGATACAAGAAGTCTCTTGTGTCCCCAACACACCTAATACAATTGTCAGTTGTATAGATGCACTAGTTCGGCGAAGAGAGAGTAAAATGCAAGTAATATGGATGATAATAATTGATAATAGAAATCTGAAATAAAAATGGCAGCAAGCAAACATGTAGCAGAATAGGCGGAAAATGGTGTTTCAATGCTTGGAAATAAGGCCTAGGGCTCCTACTTTCACTAGAGGACACTCTCAACAATGTTTACATAATTGAATAACTAGGTATCTTCTCTTCACTATGCTAATCTTAACCACTCTCCGGTCGAATAACAACACCAATCCATGCATAGGGATTTAACAACACTCCTCCGAGTAAGCACTTTCCCAACCAAGTAACCCCCATGCTATCACCATGGGACCCAGATGGTTCCACGCAAACATCACAATTTCATAGGGTCATCCAACACATGATATAAATATCATGCTAAACCACACGGTGCACACACTGTCACCTTTACACCGTGATCAAAGTGTTTACGGAGATCTCATAAAAAAACCACTTGAGTAGCATAATACATGAGGAGAAACATCTACAAATTCAACTAGATTAAAAAGCTCACGATCACATATAGATGACACCAAGGGAGAGAGATATGAACCACATAGATATCGGTAGAGCCCTCGGCCCCCGGGGAGAACTACTCCCTCCTCATCATAGGAGACATCAATGACAATGGAGATGGCGGTGGAGTCGATGGAGATGGCTTCCGGGGGCACTTCCCGTCTCGGCACGGTGCCAGAACAGAGATCTGTCCCCCAAAACTTGTCGGTGGCGGAGATACGGATGTATTTCATGGAAAAGGTCGATGTATTTAGGGTTTACGCCTAGGGGAGTATATATGGGCGAAAGGGCGATGCAGGGGGGTGGCCAGGGGGCCCACACCCCTATGTGGCGCAGCCAGGGTGGGCCCGCGCCACCCCATGGTGTGGCCACCCTGTGGCCCCCCTCCAGGGCTCTTCTGGACTTCTAAGACTTCTGGCTTTCGTGGGGTCGAACTCCGAGAATATTTCCAGAACAACTTTTCTCAAATAAAAAACAGCAGAAAACATGGAACTGGCACTTGGCATCTTGTTAATAGGTTAGTCCCGGAAAACGTAAGAAAACATAGGAAAACATACGGAAAACATGTAGCAATTCGCATAATATGAACATCAAACATCAGAAATTATAGATACGTTGGAGACGTATCAAGCATCCCCAAGCTTAGTTCCTACTCGTCCTCGAGTTGGTAAATGATAAAAAAAAATTCTGAGGTGACATGCTACCACACAATCTTGATCATAATATGTAAAGTAGAGAATGTAAACTAGGATCAAATGAACTAAAGTTGTGATCTATATTTGATATCAACAAGTAATGCATAAACAAATAAGAAGAAGAAGCAATTTTTTTAATGAATCAATATTAAAAGACTCCGTGCAAAGTTTATTAGAGTTGATTTAAGCTTTCAAGAACAACAATATCATGCACATCAAACGATCTTCACAACCATTGTTAGGATCAAGTCAAGATTTCCACATAATACAATACTTGAATCTTAAACTATTTGCGCACTAAAAACAAGCAAGTATTCCGCGTTGGTCCCTGGCACCGGGATGTTATGGAAAAGAGAACATTATGGGGGGTTTGGAAGGTCAATGGAAGAAAGGCTCTGTCACGACCCCGGACCCAGAGATATACATACTGTTATGTGCTCCTAGCCATGGACTCACAAGGGCTTCAGGGTTACCAGCCCCGGCCGCAACAAACAACGGCAGGTAGACCGGATTCATCGGCACGTAGTCCGGATCCCCGGTCTGCTACTCCTTGTATCCATGCTAGTCATAACCAACTATGCATACCCAAGCGTCCACGAGTCGGATGAAACTGAAGGAAACGGGACCAAAGCTATACAGAGATGCTATGTGTCCAGAAAGTGCAACAACAATCGAGGGTTACTGAGGTTACCTTGCCCCAGGCCGATCACATCGACAGGCGGGCTCGGAAATGGATCATAGGCTCCACAACCCCTCGACTGCGACAACTATGCAGGCATAGCCAAAACTGTATAACAATGAGCTCGAAACCAACAACCGATCAAAGCAGCACTATAGACATGAAAGTTGTATTAAACAGATGTTACTAGAGTATAGCTTACAAGCAGAGGTCACACGAACCAACATTACATCATACAACGGAAAGCAAATTATGTTGCTAATCAACAAGAACCAAAAAGGCCTAAGAGGCCGCAACATAAGGCGACGTCCCAGCCCATAGATTCCAGGCTGCTACCTGGGAACCCCGAACTACTCGTCGATGTCCACATTGAATCACCACTGAAGTGAGATCTTCTCCTGAACCAAAATTAAGCAAACCTGCGTACGGGAGGTACTCAACAAGACTTAGTTAACCTATTATATATCTGCTATCTTTAGAAAGGGTTATGAAGGTTGTTTTGCGTAAAGCCAACTTTGTTTTCCAAATTGAGGAAGAATAGCACGTCTCTTAGAATGTTTTCAAAACAGATGAGAAAGCTACTCAACTACTGAGATCAGCATGTTCTTGTAATCCACCAAGTCTTTCTCATTCCCACCCTACCTCATGCTACAAGGATCACCCCTCTCGGCATCTCCGAGGAGGCACCCTTCAATCATTGTTGACAAGTTTTAGTCATTCCGTTGAAGTTATTTATGATCACAGAATCCGTTGCCAAATCGTCCGTAACCGTGGACACGGCTTCTCGAGGAGATTTATCCCTGCAGGGGGTACACTTTCCCCACACGTACCATCCGACTCTTAACGCCACATGTACGCTCGTCCATGGAGCGCGGCAGAGGGTGGCTGGCCACGACCTTTACCTTGCTCGACCCTATCCATGAGTCAACCCAAACAGGGCCACCCCGTCAACAGGGAGTTGGCCACCTCCTGACGGCACCTGTTCTGTGAGTCGGGATCAAGATCCGTGTACGTCCATCACTTGTCCCGGTCACGCCCTAAGTTTTCTCCAAATCGTTTTCTGACTCACACGCAGATGGAAAGATCAAACTACGTGACTCATGGACGTGGCCAAACAAGTTAGTTAGTCGAGCGCGGTCTTTTTGGCCCCGCGTGTGGTTGCACGCTCAGTCTTGGCTTCGAAGGCGAGAACTCGCTCCTAGGGGCATGAACAGGACAAAACGCCACAACCCATTGTGGCCTCACATCCATGCCGTTATTTAGTCAAGTTATCAAATATAATAGAAATCACCACAACCTGACAAAGTAGATTCACGCATTGACCAGATTCATCAACCGGATGGATCAGATCACAACTATGCATGGCTAAGTAAGACTCACATGGTTTAACGAGGCGCGCACAATCAAACCTATAGCTGCTAGGAGCAGTGGATCGGAATATTTAGGCGATTAAATAAGTATAGGAGAACTCTATCTAAGACCATAAATACTTTGAACCGCATGCAATATACGAGATCCAAAACACTTCGAAAACTATATATGAGCAGATAAGAGGTTATGCTTGCCTTGGTTATAAGAAAACCAGATAAAGATGTCTTCTGGAATAAGTGTTTGACTTGTCGGTTAAGATCAAGTATTCGTCATTGGATTGCTGGCCTTCTCTTCGGAGTCACGTTCTACCGAGGGGGAAACAACACCGAAAGAGAAATAACAATCAACACATGGCATCGATGCGATGCGCAATATGTATGCATGAGCAGGTTAGTGCACTAAATAAAGCCCTAGACATGAAGGTAGGGTTGCTAGGGTTCGTATGGCAATTAAGCAATTTTACTGAAGTTTGCCCGAAATGGACCCCGGAGGGGGTTTCGGACGATTATGGAAGTGAGTGCAATTTAAAATGCTCAAAAGAGTTTGAAAACATCATAAACATGTTGCACTTGCCATTTTGAGCAATTTGGTATATAACTTTTAATTTTTCTAATTTTGGTGAATAAAAACTTATTTTTCTATTTTTAAATGAATAAACAACATTAAATAAAGGCCATTTTTCAACTTTCTCAAACATGGTTGGAAATGACATATTTGGATAGCTTATATTTTTCTGATCAAAACCATATTTTCATTTTAGTTTTCTGATTAATATTTTAACAGTTATTCAATTATCAAAATTTATCATTTTCTGTAATTTCCTGGAATTATTAAAAAGGAGGGTTGTGACATCACTTTGAGGTCACTGTGACGTCACAGAGGAGATGGATTCTCTCTGTGAGCACGCAATCGATCAAATTCATCGATGAATCCCGAATTGAAGGCGATGGGGAGGTGCAACGGGTCGAGGCGAAGGTATGGGTGGTGATGGGTGACCAAATGGTCACTGGAAACGCTCGCCGGCGACCATGGCGCGGCGGCGGCCGGCGGGAGCAAGCGCACGCATAGCTACCGAGGGGGAGGGAGAGGATGGAGGGGTCCTGGGAACTCACCACGATGCGGTGAAGAGGATGGAGGGGTCGGGAGGGCGAGGGGGCGCCGGGTGGCGGCGAATCGGCCGCGGCGGAGGCTCGCCGGCCGCGGAGAAGAAGGCTCCGATTCCGGCGGCTCGGCCACTCCCCTCAAGCGAGACTCGTACAGAAGGGAGAGGATACCAAGGGGAACGCTCGGGGGTGCTCAATTTGGCCCGGGGTGGCCGGACTCGGCGGCGCTCGACGGCGGCCGGTGAGGCACGGTTCGGCTAGGGTTCACTCGTTTTGCCGAACAGAGAACAAGAGAGAGGACGAGGAGAGGCCAAGAGGGAGGAGGAGAAAGAGGACACAACGACCTCATTGCCTTATCCTCGCGGGAGGGTCGAGAGGGAGGTGGCAGCGATGCGGCCGAGCTGCCACGCAACTGCTCCCTCTGTCCCAAGGTAGAAGACAAAAGGAAGTTTTCGAAAACCCCCTAGAATCTCTGGATTTTACAAAATGGTCCTTTTCTTTTATAAAAGGGTACAGAGAACAAAGTTTTGAGGGCCTTTTTGGAAGAATAAAATTTGGCAAGAATAGTTTTTGAAAAGCTCATGAACTTTCCTACAAAACCATAACTGGGGTTGATGCATGTGAATTATTTTTCAATACAAAATTTTGGAACCCATTTTAAGTACTTTTTGTGGGATTTTCTGAAACCATTTAAGTTCACAAATTAAATTGGTTAAAACATGATTTAAATTTGTGGTTTCATGCATGTATGATATGAACAACACCACACACCCTGCTGTAGCAAAATTTGGGGTGTTACAAATCTACCCCCCTTACAAGAATCTCGTCCCGAGATTCCCGAAGGAGAAGAAAGAAGGAACACCGGTTTGAACGATCTTCTCGAACCTTACGGTTCTATTCTTGAAGAGGTTGATCCGTAGCACTTGCGAAGATCTCCAAAGGCTACACTTTAGGTGAGAGGGAAACTCTTAGGAAATGATCTTCACGAAGATCGAGTATCTCATGGATAACTCATGACAGGAATGTTCACAAAGAACTGTTGAGTTAACAGGCATGAAACACATCAAGGTAACAGAGGGAATAAAAGATGGTTTCAAGTTTGCAGACGATGGTTCTTGAAAGGATTTAGAATATGAGCTTTGCACAAGACTTTAAATCCTTTTGGAAAAGAAAGGTTGGACAACTTATGATATCGAGGTTTCTTCAAACACATAACCAAGATGAAAAGGATGGTCTTGGATACCACGACGTAATATCCTTAGAAGAGGGAAACGCGAGAAAACACTGTAACTTTGCGTCAGAGAGAATTTGATACATGATCATGTTCACTCTTCGGAGTGGACACGGAAGATAACGGAACGTTTGTTCATCCAAGTTTGTTGAAAACCTTTTCAAAGATTAGGAGGTTACTTCACAACAGAAGCTGAGTAACCGAAAGATGTGGAAACACCGTAACAAAGGAGGAATTATTGATCACACCATTAGGATGGTTAACCAACGAGGGATTGGAACATCGGAATAAAATAGGGAATCTCTTTCCTATCGTGGATTGGACGTAGCAATACATCTACCACATGGTTGAGATCCCATGGCTGAAGTAACTGACAAATTCACACAATGTGTTAGATGAACAGAATTTCAGGTACTAACAACTTGAAAAAGGAACTGATCGAAGGCGGTTACAAAACACCACGAGATGTTTTTCACGATGAACTTGTTTCCACTGAAAGAAAGGTTTGGAGGTTCAACGGAGAGATATTGGAAAGATCAACTTCCAGGTTTTCCTGGAGGTTCTAGATACCGATATCAGGCTTGTGCAAGCCTTCTATAGGTCATCAAGTGAAAAGTGAAACTTTGGTTCGGAAGGACGGTGAGGGAAAACTTGTGAGAATGAGTCGCAAAAGAATCCTCACGGAGAGTGGTTGTTCTTACGAATTCAAAGAGATGTGACATTAGGCCTTCCGGCTAATTGTGTCAACCACAACATCAACCATGCCGGATTCTGAACAGACCTAATTCAATACCCTTGAGGAAACACCAACCATCGTTGCTGCTTGAGATTCAGCTCTGGTTAGTGGGTTGATAACTCGGACTCAACGTGTTTGATCGGACCTTGCACCGGTTACCAACGAGATACATGTACCAGATTCTCAAGATATGGACTACAATGTCACACTCAAGAAGATGAGCGAGATTGCAGGACTCATGTATTAGCAACTTGCGAAAGACGGTTGCACCTACATGACTACTTGCAAAAGAATACATCGGAGTCCTTGTTGGGGAGGCGATACAAAGATAACGAAGTTTTTAGACTTCTTATCTTTTGCGAACAATCACTCAGTGGCTTGGGGTGGATGCAAACTTCTTCAACTAAATGGAGGTAACAACCTACCATCTCAAGAGTAGTCCACACATGCATGACTGACTGGGATTATTCCCGAGGGAACAAGAAAACTCTACTCGAATCCACGGCGACAACTTTCACCATAAGCACATGAACCGGAGTAGGTTACTTTGAACACCCAGAACACAAACTTCGTGATGACACAAAGATGTTTCTCGGAAGTTTCCAACATTGTTGCCATTTGTTCAACATGAGCCTCTCGCAACTTGGAGAAAATAGGAATGTCATCGATGGGCTCGAAAACACACTTATCAAAACACTCCAAGAAGAGGGGTTCATATGATACATGAACGAGGCAAGGTATTGGTCAGACCAAAGGACATGAAGGTGTACTCGGGCAAAACACCATAAAGATAGTCCTTGGATCTTTTCTCGATTTGACGATAGCCCAAATCAAATCAAGGTAGAATGACAGCATTTCCGCAAAGGAGATACTATCCTGCTTCAACACGAGGAAAACTAGATATCCCTTAACAAAGGAACAAGTTGGGATGAGATTTTGTCTTTCAACTCTCCAAGTTATTGTTTAAGCTCAACCGACTAGTCCAGGATATCCAGTGAAGTTTCTTGGAGAAAGGAGTAGTTCAAATTACCCCTTATGTAGACATCACGGTCAGGTAACCACCTGATGATACTTCTAGAAAGACAACCAGAATATCACAACGCACCATTATGTTTTGGAATTCGAGAGGAGGTTTGCTTTTCAAAGCAATTGATAGGGTCTTGAGAGCTTTGGTATGAACCTAACTCTTTGACCAGGAATTGTTCACTGGAATGAACGGATTTGGTAACACAACCAACTTGAATAGAGGCTGGGTGACCAGTAGTGCTAAGAAGGATACAGATGTTTCTTAGGTTTCCAAAGCAATAAGAATCGCTAGGAATAGCAGATACACATGTCGATGAACAGACCCATCATTCTCAAGCATTCAAGCTTGGAAGAAGAGGGAGTGAAGACGGTAAGAGCATCACTTCATCAATAAGGCCATGAAACTTAACACAGTCTCGTGATATAAAAGAGTGTGATACTCGAAGGTGGAACAGATTGGAAGTTCATGAAACTTCTTTAATCTGCGGATTACAAACTTTGACCTGGTCCTAGAGATGAACGAGGTACTGGAGTTTGTTTCTCCTTACATTCCAACGTGGAACGTTATGGCGGAAAACAAGAGCAAATGCATTGGAAATCCAACACCATATGTAGCTTGGTTTCCAAACGACGGACGAGATTCGGAAAGCAACTAAAGAGTGGGAACGTGCTCTGGAAAGTCCTGAGATCACGTTGGATGCACGGGGTAATACTCATGTGTAGATCCCATGCCAAAAGGCTGGTATAGCTGAACCAAGAACAAAGATATGGGAATCATAGAGAACTTGTTATGATTCCTTTTGATTCCTAGAGAAAACCTATGGCTATTGGAGCTGGGATTACCTAGCCATCCTGAGGTAGAACAGATTCATCAGGATCCAAAGAAACAGTACTTGGGTTAAAGGTCAGCATCCTGTACTGATAGAGTGAGAATCACATGGTTATGAACCACATAACTCAACTCACCACAATTCAGCACATTCCGGGACCTTCGGTTCAAGTCTGAAGATTAAAAACCAAAAGAAAGGAGTAACTACTATCTTAGTGCCTTGAAGAACACTACGAATAGCAATCACGAAGTATCTTTCAAAAGACAACATAACTCCGGAAGAGTTTGGGCAGAAGATAACGGATACATTCGAGATGGAAAGCAGATCTCGAGGTTCAGGATTTAGAACTTGGAAACATGTAGGAATGTGGAATCCACACAACTCTGAGAGATTATGATGGATAGGAAACCTCCCCGTTTAAGAGGTAACGGAGGATGGAACACACACGACTCTAGAATTTAACACTAGGTCAACTTGGGTAACAACGTCCTTGCCGGAGAAGGCACCTATGTTTTGAATGACTAGAAGAGATAGCAAAACCTTTTCAAATCAAAACAGGTAAGGGGACCCAGAGTTAGAACGATACCAGATAAGGAGTAAAAAGAATCCTAAGAAGGTTTTTCACAACTCATTTGAGGTTTCAAAGTAGTATTCACAATCACTAGACTCAACATCGACCAAGCAGTAAGGTTTTCCTACAGGCAGTCCTGCTCTGATACCAAGACTTGTCACGACCCCGGACCCAGAGATATACATACTGTTATGTGCTCCTAGCCATGGACTCACAAGGGCTTCAGGGTTACCAGTCCCGGCCGCAACAAACAACGGCAGGCAGACCGGATTCATCGGCACGTAGTCCGGATCCCCGGTCTACTACTCCTTGTATCCATGCTAGTCATAACCAACTATGCATACCCAAGCGTCAACGAGTCGGATGAAACTGAAGGAAACGGGACCAAAGCTATACAGAGATGCTATGTGTCCAGAAAGTGCAACAACAATCGAGGGTTACTGGGGTTACCTCGCCCCAGGCCGATCACATCGACAGGCGGGCTCGGAAATGGATCATCGGCTCCACAACCCCTCGACTGCGACAACTATGCAGGCATAGCCAAAACTGTATAACAATGAGCTCGAAACCAACACCCGATCAAAGCAGCACTCTAGACATGAAAGTTGTATTAAACAGATGTTACTAGAGTATAGCTTACAAGCAGTGGTCACACGAACCAACATTACATCATACAACAGAAAGCAAATTATGTTGCTAATCAACAAGAACCAAAAAGGCCTAAGAGGCCGCAACATAAGGCGACGTCCCAGCCCATAGATTCCAGGCTGCTACCTGGGAACCCCGAACTACTTGTCGATGTCCACATTGAATCACCACTGAAGTGAGATCTTCTCCCGAACCAAAATTAAGAAAACCTGAGTACGGGAGGTACTCAACAAGACTTAGTTAACCTATTATATATCTGCTATCTTTAGAAAGGGTTATGAAGGTTGTTTTGCATAAAGCCAACTTTGTTTTCCAAATTGAGGAAGAATAGCACGTCTCTTAGAATGTTTTCAAAACAGATGAGAAAGCTACTCAACTACTGAGATCAGCATCTTCTTGTAATCCACCAAGTCTTTCTCATTCCCACACTACCTCATGCTACAAGGATCACCCCTCTCGGCATCTCCGAGGAGGCACCCTTCAATCATTGTTGACAAGTTTTAGTCATTCCGTTGAAGTTATCTATGATCACAGAATCCGTTGCCAAATCGTCCCGTAACCGTGGACACGGCTTCTCGAGGAGATTTATCCCTGCAGGGGGTACACTTTCCCCACACGTACCATCCGACTCTTAACGCCACATGTACGCTCGTCCATGGAGCGCGGCAGAGGGTGGCTGGCCACGACCTTTACCTTGCTCGACCCTATCCATGAGTCAACCCAAACAGGGCCACCCCGTCAACAGGGAGTTGGCCACCTCCTGACGGCACCTGTTCTGTGAGTCGGGATCAAGATCCGTGTACGTCCATCACTTGTCCCGGTCACGCCCTAAGTTTTCTCCAAATCGTTTTCTGACTCACACGCAGATGGAAAGATCAAACTACGTGACTCATGGACGTGGCCAAACACGTTAGTTAGTCGAGCGCGGTCTGTTAGGCCCCGCGTGTGGTTGCACGCTCAGTCTTGGCTTCGAAGGCGAGAACTCGCTCCTAGGGGCATGAACAGGACAAAACGCCACAACCCATTGTGGCCTCACATCCATGCCGTTATTTAGTCAAGTTATCAAATATAATACAAATCACCACAACCTGACAAAGTAGATTCACGCATTGACCAGATTCATCAACCGGATGGATCAGATCACAACTAGGCATGGCTAAGCAAGACTCACATGGTTTAACGAGGCGCGCACAATCAAACCTATAGCTGCTAGGAGCAGTGGATCGGAATATTTAGGCGATGCAATAAGTATAGGAGAACTCTATCTAAGACCATAAATACTTTGAACCGCATGCAATATACGAGATCCAAAACACTTCGAAAACTATATATGAGCAGATAAGAGGTTATGCTTGCCTTGGTTATAAGAAAACCAGATAAAGATGTCTTCTGGAATAAGTGTTTGACTTGTCGGTTAAGATCAAGTATTCGTCATTGGATTGCTGGCCTTCTCTTCGGAGTCACGTTCTACCGAGGGGGAAACAACACCGAAAGAGAAATAACAATCAACACATGGCATCGATGCGATGCGCTATATGTATGCATGAGCAGGTTAGTGCACTAAATAAAGCCCTAGACATGAAGGTAGGGTTGCTAGGGTTCGTATGGCAATTAAGCAATTTTACTGAAGTTTGCCCGAAATGGACCCCGGAGGGGGTTTCGGACGATTATGGAAGTGAGTGCAATTTAAAATGCTCAAAAGAGTTTGAAAACATCATAAACATGTTGCACTTGTCATTTTGAGCAATTTGGTATATAACTTTTAATTTTTCTAATTTTGGTGAATAAAAACTTAATTTTCTATTTTTAAATGAATAAACAACATTAAATAAAGGCCATTTTTTAACTTTCTCAAACATGGTTGGAAATGACATATTTGGATAGCTAATATTTTTCTGATCAAAACCATATTTTCATTTTATTTTTCTGATTAATATTTTAACAGTTATTCAATTATCAAAATTTATCATTTTCTGTAATTTCCTGGAATTATTAAAAAGGAGGGTTATGACATCACTTTGAGGTCACTGTGACGTCACAGAGGAGATGGATTCTCTCTGTGAGCACGCAATCGATCAAATTCATCGATGAATCCCGAATTGAAGGCGATGGGGAGGTGCAACGGGTCGAGGCGAAGGTATGGGTGGTGATGGGTGACCAAATGGTCACCGGAAACGCTCGCCGGCGACCATGGCGCGGCGGCGGCCGGCGGGAGCAAGCGCACGCATAGCTACCGAGGGGGAGGGAGAGGATGGAGGGGTCCTGGGGACTCACCACGATGCGGTGAAGAGGATGGAGGGGTCGGGAGGGCGAGGGGGCGCCGGGTGGTGGCGAATCGGCCGCGGCGGAGGCTCGCCGGCCGCGGAGAAGAAGGCTCCGATTCCGGCGGCTCGGCCACTCCCCTCAAGCGAGACTCGTAAAGAAGGGAGAGGAGACCAAGGGGACACAACGACCTCATTGCCTTATCCTCGCGGGAGGGTCGAGAGGGAGGTGGCAGCGATGCGGCCGAGCTGCCACGCAGCTGCTCCCTCTGTCCCAAGGTAGAAGACAAAAGGAAGTTTTCGAAAACCCCCTAGAATCTCTGGATTTTACAAAATGGTCCTTTTCTTTTATAAAAGGGTACAGAGAACAAAGTTTTGAGGGCCTTTTTGGAAGAATAAAATTTGGCAAAAATAGTTTTTGAAAAGCTCATGAACTTTCCTACAAAACCATAACTGGGGTTGATGCATGTGAATTATTTTTCAATACAAAATTTTGGAACCCATTTTAAGTACTTTTTGTGGGATTTTCTGAAACCATTTAAGTTCACAAATTAAATTGGTTAAAACATGATTTAAATTTGTGGTTTCATGCATGTATGATATGAACAACACCACACACCCTGCTGTAGCAAAATTTGGGGTGTTACAGGCTCACAAAGCTGAAAGTGGTCATTAGACAAGAGAAAGTCTTACAACAGAAGCTATGCAAGGAGTACGGATTGCCACACAACGGATGCACATAGAGCTATAAGTGTATGAAAGCTCTCCAATGGAAATAGTGGGGGTGCATCCAACTTGCTTGCTCACGAAGACCTAGAGCTCATTTGAGGAGGCTCATCATTTGAATATACAAGCCAAGTTCTATAATGTAAAGTTCCCCACATAGTTATGAACGAATGATAATATGAAAGCTCTCTCCAAACTGAAGTATTGGTGCTAAACATGAAGCACAAGTGTGGTATAAAGGATATTGATGCGCCCCCTCTCTCTTTATTCTCTCTTTGGCCTTTTTTTTTTTCTTTTTGGGCTTTTGCATTTTTTTTGTATATCCTCACCGGTAGGGGCAACATCCTATATTACAATGAATCATCACACTTTTAGTACTCATAACTCATAATGGAATATCTCTGATGTATCCAACTACATGCCCCAGCCAGTGTAGCAGTATGCATAAATAACCATGAAGCTCATCATCAAGTAACATAATGGAGGTGGATGTTGTGCAACAATATATCTCGGAATGGCTATGGAAATGCCATTATAGGTAGGTATGGTGGCTGTTTTGAGGAAGAATATACGGGCTTATGTGTAGGAGAGCAAAGTCCTCCCACGGGATTTGGATGCACTGGCAAAGTTTGCACCAACTCTCAATGTGAGAAAGGGCAATGCACAGTACCGAAGAGGCTAGCAAATATGGATGGTGGAAGTGTCAGGAACCGCAACATAGACTCACGAGTTAAAAGGTTGCAGCAAGCACATCATCTTTACAAGTCACAATGCAAATCACTCATAGAGGGTCCGTGGCAGTGACAAGTCACTGTTAGCTACCCCGACCGTAGCGCGTAACAAAAGGCCGATCAGAAATTATCACTCGTAGAAATCATATACCATTGTTTCTATCAGCTGGTAATTTTAAGTGTGGCACAGTTTCAAGTTTCTTATACCAACCATTAAAATTTTATACTTCCTAGTCCTTCCCGTTTATCCATTAAGCAAATTAATATCTCAGAACAACAGAATTGATTCAAGTGAAGCAGTTTAGTGATCTACAAGACCATGCGAATTTTTCCACTATACCAACTACCACATATGCATTTCTATTTCCAAGCAAATACACCACCTAACTACAAAAGCTAACATCTCTGAATAAGAGATGCATGAAAACAAAGGCTAAATGCAGTACTAGCAAAAAGTGAACACTCACAAAACAATAAGAATGAAAACTAGAGTGTTCTAAGCAATGAAAACAAAGCGTGTCTCTCTCCCACACAAGTATGATAAGATCTAACCATAAACTACAGCAAAGAAAACTAAACAAACTGAAAACAAAAATAAAAGACGCTCCAAGTAAAGCACATAAGATGTGACTGAATAAAAATATAGTTTCACTAGAAGTGACCTGATAAATTGTTGATGAAAAAGGGGATGCCTTTGGCATCCCCAAGCTGAGACGCTTGAGTCTTCTTGGAATTTGCTGGGATGTACCACCGGGGCATCCCCAAGCTTAGGATTTTCACTCTTCTTGATCACATCATATCATTCTCTTCTCTTGACCCTTGAAAACTTCAACATAAATAGGGGAAACTTAATATTGTTGAGATGCATAAAACCATGTTTACCTCTCTCATAATAACCTTTAGTAGCATCATGAATAAAATTAACGATATAACTATCATAAGATACATTCTTATCATGATCCAAATGGATAAAAGAATTAATACTCTCCACATAAGCATAGTCATTCCCATTAATAGTAATGGGAGCAAATTCAACAAAATTTCTTTCATTATTATTCTCATCACCACAATCATCAAATATAGGAGGCATAGTATCACCAAAATAAATTTTCTCCTCAATAGTAGGTGGACTAAAAATATCGTATTCATCATTGTAAACAGGTGGAACTAGAATACCAGAATCATTATAATCATCATATATTGGAGGAAAGGTATCATCAAAGAAAATTTCCTCCTCAAACTTGGGGGACAAAAAATATCATATTCATCAAAACTAGCTTCCCCAAGCTTAGAGTTTTCCATAGCATTAGCAATAATGGTGTTTAAAGAGTTCATACTAATAACAATTGCCACTAGCATGCAAATAAAGCTCCATAGGTTTTTTT
This sequence comes from Alopecurus myosuroides, assembly GCA_028641055.1. Lineage (NCBI taxonomy): Eukaryota > Viridiplantae > Streptophyta > Magnoliopsida > Poales > Poaceae > Alopecurus > Alopecurus myosuroides. The sequence continues at coordinate 692,226,682 of CM054057.1, forward strand.
AATTTTCTCTTCAAACACTTCATGTCCTAACTCAAGATAAAGATTATAAAGTTCTATCATCTTTTTGTTGTTTTGCATTAAGACTAACTGGTGAAAACAAGAAACAAAAAGATAAAATTGCAGAATCTAAAGGAAATAACTCCGAGAACTCACACCCGAGGATGTGAGTACCTTTTACCTTACGTCCCGGCAACGGCCCCAGAAAAGATCTTGATGTCTATGCACGCTTCTATTCTTGTAGACAGTGTTGGGCCTCCAAGTGCAGAGGTTTGTAGAACAACAGCAAGTTTCCCTTAAGTGGATTACCCAAGGTTTCTCAAACTCAGGGAGGTAGAGGTCAAAGATATCCCTCTCAAGCAACCCTGCAATAAAGATACAAGAAGTCTCTTGTGTCCCCAACACACCCAATATACTTGTCAGTTATATATGTGGACTAGTTCGGCGAAGAGATAGTGATGTGTGAGTAATATGGATGGTTATAAGTAATAATAGCAATCTGAAATAAATATGGCAGCAAGCAAACATGTAGCATAACAGGCGGAAAATGGTGCTTCAATGCTTGGAAAAAAGGCCTAGAGATCTTACTTTCACTAGTGGACACTTTCAACATTGATCACATAATTGACTAAACAAATATCTTCTCTTACTATGCTACTCTTAACCCTCTCCGATTGGATAACGAACAGTAATCATTGCGTAGGGATGCAAAAAAACAATGAGGGATGTCTTTGACCTCTACCTCCCTGAGTTTGATGAACCTTGGGTAATCCACTTAAGGGAAACTTGCTGATGTTCTACAAACCTCTGCACTTGGAGCCCCAACACTGTCTACAAGAATAGAAGCGGGCCTAGACATCAGTAGGTTAGAGTGGGTATGGTAGAAGACATGCGAGAGTGATGAGGTTGTAGATATGAGTTTAGATGTGTTATGCCAATGGTGGCGATGCATACATATATATAGTGAGAAGAAACATACCCTTTAGTCTTGGCCTGTTTTACCAACCGGGTCTAAATGGTTAGGGTTTCGTCAGGACCAATCATGAAGAATCACACGGATCATGTGTTTCATTCAAGCGCTTGTGAGTTGTTGGATTAGGGTATGTTTCTTTCGAGCTATTGTGAGCCGTTGGATCAGGGGTACGGTGTGTTTCTTTCGAGCGCTTGTGAGCCGTTGGATCAGGGGTGTTTATTTTGAGTGCTTCTTAACCGTTTGATCGAAACCCTAGCATGACACTTTGTGAGTCAGATGACCTATATATAGCCCACCTCTCGGATTCCTTGCATACATCATTTAGTTCATCGATCGAATATAAATCATCCGGATTCGCCAGCATACGGCCGACCGTGCATTTGATATGCATATATGCACTTAGGAGCCACGGTCGGGCTGTATGCTGGCAAAACCGATTGTTTTGTTCCACCTCCGGAGTAAAAGGTTTGATACACTTACTATTACACATCACCAACATCTCCACATTCTTTGGTAGAAAAGTCCACCTTATCGGTCTACAGCTTTCACCGGAGCCCGAAGTGGGTAGCAGTGTGCAACTCTTTGCTTGGTTGTGTTAGGGTGGACCCTAGGAAGTCCCAAAACAATGTCATGAACCACCTCTACACAAGATTCCCTCCCTTTTGTCGGTTCCGGGACTTTCAGTCTATAAGTACTTAGACTCGGAGAGAGTAATTGATGCCGGTGAAGACCCAACACAAAGAGTGAGTTAATATTTGGCATGTACAACCCTAAGAACACATGTAAACACATGGTATGCCAACTCCTAGCTTTTGGTGCCATCCCGACGCTCCGGAGCCCCTCTGTGGCGAAACCCTAGCCCCGCTGGAGAAAAGTCCACCTTATCGGTCTACAGCTTTCACCGGAGTCCGGAGTGGGTAAAAATGTGCAACTATTTTCTTGGTTGTATTAGTGTGGAATCTAGGAAGTCCCAAAACAATAGCATGAACCACCTCTACACAAGATTCCCTCCCGTTCGTCGGTTCCAGGACTTTCATCCTATAAGTACTTAGACTCGGAGAGAGGAATCAACGCCGGTGAAGACCCAACACAAAGAGTGAGTGAATATTTGGCATGTACAACCCTAAGAACACATGTAAACACATGGTATGCCAACTCCTAGGTTTTGGTGACATCCCGACGCTCCGGAGCCCCTAGCCCCGTTGGAGAAAAGTCCACCTTATCGGTCGCCCAAATGAGTTTTAAAACATCATAAGTGAGTTGCATTTATTTTAATGGTCATTTTGATATATAACTTGCTATTTTCAGAATTTATTGAATTATTTTATATTTTCTCCATTTCTTAAATGAATTATTTCAAATTCAAATAATTCAAAATTTTGATCTTCACCAAATATGTTTGAAAGTAATATATTCTGTTAGTTTATAATTTTCTATATGTTTTGGTATCTTCTTCATATTTTTTTGATTATAAAACTAGAAGATATACAAATTCAAAATTTAAATTGGGAGGGAAAGTTTGCAAATATGATTTTTTTTTTTGAAAAACAGGGCATTCATCCCGGTTGGTTCAAACAACCGGGGCAAATAACCGGGACGGATGCCCCCCACTTAGCAGTTTTGCATTCCTCCCTCTTCCCCACTACCCAAAATTTCGCAAAGGAGGAGGAGCGCGCGCTCTCTGGAATCGACGCCGGCAGGCTGCGCCGCCCCCGTTCGCTCCTGCCGTCAAACCTACACGCGCACAGGCCGCCGCGGACGTTCGCAGAGGTAATCTGCCTCCTCCCCTCTCTATCCTCCCCTCCGGACACCGCCACGCCTCCCGCCACCGGCACGAGGATGTTGTCGCTGCCGTGCATCCCGAGACGCTCCCGCGGCCGAGCACAGGCATGCACGGGCTCCAGCGGACGAGCACGGGCAAGGTCTAGGGCAGACCGGCCGTGTGCCTGCTCGTCGCCGTGCCCCGTGGCCTCCTCGCCGCCTACCTGCGCGCCCCATGGCCAGCCCTCCCTGCTGTCTCTGTTTGGGGAAGAAATAGGACCCAATTTCGTTTTAATTTTTTTTTGCAGGGACCTATTTGTTATAAAAAACAGTAGAAATCTGCCCAAAAAAAAGAATAGAAACTTTATTTTTAATTTTCCATATGTACTCAATTAAATTGCTATGGTTTTGTATAATCATTTTTAATAAAAGTATCCATTGAATAACGACAACCATTTATATTTTTATTTTTTAATAAAAGAATCCATTAATAAAAGAATCCATTATATTTAATAAAAGTATCCATTCTTGAATTTTAAAATTATATGAAGTTGAAATATAACTTTGCACTAGCTATATAAAAGTATCCATTATTGCACGCGCCTCCCTGCCCCCTCCACCCTGTCCCCTCCTCGATCCTTGTATGAACTTTGTATCAAGACAATTAATAAAATATTGTATGAATTTATGTGATAAAATCAAGACTTTATGAATTAAACAATTTTGGTGTTGAGGACAAGATTTTTTTTGTCAGTTTTAGCTATAGCAATAATAATTATGTGTGCTGATTTATTTTTTATGAATGTGTTCACTAGCATACTAGGGGTGTGTATCCTCCGGTATAATGTTTATCTCCCTATCGATTAGTATTTTTTAGGAGTACTAGCAAAACATGCCCGTGCGTTGCACCGGGATTAAAAAATATCACTCTTCGCTAACCTAATGTAGCAGCATTGAGATATTATCTCTTATGGAGATATTACTCAAACCATCGGCCATGTAAATGTATTTACCGACAGTGTTAAACATAAAAGGTGCATTGAAACATAAACCGTTCATTTATGAAGTGCTACCGTCAATTACAAAAGCATGAAGAACTGACCTTGACAAATTTAATTTGTGTTGATATCCATCGCAATCTATTTTAGCAACTGGAGACATGTGCACCCCTTCAGACATACAACAAGAGAGAGAGAGAGAAGAGAAAAGGAGCTATATTCATATAACAATGCTTATAAATGGCATCTTACGTGTCATTGTACATGATTGCTTAATTTAAATATATAAATTACACTTCCCAGTTAATGCACCAAGTGAAGGAAATTATGATAGCACATATGTCTATACGTTGCTAGATTGATTTTTCTAATAAATAGCTTTTAGAGCATGGAGAATTTCATGAAAATCACTTTTTTACGAGACAAAACATTCATGTTAGACGATCTTGAACCCCATGGGATGAATGTTGTGGTACATCTGGACGATCATGAACTCCTTGCAACTGGAGCTCATATTTGAAATATGTTGTATATTCTTGTGGGGCACGCTGAAGTGGGCGACCTCGAGGCGGCTAGCCTCGCTGGTCACATAGATATCAATCTCCTTGACAAAGCGGCTGAAACGGCGGAGTGTCAGGTAGTACCTGCCGCGGTTTCTGGCGCCGATGACATTAAACTCCATGTGCCCAAAGCCCACCTCGCGGTTCGGCATGATGGCATTGTTTACATCCTTGGAGATGATGGGTAACGTGCTTCTCCTATGTCTAGCAAGTTTTCCTCGCTCTGACAACCATGTAAGAGATGATGCCGGATGAATAAGATGGCACCAACTATTCTATCTTCAGTTAGCAAAATTAATTATGCACCTACGGATATGGCATGTATGTCAGCACTCAGCCCTGAGGCGCCGATGACACTAATCTATGTGTTCTATGAGACTCACGCTGGCTAGCACCAAGTCTCTAGGAGTTCTTGACGTATGAATTCTAGCAGCATGCCTCGATTTTTCGATTGGTTTCTATTTCTGTAGACGCTGGGCACGAGCCGGACAAGTCGGGCAGCGGAGGCTACGATGAGACCCGACATGAGAAAATGCTACCAGCCCTACTCATAGGAGGAGAAGCGTGGGCTCTGTCCTGGTTTCTGACCCCGACGGTACAAGCTGGCTAGGAGAGCTAGGTCGTGATTCCCGTGTCTTCTATTTGGAGGGAGCTTGCTGGGCGCCGTTGGACTGGGCCGATCGAGTCGGCAACGCCGATTCTAGTCAGTCGCTGCTCGAGGTGGACAAGCGTGCAGCGCTACAACACACAACGGCGTGCCAGAAATTCGGCCGTGGTGTTCTGGATCGGGCCTTCCAATCACTCTTCAGGTAACTAAACGCATCACGGAGGTTCGCCATGGGAGCGCTGTCGACACACCACCAAGGGGCGTGGAGCGTGGCCTGTGAGCAGCTATGTCGGGAGGTTATGAACGGCCGCAATCAATAGCACCGTCTCCCTGTTCGATGCGTGACCGGCTGTAGCATCTTCCTCGCCTCCTGCGAGTCCGGCATGACGGAGCACACCTATGCGGACAAAGCTCCTCCCGGTGTCCATTGCCCTCAGCTTAGCTTCTGCTTCATCGTGAACGTCAACTCGCGCTGCCGGGGGACATCAAAGAAGATGGCTCATCCAAAATCGTTCCCGAACGTCGGCTCGTATTGTTCGGCTTGTTGCGACTACTCCCGTGTAATTTTTGACTGCAATCAATCTTGATGTGAATCTGAGTTTCGCTGGTTGGACTATAAAACAGCCACCTATGTTGCTAGGCGTGTCCGTTTTGGACAGCGATTTGTATATACGGATCCAAGTCAAACTGGATCGCTCCTACCTAAAACAAATTCTAACGATCTCTCGTGCCAGACGACGGACTTCAAAAAAAAACCAATCGGTATATAACTTATGGGTGGTTAGATATTAGAAATATAGATTGGTGGCAGGGTGGGTAATTTATGTCAATTTTGGGGGCAGTTTTAATGACGGACCGACCGACCAAGTAACCAACCAGGGAAGCCTTAACGCTTTTATTATTAGGTAAAGATTACTTTAGGCACTATAATTATTTTGTGTTAGTATCCTCCGATATAATGTTTATCTCCCTATCGATTAGTATGTTTAATTCAACGTGTTATTAAATTTTAATAATTGCATATGTTATTCTAACGTCTTCCACGGCGGCCACACTTGTGTCGTCAATATGTTCCAATATTTCATATCTCTGAGTTATGAGACACCCGTTAGTATGGTGTAGGTTTAGATATATTATGTCTGTACAAGATAAACACAACAACATTCATCTATGACAATACTGACAGCAGGATAATATATCAGAAACAATAACTTAGAAATTTAGAGTAACAATTGTTAAGACTTTTCTGAAAGAAACTGTTAAGTCATTTTTCTGCTAAAACCAGTGAAAAGTAGGGGTTGCAAATAAATACCAAATCAATTCCAAATTGAGAAATTCAAATGGGAGATTAAAGATTGAAGTATCTACTTTCATTTTACTATTTTTAATATTTTCGAAACAAATGCTCTAGGCATTGAAAACATTCTTATTAGAATGGATGATGAAACTATTTTTCTGTTTTTCTAAAAAAAACTGCTAACACTACAACAGGACAGAGGTTTGGTAACACAGTGTTATGTTACTACAGGCCCAAAAGCGTGTTACTAGGACATGTAGTAACACAACTTCAAATGTGTTCCAGTAGAACGTGTTACTAGGTGGTGTCCTTTGTCACATATAATAATTGTTACGATATGCTAAAAATTGTGTTACAATTTTTGTACAGTAACATGCATGTTTTTTGTAACTAAAAGCACAGGTAACACAGTTTTCTACCTATAGTAACACCTGCAGTAACATAATTTTTAGAAGTAAAAAACCGAACATATTTTTGTAGCTATAGTAACACAATTGGTAACACCTTTTTAGGTTTGAAATTTGTTTAGTAACATGATATCCACATATTGTAACACTATAATTTATAGTTGTCAACTACCCTAGTAACACATTTTGTAAATATAGTAACACCATCGGCAACACTATTATATTAGAATGGCAACATGATTAATGGTACCTATTTTATGGACTATAATTTTATTTAATAAATCATGGTCGATTAGTTAATTGTTTTATTACGAAACATTGGTCATAAAATAGTTAGGACTTGTTTCATGAATATGGGAACACCATCACTGATATCTCGATGGTAAAATCGCGCCATACTTATTTATTATTTATACCAAAATTAGGCATTTGTTTCATAAAATAAGATTTAATTTAAACAAACTATATTGGACATGTTAATTAATTTATTGTAATGCATGACACCATGAAAATAACATAAAAAGGGAGGCACGACACCATGAAAATAGGGTTCATTACAATTTGGGCACTTTCAAAACAATTACATTCTTTAATCCATCAATAAACACTAAAAATGTTGCTTCTTCTAGTCTTCCATGAAAAAGTTGCTTCTAGAATCATCACGAGGACTACCGTAGCATCCAGCCTTAGGACCTCAGTTATCTTTCAATCTGTATTGAGAAGAAAGAAAGAACAAATACTATGATAGATTCACTTGAAAAATATTATATATGTAGTCGAAGAAATGGAAGAAAATAAACACACAAGGAGAACGAATGATAGTTAAGATACATACCATGTTGTAGGCGCAGATGTGTAGTGGCTGATAAGACTATGATCCTAGTACATTGTGATCTTCCTCCTTTTTGTTCTTTAGTATACAACGACCTATATTACTAGCACACTAAGATAGTAAAATGCATATAGAATGCAGTACAAAACTGCTAATGCTAAGCAAAGAGGCAGATTTGACAAAGTTAACAAAATCATAACATCGTAGAAAAAATGGTACGAAAACCTGTATCAAAACAGATCATTGTATAATAAGATATGCAATAAGCATTGGGATTCCATAAATAATTTACAAATGTAGCGAAATAGAACCAAGAACCAAGGATATGTATATTGTTAAACGAATTGTGATTCCATCACCTAGAGACAAATGGTACTGCTAAACGTACATGCAGATTTAATTAGATTAGAAGCTTACATAATTAGAATCCATGACTCAGCGTAAATTAATCTATCCTTGACAGAACTGGCCTTTCCATTAGTTACAGAAAAATAGTTGCACTCAATAACTAAACACATCTCTTTCATGGAAATGAGAAAAGACACGTCGGAGGACTCGGCGACGATTGGATGCTCCATGTAGTCCTTAACGCCACTAGAACCTCGTGGATCGTAGCCTCCAAACCTGAAGAATAACGAACAACGAGAAGCAAAATACAAGAGAGATGATAGATAAACACGATAAATTAGGGTTTCTGTTTGTTCGATTAGTGTTGCTTCAATCGTCCGTCACCCCAAAGTTATATACGGGGCGGATGGACTTCCCGTGCAGGTTTAGGGCGAAAAATCCCGTCCAAAAAGATAATTTAAGTCTAATTCGGGCAAACAACGTGCGCGCCGAATTCAGGTTCGAACCCAGAAAATCGGCTAGAATTCTCGGTACCAACTGGGAATTTGGTCCCAAAACCGGAAATTCTGAGTTTAATGGATTGTTTCTAAGAAAAAAAGCCGCGAGCTCCAGGTGCCAACCGGACATTTCAACCGGAAATTCGGTCATAGAACCGGAAATTCCGGTTCTGAACTCACGCGTCAATATTGCCAGCGGTATTTTGGCTATAGATTTTGCATACTTTCTCGATTGAGATGAGCCAAAAATCAAAGTTGTTTGTTTCAACGAGGCGCACAACTTTTGGTCACACTATTTTTCAATTTGAGGTCATCTTGATGTCATCTTCTTGTAAGCCAAAATTGATTGTCAACAATGGCCGATGTTTGCGCTTTGGTCGTGAAAGGGATGTGACAAGTGTCGTGAGATGTTAAAATAGCCAAAACCCGGTTCAGACTTATAGGGCTAAAATGTTGTTTCTACACGACCTGTTTTGAGACCGTGGGAACATATGTTATGGATAATTCCCAAATTTTATAGCCGTCTGACTATTTTCTCCCATTTAAATGACTTTATATCTTAAACTTGAATTGTAAGTGTATGGTAGTTTTTGTCCTAAAACTAAACAATCATTTTTAGATATACAAAGGTCATTGAACCACTCATAGTCTTTCCCAAGTAAATTATAGGTTGTACCACACACAAAAAATGAAAGAAGAAAAAAAAAGTATTGTTTTACAAGAAAAAAAGGAGAGAAAAGGTCTTTGCTGAGTGTTTATTATCGGCAAGGATAGAAACATTTTGATTGGTTGGGAGGATGTGGCATGGATTGAGGATATGGAAGGGATCCATAAAGGGAAGAAATAGATGAACAGTTCGGATCGTATCCCGAGTCCAACCTGGCAGCTCCAGTAGTGCAGCCGTGCAGCCTAAACCTGACCCGCTAGCCCGATGCCCAGATCCCATCTCCCCCATCTCGCTCTTCGCTCCCATCTCGCGCAGCCGCCTCCCTCCATGCCCGCCGCCAGCGCCCATCGCCGCCTCATGCCCGACCTCTCCGCCCCCGTCGGGCGTAGGCCGCTGCCACGACTAGCCCCGCCTTCGTGACCTCTGTTTATCCTCTCTCCGACCGGTGCCTTCCTGCGCTATGCGCCGCGCTTCTGGCGAGCGCCCACCCATCGTGCCCTGTCTGCAGCAGTGCATCGCCATCTCTCAGTCTGCCGCTGGTCCTCACCTACCCGAGCTTCTGTGGCTGGCGTCCCCACGTAGCAAAAGGCAGCGTGTTCCGGCGACCACCTCCCTGATCTGATTCTGCCGACGACGTCCCCGGCCTGGTACTACTGGCCACGACTACGACCTGCGGCTGTAGCTCACCTCCCCAACCTGCTTCTAAACAATGAGGTGCCTCTCCTGTTTCTCTAAAATTTATGGCATTATTCTTATTTAATGTGGGGGATAATTAGGAATCCAATGGCTAGGTATGCAGATTGTTTGTGTGGTTGTTGATGCAACATTGGATCAAGCATGATTGTATGATTCTGCTAGGGAAAATTACAAATTTACATTGGATCCTCAACCGCATTGTACTATTGTATTCAATTTGTTGGTTTCTAGTAGATCCCAGATCCAGATCATTGCTATGTCTCTCACCCTCTTTGGCCTGCACTGCCGGTTAGTGTTGCTATGTGCAGATCAAAGCAACGGCCATTGACTCATCTGGTTCTAATTAGGTTCAGTTTAGTCCACTCACTACTCTGTAGGGTAATGCGACTTGTGCAGAGCTTGTGCATGAACTAGAGCAGATGCAGTTATTTTAATCAATAAAACTTTGAGTTAGGTGATATGTCACCTTTTGTACAACTTTTTGAACTGCCTCTGTAATAGTACAGTACCTACCGTTGCAAAAAACAACGGGAATATGACTGATTTTAATTTGCCATCTTGACCTGTAGTTTACTGTAATTACCTGGTGGATGGATTGAAGTACACGAGTCTGTAATCAAATACCGTAATCATATATTAAAGAAAACTATATATATGTTCACATAATCTTACAAGTGATAATGGTTTGTTGGGCAGTTGTGCCGTGATGTTCCAGTGCCTAGCCATCGAACCAATGATCCCCAATTGATGAGTGATGTTGCCTGACTCTCATTTTCTACTATAATCTTACATAGAAGCCTTTGATCTGCTGAGCATTCTGGCAACATTACTCCTGCCCTGGCTCTCATTTTCTACTATAATGTATTAAGCTAACAATATATTACAATTAAAGTCCATACATAACTGAATTTAACTCGATTCTTATGATATGAAATGAACTTGCTCAAGCGCTTCCCTGAATCTTATTTTTGCAGGAAATTTTCCGAGTGGAGATTAGAAGGATTGATTTGAACCGTTGGATGAAGCTATGCGTTCTATCATCGGACTTTTATGTTTGCACAGTTTTTTCAATTTGAACCTGATGTATGACAGATTTTAGTTTGGAATAAATAGACTATTTGTCGAAGAAGCATTATGTCAGATTTTCCATCTTGTGAAGTGAACTTGTTCCTTTTTTAAATGGATGTTTTGATTTATGTCCGATGATTATTTGGTGTGATGAAAAAAAACCTGGACACGTTTTCTTCCTTGTTCTTGTGAACAACCATGTGCGTGTGTAATATGTGTCTTGCACTTGCAGCTGGGTTCTGGCAGTTGTTGTCGGCGTGACTTTTGTTCCCTGCACCTGCAGCTGGGCGCCAACCGTCTTGTCTCCATATCAGTCGGCATTTGTATGCTGGGCACCAGCTGTTTGTTTGCTTGTAAATATCATGTTGTAATTATTTTGTTGTTCGACTAACTCAGTTACTGCTACGGACCATAGTTGTGGTGTACTACTGTGAGTGTACGACTGATGTCCAGGGAAATATATTATTAGCAGAATCTTTCCTCCGTTCACGCTAGTACTGTACTAGACCTACCGGTTAATGCTTGACTGATGCTTTTAGTTGTAGTAATGTACAGTTCAATAATAATGCTCTAGTTTCCTTCCGCTCCTTCACAAGTATTGATGCTAATTATTTAATTTATATCATCAATTTAAAGTGAGTTCATTTGGCATGTACGGTCCTTGAGTCATCATAAAAATTCGCGTAAAATTTGGTATTTACTGAAACCCAGGTCAAAATAGTTTGGTGAACCAAACCATATCTTATTTGCCAGGGAAAAAAGTTCATGTTTGCACGCTGCCCATATGTGTTAAGGTAGTGGTTATATGCACATGCAATTTATTTTCTTTCTACTACTTCCCCCTGTAATTATGTGTTACTTTCGCCAAAGCTTGTAACACATTTTCACCGACCATATTTATATGCTACCATGCCAATGTCAGTGTAACACACTGCCACAGACCAAATTTATATGTTACTTCGTCAATATTCATGTAACACATTTCTGGCCCTGTATAGTTTGTGTTACTGTCGTTCGTTGCAGTCCAAATGGCGTGCCACTGGAATTTTTTCGGTAACACATTTTACTATGTGTTACACGATTGTGTTACCAAAGCTATGTCCTGTTGTAGTGTAAGTCATTTTTCTGCTAAAACCAGTGAAAAGTAGGGGTTGCAAATAAATACCAATTCAATTCCAAATTGAGAAATTCAAATGGGAGATTAAAGATTGAAGTATCTACTTTCATTTTACCATCATTAATATTTTTGAAACAAATGGTTTAGGCATTGAAAACATTCTTATTAGAATGGATGATGAAACTATTTTTCTGTTTTTCTAAAAAACTGCTAAGTCATTTTTCTCCTAAAACCAGTGAAAAGTAGGGGCTGCAAATAAATATCAAATCAATTCCAAATTGAGAAATTCAAATGTGAGATTAAATATTGAAGTATCTAATTTCATTTTACCATTTGAAAATCTGCTTATTAGAATGGATTATGAAATTGTTTTCCTGTATTTCTAAAAATTTGTGTCATTTTTCTGCTACAACTAGTGAAAAGTATGGGTTGCGAATAAATACCAAATCATTTCCAAATTGAGAAATTCAAATGGGAGATTAAAGATTTAAGTATCGACTTTAATTTTACCATTTTTCATAATTTTTCTACGACTTGCAAGGGCAGGAAAACAATCAGTGGGGAGGGCATGTTTCTGTTAAAAGCTGTTTTCATACCCTTTTCCTTTTGTGCTTATTTTTCTAGCTGAAAGTTCAAGCATGCAAACATGTTTTAGTGAACTCAATTATGGAACGTAAAGGCTCTACATTGTACTACATGCATCCAACAAAAATAACCACGGAAGAAAACATTCAACGGAATTATTTAAGGCCTTGAAAACAAATGCTCAAAAAGGCATGAAATATTGTATGCTCAAAAAGGCCTTGAAAACAACCATCTTCTCAAATAATTATTTTTATGCTTTGTTTATGTTTCTTCTGCAAAATGAGGGTGTGACAAGTATTTTTTTTAAGATTTTTGCGTTGACACTAACTTGCAATTTTTAATTTGCAGAAAGTATGGACCCAAACTTTAGAGACGAAGATGCGGAATACATGCTCGTGGATTTTATCCGGGGCCCGGGGGATACCCGATGTCTCCTACTGGATGAATAACTCCGGTGAGGGAGATCCGGAGCTCGCCCGAACAGACGGCTCCGGTGAGGTAGATCCGGAGCTCGCCTGAACAGACGGCTCCGTTGAGGGAGAAGCTTACAACTTCGTAGAGGGAGACGATGATGGACAAGCCGACGGCTCCCAACCTTACAAATTACAAACTCTAGCGAGGTGCATATATATATGTTAATTAAATGAAGCACCGGTTTTCTATATACATGTATTAACACTCTTCCTTATTTTGCCATCCGGATCTAGCAAATTCACTGGAAAAGAAGACTAAATGATGTGCAGCGAAGTAGTTGAATGAGAATGAAAGGTACATGATCAAAAGATCGCTGCAGACGGCGCACCAGAGCTTCCCAAAGATGTTGCCCAAAAATATGTGAAGCAATATGGAGTGCTTATTAGGGACCACATCCCGATCACCGTTAGGGAGTGGAATAAGCCACATGAGGCCGCCGAAATTTCATATGTCGGCGACAAAGACAATGAAATTCTTTTTAATAAGATGATGGATAATTTCACCCTACCGACGTCAAAGGTGTGTTAGGATGAGGTGGATGAGAATGAGGAGGATCCTGAATTGATCTTAAAGCGAAAGGAAAAAAAACCTTAGTGAAACTAGCCAAGGCGTTCACTTTAAGGAAGATTGCCCAGCAATTGAGCAACTCGAAGAAAAATTTGCACCTTGCCTTTATCAAGAAAGACGAGACTCCGGATTTCACTATAATGTGTGAGATGATAAAACCTTTCTTGGCAGAATTGGTTGAGTACAAGAAGTTGGAAGAAGCTCTGGCAATGTCTAAAAGAAATGCGACAAACGCCGCTAAAAACATCTATCACCTATGGGGCATGCTGGCTACAAGGGTAGGCTGCCTAAGTGGGATAAACTTGAGGACGACCTGATTGCTCAGGACATCATTCCAGACACGCTCTTCTTGGATGGACGGACAAGGTCTTGGTTTTTTGGGCATGTGGGCACGTTGGACTCAGAAGGGAAGTGCATCTATAATATAGGACATGAAGAAAATCCTCTACCCATCGATGATCTTAGAGACGCAATAAAGGCTGCTAAAGAGGGGAAGTTCCAGCCAGATAGAGAGAACAACTAGCTCACACGCGCCCTTGGCAATAATAAGCACTATGGACGGACACGAACCACACCAGGCTCTTTCCTTGGAAACATGGGTTTGTCGAAGAGAAGAAGAAATATCCGGGTAGAAGCCATCAGAGGAGAAAGGATTCGCTGGCAGCTGAAGCACGGAGTCAGGTAGGCCGGTGGCAGAACATTGAAGAAGAATTAAAGCGGCAGCGGGAGCGAGCAGAGCGGTAGCAGTAACAAATGGACAGACTAACCTAGCAGCAAGAGTACTGCCCCACATATGGTATACGGTGCATTCGATAGTATCGACGCCGCACCATCTAATCGGAAAACTAGTGTTGCTTCGACGCAGATCCAGGGTGATGATGATGATGCACCCGTTGGATGATATAACGAAGATTACACCTTGTAAGTTGCATGTGAAAGTCGTAAACATAACCATTAAGGCAGCGGTCGGCTATGTGAAACCAATGGGCCCTGAACCTACTCACCATGGTCGGCCGTTTCCACGGGGCTACGCTGTTGCCGGGGTGGATGAAGTTAAGAACGTATTCGAGCGGGTGAAGTTTGACTATCCTGAAGGTGAAGATGGGGAGGTGACTGAACTTGGAGACACCAAGAACTTGGACATTGTATGGCTAAAGGAAAACATCGTGCTTCCAAATAGGACGCCAACGCATCCTTCTCCTCCGCCGCCTCAAGACCTGTCTCCAGCGCAACAGTCGTCTTTGTACTCTCTGCCTCGCTCGCCGGCTCCAGCCCGGGCGTCTACGCCGCCGCATCAGCCGTCTCTGCCCATGAAGTCTAAGCACATCAAAAAGCAGAGTAGAACCACCGCATCACCGAAGCATCGACTGTCGCCCCTATCAAAAGTACCAAATCAGAATCTACCCAAGTTACCTTACCACTATACTGACGAGCAAACCCAGGAGATCGCACATGACGAATACGAGGCGTGGAAATCTAAGCAGAAGGCGCCGAAAGAGCCAGATTTTCCCAACACCGAAGAATACAAAGCCCGAGCTTTGAAAATGGTGAAGACCCTTTATCAAACCGAGCCGAGGGTGTCATTGGAATATAACCGCTCTATTCGGAAGTCACACGACGAAACGTTGCGGTCGAAGAAGAGTAGTAGCTCAAGCGGGAAGGGTGGGAAATCTGTTGACCAGCTCGGACAACAGAAAAAGCAATACTGAGGTGGGGCCGAGCACAGATGTGGGCAAGCAAATTGACCCGGAGATTAGTGTAATGTACGGACTAGCGGCCGCTGCTGCGGGTATGTCCATTCTGTAGTATCTCCAGACCTTAGCAACCTTCTCCCCTTCTTATTTAGCGTACAAATACCAGCACGGGTATCCTCTAGTCATACCTGGGGAGAAAAATTATCTACCAACAAAAATGCAAAGAGTGCATAATTGGTACATGGAAGCCTCAAAGGAATCTAATGACTGGATAGTGATGGGAGTTACAAATGAGCATAACGGGTACGGAGAAAGGATTATTCTGATTCAGTTTGTAGAATTATTTCGGCTATTCCAGCAGTAGGCCCTCGACAAATCTATCCTTAGTGCATATTGTCTGTAAGTATTTATTTCTGTAATTAAATCTCTAGCTAGCTCACCTCGTTCATTGCATTTATAATAATACTCGCTATATTATAATTGTAGAATGAAGATTCTCGAATGCAAAAGAGGACAATTCTATGACATTGGGTTCATTGACCCATATTGGGTTAATCAAAAAACTCTCGACACAAAAGCCAAGGAGACAGTAGGTTTAATTGTGATGGAGTTAAGGTTTCATGAAGCCAAGAGGGAAATACTTTTTCCTTACAACTTTGGGTTAGTGTTATTGTCTTATAAACTTTCTGGTTTCCTTATTCGATGATAAGTGTCTAATTGATGAGTTATGTTTGCGCAGATTCCACTATATTCTGCTAATATTTGAAACTAGCAAAGGAAAAGTACTGGTGATGGACTCGAAACGTAATCCCCTTGAGCTATGGGACGATATGCAACAACTAATCCAGCGGTAATTTCAATCTTTATGACAGTATATCGACCACTTTTGTTCATTTTCTAATAACTCCCTTTGTTTATTTTCTTTGCCGGGCAGCGCTTGGAAACGGTTCACAAGAAAGGCTAGGGGTGAATGGAAGGAGAAGCTTACATTTGAACATCTAGAGGTAAGTAATACTAGCTAGATCCGTGCATCTCCTTGATTCTAGTTTCGATACCATTATAATGCTTGATTATTATTTTGATTGAAACCATGTTCTCGTAAAGTGCTTGGATCAGTGAGACGGGAACCACTTATGTGGATACTATGTTTGTGAGTTCATTCGTCAGACGACCTGCGACAAGGGCAGAGATTTAGAAAAACTTCGTGTACGTCAACCATCACTTTTATCTTATTACCATCTATTGAGGGTCCCTTATATATTGACCACTCTTCTTTATATTAGTTCGAACGAATGCGGGACGGTCTTCGACCAAGGGATCGCATATGAGCAATTCAAGAGGAAATTTGCAGATTCTTAGATGCAGAGGTCCTAAACCCAGGAGGAGAATACTATCGCCCTTTCAGCTGTCTTGGATGAACTTGAGACTCAAATTCTTAGATGCATAGTACTTACCTGTATATTCGAGTCATGGTGCATGTGGTGGTGTATTTGAGTACTTAGGGGAAAGAGTACCTACTTGTATATTCTTAACTCCTTACTTGTATATTCGAGTCATTGTGCGTACTTACATGTATATTCTTCAAGTATATTCTAATGTGATCACCATATATACTTGTATATTCTAATAAAATGGAATACAATAAAAAATCATGGTGGCTCAGGACCCCCGCGCCAGTGAGAAAGAGAGCGTCGCGCCCGTTTCCAGATCGGGGGAGGGGGGCAGCCTCTTCGCCCCCGGTGTCCACTACGGCGGAGGTTGCCCCGACCGCATCGCTCGGGGGCCCTCGTGCATATTCTTGATTTGGGACATGAACGACATATGGGAAAGAGTACTTACTTGTATATTATAATAAAATGGAATATAATAAACCAAATCCTAAAAGGAAAACAAGAAATAAAAAAAAAAAACTAATTTTGTGCCGTGGCAGCGGGGGTATTCATCCCGGTTCTTCTTACGAACCGGGACGAATGGTCCTGGCCAGGTACCAGCCCGCGGTGGCCACGTGGATGATCTATTCATCCCGATTTTTAACAGAACCGGGACGAATGGGGGCATTTGTCCCGGCTGCCCCATCCCGGTTGGGCAACCGGGACAAATGGCTCTAAAAAACCGGGACGAATGGGGGGGGGGGGTTCTACTAGTGATTATATAGCAAAAAGTTTCGCAACAAAAGGAAGTTGCGTGGAGAAAACGACTCAGAGACAGGCTCCGAGGCGCGCACACCATGTTGTGGCGCGGCTAGGGGTGGGCCCGCGCCACTAGGTGGTGTGGTGCCCTCGAGCACCTTTTCCAACCCTTTTCAGCTCATTATTTTTATCAAAACAGCAAAATATAAGTTGGAAGGTTAAACACGAACTTTTTCTTACCAAAACTATTACCTATTCGAAAACGGACTCTACAGTTTATGGAATCTTCTCTTTAATAAAATCCTCCCGAGTCACCACTGGAAATTTATCAACATCTTCATTATAAGAATCTCCGGAAATATAATGTTTGAGTCTCTGCCCATTGATCACTTGCGTAGTGTTATCTTTAAGAGAAACAATTTTTATTGCACCCGAACGGTACACCTCTTCAATAACAAAAGGCCCTTCCCATCTCAAGAGTAACTTTCCTGCAAAAAATCTGAGGCGAGACCTATACAATAGAACTTTCTCACCAACATGAAACTCTCTCTTAAGAATTCTCCTATCATGCCATTTTTAAACTTTCTCTTTAAAGACTCTAGCATTTTCATAAGCATCACTTATCCATTCATCTAAAGAACTCAAGTCAAGCATTCTTTTCTTACCGACACGTTCAAAATCTCTATTAAGTTCTTTCACTACCCAATAAGCTTTGTGTTCTAATTCTAAAGGCAAGTGCCAAGCTTTTCCATAAACCATTTTATAAGGAGACATACCCATGGGATTTGTATAAGCGGTTCTATAACAACATAAAGCATCATTTAACTTACTATCCCAATTTTTCCTAGATTTATTTATAGTCTTTTGCAAGATAGATTTAATTTTTCTATTTGATTATTCTACTTTCCCACTTGTTTGAGGATCATAAGCTGAGGAAATTCTATGATTAACAGCATATTTAGCAAGAGTGTTTCCAAAACCACCATGAATAAAGTGAGAACTTCCATCAGTCATAAGATATCTAGGAACACCAAACCTAAGAAAAATAACATTTTTAAGCATTTTTATGGAGGTTTCACCATCATAACTCTTTGTAGGTATAGCCTATACCCATTTAGTAACATAATCAACAACAACAAGTATATAGTATAACCATTCGAAGGAGGAAACAGACCCATAAAGTCAAAACCCCAACAGTCAAAAGGTTCAATAACAAGAGAATAATTCATAGGGATTTCATTGTGTCTAAAATATTACCAACTCTTTGACATTCATCACAAGGTAAAATAAGCTTTCGTGAATCTTTAAAGAGAATAGGCCAATAGAAACCTGATTGTAGAACCTTCTGTGCGGTTCTATATCTAGGGTGATGTCCTCCATAAGCAGTACCATGGGATTTTCTCAATATCTCTCGTTATTCATGTTCTGGGAAACATCTTAGCATAATACCATCTACCCCTTCTTTATATAAGTGTGGGTCATCCCAAAATAATGCCTCAAATCTTAAAAGAATTTCCTTCGTTGCTGAGCTGTAAAGGTTGGAGGCAAGTACTTGGAAACAATAAAGTTTGCATAATCTGCATACCAAGGACTATCTCGCGAGTTTACTTTTATCGCAGCTAGTTATTCATTTGGAAAACTAAAATTAACATGAATAGGGTCATAAGCAATGTTTTCCAATCTAGATAAATTATCAGCAACAAGATTTTCAGCACACTTCCTATCTACAATATGTAAATCAAACTCTTGTAAAAGCAGCACCCATCTAATAAGCCTAGGCTTAGTATCTTTCTTTTCCATAAGGTATTTAATAACAACATGATCTATATGAATAGTAACTTTCGAACCAACTATATAAGGTCTAAACTTATCACAACCAAAAACTACAGCTAGGAACTTTTTCTTAGTGGTACCATAATTCTTTTGAGCAGAATCAAGAGTTTAACTAGCATAATGAATAACATTCAACTTCTTATATATTCGTTTTCCAAGAACATCACCTACAGTAAAATCACTAGCATCACTTATAATTTCAAAGGGTAAATTCCAATCAGGTGGTTGAACAATAGGAGCAGAAATTAAAGCCTTCTTTAGAGTTTCAAAAGCTTCTTTGCAATCATCATCAAAAATAAAAGGTACATATTTTTGGAGAAGATTAGTAAGAGGCTTTGCTATTATATAGAAATATTTAATAAACCTGCTATAGAAACCAGCATGACCAAGAACACTATGAACACCTTTGACATCTCTGGGACAGGGCATTTTATCAATTGGTTCAAGTTTAGCTCTGTCAACTTCAATACCTCTTTTAGATATTTTATACCCAAGAACAATTCCTTCATTTACCATAAAGTGGCATTTCTCCCAATTAAGAACAACACTAGTTTCCTCACATCTCTGCAAAACTTTATCAATATTGTGCAAACAGTTATCAAATGTGCAAATAATTTCTCCACAAAAACCATGAAAAATAGCAGACATGCATCTTTAAAATGTAGTAGGAGCATTACACAAACCAAAGGGCATACTTCTATAATCATAAGTTCCATAAGAAGAAGTAAAAGTTGTTTTCTCTTGATCTTGCTTTTTAACAACAATTTGTGAAAACCCAGAATTACCATCAAGAAAGCAACAATGAGTTTTCTTAGACAACCTTTCTAACATTTGATCAATAAAAGGTAAAGGATAATGATATTTCTTAGTGCCTTTGTTAACCTTTATAAAATAAATGCACATTCTATAACCAACTACTACTCTTTGAGGAATAAGATCATTTTCATTTGGCACAACAGTAATTCCTCCTTTCTTAGGGAAAAAATGCACATGACTTACCATCTACTATCAGCAATAGGATAAATAATACCAGCATCAAGGAGTTTCAATACCTCATTTCTTACCACTTCCTTCATCTTAGGAGTTAAATGGTGTTGATGTTCAACAACTGGCTTTGCATCAGGTTTTATATTAATAGCATGCTGATATATAGTAGGGTAAATCCCTTTCAAATCATCAAGAGTATATCCAATAGCTCCTCAGTGTTTCTTCAATACTTCCAATAACCATTCTTTTTCCTTACCTGAAAGATTAGAACTAATAATAACAGGATATGTTTTTGTATCATCAATATGAGCATATTTAAGATTATCAGGTAAAGGTTTTTAATCAAAAACGGGATCCTCCTTGTGTGGTAGCGTGGTACCCTAGTCTTCCACAAGTAAATTGTGTTTCAGCATCACTGACGAAGAAGAATATCATCAATCTCATTTCTTTCTTCCATAAAGACCTCACTTTTGTTGTATGATGAACCACAAGTATAGGGGGTGAGTCATAGTACTTTAGATAAACCTAACAAGGAGCGGAAGGTGTTGACAAGGAGGTTGGATAGAGAATTCACTGTAAACACTAGCAAACGGGTTTTTGGAGGATTTTGATATACTAGATAAATAAAGTGCGAGTAGATAAAATATAGTAAATATAGTTGCAGCGAGTGGCCCAATCCTTTTGAGAGCAAAGGGCAAGCCGGTTGTATTACTTATGATTACAAAATGTTCTCGAGGACACATGGGAACTTCGACAAGCGCTTTCGTTTCATAGAGTTGATTAATATTTATTGTTTTGATAGGTGTTGTGTGGGTGAACCTATGATAATGAACCTCCCAACTAGGACTAATACATACTTGTGATTATACCCCTCGTAAGCATCCGCAAATACAAAAAGTAATTAAAATAAATCAAACCATAGCCTTAAAACTTTGGGATCCTATACTCCCTCGTGCACCGGCTTCATAACTGGGGTTTAGGTTTCTGTCACTCTGGCATCCCCACAATTAGTAGCCAAATACACAATGCATCCTCCTAGGCCCATAAAGGCAAAGTTTCATGTAGTCGACGTTCACATGACACCACTAGAAGAATAACACGACAACTTAAATATGAAACCACTAGATATTACTTCAACATAATTCCACTACTAACATCTTGACTTCTCCCATGTCCTCAAGAACTAAACAAACTACTCACAAGACATCATATGGATCATGATCAGAGGTGATATAATGACGAATAACAATCTGGTCATAAAGTGTAAACTCCGAGAAATCTCACAAGCATCAACTACTAACAAGTAATCCACACCGGGAGAGAGATCTAGTGAAGAACAACTATATAGAACCCTAATCATTATAGCGGGATGGACATGGATGGTGAGGGTGATGGTGCTGGTGATGATGGTGTTGACGATGACGATCTTGATGATGCCCAGAGCGATGACGGTGACGATGGCGAAGATTTCCCCTCTACGGGGAGGAATTTCCCCCGGCAGATTTCTACCTGCCGGAGAGCTTTTCTCTCTTTGTTGTTTTCCGCCCCGAGGAGACGGAGGAATATTTCCTCGATGGCTCCCTATGGCTTATGGTTCTTGGGGGTCAAGTACGCGAAAGGAGGAGCCAGAGGTGGCCCAGCGTGGCCACACCACCTCGCGGTGTGGCCGGGGGGCGCCATCCCATGGTGTGGGCCCCTGGTGGCCCCCTCTGGCTCCCCTTGCGGCTAGCT
The DNA here is from genome assembly GCA_028641055.1 of Alopecurus myosuroides. NCBI lineage: Eukaryota > Viridiplantae > Streptophyta > Magnoliopsida > Poales > Poaceae > Alopecurus > Alopecurus myosuroides. The sequence goes on from CM054057.1 coordinate 692,248,507, forward strand.
TCCTCTTATGAACTTCTAAGACCTCTCCGGTGTCCCCGTCCCCCTCTTCTTCTGATCTTCTGAAATAGGGTGTCTTGGCGGTGCATTTTCCATCAGATTTCTGGTCCCGATATTTATTCTCCAAAAATTATGAAACATGCAAAATAAGATGGAATAACATAAGTAATGCATCATAACATGAAATATATCAATGAATAACAGAAAATTACAATATGAAATAGTGATGCAAAATGGACATATCAACTCCCCGCAATCTTAGACCTCGCTTGTCCCCAAGCGAAAATGAACTCGGTAAACATGACCACGGGTTTATGGAGTGAGGTGTCGATAAATAAAATACAGACAAGAAGCATCACATCTATCAATGCACAAGTCATTATAGACATCAACTTCCTATTATATAATTAAACTTGAAACAAGTAGAGGAAATCACAATAAAGGTGCAAAAAAGAAATTATAATTGGTGAAGGAAAACTTCGTTCTTGGTCAGAGAGCAATTAACAGAGTACTTATCGTTCGATCAGAGTCTTTATATTAGAGCTTATATTGCAGAGTTTATCATGCTTAATCATACCAGTCTCTTTGCAGTCATTGGTAACTTTCAAAGCGTGATTCAATCAGATAAAAGCACTTGTACTAAACAAGGAAGTATAAAGGACATGATTGAGTAAATCAACATATAGATGGATGGATCACAACAACCCAAATTCTTTCTTAAGACATAAAGGAGTAGGTTTACTGACTCAACATAAAGGTAAAAGATAGGCCCTTCACAGAGGGAATCAGGGATTAACTCATGTGCTAGAGATTTTAATTTGATAAACATGTAGAGAACATAAAATATTTGCACTCCTCCCAACCTTTCTTAAGCAAAACTATGGCTAATGAAATCCTCGGGTGCCTGCCAACAATCACATAACCTGGAGGAGTGTCTAAATTTTCAGGGGTAGGTGTGTATGTCTATGTCAACGAATGGCAAACAGAATATGCAGTACGCCACGAGCCAACTAGACTTTATCAAGAGCGGCTCCCATTGAAGTAAGCAACTGGTATAGAAGGTCATACCTCTTTCTCTTTTGTTTACACAATTATGCTTTGATTGATAAATCAGGGGCAAAAATAGTGAAGAAAATTTGTAGTATGAAGTTTGGGGCTGGGCACCCCGCTGCCAAGTATTCTATCATTTGGATAAGTGGATGAAGCCACTAGTCCAGGTGTGTAAAGTCCAATCAACAAGTGAGATAAATATTCTCTATTTGCATCCCCATGAGCTAAAACAGGGGCACAAAATAGGTGTAATTTTGAAGGTTTAAAGGTAGCACACAAGCAATTTACCTGGAGTGGCGGTTAAATAGCAAATATATGTAGGTATGGTGGACACAAATGGCATGGTTTTGGGGCTCAAGGTTTGGATGCACGAGAAGCATTCCCTCTCAGTACAGGTTTTTGGCTAGCAAGGCTGGGTAGCAAGCATAAGAGTTGAGGGAAAACAAACAAATATACATATGATAAAACCAATCATGCAATCTCCTTGGAGGTAAATCCAATCTTACTTGAGTATACTAAGATTATAGCCAACAAGAAAGAAAGATCATGGAATAATATATCTACATGCAACTCCCTCTTTTCTACTTAAGTCTCAACATATTGTTGCTACTGACCGATGCTAAATTTTCCAAAACCAACTAGATTAACTTGATGCTCCAATATTGACACTATTAGGAAAATAGCTATAGGAGTGACCATACCCGTGACGCACCTAAAATTTGGTGTGTCACGCCTAAAACCCGTGGCGCACTGCTCTTCGGTGCGTCACGCCTATCTCCTTACCCGTGGCGCACCAAACAGGGGGCGTGCCACGCCTATGTGTGGGCCCGGGGTGGCAGGCTCCCAGACATACCCGTGACGCACCGTGCTTCTGGTGCGAAATAGGCGCGGCGCACATGGGGCTGGTGTGTCACGGCTATGTGTTCCACCTAGAATAACCATAGCCGTGGCGCACCAGCCCCATGTGCGCCGCGCCTATTTCAGATAGCCGTGACGCACCAGAGGCACGGTGCGTTATGTGTCATTTTTGTAAAACACCATTTTTCAAAAAAAAAATGACCACTCCAACATTCCTCCGGTGAATAAGGCTTAGCCTTTTCTCCGTGTTTTCCATAAAGCCATTGTTTTGCAAAAACATATTTTTAGGGTGTCCACTTAGGGACTAATATTTGTGATGGTAATAAATACCATAGGGTGGCTATGGGCTTGGTAACACCAAGTATCAACTACTGGCATAGTATTAGTATATAATAATAGTAATCAGTCAAAATAGTTTTTGGAAATCAAAGTTTTGGAAAACTTTTCAGAAGTAAAACATGCATGATAGATATTGATAAGTGTATTGTAACAGCAAGCATCACGATGGCTTGCCTTAAAACTCTTAATGTCCCAGGCCTTGAAGTAGTTTGAACTTGACGCACAGCTCCACAACTACTTCTTCTTCTTCTTCGTTTTCTAGCGTCGTAGAAGAATAAAAGACACACACTCAGAACTAAAGACCAAACAACTAAACTAAACAACACATACAGCAGGCAAACGTATACTAGCGCAATTACTCAAAGGTTATCGAGAAAACTATCCCACAAACTCTCAGGGTACAAAACTATCGTCAGACAACTATATGGTTGGGAAACCATATCCCACATCTTACATACCCTATATGCATTGGGTGTACCACTCTCATAATAAGATATTCAAGAAGCTAAAAATATAGATTGTGGGTTACTAAAATAATACAATCAATCAAAGCAATACCCATGGCAGTGGGTATTAACAACACACAAGCAAATCATCACCAAACAAGATCACTAATAAAATAAGGCCTAGATAACAAGATGCTACTAAGCACAACAACAACACTAGCACATCAAAACATAAGTGTAATACTCATGCTAAGGCAAACACTCAGACAATTTCCAAACAACAAACAACACACCACGGATGAATATGCTAGTTATAGATTTTGCTAATGTCTATCTAAAATTAAGGAACCCATCAATCATGAAAATAAATAAACCAACCAGTAGCTAAAAATCAATGGTAACAAGTCATAAAAATAATCTAAAACACAATCATCACACAAGATAATACTCCTACCAAATAGCATAAAAACATGACTGCATTTATAGCATACTAGTATGGAATCTTACACAAGCAGGCTATAAGATGAAATTGTATTCTACAACTACTAGCAGCAAGCAGAACAAGATGTCATGGCATCATAACATAAATAATAACATACTAAACATGCTAGGATAAACTCATACACTCATAAAATAAAAGACAACACTACTAGAGAAAAGCCATAATTTCTAGTGGTGAAACTAGTCCACACTAGAGAAGCAAACAATGCTACAAGGATGTTTAACTCTAAACAAGCAAGTCATGAACATAAATCTACCTACTAATAGCACACAAACCTCACACATGCTAGTAAGCAATACCATAAAATAATTCTATGGTAACATTTACTAAGCAAGCATAAATTTAATCTAGTAACACATGCTTTTCTACTCAAGTAGATAGCAAGCAAACAAAGTATAAACCACACAACCAGTAGATATGCACTCAAAAACAAACAAAGTAAAAACTTTCAAAAATCCAAACACTCAATAAAAATCATTCACAAACAATCTATCAATCACCAGGAATTATTCTATTAGCAAACAATTAAATTTAAGCAACAATAGTGAAGCATTTCTTAACATGATACCCCTAAGGAATATTATGCTAAAAAATGAATCACACCCAAACATACTAGTATTTACAAAGAAGAAATAAACTTTTCACTTGCATAAGTGAAACAAACAATCTATTTTCCATGGTGGAAAATAATTATCAAACATATAGTAATACATGTGATTTTCACACAAATGCATGGTTGGGGATTTTTATCCTCAACCAAGATGCAATGGGACCAGTGGGTTATGGGAGCACTAATACCAAGGCAAAAGTGGTACAAATCCTCTGGTTACTCATGACAAAAATTGCATGACAAAATAAATAACTCAAGGTTATTCATTCTAGTGAAACAATACTAGTGGGAAAAAATAGCAAAACTTACACATGCTTTGCTATAAAATAACATGCAAGCTAACAGAGACAATCACATCAAAATAAGAGTACCAAAATCGTACTGGACTCAGAGAAAACCTAGCACAAACTTAGTCAATTAAGCACACAAAGATTTAGCTCACACAATAATCTAAATACTAAAGCTAGAGAAATAACCAAATGCTATTCCTACTTTCATTTGGCTATCTAAACATGCACACACTTTCTAAGGTAGATGTACTGCAAGATAACAACCTAATAACGAGTGGTAACAACTCTATACATGCTAGGAAACAAGATGTAAACAATCACAGATTTCATTTCAAACAAATACACACAAACAAACAAAAACAGAAAAGTGATGTTTTCTAGATCTGCTCACCAAAATTATTCTAGAGCTCCAAAAATTAATCTGAGCTAGGGTTAGATAGATCGAGTCAATATCAAACTCATCCAATTGGATTTACTTAAAAAATCATTTTTAAACTCACTCTAAAAATCCTAGAAAAGCCCACTGGTCTTTTACCAAAATGGATGGCATTTCCATTTGGTAACTCACCTTGATGTGAGGAAAAGTACTATGGATAGATCTACTCACTAGGTATCCAAAACAATTTGGTTTGACCATTTCGGTTACAGATCCAAAAAGTTATGTTCAAAACAATCTCAGTCCAAAACTGGATCTACCAATTTTATGTGGTTATGAAAACATAATACTAGGTTCAAGATTTTTCGTGGATTTTATTTTGCACTTTTAGTATTTTTCATAGATCAAAAGTAAACCACCAGTTTTCTGTCAAAAACTTAAAAAGAAAACAAACAGGCAGCGCGGGCTAGGTTTGTGCGGGCGCGGCCCAGCTAAGCGGCCGGGCGGCCCAGTTCCACTCAGCGTGCGCGCGGGGGCATGGGAACGGCCAGGTTCAACGTCGTCTCGATGGCTCCCTATGGCTTATGGTTCTTGGGGGTCAAGTACGCGAAAGGAGGAGCCAGAGGTGGCCCAGCGTGGCCACACCACCTGGCGGTGTGGCCGGGGGGCGCCATCCCATGGTGTGGGCCCCTGGTGGCCCCCTCTGGCTCCCCTTGCGGCTAGCTTCCTCTTATGAACTTCTAAGACCTCTCCGGTGTCCCCGTCCCCCTCTTCTTCTGATCTTCTGAAATAGGGTGTCTTGGCGGTGCATTTTCCATCAGATTTCTGGTCCCGATATTTATTCTCCAAAAATTATGAAACATGCAAAATAAGATGGAATAACATAAGTAATGCATCATAACATGAAATATATCAATGAATAACAGAAAATTACAATATGAAATAGTGATGCAAAATGGACATATCAACTCCCCGCAATCTTAGACCTCGCTTGTCCCCAAGCGAAAATGAACTCGGTAAACATGACCACGGGTTTATGGAGTGAGGTGTCGATAAATAAAATACATACAAGAAGCATCACATCTATCAATGCACAAGTCATTATAGACATCAACTTCCTATTATATAATTAAACTTGAAACAAGTAGAGGAAATCACAATAAAGGTGCAAAAAAGAAATTATAATTGGTGAAGGAAAACTTCGTTCTTGGTCAGAGAGCAATTAACAGAGTACTTATCGTTCGATCAGAGTCTTTATATTAGAGCTTATATTGCAGAGTTTATCATGCTAATCATACCAGTCTCTTTGCAGTCATTGGTAACTTTCAAAGCGTGATTCAATCAGATAAAAGCACTTGTACTAAACAAGGAAGTATAAAGGACATGATTGAGTAAATCAACATATAGATGGATGGATCACAACAACCCAAATTCTTTCTTAAGACATAAAGGAGTAGGTTTACTGACTCAACATAAAGGTAAAAGATAGGCCCTTCACAGAGGGAATCAGGGATTAACTCATGTGCTAGAGATTTTAATTTGATAAACATGTAGAGAACATAAAATATTTGCACTCCTCCCAACCTTTCTTAAGCAAACTATGGCTAATGAAATCCTCGGGTGCCTGCCAACAATCACATAACCTGGAGGAGTGTCTAAATTTTCAGGGGTAGGTGTGTATGTCTATGTCAACGAATGGCAAACAGAATATGCAGTACGCCACGAGCCAACTAGACTTTATCAAGAGCGGCTCCCATTGAAGTAAGCAACTGGTATAGAAGGTCATACCTCTTTCTCTTTTGTTTACACAATTATGCTTTGATTGATAAATCAGGGGCAAAAATAGTGAAGAAAATTTGTAGTATGAAGTTTGGGGCTGGGCACCCCGCTGCCAAGTATTCTATCATTTGGATAAGTGGATGAAGCCACTAGTCCAGGTGTGTAAAGTCCAATCAACAAGTGAGATAAATATTCTCTATTTGCATCCCCATGAGCTAAAACAGGGGCACAAAATAGGTGTAATTTTGAAGGTTTAAAGGTAGCACACAAGCAATTTACCTGGAGTGGCGGTTAAATAGCAAATATATGTAGGTATGGTGGACACAAATGGCATGGTTTTGGGGCTCAAGGTTTGGATGCACGAGAAGCATTCCCTCTCAGTACAGGTTTTTGGCTAGCAAGGCTGGGTAGCAAGCATAAGAGTTGAGGGAAAACAAACAAATATACATATGATAAAACCAATCATGCAATCTCCTTGGAGGTAAATCCAATCTTACTTGAGTATACTAAGATTATAGCCAACAAGAAAGAAAGATCATGGAATAATATATCTACATGCAACTCCCTCTTTTCTACTTAAGTCTCAACATATTGTTGCTACTGACCGATGCTAAATTTTCCAAAACCAACTAGATTAACTTGATGCTCCAATATTGACACTATTAGGAAAATAGCTATAGGAGTGACCATACCCGTGACGCACCTAAAATTTGGTGTGTCACGCCTAAAACCCGTGGCGCACTGCTCTTCGGTGCGTCACGCCTATCTCCTTACCCGTGGCGCACCAAACAGGGGGCGTGCCACGCCTATGTGTGGGCCCGGGGTGGCAGGCTCCCAGACATACCCGTGACGCACCGTGCTTCTGGTGCGTCACGGCTATCTGAAATAGGCGCGGCGCACATGGGGCTGGTGTGTCACGGCTATGTGTTCCACCTAGAATAACCATAGCCGTGGCGCACCAGCCCCATGTGCGCCGCGCCTATTTCAGATAGCCGTGACGCACCAGAGGCACGGTGCGTTATGTGTCATTTTTGTAAAACACCATTTTTCAAAAAAAAATGACCACTCCAACATTCCTCCGGTGAATAAGGCTTAGCCTTTTCTCCGTGTTTTCCATAAAGCCATTGTTTTGCAAAAACATATTTTTAGGGTGTCCACTTAGGGACTAATATTTGTGATGGTAATAAATACCATAGGGTGGCTATGGGCTTGGTAACACCAAGTATCAACTACTGGCATAGTATTAGTATATATAATAATAGTAATCAGTCAAAAATAGTTTTTGGAAATCAAAGTTTTGGAAACTTTTCAGAAGTAAAACATGCATGATAGATATTGATAAGTGTATTGTAACAGCAAGCATCACGATGGCTTGCCTTAAAACTCTTAATGTCCCAGGCCTTGAAGTAGTTTGAACTTGACGCACAGCTCCACAACTACTTCTTCTTCTTCTTCGTTTTCTAGCGTCGTAGAAGAATAAAAGACACACACTCAGAACTAAAGACCAAACAACTAAACTAAACAACACATACAGCAGGCAAACGTATACTAGCGCAATTACTCAAAGGTTATCGAGAAAACTATCCCACAAACTCTCAGGGTACAAAACTATCGTCAGACAACTATATGGTTGGGAAACCATATCCCACATCTTACATACCCTATATGCATTGGGTGTACCACTCTCATAATAAGATATTCAAGAAGCTAAAAATATAGATTGTGGGTTACTAAAATAATACAATCAATCAAAGCAATACCCATGGCAGTGGGTATTAACAACACACAAGCAAATCATCACCAAACAAGATCACTAATAAAATAAGGCCTAGATAACAAGATGCTACTAAGCACAACAACAACACTAGCACATCAAAACATAAGTGTAATACTCATGCTAAGGCAAACACTCAGACAATTTCCAAACAACAAACAACACACCACGGATGAATATGCTAGTTATAGATTTTGCTAATGTCTATCTAAAATTAAGGACCCATCAATCATGAAAATAAATAAACCAACCAGTAGCTAAAAATCAATGGTAACAAGTCATAAAAATAATCTAAAACACAATCATCACACAAGATAATACTCCTACCAAATAGCATAAAAACATGACTGCATTTATAGCATACTACTATGGAATCTTACACAAGCAGGCTATAAGATGAAATTGTATTCTACAACTACTAGCAGCAAGCAGAACAAGATGTCATGGCATCATAACATAAATAATAACATACTAAACATGCTAGGATAAACTCATACACTCATAAAATAAAAGACAACACTACTAGAGAAAAGCCATAATTTCTAGTGGTGAAACTAGTCCACACTAGAGAAGCAAACAATGCTACAAGGATGTTTAACTCTAAACAAGCAAGTCATGAACATAAATCTACCTACTAATAGCACACAAACCTCACACATGCTAGTAAGCAATACCATAAAATAATTCTATGGTAACATCTACTAAGCAAGCATAAATTTAATCTAGTAACACATGCTTTTCTACTCAAGTAGATAGCAAGCAAACAAAGTATAAACCACACAACCAGTAGATATGCACTCAAAAACAAACAAAGTAAACACTTTCAAAAATCCAAACACTCAATAAAAATCATTCACAAACAATCTATCAATCACCAGGAATTATTCTATTAGCAAACAATTAAATTTAAGCAACAATAGTGAAGCATTTCTTAACATGATACCCCTAAGGAATATTATGCTAAAAAATGAATCACACCCAAACATACTAGTATTTACAAAGAAGAAATAAACTTTTCACTTGCATAAGTGAAACAAACAATCTTTTTCCATGGTGGAAAATAATTATCAAACATATAGTAATACATGTGATTTTCACACAAATGCATGGTTGGGGATTTTTATCCTCAACCAAGATGCAATGGGACCAGTGGGTTATGGGAGCACTAATACCAAGGCAAAAGTGGTACAAATCCTCTGGTTACTCATGACAAAAATTGCATGACAAAATAAATAACTCAAGGTATTCATTCTAGTGAAACAATACTAGTGGGAAAAAATAGCAAAACTTACACATGCTTTGCTATAAAATAACATGCAAGCTAACAGAGACAATCACATCAAAATAAGAGTACCAAAATCGTACTGGACTCAGAGAAAACCTAGCACAAACTTAGTCAATTAAGCACACAAAGATTTAGCTCACACAATAATCTAAATACTAAAGCTAGAGAAATAACCAAATGCTATTCCTACTTTCATTTGGCTATCTAAACATGCACACACTTTCTAAGGTAGATGTACTGCAAGATAACAACCTAATAACGAGTGGTAACAACTCTATACATGCTAGGAAACAAGATGTAAACAATCACAGATTTCATTTCAAACAAATACACACAAACAAACAAAAACAGAAAAGTGATGTTTTCTAGATCTGCTCACCAAAATTATTCTAGAGCTCCAAAAATTAATCTGAGCTAGGGTTAGATAGATCGAGTCAATATCAAACTCATCCAATTGGATTTACTTAAAAAATCATTTTTAAACTCACTCTAAAAATCCTAGAAAAGCCCACTGGTCTTTTACCAAAATGGATGGCATTTCCATTTGGTAACTCACCTTGATGTGAGGCAAAGTACTATGGATAGATCTACTCACTAGGTATCCAAAACAATTTGGTTTGACCATTTCGGTTACAGATCCAAAAAGTTATGTTCAAAACAATCTCAGTCCAAAACTGGATCTACCAATTTTATGTGGTTATGAAAACATAATACTAGGTTCAAGATTTTTCGTGGATTTTATTTTGCACTTTTAGTATTTTTCATAGATCAAAAGTAAACCACCAGTTTTCTGTCAAAAACTTAAAAAGAAAACAAACAGGCAGCGCGGGCTAGGTTTGTGCGGGCGCGGCCCAGCTAAGCGGCCGGGCGGCCCAGTTCCACTCAGCGTGCGCGCGGGGGCATGGGAACGGCCAGGTTCAACGTCGTCCGTTGATCTGTCGATCAACGGCGCGTGGATCGTCGTCCTCCTCACCCATCTTCTCTCTCTGCCTCGAAGCGGCCAGCGACGGGAGCTCGTGGTTGCTCACCTAGGGGGCTCGGAGAGGGGCGGCGCGTGCTCGGGGAGGACGCTGGGTCCACGGGGAGTCGAGGGGCGCGGTCGTTGGCGTCCGGTGTGGCCTCACACGACGGCGCGCGGCCGGTGCCCGTGGCGGCGTCCACGGACGGCGGCGGCGTTCCTGCGGGCACGAAGGAAAACGGGGGTGTGAGGGATGTCCAGTGGAGCACGAGGAGTCGATCTAGGGCAGTGGAGGAGGTGGGGAAGGGCGGGATCGGGCAACACCACTTGGAGGTCGTGGCGGTGACCGGCGGCGACTCACGGCTCGTGCACGCTCCCAGGGGCTCTGGCTCGGCTAGATCTCGACAAGGGGGAGTGGTATGTGTGTGAGGAGGGCAGTGGCGCAAGGGGTGGGGTTCTGGAGACTTGTACTCAAAGGCATGGGCAAAAAAGGAAAGAGGAGAGCTCGGGTTCAATGCCAATGGATGGCATGTGGGCGTCCAGGGGTGTTTTTAGTCATTCCATCACAGGGCAAAGCTGTCCCAGTGCAAGACCACGAAAGGGCAAGTCCAGAGGTGGCCTTTGGAAACAAGGGGAGGCAAGGGAAAGGTCAAATGGTCAAGGTATGGGCTCACATACCTTGCCACATCATCCTATTTCTCTCTCTAGTTTCCTTCATCCTCAAGCCTTCTAGAAGCAAGGCAACACATCCTGGCTCGAGTCCAATTGTTAGTCAACACCTTTGGAAAAGTTACACTTCAAAATTTGCAAAGAAACACAAAGAAAACATCTGATCAAAAGTGTATGTCACACTATTCAAAAATTCTGAAAATTCAGTCTAAGACTTAGAGAATTTTTCTAAGTGTTGAAAACAGATGGAATGATCAAAAAGTTGGGTTTGTTTGCAAGTGTCAAATGATTTCCAAAATTTGTTTTCAAAGTGGGAACTTGTTAAACATGTTATAAAATTTCAGAAACATCTTTTGAAAACAAATTTGAAATAGTTTAAGGCCATGAAAACAATATGGAAAAGGTGTACTTTCTGTTTTCTCTCTGTTTTCCAAAAATGCCTTTTTCTGCCTTATTTTTATACCACAAAAACAACAAGCAAAAGATAATTTTTATTAATCAAAAAGTAAAACTAAGCTTATGTATTTGTATTACATATGTCAAGGAACAAATAAAAGTCAAGAAAACATAAAATAACATTTTATAGCCTAGTGAAAACAAAGGTAGAAAACAGGTACTTGGCTATATTTTCAGGGATTGTTTTCTATAGAAATCTTAAAAGAAAACTTTCATAAATCATTTTGAAATTTGGTTTTCTTGGATCCAAAAAAGCTAAAAAGTTTATTTTAAGATGCAAACAAGAATAGTCCAAGTCTTGGAATAAAATTCACTCAAGTAATGTTAGGAAACCATCAGGGAAAATATCAGGAAAATAATAGAATTGTTTTCAGGAAAAATTTGGTATTGGTTTTCTCAAGAAACAAAACTTGTGTTGCAAAAAAGATTAAGATCATAAACAAATGTTAGTTAAAACAATCATGTTGTTAGAAGAAAAAATTGTTGGCCCTAATTTTGGTCTTCTTAAGCATAGTACAAGAATCCAAAAACTGGGGTGTGACATACCTTCCCCCCTTAAAAAAATCTCGTCCCGAGATTCGAAGGCAAGCGAAAAGAGTGTATGGTTAAAACAACAATGTTAGATAATTTTGTTTTACAAAAACATGTGCTGATGGTTGGTAATATTACACACAGGTGCTTCCCCCCTTTGATTAATCTTACCAAAGTCCACGGGTAGGTTAGTTTTCTTTTCAAAGGTCTGGGTGCCATGTTCTAAACCTCGAACTTATTGTTCCTCAAAACCATGATAATAAACCAGGCGTTATACTTTAGACATAGGGCTGATAGACTCCAATCTCATAAGTTTATCACCCCACTATTTTCTCCTTTGGGCATAAACTCTCTCATCACTATATAGATCAATCAATCGGATATCCACCAATCTTTATTAAGCATGATCTTTCCATTGATCATTTTCCTAAAATCCAGGAAATCCACTATATCCTCTTAATCTTATGTACTCCTAGAAATCAAGTCTCAAATCATTTGTCTCTCTCAAAGGTATTTCATCCAGATCATATTGCTAAGGCTAAACCATCAAATCCAACATTCATATATCCACTCTGCGCTACTTCTATAAATCCTTTCGAATACTCCAAACTCTTATCTCACGATCAATGCTAAATCATTTCCCCAAACAATCTCAATATAGCGTGACAAGCTCTGAGAATATATCATCAAGAATAATCATCTAGTAAATCCAAGTCATATTGATTTTTCCTAAAATCGAAAATCATCCTTTAATATCCACTAATTTATCTCTATATCAAATCCAATATTCCTCCAATCCATCTTTAATCAAAATTATTTACCTATCCCAATCCAACATGATCTGTTCACTAGAATTAATCCTTCCACTAAAATCCAAGATAAGAATCTGTTGGCACGCGTAGCGATAAACGAAAACTTTTTCCTACGCGATACTACCAAGATCTAGCCGAGGTAGAAGGCCACGAGTATTACCACTAGACGCGCAGGTGCGGATTATCGATGTAGCGCGTCGGGTCGGGGCAGTGCAGTCCCACGATCCGGTCCGGCCGATCCAATCCCTCGAACGTCGAAGTGCTGAACGTACAGCACCTCTGCCGGTATCCACACGTACGAGGAGGAGCTCCGACGGCGGACTGCTAGGTCCGGTGCGGCGGCTGGACTAAGTGGGGCTAGGGTTCCCAACGCATGGGAGAGTGGACTAACGTGCCCGTTGGGCAACCTGCGCCCCTCTTTATATAGCGTATGGTAATGGGCTGCACAACACTTGTGGCCCATTCCCTCTGTGAGTCCGACTCACTAACTCAGTCCATTTCCGGTTCGGGTCCAACCCAACCAATACTTGCTCCCGCTCTTAAGTGTGCGACCCTGCAGGCTCATGGCGACTTGGACACGATTGGAGTCCAACTCCCAATCGATCAATCGGTAGCGGCTCCTAGCAGAACGTGCCGACTCCCAAGTACCATTGAGTCATGACGACATACCTTTCAATGTGATATTCATCTTAGTCCTTTTTGCCTCACGATATACCTTGTCGAGCTATAGGCGATTTATCGTCATCCCTTAAATAGCTCAACTCTCTTCTCGATCCGTGATATGTGATTCATCTGACTAACTCTTAGTCAACCGACACAGTTAACACTTAACTGAGTCGCGCATGGCCATGCTTCCTGAATCATATCACTCGAGAGGGCACAGAGAATATCTCTCCATTCGGAGGGGCAAAATCCCATCTTGATTATCCACATCACACAGCTTGCTTCTCATTCGACCCGAACTCTACCTTTATAGTTGCCTTGTCACAGAACAACGTTTGACAGAACCTAAGTCGGTGATCCACAACTCGGATTGTGCGATAACCTCAGGTCTAAGGATTACATTGATTGAGACATGCAAATGACGACTTGATCGTTGCATCTCAATGTGGGTCAGTCCGACTTGCTAAACTCTTTAGCCAAGTCCGTGAACGTTGGAATGGCATCACCATGCCCATGACAAGTGGAACCGTGTCATCAGCCAACATTCACATTAGTCTAGGATGTGTGTCCAGCACAACTTAACGACCAAGGACAATTAGTATGAACAACGTGAATATATGGTTCCACAATCGAATCACATATTCAATGACATATATCAGATGTTCAAAACAAGGACAACTTAATAACTTTATGAATACAGTGGGAATTACATCATACATGATTGCCTCTAGGGCATATTCCCAACAGAATCACCTAGGCAAACATTATCATCATCAGTCCCATATCACCAATTCTCTCACATGCTACTTCTACTCAATCCAATCTCCTTATGTATCAAGAACTTCTTAAAATCCAATGGTTTCCACCAATCCTTCTAAACCTCAAATCATTGCTTCAAAAACTACAAATTTCAGTTACAGATAACTTCCAAGTTTTTGGGGTCCACAACTGGTTATCCCCAGATATTATATCATAATTCAACTCAACTAAAATTGTATGATTCTCAATCTTTCCTTCCTAAACTAAACCGCAAATGAGTTTTCCACCATCTCCTATTCGCGAATCTGTTTCGTCCAACATATATACGAGAGATTCCTATTGCCTAGTAACAATCATAGTTCATCCATCCAATATTTTTTTCAACCTTTCACTTTCTTCAAGCAGCTATAGAACATCCTAAGGCACCTTTCTCTTTGGTTTTAGAAAAGTTGGTTAGAAATTTTCAAACTGGTGTTAGGTATTAAGCTACCAACTCTGTAAGGTGTTAAACTAAAATTAGATCAAGTTATGTTAGTATTGATAATTTTAAAGATATTTTTTTTGTTCTAGTCCGACGTGACACTTCTAGTGTTCCATTTACGTCGGATTTCTCAAGGTACAAAGCCAAACACAACTATGGGGTTCATAGCTTTGGTTCGAAAACGTACCGTTGACTATGGCATGAGTCGCAGGTGCTTCGACAACATCATCTTGGTCTCGAGGTCCACTCATCAGATTCTTGCGTTTCTTCTGAGATGGACCCTGGGTTTCGGGTTCATTAGGACGAACTAGAACAAGGTTCTTCTTGGGACACTCGCGAGCAAAATGTCCTTCCTTTCCATAGGTAAAGCAACCCGTGGTTCTAGGCTTGATTTTCACACGCTTCCTTGAAGATTGTGGCATCTCAGGTAAGGTACTGCGAGTCACACATGAACTAGGTTCTCCTGGTTTCACTATCTTCCGTTTGCGACTCTCTCCAGCAAGCAGGTGCTGGTACTCTCTCATAAGGATAGCAGTATACTCAGCGTTGGTGGTGACAAGCTGAGTCAACTGTTCCAGGGCCGCATGGGTGGCTATGTGTTCAGCACGAGCGGCTTCACGTTCTTCCTTCAATAGGGCAAACAGTCGAGCAACTGTCGGCTCCGGTGGTGGAGGTAGATCGATGGCCATGCTGAATACAAGAACGGTATAAGATGAGAGCCAGCAAAAAGGGTGGCTTTGTTTTGAAAACTTGTGAAACATACCGGCTCACGAGAGATGTGAACGTTAGATAACACAACAACAACAAACACCTAAGAAACCATCACAATCGCAAACAAAGACTGGCACACACATGAGACATAGGCTCAAGAAGCATAACATAATCTTAAGGTTTACATGGCTAAAACACACTCAAAGATATAGCAGAGTTCGCACAATGCAAACACACACGCGTCTGGGTGGAGATAACACAACTCCTAACATCCTGCGGCAATCCTAAGTGCTTGAGGAAGCGCGTAGCTGTTCCTCCAACTCTTCAACTCTGGTCTTGCTGACTGCAAGTTGAAGCTGAAGGGCTCTAACTCGTGCGCGGTGCTGGGAGTTATTGTACTTCATGGTTTTCTTCAGTACCTTGAGACGATGCTCGGTAGCAGAAGATACATTCAGGCCTTTCTCCAGCTGGTCTATCTCTCTGCCTCGGAGATCGTAATCTCCTCTAAGCTTATCAAGGGAGAGTTGGGTGTTGTACAGTTGTCCCTCCAGGCGCTGGAAGTAACGAGCAAACACAAAATCTCCAGTGACTTCCTACGGCTTGTCATCCTCATCGCGACTTCCAAAGTATCTATAGGGGGTGCCTTCAAACTTGCGGCGAAAGAAATTCGCGAGCTTGGCAATGGTCAGCTGCATCACCCTAAGGATACCATCTTCCCAACTGTTCTCCACCACTTCCCATGCGATCTCTGGGTTAACGGTGCTAGCAACGGTGCACGGATGGTACATACCACCAACTAGGACAATTCCCGTCCGTCATGGTGAATCTGGGCTCCCTTCAACTCAGGTAGGGGACGACCGATAAGACGAGTCATCTTGATCAAGTCTTCCTCAAAACAGCGGTAGCAAGGTGCATGCGATCCCAGCCGGAAGGACTTGGTGAAGACAACTGCCATCTACAAAAAAAATTAAAGTAGATTTAAGTTAGGTAACAGTGTGCACAATTTTAGGATGCTCAATTGTAACTTAGTGTAAGTAGAGTTTTCAAAACACAGAGGGGATGGAATATAGAATATTTTGGTAAATAGTCATATTAGTGACCTGGTTTTATTAACTTTTATAATCACAGTACTAGCTAACGCCCATGCTAACTAAGGTCTCCTAAGGTCAGGATAGCTCTGATACCAACTCTGTAAGGTCCGCCCCAGAACCACTGTCCAAGGACACCTTCGATATGTATACATTCACGATCCGAGATCACACCAGTCGTGAACAACATATCAAGTTGGTACACAGATACAATATCCAATTACACGGCTGCATAAACACTTACAAAGGGGACATGGTCACATGACCAAGTCTACGCAACTGCCACGCAGGGCAAACACACAACACACATAGTAGAAGACTAACACACACGAACATAGTAGATCCCAAGTCACGCCTTAACCTACAGGCTGCTGACCGAGAGACGATCCTAGTTCGCAAAGCCATCAGCTCCGTACTCCTCTTCGTAGATCTCCTTCTGAGGCTCCTCCTCGAAGTCTGGCAAGTAAATACCAGGGACGAAACCAATATGAGTACATTTGAATGTACTCAGCAAGATATCCATCATGTAGCCCACTAAATTGCAAGTATGCTTATATGGTGTAATAGGTAGGCTGTACATAGGGTTCACTAGCAATGATATATGTAAGACATATCATAGTTTATTTTGAAAATCTCTGTATCTTCGTTCAAGAAGATACTTCAAAAGAAAGTAATATAGTTGTCT
Organism: Alopecurus myosuroides; assembly: GCA_028641055.1. Taxonomy (NCBI): domain Eukaryota; kingdom Viridiplantae; phylum Streptophyta; class Magnoliopsida; order Poales; family Poaceae; genus Alopecurus; species Alopecurus myosuroides. The sequence goes on from CM054057.1 coordinate 692,265,626, forward strand.
TTCTCTTGTAGATATCACAGGTACAAGAGGTTTTGTAAAAATTTGTTAAAAGAAAGTTTTCTCTTTGCAAAACTTTTTGGAATCAACTTCCAGTTTTGTTTAGAAAAGAAAGGTTTTCTTTGCAAAACTTTTTGTAAAACAACTTCTGGCTTCTCATCATCGGTACCTCCACGGTACAAGATTTCCTCCTTTCGATACTTCATAAGTCCAACACCTTTTTGAAAAATCCTTTTTGAAAACATTGACATAATGCTAGCTACATGGCCATTCAACTGTCCATATCCGAGGATGCGGCTACTTCGAAATAGTTGTACTCTGCAGAGGTGTACACATCCACCAGATCCAGTACATCCGCCATGAACAACCACGGACCGTAACAACAGTATGTAAACATCAATAACTGATCCTAACCATCCACTATGTTCAAGCTGGAATATGTCTATCTCTTCAGTTGGGCCTAATTCCCCCGGCATGATGTCCAACAGCGCCATGTCAGGGGACCCAACTACTGTGACCGGAGGAGAACTTAATCCCTCACTGTGTTTGTCCCGTATTTTCCACCTAGCGACAATCGGTCGGAGGGCTTGACGACCCTTATAGCAAATTGAGATAGAACACACACTAACAAGAACAAACTTCAAGTTAAACCCCGTGCCCATGTTGGGGTAAAGTGGTAGTACAGTAAAGGTTGTCCCGCGAAGACTAGGTTATGTGTCATTTTTTTTAAACACCATTTTCCCAAAAATGACCACTCCAACATTCCTCCGGTGAATAAGGCTCATCCTTTTCTCCGGGTTTTCCATAAAGCCATTGTTTTGCAAAAACATATTTTTAGGGTGTCCACTTATGGACTAATATTTGTGATGGTAATAATTACCATAGGGTGGCTATGGGCTTGGTAACAACAAGTTTCAACTAATGGCATAGTAATAGTATATATAATAATAGTAGTCACTCAAAAATAGTTTTTGGAAATCAAAGTTTTGGAAAACTTTTCAGAAGTAAAACATGCATGATAGATATTGATAAGTGTATTATAACAGCAAGCATCAGGATGGATTGCCTTAAAACTCTTAATGTCCCTGGCCTTGAAGTAGTTTGAACTTGACGCACAGCTCCACAACTGCTTCTCCTTGTTCTTCTTCTTCTTCTTTGTTTTATAGCGTCGTAAAAGAATAAAAGACACACACTGAGAACTAAAGACCAAACAACTAAACTAAACAACACATACAGCAAGCAAACGTATACTAGCGCAATTACTCAAACGTTATCGATAAAACTATCCCACAAACTCTCAGGGTACAAAACTATCGTCAGACAACTATATGCTTGGGAAACCATATCCCACATCTTACATACCCTATATGGAGTGGGTGTAAAACTCTCATAATAAGATATTCAAGGAGCTAAAAATATAGCTTGTGGGCACAAAAGGTGAGGTTACTAAAATAATATAATCAATCAAAGCAATACCCATGGCAGTGGGTATTAACAACACACAAGCAAATCATCACCAAACAAGATCACTAATAAAATAAGGCAGAGATAACAAGATGCTACTAAGCACAACAACAACACTAGCACATCAAAACATAAGTGTAATACTCATGCTAAGGCAAACACTCAGACAATTTCCAAACAGCAAACAACACACCACGGATGAATATGCTAGTTATAGAATTTGCTAATGTATATCTAAAATTAAGGAACCCATGAATCATGAAAATAAACAAACCAACCAGTAGCTAAAAATCAATGGTAACAAGTCATGAAAATAATCTAAAACACAATCATCACACAAGATAATACTCCTACTAAATAGCATAAAAACAGGACTGCATTTATAACATACTAGTATGGAATCTTACACAAGCATGCTATAAGATGAAATTGTATTCTACAACTACTAGCAGCAAGCAGAAAAAGATATCATGGAATCATAACATAAGTAATAAGATACTAAACATGCAAGCATAAACTCATACACTCATAAAATAAAAGACAACACTACTAGAGCAAAGCCATAATTTCTAGTGGTGACACTAGTCCACACTAGAGAAGCAAACAATGCTACAAGGACATTTAACTCTAAACAAGAAAGTCATGAACATAAATATACCTACTAAAAGCACACAAACCTCACACATTCTAGTAAGCAATACCATAAAATAATTCTATGGGAACATCTACTAAGCAAGCATAAATTTAATCTAGTAACACATGCTTTTCTACTCACGTAGATAGCAAGCAAACAAAGTATAAACCACACAAACAGTAGCTATGCACTACAAAAAAAACTAAATAAACACTTTCAAAAATCCAAACACTCAATAAAAATCATTCACAAACAATCTATCAATCACCATGAATTATTCTATTAGCAAACAATTAAATTTAAGCAAAAATAGTGAAGCAATTCTTAACATGATACCCCTAAGGAATATTATGCTAACAAATGAATCACACCCAAACATACTAGTATTTACAAAGAAGAAATAAACTTTTCACTTCCATAAGTGAAACAAACAATCTATTTTCCATGGTGCAAAATAATTATCAAACATATAGTAATACATGTGATTTTCACACAAATGCATGGTTTGGGATTTTTATCCTCAACCAAGATGCAATGGGACCAGTGGGTTATGGGCCCACTAATACCAAGGCAAAAGAGGTACAAAGCCTCTGGTTACTCATGACAAAAAGTGCATGACAAAATAAATAACACAAGGGTATTCATTCTAGTGAAACAATACTAGTGGAAAACAAATAGCAAAACTTACGCATGCTTTGCTATAAAATAACATGCAAGCTAACAGAGACAATCACATCAAAATAATAGTACCAAAATGGTACTGGAATCAAAGCAAACCTAGCACAAACGTAGTCAATTAAGCACACAAAGATTTAGCTCACACAATAATCTAAATAATAAAGCTAGAGAAATAACCAAATGCTATTCCTACTTTCATTTGGCTTTCTAAACATGCACACACTTTCTAAGGTATATGTACTACAATATAACAACCTAATAAAAAGTGGTAAAAACTCTATACATCCTAGGAAACAAGATTTAAACAATCACACATTTCATTTCAAACAAATACACACATACAAACAAAAACAGAAAAGTGTTGTTTTCTAGATCTGCTCACCAAAATTATTCTAGAGCTCCAAAAATTACTCTGAGCAAGGGTTAGATAGATCTAGTCAATATCAAACTCATCCCATTGGATTTACTTCAAAAATCATTTTTTTAACTCACTCTAAAAATCCTAGAAAAGCCCACTGGTCTTTTACCAAAATGGATGGAATTTCCATTTGGTAACTCTCCTTGATGTGAGGCAAAGTCCTATGGATATATCTACTCACTAGCTATCCAAAACAATTTGGTTTGACCATTTTGCTTACAGATCCAAAAAGTTATGTTCAAAACAATCTCACAGACACTTTGTGGCAAAACCAGTCTTGTGGTTAAAATATCAGACGAAAACTGGATCTACCAATTTTATGTGGTTAGGAAAACATAATACTAGGTTCAAGATTTTTGGTGGATTTTATTTTGCACTTCTAGTATTTTTCATAGATCAAAAGTAAACCACCAGTTTTCTGTCAAAAACTTAAAAAGAAAACAAATAGGCAGCGCGGGCTCGATTTGTGTGGGTCGGGCGGCCTAGTTCCACTCAGCGCACGCGCGGGGGTGCGGGAACGGACAGGTTGAACATCGTCTGTTGATCTGTCGATCAACGGCGCGTGGATCGTCGTCCTCCTCACCCCTCTTCTCTCTCTGCCTCCAAGCGACCGACGGCGGGAGCTCGTGGTTGCTCACCTAGGGGGCTCGGGGAGGATGCTGGGTCCACGGGTTGTCGAGGGGCGCGGTCGGTTGCGTCCGGCGAGGCCTCACACGGCAGCGCGCGGCTGGTGCCCATGGCAGCGTCCACGGATGGCGGCGGCGTTCCTGCGGGCATGAAGGTAAACGGGGGTGTCAGGGATGTCCAGTGGAGCACGGGGAGTCGATCCATGGCAGTGGAGGAGGTGGGGAAGGGCGGGATCGGGAAACACCACTTCGAGGTCGTGGCGGTGACCGGCGGCGACTCACGGCTCGTGCACGCTCCTAGGGGCTTTGGCTCGGCTAGATCTCGATGAGGGGGAGTGGTATGTGTGTGAGGAGGGCAGTGGCGCAAGGGGTGGGGTTCTGGAGACTTGTACTCGAAGGCATGGGAAAGAAAGGAAAGAGGAGGGCTCGGGTTCAATGCCAATGGATGGCATGAGGGCGTCCAGGGGTGTTTTTAGTCATTCCATCACAGGGCAAAGCTGTCCCAGTGCAAGACCACGAAAGGGAAAGTACAGAGGTGGACTTTGGAAACAAGGGGAGGGAAGGGCAAGGTAAAATGGTCAAGGTATGGGCTCACATACCTTGCCACATCATCCTCTTTCTCTCTCTAGTTTCCTTCATCCTCAAGCCTTCTAGAAGCAAGGCAACACATCCTGGCTCGAGTCCAATTGTTAGTCAACACCTTTGGAAAAGTTACACTTCAAAATTTGCAAAGAAACACGAAGAAATAATCTGATCAAAAGTGTATCTCACACTGTTCAAAAAAATTCAGTTTGCACCTCAACAACTTGAATAGGTCCAGGTTGCACCTCGATAGCAGAAATAACTTCGGTTGGAACTTCAGAAGATGGAATGGGTTGAGGTTGCACCTCGACATCAGAAATAACTTCATTTGGCACTTCAGCAGTTGGAATGGGTTCAGGTTGCACCACAACAGCAGAATTTTGCACCTCATCATAAATAGCTGGAATAGGTTCAGGTTGCATCACAACATCCAAAAGTTTCTCATTTTCACATATAAACAAGATCTGCCGACTTCTCTTTGTTCTACTGCCGTTGAGTCTTACCTTTTTTGTTGGCCATCAATCCTCAACAACAAGGGGCTGCGAGTTTTTTTGTACTGCATGCTTCTTTCTGAAAAGCAAAGGAAAAAATCTTGTCATTTCGTTAGTGATGGCGTGTGAACACATTTTTGTTGGGAGACCCCAAGAGAAAGGTATCAAGGGTACAACATCTAGTTTTCCCTCAAAAAGAAACCAAGGTTTAATCGGATCAGTAGGAGAAAGAAATCACTTCTAAAGGTTGATGACATCTGATGTCGGCAGGGCGCTACCAGGCTTAGCAGCAACGTGGAATCTGCACAAAACACAACCAAGATACTTTGCCCCAACGAAACAATGAGGTTGACAATCTCAGCGATTTTGCAGAACACAAAGGATTAGACGTATAATGTGGAAAATGATGTTTGTTTGCAGTAATGAAATGAGAACAATGTTTGCAGTAAAAGAGAACAGTGCTTGCCGTAAAAGAGAATAGTGCTTGCAGTCGATTGTAGTATAAGTGTAAAAGAATGGACACGGGTCCACAGTTCACTAGTGATGTCTCTCCAAAACAGATAAATAACATGTTGTGTGAAAAATTTACAACTCGGCGATAGACAAAAATAGAGGTTGCACCATAGTGCATATGCATGACATGATGGTTACTAGGAGATTTATTTGGGTATTACAATATGATACATAGACTGTAATCCAACTGCATCTATGACTAATAATCCACCCTTAGGAGGGCATCCAAGCAAACTTTGAGTATTAAGTTGCAAGCAACCGATTATTGCATTAAGTAAAGTGTGTAATGCAAACAATAGAATTATCCTTAGACAAAGCATTGTTGTTTAATCCCTAGTGGCAACATCAAATCCACAATCTTAGAAGTTATTGTCACTCTCCCAGATTACTGGAGGCATGAACCTACAATCGAGCATAAATATTCCCTCTTGGAGTTACAAGCATCGACTTGGCCAGAGCATCTACTAGTAATGGAGAGCATGCAAGATCCCAAATAACATAAACATGATAGATTTATAATCAACTTGACATAGCATTCAATATTCATCAGATACCAGCAAACACACCATTTAGCATTACATCAAGATGATCTTGATCATGTTAGGCAGCTCACAAGATCTAAACATGATGCCACAAAAGGAGGAGAAGACAACCATCTAGTTACTGCTATGGACCCGTAGTCCAAGGATGAACTAGTCACGCATCACTCCCGAGGGAGGCATGGTGTTGTAGAGCCCTCCGGTGATGATTTCCCATCCCGCTAGGGTGCCGGGAGGAGAGCTTTAGAACCCTCCCAAACTAGGGTTGACGATGATGGCGGCTATAGAACTTTTCGTGGATGGAGGCTAGGGTATTTAGGGTTTTCCCGAGAATATCAATATATAGGCGAAATGGCGATGTCGGTGGGTGGCCAGGGGGCCCACACCACCTGGTGCCACAGCCAAGGGGGGTGTTGCGCCGCCATATGCTGTGGCTGCTCCCCTGCCCCCCTCCGGATCCCCTCAGGACTTCGTGTACGTGATAGAAAAATAGGACCCTGGGATTTTGTTTTGTCCAATTTCGAGAATATTTCCAGAACAACTTTTATGAAACCAAAAACATCAGAAAACAAGAACTAGCTCTGTGGCATCTTGTCAATAGGTTAGTCCCAGGAAATCCATACAAATGATATAAATTGTATAGAAAACATGTATCATATGGCATGAAAACAACATGGAACATCAGGAATTATAGATACTTTGGAGACGTATCAAGCATCCCCAAGATTAGTTGTACTTGTCCTCGAGTAGGTAAAACGATAAAAAAAAATCTGAGGTGACATGCTACCAACACAATCTTGATCATCATTAAAGTAAAAGCGTTGCAAGCTGGGATCATAGAACTCTAAACATAGGCATGGTAGATATAATTCTAAAAACGAAACTTAGCAAACATGTTGCAGCATGAAAAGTAACACAAACAGAAGATCATTAATAATAATGCACTTGAAAGTTATACGTTTGTTTCGAGCATAAGAAAAACATATTAAAGTAGTATTCCGCGTGTCCTTAATGTGATAGCAAAACATAAATGCAAGGACACCTTGTTCAAGTGGTGAATAGATACAAGTAATTGGAGAACAAGTAATAACATAATCATGAATCAATCAATAATAAATTTTGGGACTGATGCACATTATACTCAGAATGACAACTATGCTCTCTTAATTGGTGCATAAAGTTAGAGGATGAAGACTCAACATAAAAGTAAAAGAAAGGCCCTTCGCAGAAAGAAACATGGATTACTCATGTGCTAGACCTTTTTATTTGATTAAAACAGAGGTATTAAAAATAATTTTGAGACAGGTGTATGTCTATGTCAACGAATGGTAGATCATCCCTCTTCTCTTTTGTTTACAGACTTATGAACCTTTCTTAACTAATAAATCAAGGGCAAAAAGAGTGAAGAGAATTGTGAAGTAACCAAATTTGGGCTAGGCACCCCGTTGCCAGCTCTTCTAGCGAACTGGATAAGCGGATCTGCCACTTTTCCAGGTGTGTAAAGTCTAATTAACAAGTGAAATAAAGATCTTCTACCTACGTCCTCATGAGCTAAAACAGAGCACAAAACAGGTTAATTTTGAGGATTTTAAAGGTAGCACGTGAGAAATTTACTTTGGAGGGGTGGTTAAATACCACATATAGGTAGGTATAGTGGACACATTTGAATTTTTTTGGGTTTTTTGGTGTTGGATGCACGAGTAGTACTCATACCCCATACAGGTGAAGGCTAATAAGAGACTGGGAGCAACAAATTAAGAGAGCAATAATGGCCATAATCATGTATAGCGTAAAAACATTATTAATCAAACAATAAATGATATTATAACTCAAAAAATAAATGATCATAGAGGTTAGAGGTGACTGGTTTGTAGTCATAACATGGTGTAAGCATGCGCCAAGACAACCAAATAAAGCATTCGAAGGAGAATACAACAATATTATGCTTAGATATGATAAAAACAACTCATGATTTCTTTCAATGGCACATTAAGCACTCTCAGATATTTGAGACAAGTCATGAACATCAATAACTACTAAGCATAGAATTAAAATAATATCTAACATGCCATGTTAAAGTCTAAGCCACAGTCTAAACAAGCTTCACTTGCACCGTTATATGCATGAAATATTTTATTGCTTTCCAACACCAATCACTTTATTTCAACGAAAACTCCCCAAATAATTTATCAATGAAACAAGAGAGTACTACTCTACAAGAACTAACAACTCTGAATAAGAGATGCATGACAAACAGAAGCTAGAAGAATTGCAGTAGCTAGATGAAAATTGAAGAATACGAGTATTCATATGAAAAAGCGGAGCGTGTCTCTCTCCCACACAAAAATTCTAGACTCCAACAAAGTTTATGAAAGAAAATAAAAACAAACAGACGCTCCAAGTAAAGTACATAAGATGTGACCGAATAAAAATATAGTTTCACTAGAAGTGACCTGCTAAGTTGTTGATGAAGAAGGGGATTCCTTGGGCATCCCCAAGCTTAGACGCTTTAGTCTTCTTAGAATTTGCTGGTTTGATCCACGGGGGCATCCCCAATCTTAGGATTTTCACTCTTCTTGATCACATCATATCATCCTCTTCTCTTGACCCTTGAAAAATTTCTTCACACCAAACTCAAAGTAATTCTCATTAGAAGGTTAGTGCATAATAAAAAACTCACATGTTCTCCGTGTACACAAGCATTTCCAATATTTTCTAAACATTAGCTATGGCCACTGATGTTTTGTGGAGCAAAGAAATCCACTCAAGATAGTAAAAGAGAGAATGCAAAGTAAAATGCAGAATCTGTCAAAACCAGAACAGTCTGCAAAGACGAATTTTTTCGAGTCACTTATCTTCCTCAGATCAGAAAACCCAGAACTAAGAAAAGTAGCGTACATATCTAAGGATCAGGCACAGAACATTTCAAGATGTTTCAATATTTCTGGAATTTATGGCGAATGAAACGATGGACAGTAAAAATTTGTCCCCTTGTAGAAATCCAAATCTAGCATCAACTTTTCACTAGAGACTTTACTTGGCACAACAATTCGAAAAGGTAAAGATATAAAGGAGTTGTTTCAGAAGTAAGAAACACCTTGACTCAAAGAAAACAAAATAAAAATTACAGAAATAAAACATGGGTTATCTCCCAAGAGTGTTTTTCTTTAATGCCTTTCAGCTAGACACAGAAAGCAAGAAGATGGTCACATAAGAAATATGAATTAAGCAAAAGAGAGCATCAAGAAGAAAATATAAAACAAATTTAAGTTTAGCCCACTTCCTATGCATAGGAATCTTGTAAATAAAGAAATTAAACAAGCTCAAACTAGAAATCATGGGAAGGTAGAACAACTGCAATTTCAAAACTTTCAACAAAAGGAGAGTTGTTTTAGTAACATGAAAATTCCTACAACCTTATTTTCCTCTCTCATAATAATTTTTAATAGCATTATGAACAAACTCAACAACATAATTATCACATAAAGCATGTTTGTGATGGTCTAAAAGCAGACAATCCTTGTCAAGCTAAAAAATAGTGAGATCAAAATAAAAAATAAATACCTCTTCTTTCTCACTTTTAGCAATAGCAAAAAAATATGATTGGTCACTCTTAAAAGGTATGGGACACATTATATGAATCCTATTTTCAGTAGCATTTTAATTTATAATATCAAGTAACACAGGACCATCATCGAGAGCATTATCATATAATTTTTTCTAAACAAACTTCCTCATTATCATAGGATTTATCGAAGTAGCATGGATTATCATAAATAACATTAGCAATATCATTCTCACAAGTTTCATTCATAGTAGTATCAAGGTCACAAGTATAGCAAGTATCAATGTCATCAAAAAGGGATATTTAAAAGAATCAATATGATCATCACAATTATCAATATAACACTCATCCTCCTTTGGTAAGCATGGAGGGCAATCAAATAAGGTACGATTTAAATAGTTACTCTCATTGGAAGGTAGACATGGGTAGCTACTCAATTTTTCCTTCTCTTGATCATCACTCTCCTCCTCTTTTTCATCCAATGAGGTTACAGATTCAGCAATTTCTTCTTTCATAGTCTTCTACAAGGCATTAGTCTCTTCCTTTGGTGGAGAGCGCTATTATGACTGTGGGCTTCTCCCGAAACCAGTGTGGAAGCGAGTGCCCCGTGTATGAATTTCAAAGAAAAAAATGACGTTTGTATGCCATTTTTCTTGAAAGATCCGTTTGTATGCCAAGTCAGATGCTCAGCGCGTAGGAGTAAATGGCCGTTCCTTGAGCCCATATCCTTTAATGTCCAGATACATGATAGATGCCATATGTACGCACAACCGACTGGAAGTAGAAAACATCCTTTTTTGACAGCCCAATAAGAGCAAACTATCATGATGCCTAGTTATTTAGAGAAAATTCAGAAGATACACTTCAGTTCTTTTGGGTCCTCCTATGCATCGCTCGTAGTGAGTGCTACGCTCGACTCGCCCACATGACGGTGGACTCGCCCACGCGTGTGTTCGCTAGCGGATTGGATGTGCCGGCCCATTTGGTTTCTTTCTTTCTCATTTTCTTTTCTCGTGCTCATTTCATTTTAATTCATGAACAAATTTACGAAAAAAAGAAAAACTTTCAGAATTTTAAAAATTTGTAAAAATGAATAATTTTTAATGGTTAACAATTTTTGAAAATGTGCGAATTTTAAAATGGTGATTTTTTGATAATGAACAAATTTTAACTGGAATTTTTTTAACGGTGAACAATTTTTAAAATGAACAAACATTAAAAAAACATAATTTTTTGTAAAAATGAATAATTTTTATGGTGAATAGTTTTTAAAAATAAACAAATTTTAAATGAATATATTTTTAAAATCGTGAAACAATTTTTAAAATGATGAAAACAAAATTAAGGTGAATTTCTTTAAATGGTGAAATTTTTTTGAAAAAATATATTTTTAAATGAGTTAGATTTTAAAATGCCTGGAATTGAAAAGGAAAAAATAAAAAATAAAAGATCAAAACAGAAACATGAACAAAATTGGGAAAAGGTAAACACAGGAAACATAAAAAAACAAAAATGAACTCGCGAAAATGGCCCGGCCCATATATGGGATTGCAGTGAGCGAGTTGCTCGCTATAAGTGAGAAATAGTGGATGCGGTTCTCTTCCCTCAAAAGAAAATCCTTGAAACACGAACGCAACAGTGATTCTCTAGTCCATGCCAATGCCAGCTCTATAGACCAGATGGTCGCACCGACCAAACGGAAATATTTTAGGGCAATCATGCCGCATGTATGCAGTATCAAAGCTGCTAACAAGTCAGGCGTAACAGCACTCTTATCCATCGCATGACCGGTACGCACTGTTTAAAAAGCTTTGTCGAATCGAGCAGCGAGATCTGGCCTGAGCCTCTTAGAATTACTCCAACCATCCGTTCACAAATAGATGACTCATAATTGTCCAAATATGAATGTGTGTAGACATATTTATGTCCAAATACATTCATATTTGGACAAATGGAAGTTATCTATTTGTGAACGGAGGGAGCAGGTAAGATCCATCTTGGCCAAACTGGTAACCCGTAGCACTCTTCAGGTTCAGTCGATAATATTGCCGCACGTTACCTATTAGAATTAGCTACACTAGTAGAAACCACACCTTTCATTTTGAGCCAGAAACGGCATTAGTCCCGGTTCCACCAAAATCCGGGACAATGCATAGCATTGGTCCCGTTTTTTGCGGCCGGGGCAGCAGAAATCGCTTGAGGGCATTGGTCCCAGTTTTTAAGCTGACATTTGTCCCGGTTTGTGCCATCAACCGAGATCAATGCCTAGCCACACGCCACGTGGCACGCGTAAGGGCATTGGTCCCGGTTCATGCCACAGACCGGGACGAATCACTAGTGGAAACAACCCCTCTCGTCCAGGGGGCTAGGGGAGCACCTGTCCCGGTTGCAACCAGATCCGGAAAATATGCTATGCATTGGTCCCGGTTTGTGTGCCCGGAGCAGCAGAAATCGTCTGGGGGCATTGGTCTCGGTTCGTTGGGAGATATTGGTCCCGGTTCGTGCTAGGGACTGGGACCAATGCCTAGCCACAGGCCACGTGGCACGTGAATGACAATTTGTTCCGGTTCAGGCCACGAACCGGGACCAATGTCCCCCTTCCCCTATATATACTGCCCCAGCCCCCCCCCCCCTTCAATCTTTTTTTTTGCTTGGAGGTGTGAGAGAGGTGGGTGTTAGTGTGTTTTATTTTACTATGCACACGCGAGGTGTTCGACGAAATTCCCGAGCCACACATAAGCTCACTGAAAATGGTATCTTCGATCGAGGTTAACAAACTTATCTTTTTCATCTGTAACTGATACATAAAAAAATAGTATTTGTCGATGTATTGTGGTCATTTCTGTATTAATATGTTATTGCAATGTATTTTGATAAACTTAATTATACGATGCAGATGGATGTACGGTGACCGACGCACTTCCGAGTATAAGGCAGACCTGAATGCATTTCTTGCTGTAGCTCAGGCGAACAAAGATAATGGCTTCATGTGTTGCCCATGGTTGATTGTCGGAACGTCAGAGAGCACTCTTCCGAAAGAATCCTTCACGGCCATCTACTTCGGAGAGGTTTCATGCCCAGCTATAATTGCTGGACGAAGCATGGAGAAAGAGGGTTGTGATGGAAGACGATGAAGAAGAAGAAGATCCTTTGTTCCCTGAATACGACGATACTGCAATGGAAGAGAATGCAGAAGAAGAAGGTGATCAAGAACAGGCATCAGAAGAGCCCGATGATGATCTTGGCCGAGTTATTGCTGATGCAAGGGAAGACTGTGAAAATAAATTGGAGAGGTTGAACCTGGACAACATGTTACAGGATCACAAAAAATTGTTGTACCCAAATTGCGAAGATGGTAGCACAAAGCTCGGTACAACACTGGAGTTGATGAAATGGAAGGCACAGAACGGTGTGACTGACAAGGCATTTGAGAGTTACTTCAACTAATGAAGCCAAAACTTTCAAAGGATAACGAATTGCCTGAGAGTACGTACGAAGCAAAAAAAAAGCTCTGTGCGAGTAATTTGTATTGACCGCTAAAAAGCTGACAACTATGACCCATATCCGAGTATGAGATAACTGTAGGCAGATATTGCAGGCACACTTCGAAGTGATAGTACGGGTACCATCCTGACAGATATCCTTAAAACATAAATAGATCTTCGGTACTACCTTGGAGTTCAAATGACGCAAAGGGTTGCACCTCTGCGGTTACTTTGGCAAGCTGCTAATGCATACACTTCTGCACTGTTTGAGATTTTTAGATTAGAATTTGAACTGATCTTGGATTGCGTGGTCTATAACAGTGGCTAAATTGGACCCATATCCGAGTATGAGATAACTGTCAAAAACAGGCGTCTGGGTCATTTTGTTTGATTCGACTCATCAGAATACATTTGTAGCTGCAAGAAGTTTGAAAATGTAGGTCTTCCGTGTTGCCAGGTACTGAAGGTTCTTGAGATCAGAAATATCAAAGAAATTCCACCACACTATGTTTTGAAAAGAATGCGAAAGGATGCTCAGAGTGAACCTTCGAAGGAGAACTATGGTTTTTCTGTTGTAGACGAAGATCCCAAATTCTCCCTGTCAAAAAGGTACCTTGTATGCTCTGGACTCACTCGGAAGATCACAAGAGAAAACAAAAATTATAATATATTCATATTCAAATTATGTGCAAATAGTGAAATAATTAATAGTTTCAATAGTTAGAATAATTATTTAGTTAAACAAAAAATGGATTTGAATTAGTTATGCAAATTCTAGCAATTTTCATGTTGGAATTTTTGTCAAATTCGAAAGTATATAGAAGTTATTTGAATTAGTTATTAGTTAAACAATTTTCAAATTTTGGCGCTAAAAAATTTTGGCGCGCAGGGTGGCAGCAAATTTCGAAATAATTTTTGGTACCGGCCCGTGGTACCAACCGGGACCAAAAAGGGTACCTCTAGTCCCGGTTGGTGGCACGGGCCAGGACTAGAGGCCTAGTTATATAAATATCTCGGCCCTCTCTCCAGGTCGAGCCACCACCCAGGACAGCGGACTAGCCTTGGCGAAGCCCTACCGGCGGCGGGAATGGATAGGAAGATCCCGCCGGTGCTGGTTCCGCCGGCGGGGTTGAACTAGGCCGTAGATTGGCTCGGGGACGAGTTTTGGACGGGATCGAATACATATATATATTAAAAAGTCCGGGGGGCCGTGCTTACATCGGGGGCGCGATGAGGCCACAGACGGCCGGCCGTGTTTCTTGACGGCGACGGCCCTATTGGTCGTCCTTCTACATGCATGGGGAGGCGGCGGCGCGGCCACAGGCGGCCGGCCGTTTCGTGGGGGGCGGGGGTACTATATATAGGTGGCCGGGGGCGCGCCGGCGCCGGCCTAGTTCTCCTCGTCGGAGGAGATGCAGTGGTAGGAGGGCGCCTGCCACATGTGGGCAGGCAGCTGGGGGGGCCCGCCGGTGGCTGCGGAGGCATCGGGGGCGCGTGCGGTGGTGGCGGCGGCAGCTCCTCTTGCGGCGGCGGCGGCAGCTCCTCCGGCGCCCATTCGCCGCCGGTCCAGGCCCAGCTCATCCCGTACTCCAGGCCGTGGGGCAGCGGCTGTGGCGGCGGCTGGTCCTCGGACGCCTCCATGGCCTGCCACCACGGCACCGGCGCTGGAGGGGGCGGCATCGCGGCTTTCTCGGCGGCCGCGCTGGCCAGGACCTGCTCCCACCGCTTGATCTCGTCCTCGACGAGGGTGCGGCGGGAGGCCTCGAAGGCGGCCTCCAATCTGGCCTGGAGCTCGGGGTCCTCCTCGTCCTCGAGGATGTCCTCCTCGAGCCACAGCTCCGGCTCCCTGCCGGGCGGTGGCGCGGGGTAGTCGTGGGCGTTCTCCTCCGGGGCCGTGTTGATGTAGGAGCGGCGGCGCTGGTCGTGCTCCTGCTGGAACCAGACGGCCCAGTACGGGGAGCTCTGCGCGTAGGCGCGGTCCCGGAGGAGGTGGGCCGGCAGGAGCGCGCGCAGGTGGTCGATCTCCTCGTGGGCAGCTTCGTTGGTCGGGGCCGGCGGCACCGGGATGCGCTGCGGGTTGAGGTGCCAGCCGTCCGGGAGGTGGACGTCCGGCCAGAAGACCGGCGTGGCGTGCTCCCAGTGCCACTCGGCCTCCTCCTTCCGCACGTAGCGGCGGAACCTCTTGCCCAGCGCGGCGCGAGGCGGCGGGCGCGCTGCCGGAGGTGGTGCGGGGACGCGCGGCTGCCCCCCGATCCAGATGCCTCCCGGAACGAAGCCAAACACCTCCTGCTGTGGTGGGGGAACGCCGGCGCCTCTCTGGCCGGCGCCGCTGGAGGACCCGGCCTCGTGCTCGTTCTTCGGGCACTTGAACCAGCGGCGGGGCGACATGGCGGCTAGGGTTCTTGGAGCTGGGACACGGCCTGGGGTGATTGGGGTGTATGGGCGGCGGGGGCCCTTTAAAAAGGACCCGGGAGGGGTTGGCATGCCAACCGGCGGCGAGAATGTGGCGGCGGTTGCAGGCGGCCATGAATGCGCGGGGGAGCCGAGGCGTGCCGTTCGTGGCCACACGCGCGCGGGGAAGTGGAGGCGCGGGAAGCCGAGGCGGCCAGTGGGCCCTTTGACCGCGCGGCTGTGGTCTTACTTTAAGGACCGGGCGAGCCAGCCACTAGGTCGCCGGCTAGTGGCCCCTTTGTCCAAATGTGGCCAGTGGCCCCTTTGACCGAATGTGGCCAGTTGGCTTAATTAAAGACGCGGGCCAGTGGGCCCTTTGACCAAAATGTGGCCAGTGGGCTTAATTAAAGACGTGGGCCAGTGGACGCGGTTGGGGAAGGGGAGGCCGGTTGGGGATTGCGAGGCAGGATCGAAAATTGGAAGAAAAAAAAAGGAAAAAACCCTGCCGCGGCAGAGAAAGTGGCCAAAATGCTGCTGTTTCAGAGGAGGCATTCATCCCGGTTCCTAACACGAACCGGACTAACTCCCCTGGCCAGGTTCGCCACGTGGTCAGTCCCATTTGTCCCGGGTCGTGGTGCAACCGGGACCAATGGGAGAGGTGCATTTGTCCCGGCTGGCCCATCCCGGTTGCACAACCGGGACAAATGGGCCTTACCAACCGGGACTAGTCCCCGTGTTTCCACTAGTGAATGGCCCCCTTCCCCTACATATACTGCCTCCCAGGCCCCCTTCCCTCTGTCTTTTTTTCTTGGAGGAGTGAGAGAGGCGGGTGCTAGTGTGTGTTCTTTTACTATGCACACCAGGTGTTCGACGAAATACCCGAGCCACACATAAGCTCACAGAAAATGGTATCTTCTACCGAGGTTAGCAAACTTATCTTTTTCATCTGTAATTAATAAAAAAAAAGTTATATTTGTCTATGTAATGTGGTCATTTCTCTATTGAAGATGTTATTGTAATGTTTTTTTATAAACTTAATTATACGATGCAGATGGATGCACGGCGACGATGGATGTACGGTGACCGACGCAATTCCGAGTATATATGGCAGTCCTGAATGAATTTCTCGTTGTATCTCAGGCGGACAAAGATAATGGCTTTATGTGTTGCCCATGTGTTGATTGTCGGAACGTCAGGGAGCACTCTTCCTCGAGAGTCCTTCACGGCCACCTACTTCGGAGAGGTTTCATGCCCAACTATAATTGCTGGATCAAGCATGGAGAAAGAGGGGTTGTGATGGAAGACAATGAAGAAGAAGAAGAAGAGGAAGAAGAAGAGAATCCTTTGTTCCCTGAATACGGTGATACTGTAATGGAAGACAATGCAGAAGAAGGAGGTGATCAAGAACAGGCATCAGAAGAGCCCGATGATGATCTTGGCCGAGTTATTATTGATGCAAGGGAAGACTGTGAAAGTGAATTGGAGAGGTTGAAGCTGGACAACATGTTACTGGATCACAAAAAGTTGTTGTAACCAAATTGCAAAGATGGCAGCACAAAGCTCGGTACCACACTGGAGTTGCTGAAATGGAAGGCACAAAATGGTGTGACTGACAAGGCATCTGAGAGTTTACTTCAACTAATGAAGCCAAAGCTTCCAAAGGATAACGAATTGCCTGACAGTACGTACGAAGCAAAGAAAGCTCTCTGCCCTCTAGGATTAGATGTGCAGAAGATACATGCATGCATTAATGATTGCATCCTCTACCGCGGTGAGGAGTATGAGAATTTGGATGAATGTCCGGTATGCACTGCACTGCGGTATAAGATCAGACCAGATGACCTTGGTGATGTTGACGGTGAGCCCCCCCCCCCCCGGTAACAGGTTTCCTGCAAAGGTGATGTGGTATGCTCCTATAATACCACGGTTGAAACGTCTGTTTAGAAACAAAGAGCATGCTAGGTTGTTGCGATGGGACAAAGAAGATCGTAAGAAAGACGGAAAGTTGAGACACCCCACTGATGGATCGCAGTTGAGAAAGATCGAGAGAGACTTTCCGGACTTTACAGGAGGAGCCAGAAATTTATGGTTTGGTCTAAGTACAGATGGCTTTAATCCTTATGGGGAGCACAGCTCCAGTCATAGCACCTGGCCCGTGACTCTATGTATCTACAACCTTGCTCCTTAGTTATGCATGAAGCGCAAGTTCATTATGATGCCAGTGCTCATCCAAGGTCCGAGGCAACCTGGCAACTATATTGATGTGTATCTAAGGCCATTAGTGGAAGAACACTTACAATTGTGGGGCAAACCAGGTGTATGCATGTGGGATGAGAACGAACAAAAGCCATTTGACCTACGGGTGTTTCTTTTCGTAACCATCAATGATTGGCCTGCTCTTAGTAACATTTCCGGGCATACAAACAAGCGATACAATTCATGCACACAATGTTTATATAAGACTGACAATGTTTATTTGGATAAATGTAAGAAGGTTGTATACCTGGGGCATCGTAGATTTCTTCCGATCAAGCATCCCATAAGAAAGAAAGGAGGGAAGCATTTCAGAGGTGAGGAAGATACCCGGAGGAAGCCTGACCTCCGTAGTGGTAATGATGTATTCGATATGGTCAAGGACCTAAAAGTAATCTTTGGAAAGGGTGATGGCAGCCAACCTGTTCCGAACGGCCCTGATAAGCGCGCACCCATGTGGAAGAAGAAATCTATATTTTGGGAGCTACCCTATTGGAAAGTTCTAGAGGTCCGCTCTTCAATCGACGTGATGCACGCGACAAAGAATCTCTGCGTCAACCTGCTATGCTTCATGGGCGTGTATGGGAAGTCAAAAGATACGCCAGAAGCACGGGAGGACCAACAACGTATGAAAGACCCAAGCAACAAGCACACGGATACATGGCGCCATTCCTTAAGCAGCTACACTCTTACCAAAGCAGAGAAGGAAATATTTTTTGAAGTCCTTTACAGTATCAAGGTGTCGTTTGGCTTCTCGTCGAATATAAAGGGGATAATAAACATGGCAGAGAAAATACTCCAAAACCTGAAGTCTCATGACTGCCACGTGATTATGACGCAGTTGCTTCCGATTGCATTGAGGGGGCTTCTACCGGAAAATATTTGAGTACCCATTGTGAAGCTATGTGCATTCCTCAACGCAATATCTCAGAAGGTAATCGATCCTGAAAGTCTGGCAAGATTACAGAGGGATGTGGTCTAGTGTCTCGGGGGGAGACCGCTGCCGCCTCCCCTAGGCCTCCCTCCACCCATCCCCATCCTCCCCGTCGTCGCCCGAGGCCTCGCCGGGCAAAGCCTGGACGGCGCCCATGACGGCGGCGGCAGGGTCTCTCCATCGCGCGGTGGTCAGGAGCGGGTTTGGCGGCCACGGTGCATGATCCAGCGGGTGAACTGGGGCGAGGTGCTGCGGGGACCTGCGAGGTGGCACACGCAGCGACGTCGGCGGCAGCCCTACCTTTCATGACGGTGGCGCCCCTGCGGTCGAGGCGACGACGGCCAAGCTCTTCGGGCAGATCCCCGACACCCTCGCTGCAGATCGGTGCGGGCCGTGGCACCGGGGGTCTCCGGATGCTTGGCATCGTGGCGGTGCTGGCGTGCGGTATGACGGCAGCGGGCTGGATCTACTCCGTCCAACCCCCGTTCTCGGCGCCCATGGTGGAGGCGGCGACAAGGGTCCCTTCCTTATCTGCCGTTGGCTGCTCTCACGCCCGGATCTGATGCATCTCCGGGGAAATCTCTGATCCCATCGGGATCGAGCGATGGCCGGGTCCCGGCGTCGTATTCCCTCTCGCGGGCATTTCTTTGGAGTCTTCACCGGATGGAGGGACCAGCGGCGGCAGGGCCGAGGTCATGGCAGCTTCGACTTTTCAGGTCATCGGACCTATGGATCAGGATCTGCAACGGCTTGCGGCGGGGAAGAGGTCGCTGTCGGCAGCTGATGCTGCGTGGTTGCTTCCAGCTGGTCTAGCGGCGGTGCGCTGGCTGCAATTTGCTCTCTGCAGTGTCGTTGACACCGCAGGAGTTTGGAGATGGGGCGACGGCCCGGCTTCTTCGACGGTGGTGGTCTTCGTGGTCATGTGGATGATGCGATGGCTGATCTTCGAGATGGTGATGGTCTCTGGCTTCGTAAGTCACAACCGATGGTGGTATGGGACGTTCTCTTCTGTGGCTGCAGAGCTCCGAGGCTGGCGGCGGTATGGGGCGCCCCCTTCATTTCGAGACAGGGTTCTATTCGACGCAGCAGGTGCTACGCATGAGGACTGCAGAGGAGCTGTCAAGTCATGGCTGGCCGGCGGTGGCGAATGCCTGATCCTGGCAGGTGCTACGCACGAAGTTTCTCCGCGGTGTCAAGTCATGCCTGCTATTGTTCGATAGAAGGTGGTGTGACAGCGGCTAGAGGCGGAGCGTATGGGACATCATCGGCCTCCAGTTTCTCCTCTAGTGGTATCTGGCTATTCGTTGGCGGAAGAGGTGGTGATGGTAGAAGATTTGGTGTTGAGTCTACACACTTCGGTGGAAACATCTCGGGCGAAGTTGACACGCGCTTGCGTCATTACCTTGCTGAAGGTGATGGTTCGAAGCTTGACTTTGGGGATGGAAATCCCGAGCTCGGTCTTTGATCGGACTCGTCATCATCGGCGCACATGTGGCTTTTCCTTCTTCAAGGCTTCGTCTAGAAGTTGTGTATGTATCTTTGCGTTTATCTTTTGCCATTAGTTTAGAGGTAGTCTGGTGGAGGTGTTGTTGTGAGGCATGCGGCGTCGGGTTTGTTTACTTTGTACTTCTTTTCTTATATTAATGAAAAACCGGCTGTGTACATCAATTTGATGCAGAGGCTGGGGCAGGGTTCCCGTTTCAAAAAAAATGTGGTCCAGTGTTTTGTTAGTTTTGAGTTGGTGTTCCTACCATCCTTCTTCAACATTATAACTCATCTCCTGGTTCACCTATGTGAAGAGATCCATATTCTCGGTCCGGTATTTCTACACAATATGTTCCCCTTTGAGAGGTTCAAGGGAGTCTTGAAGAAATATGTTCATAACCGTGCTAGGCCAGAAGGAAGCATCTTGAAGGGCTATGGAACAGAGGAGTTCATTGGGTTATGTGTTGACTTTATTCCTGACCTTAAGACGATTGGTGTTCCTGAATCGCGGCATGAGGGGAGACTGAGGGGAAAAAGAATGCTGGGAAACAAAAACAATGATACCTAGGGACGAGCATTCTTTCACTAAAGCACACTACACAGTTCTACAAAATTCCACCTTCGTGGTTCCGTATCTCGAGGAACACAAGAATACTGTACGCTCCACAAAAACTTGCTATCTCCTTCTAACATTCTAGGGTTCGGTTGAAATGACGGGTGTTATGGCCAAACACATGGTATAGTTTGTTATAATGAGCCCATATTGCACACAAACATGCATCTTGGAATCACGGACAATGTTGACGAACGAAGTTTTTTTAACTGAATAAAAAAACCATTTTCTATTTTTGGAGTGTCAGAAATGGTTTTTTTTGTGAAGGACCTACCACAGACATGTTGCAACACTTGGGGGATTAATTTTTTAAACATTCTAGGACATGAGATATACACAAATAAACAATTTTTTTTTTAAGAAAAGATTTCCATGCACCTCTTTTGAAAATCACAAGTTTCTGTCGATTCAGTTGGAAACGGGACAAATTTGAACTACATGTGCCTTGTAATTTGCTCATGAATTTTGGAAAAAATCATTTTTAGGTACTCAACTACCTATTTTAATATAAATCCACAGTGACTTGATGAATATACAACCCCTAGCTACGAATGGTCATGCCCTCCGTCTTGACTTTCTCGTAAAATTGGCTGAGAAAATTCCAAAAAATTCAAAAAAAAACCTAAATAACGCGACACCTTCACGTGGTGTAATTACATATGTACTAGTATCCAAAAAATATAATAAAGTTGGAATACGATGGTTCTGTTGAAAAAGTGTTCACAAAAACTTGCTATCTCCTCCTAACCTTCTAGGGTTTCAGTTGAAATGACGGGTGTTATGGCCAAACACATGGCATAGTTTGTTATAATGATCACATATTGCGCACAAACATGCATCTTGGAAGCACGGACAATGTTGACGAAGGAAGTTTTTTTTAACTGAACAAAAAAACCATTTTCTATTTTCGGAGTGTTAGAAATGGGTTTTTCTGCGAAGGACCTACCACCGACATGTTGCAAAACTTGGGGGCTTAATTTTTTAAACATGATAGGACATGAGATATGCACAAATAAACAATTTGTTGTCAAGGAAAAGATTTCCATGCACCTCTTTTGAAAATCACAAGTTTCTGCCTATTCAGCTGGAAACGGGACAAATTTGAACTAAAGGTGCCTCGTAATTTGCTCATGAATTTTGGAAAAAATAATTTTTAGGTACTCTACTTCCTATTTCAATAGACATCCATAGTGAGTTAATGAATATACAACCCCTAGCTACGAACGGTCATGCCCTCCGTCTTGACTTTCTCGTAAAACGGGCTGAGAAAATTCTAGAAAATTCAAAAAAACCCTAAATAACACGAGACCTTCGCGTGGTGTAATTACATATGTCCTAGTATCTACCAAACATAATAAACTTGGAATAGGACAGTTCTGTTGAAAAAGTGTTCACAAAAACTTGCTATCTCCTCGTAACATTCTAGGGTTTCGGTTGAAATGATGGGTGTTATGGCAAAACACATGGCATAGTTTGTTATAATGTGCCCATATTGCACACAAACATGCATCTTGGAAGCACGGACAATGTTGACGAAGGAAGTTTTTTTAACTGAATAAAAAACCATTTTCTATTTTCGGAGTGTCAGAAATGGTTTTTTTTGTGAAGGACCTACCACAAACATGTTGCAAAACTTGGGGGGTTAATTTTTCAAACATGCTAGGACATGAGATTTGCACAAATAAACAATTTGTTGTCTAAGAAAAGATTTCCATGCACCTCTTTTGAAAATCACAAGTTTCTGCCGATTCAGTTGGAAACGGGACAAATTTGAACTACATGTGCCTCGTAATTTGCTCATGAATTTTGGAAAAAATCATTTTTAGGTACTCAACTACATATTTCAATAGAGATCCACAGTGAGTTGATGAATATACAACCCCTAGCTAGGAACGGTCATGCCCTCCGTCTTGACTTTCTCGTAAAACGAGCTGAGAAAATTCTAGAAAATTAAAAAAAACCCAAATAACGCGAGAACTTCGCGTGGTGTCATTACATCTGTCCTAGTATCCACCAAAAATAATAAACTTGGAATACGACAGTTCTGTTGAAAAAGCGTTCACAAAAACTTGCTATCTCCTCCTAACATTCTAGGGTTTCGGTTGAAATGACTGGTGTTATGGCCAAAAACATAGCAAAGTTTGTTACAATGAGCTCATATTGCACACAAATATGCATCTTGGAAGCACGAACAATGTTGACGAAGGAAGTTTTTATTTAGCTGAATAAAAAAACATTTTCTATTTTTGGAGTGTCAGAAATCGTTTTTTTTGGGAAGGACCTACCACAGACATGTGGCAAAACTTGGGTGCTTAATTTTTTTAACATGCTAGGACATGAGATATGCACAAATAAACAATTTGTTGTCTAAGAAAAGATTTCCATGCACCTCTTTTGAAAATCACAAGTTTCTGTCGATTAAGTTGGAAACGGGGCAAATTTGAACTACAGGTGTCGTAATTTTCTCATGTATTTTGGAAAAAATCATTTTTAGGTACTCAACTACATATTTCAATAGAGATCCACAGTGAGTTGATGAATATACAACCCCTAGCTACGAATGGTCATGCCCTCCGTCTTGACTTTCTCGTAAAGCGGGCTGAGAAAATTCCAGAAAATTCAAAAAAACCCTAAATAACGCGATACCTTCGCCTGGTGTTATTACATATGTCTTAGTACCCACCAAAAATAATAAACTTGGAAATTGACGGATCTGTTGGAAAAGTGTTCACAAAAACTTGCTATCTCCTCCTAACATTCTAGGGTTTCGGTTGAAATGACGGGTGTTATGGCCAAACACATGGCATAGTTTGTTATAATGAGCCCATATTGCACACAAACATGCATCTTGGAAGCACGGACAATGTTGACGAAGGAGTTGTGCCGCGTGGCGCAGTATTTGTGTCGCGTGGCGCGGGAGTAGTGCCGAGTGGACGCGTGGCGCGAGAGTTGTGCCGCGTCGCGCGGGAGTTGTGCCGCGTGGCCAGTCGCGCCCCGAGCGTATTCTCCTCTCCACGCGCCCACTCCTCTCCATGCACCGTCGTGCCGCCACCATGCCTCCGAGGAGGAACAACACCACCGGCTTCCGCATCATCCGAGCATGGCAGAATGGAATGTTCAGCGCGAATATCCGCTACGGGGACGAACGCATCCCCCTCGGCTCCTTTGTGACGGTTGTGGTGGCCGCCCACGCCTGGGGACGTGGGGGCCTGGAGCCTCTACCGCCCGCGGTTGTTGATCAACTTCAACGACTGCCACATCCTCTGGGAAGCGGAGGCTAGGGTGCCAAAGCCGCAGATCATCACTGCCGCCGACCACCCCCACCTCCGCCAGCGCGCGTTTCAGGGCCTAGTCGACTCCCTCGACGGCCGTGTCCTCCGCGAGTAAACCGGAAAAATACGGGGGAGGAGAGCACCGACGAGGAGCTCTGGCAGACCCACGCGGCTGAGCGGGTGGAGCGCTGCCTCGAACGCCACCTCGTGTTAGATGCCGCTCGGGAGGCGAGGACGAAGGCGCTGCAAGAGCTCCGCCGGACCGACCACGCCGACGAAGTCTGGGCTTCCGACGATCCGAGGTGGGCGCCTATCTCGGACATACTATCATGCCCCTCCGACGACGACGAGGAGGTCACCGACGAGTTCGGCGATGACGATGACCCAGAGGAGTTCACCGACGAGTTCACCGACGACGAGGACGAGGAGTAGTGTTCGTATATTTTCTGTTTTTAATAAAAGAATTGTATTTTGGCGAACTGCGGCGCGCGCTAGCGCGTATGTTTTCTGTTTTTAATAAAAGAATTTGTAGCACCTTGTTTCTCTTTTATAGAGCTTCTGTATTTGCTATCACACTGCGCTCGCGCCCATATTGCACACAAACATGCATCTTGGATAGATAAACAAGGCAAGTACATAATGGCAAGACTGGATCTAAACCTAAACGGAGAGAATAGATCTAGATAACCAAGGCAGTATATAATGGCAAGACTGGATCTGATCTGCTAGTCATACTCCTGCCTAGGCCTATAGTACTCCGACTCATAGTTGTCGTAGTCGCCGCCGTCGTCATCACTATAGTCGGACGGTGCTCTGGACTCCCTCGGAGGATCACGGCGCCAGGACTGGGCGTGAGGGTAGCGCAGGTGGGGGTTATCGCCGGTCATGATGTAGTTCATGACGCTCTGAAGAGTCCGTCCTCGTTGAAGTTCAAAGGAGGCGGGCTGTTCTCCTCGTACCTGGCGAGTGCACTCTCACGCCGATTAATGAAGAAGGCGTCCGAAGTAGGACGGTAGTCGGGATTCCAACTGAGATTCCTCCGCTGCTCCAGCGTGAGCTCGTGGTAGTAGTGTTTGGTGATCGCCGCCCGACACGCCACACCTTGAGGAAGAGGAGGTACCAGCACTCCTCTGGCGCTCAGAATCCAACCAGCGGGGATGCTGTAGCCAGGCTGGTAGGGGTAGTTCGACGCGGAAAGTGCCTCCGCCTGGAGGAAGGTTAGAGTGGGTACGGTAGAAGCCATGGGAGAGTGGTGAGTTTATATGTGTTTATGCCAATGGTGGCAATGCATACATATATATAGTGATAAGAAATAGACCCTTTAGTCCCGGTCTGTTTTACCAACCGGGACTAAATGGTTAGGGTTTTGTTGGGACCAATCAGAAAGAATCACACAGATCGTGTGTTTTTTTCAAGCGCTAGTGAGTCGTTGGATCAGGGGTGTGTTTCTTTCGAGCTGTTGTGAGCCGTTCGATCAGGGGTACGGTATGTTTCTTTCGAGTGGTTGTAAGCCGTTGGATCAGGGGTGTTTCTTAACCGTTGGATTGAAACCCTAGCACAACACTTTGTGAGCCAGAGGACCCTATACATAGCCCACCTCTTGGATTCTCTTCATACATCAGTTAGTTCATCGACCGAATACAAATCATCCGGATTCGCCAGCATACTTGGGTTTTTGGTGGTTAAGGCTCGGGTACTTGGGTTTAACCTCCCAATAGGTATAAATAGGCGAGAGGGCAATGTTGGTGGGCGGCCAGGGGGCCCACATCACCCCAGGCGCGGCCATAGGGGGCGCCGCCCTATGGTGTGGGGCCCCTCTGGCCCCCCTCCAGGTCCCCTCCAGAATCCGTGTGCGCGACAGATTTCTAAGACTTTCGGGCTTTCAATTGTCCAATTCCGAGAATATTTCCAGTACAACTTTTATGAAATTAAAAAACAGCAGAAAACAGGAACTGGATCTAAGGCATCTTGTCAATAGGTTAATCATAGAAAATCGATAAAAATGGTATAAAGTGTAAGGGAAACACGTAGAATATGGTATGAAAAAAATATGGAACATCAGAAATTATGGATACATTTATGACGTATCACCATGCCCTAGGATTTGGTGGGATTCAGACGCTCTAGAGACGCTCTCCGGAGAAAAACGTGCTGCTGGTTTGACCCCTATACGTGAGCCTGAAGGGGTAAAAAAGTGGAACTAATTGCTTGGGGATTTATTATAAATTGATAAATTATATTACACTTTTTTATTAGAAAATAAACAAGCAAAATTTGTGAGAAAAAAGACCTTTTCCGTATGTTTGCACATGTCAAAGACTGTTATTTGTCGTGTGTTGGCACATGGTAAAAGGACTGACGGTGGGCTAGGTGGGAAGACATATATGTTGGTTCTTTGCCATGTGTCGGCACACGGCAACGTTTTGGTCTTCATCTTGTGTCAGCACATGGCAAAGACCCACCGCGACGCCTCCGTTTGTGGAGGGGTAAAGTGGAAACGTCTCCACAATCTTTACCGTGTGCTGGCCCTTGCCATGCATTTTCCATTCGCTTTGTCGTGTGCTGGCCTTTACCGTGTGGGGCACACGACAAAAAGTTACGTGCCATGCACCCGGATATTTTACACACGGTAAAGGTCTTGCCACACGGCAAAGTAGTCGTCTCCCATAGTGAGACGAGGTTGGCCAACAGTGTTCTCTCTCTGTTGGACACGGCGTGGTCGGGCTGATGGCGTGCTAAACCGGAATGATCTCCACCTCCGCGAGGACTCTGTCGAGGCTCCCAGTCAGGTCTTATCTCTTTCTCTGTGATGAGTTCATCGCGGCTGTCGGCATATAGGCGCTGCTATTGTCACCATGACGGCGATGACGGGCTGCGGGTGAGCGGCCTGACATGATCTCTACCGGCGACGGCGTCATTGCGGTTGCCGCTGTGCTGTCCAATGCTATCACCATCTTCGTCCATGCACAGCGTGCTTGGAGACTCTGGCGTGCCACCCGGTCCTTCTCCATCTCCACCATGACGTCGGGATGCCGGTGAGTAGCCTGGCGGCATCACTGCCTCCACGACTACGGCATTGCAACGTGCTGACCAGGGCCGTCCTGTGCACGGCATGGTCGGGGAAGTCGATGTGCAGCCATTCGACTTCTCCATCATTACAATTAAGTTGTCGGGTTGTGAGCAGGTTGCTCGGCATGATGGTGTCAGGTTTGTCGGCACGCTGCCCGTTGTCATCTGCTCAGCTAGTGGACATAAAAGGAGTCCATGCCCAAGTTTTTTTGTGTGTGTGAGCTTTCACTTTTTTTAGTTTTTTGTAAATTTTGCCAAAATGCCTGGAATGTCAATGCACTCAAAGGGGTCCAAAACTATGGACGTTTCTATGAAATAACCAACCCCTGTGTACCTTAAAATGTTTTTTTGCATAAATTCATCATGAAAGTATAACACACTAGTAGTTCAAATTTGAATCAATTTCGGCAAATTGGCATAAAATGAGTTAAATGGGCGAAATTAGGTAGGATCCGAGGAACTCCTAATATTTGAGGAATATCCATCTAATGGGGACTACTTTGTTTCAAAATTGGATGGGTGCGATTTTACACCATATTTCTTACGATGGCTTCACAAAAAAGTCATTTTGGGCACTTTTAAAATGAATAATGACATTTGGAAAATTAATTTGAAAATACAGGTTGGAAACATTGTTCTCCCATACCAAGGTACAACTAATCGCCACACATGGGCAATACATCACACACTATGCGTGGTGCATGGCCATAACATGGTCATTTGGGTTTGAAACACATTCTCATCTTCATATATGATAGACCTCCTTGTGAAGTTGTTATGCAACTTTATGTAAAGTATGAAAAATCTTAGGTTTGTGATTTTTCATAGCATCTAGTGGACATAACAGGAGTCCATTCCCATGGATTTTTTGTTTAAGTAGCTTCACTTTTTTATGTTTTTTGTAAATTGTGCCAAAATGTCCGGCATGGGCGTGCACTCAAAGGGGTCGAATTTTCGAAAATTATGGACGTATCAGTGAAATAACCAACCCCTGTGCATTTCAAAATGATTTTGCAGAAATTCATAATGAGACTATCTCACACTTGTCGTTCAAATATGAATCAATTTCGGCAAATCGGCATAAAATGTGTTAAATATGCAAAATTTGGCAGGATTCGAGAAAATCCCTAATATTTGAGGACTATACTTCAAATGGGGACTACTTTGAGTGAAAATTGGATGGGTGCCATTTTGCACCATATTTCTTATGGTTGCTTCACAAAAAAGTCAATTTGGACACTTTTAAAAGGAAAAATTAAATTTCGAAATTTAATTTGAAAACTCAAGTTGGAAACATTGTTCTCCCATATCAATGTACAACTATTCGCCACATATGGGAACTACATCACAAACTATGCATGGTGCATGGCCATAACTTCGTCATTTAGCTTATAAACTCATGCTCATCTTCATAGATGATAGGCCTACTTGTGATGCATATTTATGTAATGTATGACAAATCTCAGTTTTATCATTTTTTACAGCAACTAGTGGACATAAGAGGAGTCAATGTCCAAGGATTTTTTTTCTGAGTTAGCTTTCACTTTTTTTTAGTTTTTTGTAAATTTTGCCAAAATGCCTACCACGGCCATGCACTCAAAGGGGCCGAATTTTCCAAAAAATATGGACGTTTCTGTGAAATAACTGACCCCGGTGCACCTTAAAACGATTTTTGCAGAAAATAATGATGAAAGTATAGCACACTTATAGTTGAAATTTGAATCAGTTTCGGCAAATCAGCATAAAAAGAGTTAAATCGGCGAAATTAGGTAATATTCGAGAAATAATTATATTTGAGGACTATCCATCAAATGGGGACTACTTTGTGTGAAAATTGGATGGGTGCCATTTTACACCATATTTCTTATGGTTGCTTAAAAAAAGTCAATTTGGACACTTATAAAATGAAAACTCAAGTTGGAAACATTGTTCTCCCATACCAATGTACAACTATTGGCCACATATGGGCACTACATCACAAACTATGCGTGGTGCATGTCCATAACTTCATCATTTGGCTTATAAACTCATTCTCATCTTCATAGATGATAGGCCTACTTGTGATGCATATTTATATAAAGTATGAAAAATCTCAGTTTTATCATTTTTTAATGCGACTAGGGGACATAAGAGGAGTCAATGTCCAACGATTTTTTTTTCGAGTTAGCTTTAACTTTTTTTTAGTTTTTTGTAAATTTTGCCAAAATGCCTATCACGGCCATGCACTCAAACGGGTCGAATTTTCCAAAAAAAAAATATGGACATTTCTATGAAATAACTAACCCTGGTGCACTTAAAACGATTTTTGCAGAAAATCATGATGAAAGTATAGCACACTTGTAGTTTAAATTTGAATCAGTTTCGGCAAATCGGCATAAAAGAGTTAAATTGGAGAAGTTAGGTGGGATTCGAGAAACAATTCCTAAGATTTGAGGACTATCCATCAAATGGGGACTACTTTGTGTGAAAATTGGATGGGTGCCATTTTACACCATATTTCTTATGGTTGCTTAAAAAAGTCATTTTTTACACCTTTTACATGAAAAATGACATTTTGACAATTAATTTGAAAATGCAAGTTGGAAACAGTGTTCTCCCTTACTAAGGTACAAGTACTCGCCACATATGGGCAATACATCACAAACTATGCATGGTGCATGGCCACAACTTGGCCATTTCGCTGTGAAACTCATACTCATCTTCATAGATGATAGACCTCTTTGTGCTGCAACTTTATGTAAAGTATGAAAAATCTCAAGGTTGTCATTTTTTATAGCAACTAGTGGACATAAGAGGAGTCCATACCAAGTTTTTTTTGGGTTTGGTTTCACTTTTTTGAGGTTTTTTTGGAAATTTTGGCAAAATGCCCGACATGTCCGAGCACTCAAAGGGGTCGAATTTTCCAAAACAATGGATGTTTCTATGAAATAACCAACCCGTGTGCACCTTAAAATTATTTTTTGCAGAAATTCATGATGAAAGTATAATACACTTGTTGTTCAAATTTAAACCAACTTTGAAAAATGGAAATAAAATGAGTTAAATACGGGAAATTAGGTATGATTCGAGAAAATTCCAAATATTTTGGGAGCATCCATCAAATGGGGACTACTTTGTGTGAAAATTGGATGGGTGCCATTTTAGACCATACTTATTATGGTGGCTTTACAAAAAAAGTGAATTTGGGCACTTTTAAAATGAAAAATGACATTTTGATAATTAATTTAAAAACCCAACTTAGAAATAATGTTATCCCATACCAAGGTACAACTAATCGCCATATATGGGCACTGCATCAAAAACTATGTGCGGTGCATGGCCATAACTTGGTTATTTGGCTTTGAAACCCATTCTCATCTTCATAGATGATAGGCCTCCTTGTGATGCAACTTTATTGTAAAGTATAAAAAATCTCAGTTTTCTCAATTTTCGTAGTAACTAGTGGAAATAAGAGGATTCATGCCCAATGAATGGCTTTTTGACTTAGGTTTCACTTTTTTTTTTAATTTTGCAAAAATGCCAGGCACCGCCATGCACTCAAAGGGGTCGAATTTTCCAAAACTATGGATGTTTCTATCAAATAACCAACCCCTGTACACGCTAAAATGATTTTTGCAGAAATTCATGATGAAAGTATAACACACTTGGAGTTCAAATTTTAATCAGTTTCGTCAAATCGGCATAAAATGAGTTAAAAGGTTGAAATTTGGTAGGATTCGAGAAAATTCCTAATATTTGAGGACTACCCATCAATTGGGGACTACTTTGTATGAAAATTGGATGGGTGCCATTTTATACCATATTTCTTATGGCTGCTTCACAAAAAAATTTAATTTGGACAATTTTAGAATGAAAAATGACATTTCGAAAATTAATTTGAAAGCCCAAGTTGGAAACATTGTTCTCCCATACCATGGAACAACTACTCTCCACATATGGGAACTACATCACAAACTATGCGTTGTGCATGGCCATAGCGTGGTCATTTCGTTTTCAAACACATTCTCATCTTCATAGATGAAGGGCCTCTTTTTGATGCAACTTTATGTAAGTATGACAAATCTCAGGTTTGTCATTTTTCATAGAAACTAGTGGGAATAAGGGGAGTCCATGCCCAAGGATTTTTTTTAATTACGTTTCACTTTTTTTTGAGTTTTTTTTTGTAAATTTTGCCAAAATGCCATGCATGGCCATGCACTCAAAGGGGTCGAATTTTCCAAAACTATGGTCGTTTCTATGAAATAACCAACCCCTGTGCGCCTTAAAATAATTTCTACAGAATTTCATGATTAAATTATAACACACTTGTGGTTTAAATTTGAATCAGTTTCGATAAATGGACATAAAATAAGCTAAATGGGCGAAATTAGGTAGGATTCGAGAAAAATCCTAATATTTGAGGACTATTCATGAAATGGGGACTACTTTGTGTGAAATTTGGATTGGTGCCATTTCGCACCAAATTTGTTTTGGTTGCTTCAAAAAAGTCAATTTGGACCCTTTTAAAATGAAAAATGACATTTCGAAAATTAATTTGAAAACCCAAGTTGCAAATAATATTCTCCTATACCAAGATACAACTACAAGACACATATGAGAACTACATCAAAAACTATGTGTGGTGTATGACCATAACTTGTCCATTTGGCTTTGAAACTTAATCTCGTCTTCATAGATGACAGGCCTCATTGTGATGCAACTTTATGTAAAGTATGAAAAATCTCAGGTTTGTCATTTTTCATACCAACTAGTGGAGATAAGGGGCCTTCATACCCAAGGAATTTTTTTTCTAGTTAGGTTTCACTTTTTTGTGTTTCTTGTTAATTTTGCCAAAATGCCAGACATGTCCATGCACTCAAAGGGGTCAAATTTTCCAAAACTATGGTAGATTCTATGAAATAACCAACCCCTGTGCACCTTAAAATGATTTTTGCATAAATTCATGATGAAAGTATAACACACTTGTACTGCAAATTTGAATCACTTTCAGCAAATTGGCATAAAATGAGTTAAATAGGCGAAACTAGGTAGGATTCGAGAAAATCACTAATATTTTAGGACTATCTATAAAATAGGAACCACCTTGTGTGAAATTGGATGAGTCCCATTTTGCACCACATTTCTTATGGTTCCTTTAGAAAAAGTCAATCTGGACACTTTTAAAATGAAAAATGACATTTCGAAAGTTAATTTGAAAACCCATGATGGAAATATTGCTCGCCAATACCAAGGTACAACTAGTCGCTACATATGGGCACTACATCACAAACTATGTGTGTTCCTGGCCATAACTTTGTCATTTGGCTTTAAAACCCATTCAAATCTTCATAGATGATAGGCCTCCTTGTGATGCAACTTTATGTAAAGCATGAAAAATCTCAGTTTGCCATTTTTCATAGCAACTAGTGGGCATAAGGGGACTTTATACCCAAGGAATTTTTTTTTTGAGTTAGGTTTCACTTTTTTGTGTGTTTCTTGTAAATTTTGCCAAAATGCCCGACATGTCCATGCACTCAAAGTGGTCAAATTTTCCAAAACTATGGTAGATTCTATGAAATAACCAACTCCTGTGCACCTTAAAATGATTTTTGCATAAATTCATGATGGAAGTAAAACACACTTGTACTGCAAATTTGAATCACTATCAGCAAATTGGCATAAAATGAGTTAAATAGGCGAAATTAGGTAGGATTCGAGAAAATCTCTAATATTTGAGGACTATCCATAAAATAGGAACCACCTTGTGTGAAATTGGATGAGTCCCATTTTGCACCACATTTCTTATGGTTCCTTCAGAAAAAAGTCAATCTGGACACTTTTAAAATGAAAAATGACATTTTGAAAGTTAATTTGAAAACCCGTGATGGAAATATTGCTCGCCAATACCAAGGTACAACTAGTCGCTACATATGGGCACTACATCACAAACTATGTCTGGTGCCTGGCCATAACTTTGTCATTTGGCTTTAAAACCCATTCTCATCTTCATAGATGATAGGCCTCCTTGTGATGCAACTTTATGTAAAGAATGAAAAATCTCAGTTTGCCATTTTTCATAGCAACGAGTGGGCATAAGGGGACTTCATACCCAAGGAATTTTTTTTTTGAGTTAGGTTTCACTTTTTTGTGTGTTTCTTGTAAATTTTGCCAAAATGCCCGACATGTTCATGCACTCAAAGGGGTCAAATTTTCCAAAACTATGGTAGATTCTGTGAAATAACCAACCCCTGTGCACCTTAAAATGATTTTTTGCATAAATTCATGATGAAAGTATAACACACTTGTACTGCAACTTTGAACCACTTTCAGCAAATTGGCATAAAATGAGTTAAATAGGCGAAACTAGGTAGGATTCGAGAAAATCACTAATATTTGAGGACTATCCATAAAATAGGAACTACCTTGTGTGAAAAATGGACGAGTGCCATTTCGCACCACATTTCTTATGGTTCCTTAAAAAAAAGTCAATCTGGGCACTTTTAAATTGAAAAATGACATTTCAAAAATTAATTTGAAAACCCATCATGGAAATATTGCTCGCCAATACCAAGGTACAACTAGTCGCTACATATGGGCACTACATCACATACTATGTGTGGTGCCTGGCCATAACTTTGTAATTTGGCTTTGAAAGCCATTTTCATCTTCATAGATGATAGGCCTCCTTGTGATGCAACTTTATGTAAAGCATGAAAAATCTCAGTTTGCCATTTTTCATAGCAACTAGTGGGCATAAGAGGAGTCAATGCGCAAGGATTTTTTTTTGAGTTAGCTTTCACTTTTTTTAGTTTTTTATAAATTTTGCCAAAATACCCTTCATGGCCATGCACTTAAAGGTGTTGAATTTTCCAAAACTACGGACGTTTTTGTGAAATAACCAACTCATGTGCACCTTAAAATGATTTTTCTGAAATTCATGATGACAGTATAACACACATGTAGTTCCATTTTGAACGAGTTTCGAAAAATCGACATAAAATGAGTTAAATGGGCGAAATTAGATAGGAATTTAGAAAATTTATAATATTTGAAAGCTATTCATGAAATGGGGACTAATTTCTATGAAAATTGGATGGGTGCCATTTTAGACCATATTTATTATGGTGGCTTTACAAAAAAAAGTGAATTTGGGCACTTTTAAAATGAAAAATGACATTTTGATAATTAATTTAAAAACCCAACTTAGAAATAATGTTATCCCATAACAAGGTACAACTACTCGCCACATATGGTCACTACATCACAAACTATGCGTGATGCATGACCATAACTTGGTCATTTGGCTTTGAAACCCATTCTCATCTTCATAGATGATATGCCTCCTTGTGATGCAACTTTATATAAAGTATGACAAATTGCACCTTTATTATTTTTCATAACAATTAGTGTACATAAGAGGAATCCATACCCAAGTATTTTTTTAGTTGGGTTTCAGTTTTTTCTTTGAGTTTTAAGTAAATTTTGCCAAAATGCCCGACATGGCCATGCACTCAAAGGGGTCTAATTTTCCAAAACAATGGACGTTTCTGTGAAATAACCAACCCCTCTGGTCCATAAAAAGATTTTTCCAGAAAGTCGTGATGAAAGTATAACATAGTTGTAATTCAAAGTTGAATTAGTTTCGGCAAATCGGCATAAAGTGAGTTAAATAGGCAAAATTAGGTAGGATTCGAGAAAATTCCTAATATTTGAGGACTATCCATAAAATGGGGACTACTTTGTGTGAAAATTGGATGGGTGCCCTTTTGCATCATATTTCTTATGGTTGCTTCAGAAAAAAAAAGTCAATTTGGACCCTTTTAAAATGAAAAAATGACATTTCGAAAATTAATTTGACAACCCAACTTGGAAATAATGTTATCCTATACCAAGATACAACTACTCGCCACATATGGGCACTGCATCACAAACTATGTGTGGTGCATGACCATAACTTGGCCATTTCGCTTTGAAACTTAATCTCTTCTTCATAGATGATAGGCCTCCTTGTGATGCAACTTTATGTAAAGTATGAAAAATCTCAGCTTTGTCATTTTTCATAGCAACTAGTGGACATAAGAGGACTTTATACCCAAGGATTTGTTTTTTGAGTTAGGTTTCACTTTTTTTGAGTTTTTTGTAAATTTTGCCAAATGCCAGACATGGCCATGCACTTAAAGGGGTCGAATTTTCCAAAACTATGGACGATTCTGTGAAATAACCAACCCATGTGGCCCTTAAACTGATTTTTGCATAAATTCATGATAAAAGTATAACACACTTGTACTGCAAATTTGAATCACTTTCGACAAACCAGCATAAAATGAGTTAAATAGGCGAAATTAGGTAGCATTCGAGAAAATCCCTAATATTTGAGGACTATCCATAAAATGGGAACTACCTTGTGTGAAAATTAGATGCGTGCCATTTTGCACCACATTTCTTATGGTTGCTTCAAAAAAAAGTCAATCTAGACACTTTTAAAATGAAAAAAATGACATTTCGAAAATTAATTCGAAAACCCATGTTGGAAATATTGCTCTCCGATACCAAGGTACAATTAGTCGCCACATATGGGCCCTACATCACAAACTATGTGTGATGCCTGGCCATAACTTTTTCATTTGGCATTGAAACCCATTATCAACTTCGTAGATGATAGGCCTCCTTGTGATGCAACTTTATGTAAAGTATGAAAAATCTCAGTTTGCCGTTTTTCATAGCAACTAGTGGACATAACAGGAGTCAATGCCAAAGGATTTTTTTGAGTTAGATTTCACTTTTTTTTTAGTTTTTTGTAAATTTTGACAAAATAACCGGCATGACCATGCACTCAAAGGTGTCGAATTTTCCAAAACTACGGAGGTTTCTGTGAAATAACCAACCCTTGTGCACCTTAATATGATTTTTTTCTGAAATTTATGATGACATTATAACACTTGTAGTTCCAATTT
The DNA here is from genome assembly GCA_028641055.1 of Alopecurus myosuroides. Lineage (NCBI taxonomy): Eukaryota > Viridiplantae > Streptophyta > Magnoliopsida > Poales > Poaceae > Alopecurus > Alopecurus myosuroides. The sequence continues at coordinate 692,301,568 of CM054057.1, forward strand.
GAACCAGTTTCGAAAAATCGACATAAAATGAGTTAAATGGGAGAAATTATGTAGGATTCGATAAAATTCATAATATTTGAGGACTATTCTTGAAATGGGGATTACTTTGTTTGAAAATTGGATGGGTGCCATTTTAGACCATATTTCTTATTGTGGCTTCACAAAAAAGTGAATTTGGAAACTTCTAAAATGAAAAATGACATTTTGAAAATTAATTAAAAAACCCAAGTTGGAAATAATGTTTTCCCATAACAAGGTACAACTACTCTCCACATATGGTCACTACACCACAAACAATGCGTGATGCATGACCATAACTGGTCATTTGGCTTTGAAACCCATTCTCATCTTCATAGATGATAGGCCTCCTTATGATGCAACTTTATGTAAAGTATGACAAATTGCAGCTTTGTTATTTTTCATAGCAACTAGTGTACATAAGAGGACTAACACCCAAGGATTTTTTTAGTTGGGTTTCACTTCTTTCTTTGAGTTTTTTTTAAAAATTTTGCCAAAATGCCTGACATGGCTATGCACTCAAAGGGGTCTAATTTTCCAAAACTATGGACGTTTCTGTGAAATAACCAACCCCTCTGGTCCATAAAAAGATTTTTGCAGAAATTTGTGACGAAAGTATAACACAGTTGTAGTTCAAATTTGAATCAGTTTCGGCAAATCGGCATAAAGTGAGTTATATAGGCGAAATTAGGTAGGATTCAAGAAATTTCCTAATATTTGAGGACTATCCATAAAATGGGGACTACTTTGTGTGAAAAATGGATGGGTGCCATTTTGCACCATATTTCTTATGGTTGATTCAGAAAAAGTCAATTTGGACCGTTTTTAAAATGAAAAATGATATTTCGAAAATTAACTTAACAACTCAAGTTGGAAATAATGTTCTCCTATACCAAGGTACAACTACTCGCCACATATGGCACTACATCACAAACTATGTGTGGTGTATGACCATAACTTGGCCATTTGGCTTTGAAACTTAATCTCTTCTTCATAGATGATAGGCCTCCTTGTGATGCAACTTTATGTAAAGTATGACAAATATCAGGTTTGTCATTTTTCATAGCAACTAGTGGACAAAAGAGGACTTCATACCCAAGGATTTTTTTTTGAGTTAGGTTTCACTTTTTTTGAGTTTTTTGTAAATTTTGCCAAATGCCAGACATGGCCATGCACTCAAAGGGGTCGAATTTTCCAAAACTATGGAGGATTCTGTGAAATAACCAACCCATGTGGACCTTAAACTGATTTTTGCACAAATTCATGATAAAAGTATAACACACTTGTACTGCAAATTTGAATCACTTTCAGCAAATCGGCATAAAATGAGTTAAATAGGCGAAATTAGGTAGGATTCAAGAAAATCCCTAATATTTGAGGACTATCCATAAAATGGGAACTACCTTGTGTGAAAATTGGATGGGTGCCATTTTGCAGCATATTTCTTATTGTTGCTTCATAAAAAAGTCAATCTGGACACTTTTAAAATGAAAAATGCCATTTCAAAAAGTTAATTTGAAAACCCATGTTGGCAATATTGCTCTCCCATACCAAGGTACAACTAATCGCCACATATGGGCACTACATCACAAACTATGGGTGGTGCCTGGCCATAACATGGTCATTTGGTTTTGAAACCCATTCTCATATTCATAGATGATAGACCTCCTTGTGATGCAACTTTATGTAAAGTATGAAAAACCACAGTTTGCCATTTTTTATAGCAACTAGTGGACATAAGAGGAGCCCATGAGAAAGGATTTTTTTTGAGTTAGTTTTCACTTTTTTTCAGTTTTTTTTAAATTTTGCCAAAATACCCGGCATGGCCATGCATTAAAAGGTGTCAAATTTTCCAAAACTGCGGAAGTTTCTTTGAAATAACCAACCGATGTGCACCTTAAAAGGATTTGTTTGCTGAAATTCATGATGAAAGTATAACACACTTGTAGTTCAAATTTGAACCAGTTTCGAAAAATCGACATAAAATGAGTTAAATGGGCGAAATTAGGTAGGATTCAAGAAATTTGCTAATTTTGAGGACTACTCATGAAATGGGGACTACTTTGTGTAAAAATTGGATGGGTGCCATTTTCGACCATATTGGATGGGGACATATTATTATGGTTGCTTCACAAAAAAGTCAATTTGGACACTTTTAAATGGAAACAGATATTTCGAAAATTAATTTGAAAACCCAAGTTGGAAATAATGTTCTCACATAACAAGTTACGACTACTCGCCACATATGGGCACTACATCACAAACTATGCGTGGTGCATGACCATAAACTGGTCATTTGGCTTTGAAACCCATTATGATCTTCATAGATGATATGCCTCCTTGTGATGCAACTTTATCTAAAGTATGAAAAATCTCAGCTTTGTTATTTTTCATAGAAACTAGTGTACATAAAAGGACTCCATACCCAAGGATTTTTTTTTAGATGGGTTTCACTTCTTTCTTTGAGTTTTTTGTAAATTTTGCCAAAACGCCCAACATGGCAATGCACTCAAAGGGATCAATTTTCCAAAACTATGGATGCTTCTGTGAAATAACCAACCCCTCTGGTCCTTAAATAGATTTTTGGAGAAATTCATGATGAAAGTATAACACAGTTGCAGTTCAAATTTGAATTGGTTTCGCTAAATCGGCATCAAGTAAGTTAAATAGGAGAAATTAGGTAGTATTCGAGAAAAATCCTAATATTTGAGGACTATCCATAAAATGGGGACTACTTTGTGTGAAAATTGGATGGGTGACATTTTGCACCATATTTCTTACGGTTGCTTCACAAAAAAAAAAGTCAATCTAGACACTTTTAAAATGAAAAATGACATTTCTAAAATTAATTTGAAAACCCAAATTGGAAATAATGTTCTCCCATAACAAGGTACAACTACTCGCCACATATGAGCACTACATCACAAACTGTGCGTGGTGCATCGCCATAACTTGGTAATTTGGCTTTGAAACTTATTCTCATCTTCATAGATGATAGGCCTCTTTGTGTTGCAACTTTATTGAAAGTATGAAAAATATCAGGTTTCTCATTTTTCATAATAACTAGGGGTTATAGTAGGATTCAATGCCCACGGATTTTTTTGAGTTAGGTTTCACTTTTTGAGTTTTTCTAAAATTTGCCAAAATGCTCGGCATGGCCATGCACTTGAAAGGGTCAAATTTTCCAAAACTACGGATGCTTCAGTGAAATAACCAACCCCTGTGCACCTTAAAATGATTTTTGCAGAAATTCATGAAGAAAGTATAACACACTTGTAGTTCAAATTTTAATCAGTTTCGGCAAATCGGCATAAATGAGTTAAATGGGAGAAATTAGCTACCATTCGAGAAATTCCTAATATTTTAGGACTATCCGTCAATTGGGGACTACTTTGTGTGAAAATTGGATGGGTGCCATTTTGCACCATATTTCTTATGGCTGCTTCACAAAAAAAGTCAATTTGGAAACTTTTAAAATGAAAGATGACATTTCGAAAATTAATTTGAAAACCCAAGTCGTAAACAATGTTCTCCCACACCATGGTACAACTACTCGCCACATATTACATCACAAACTATGAGTGATGCATGGCCATACCTTGGTCATTTAATTTTGAAACACATTCCAATTTTCATAGATGATAAGCCTCCTTGTGATTCAACTTTACGTAAAGTATGAAAAATCTCAAGGATTTTTTGTGAGTTAGCTTACTTTTTTTTTTAGTTTTTTGTAAATTTTGCCAAAATGCCAGGCTTGGCCATGCACTCAAAGGTGTCTAATTTTTCAAAACTATGGACGTTTCTGTGAAATAACCAACCCCTATGCACCTTAAAATGATTTTTGCTGAAATTCATGATGAAATTATAACAAACTTATAGTTCAAATTTGAATCAGTTTCGACTTAAATGGGAAAAATTAGGTAGGATGCGAGAAAATTCCATATATTCGAGGACTATTAACGAAATGGGGACTACTTTGTGTGAAAATTGGATGGGTGACATTTTGCACCATATTTTTTATGGTTGCTTCACAAAAAAAAGTCAATTTAGACACTTTTAAAATGAAAAATGGGAGTTCGAAAATTAATTTGAAAACCCAAGTTGGAAATATTGTTGTCCCATACCATGGTACAACTACTCGCCACATATGGGCACTACATCACAAACTATGCGTGGTGCATGGCCATCACTAGGCCATTTGCTTTTGACACGAATGTAGAAACCTCTTGTTGTGAATCATGATGTATTAGTTGAAACCTGTGTTGTTGTACCATATTACTAGATACGTGTATACAAGTTTATACAAAGACGTGTCATATGTAATTAATCTATGTACAAATTCTTATTCAAGCTTCCCGTGCCTCTCCTTTTTAAACTAATTTCGTTCCCTCCTTTAACTTGAAAATTTTCGTTCCCTCCTTTTTTTTGGCCTACTAAAGAAACTACCCGCACCCCACGCCTACTAAATAAGCCGCACAGCCAAACCCACGCTCACAAATTGCGGTAGACATATTGGCAGCCATATATTAGATCTATTCTCGCCTACCACAACCTCTTCGCCGTAGATCCATCTGCTTTGGTGGTGATTGACGTTCGGCCGCGATGATCATATCACTCGCCTTGCCGACGACCGATCTCCATGGCCGGCAAACCTCAAAAGGAGAATTCACGGACCTAAAGAAAAAAGTGACAAACAATCTGGATCTTTTCTAGATGAAACACTAAGTGGTGATAGCATGTAAGTTCGGCGGCAAAATAATTTAGATTAAAGTGATACATAAAAAACTATTAACTTCAACACAAACCATGGTATTTATAAAACCTAGTCTACCATTAGCCAAATCATCAAAAACTGTAGATTGCACAATTTACGATATAGTAGATTCAATGTGGAAATCCTTGGGAAGAGAAAGAACATATGTACATAGCAGATCTACGGAAATTTAGAGAGGGAGATTGATCCTGGACGTGATTGTGTTTTTCTTTAATCTCCTTGAGCCTCTACCGCTACTGGTGGAATTATCCTTTTGAGGTTTGCCGGCCATGAAGATCGGCCGTCGGCAAGGCGAGTGATATGATCATCGCGCCCGAACGTCAATCACCACCAAAGCAGACAGATCTACGGCGAACAGGTTGTGGTAGGCGAGAATAGATCTAATATATGGCTGCCAATATGTCTACCGCAATTTGTGAGCGTGGGTTTGGCCGTGCGGCTTATTTAGTAGGCGTGGGGTGCGGGTAGTTTTTTTAGTAGGCCAAAAAAAAAGAGGGAATGAAAATTTTCAAGTTAAAGGAGGGAACGAAATCAGTTCAAAAAGGAGAGGGACGGGAAGCTTGAATAAGAATTTGTACATAGATTAATGACATATGACACGGCAACAAGACTCATACCTTCTGTAAATGTTCTTCTTTTAATTTTCAATAAATAAACTGTGGGGATTTTTTAAGGGAATATGCCCGAGAGACAACAATGAAATGTTTATTATGTTATTCCTTGTTTATGACAGATGTTTATTTCTCATGCTAGAATTGTATTAACCGGAAACGTTGATACATGTGTGATTAATAAACAAACAATCGTTCCTAGTAAAGCCTCTCTTTTAACTAGCTCGTTCATTAACCCATGATCAAGGTTTCCTATTCATGAACATTGGATGTTGTTAATAACTAGGTCATGTCATTAGGAGAATAATGTGATAAACATAAACCCAAACTAAGCATAACAATACGATCAAGTCATTTAGTTTATGTTGTTATGTCCTACATACGAAGTAACCTCATTCCTTAGACCATGAGATCATGTCAATCACTAATACTGGAAGGGTACTTTGATGTCATCAAACATCATGCCGTAACAGGGTGACCATAAAGGTGTTGTTGGGTATTCGGAAGGTGTTAGCTGAGGCTCATGGATCAAGAGTGGGATTTGTCCATCCAAATGACGGAGAGATATACTCTAGGCCCTCTCGGTGATATCACATCGACACCGCTTGCAAGCACGTGACTAGGTCACAAGGATGTCATATCATGGAACGAGAGATCGAACTAGATATGGTTGATACCAATGATCGGATCTCGGACAAGTAAAATATCGTGAGACAAAGGGAATAGTTACGACGTTGATGGTTTACACGATCACGAGATTCATCGTTTAATATATAGGTGTCATCACGGATCTCCAGATCCCGTTGTTGATTATTAATCGGAGAGGTGTCTCGATCATGTCTATGTTATTCACGAACCATAGGGTGACACACTTAAGGTTCGACGAAGCATTTGAGAGGATACGGAATATCGAAGAATGTTTTGGACAACACCGAAATTGTTTCGGGGAAAATTGAAATAGTTCAAGGGGTTTCTCGTCGAATGGTTGTTAATAGAATTAACAAATGATTTGAGGTCCTATACGCAAATGTTTGTTAATAGAATTAACAATTATAAATAAAGAAATAAAAATGTTTTATTTATTTATTAAGGAAAAACCTTTGGATTTTCTAAGTGGGAAATTATGGGAGCATGAGTGGGGCTTCCACTCACATGAAGAGGGAAGATGTGGGGGCACCACCATGGCTGGCAGCACCCCACCCTTGGGCTGAAGGGAATATGCCCGAGAGGCAATAATAAAATGGTTATTATCTTATTCCTTGTTTATGATGAATGTTTATTTCTCATGCTAGAATCGTATTAACCCGAAACGTTGATACATGTGTGTTTAGTAAACAAACAATGGTTCCTAGTAAAGCCTCTCTTTTAACTAGCTCGTTGATTAATAGATGATCAAGGTTTCCTGATCATGAACATTGGATGTTGTTAATAACGGGGTCATATCATAAGAAGAATGATGTGATGAACACATACCCAAAGTGAATATAGCAGTGCGATCAAGTCATTAGGTTTACATTGTTATATCCAACATACGAAGTAACTTATTACTTAGACCATGAGATCATGTCAATCACTGATACTGGAAGGGTACTTTGATGTCATCAAACGTCACACCGTAACAGGGTGACTATAAAGGTTCCGTTAGGTATTCGGAAATTATGAGTTGAGGATCATGGATCAAGAGTGGAATTTGTCCATCCAAAATGACGGAGAGATATACTCTGGGCCCTCTCAGTGATATCACATCAACACCGCTTGCAAGCACGTGATATGATCACAAGGATTTTATATCATGGGAACGAGAAAAGAGTACTTGTCAGTAAAGAGATTGAAACAATGTATGGTTGATACCAATGATCTAATCTCGGACAAGTAAAATATCGCGAGACAAAGGGAATTAGTCACGACGTTGATGGTTCACATGATCACGAGAGTCATCGTTGAATATATAGGAGTCATCACGGATCTCAGGATCCCGCTGTTGATTATTGATCGGAGAGGAGTCTCGATCATGTCTATCTTATTCAGGAACCGTAGGGTGACACACTTAAGGTTATGCATTTGAGAGGATACAGAATATCGAAGAATATTTTGGGCAGCACCGAAATTGTTTCGGGGAAAATTGAAATATTTCAAGGGGTTTTCATCGAATGGTTGTTAATAGAATGAACAAATGATTTGAGGTGCTATATGCAAAAGTTTATTAATAGAATTAACAAATTCTGAAATAAAGAAATAAGAATGTTTTATTTATTTATTAAAGAAAAACTCTTGTATTTTCTAAGTGGAGTTTTAAGGGAAAATGAGTGGGTGTGAGTGGAGTGCCCACTCACATGATGAGGGAAGAGGTGGGGGCACACCCATGGGCTGGACGCACCCCCCTTGGGATGCCTCCCCCCTCTCCTATAAATAGAGGGCATGAGCTCCCTCTCTCTCACACACTTCCCCACCTCATTTCCTCTCCACCCGCTGCTCCATTCCATGGTCTCCGGCTTGGCGAAGCGCTAACCGTGGGATTCTTCACCACCACCACGCCGTCGTGCTGCTGGAGTTCCGAGGGATCCTCTACTTCCAGGCCCCGCTGGATCGAGGGAATGGAGGTCGTCATCAACCGTACGTGTGACCGATCACGGAGGCACCGCCGGATTGCGGTGCACATCTTCTCGCTATCGGGATCGGTGTGAGTACGACTACGCCAACAACGATATTTGATATCCTAATGCTTTGTGTCTTCGAGGGTATGTGTTCTCCTTAACCCTCCCTTTGCCCGTTGCACTTCGTCTCCTAGATTAGATCTTGGCCTTTCGGGTGTCTCTCGCGTAGGAATTTTTTTTCTATGCAACGACCCCTTCAGTGGTATCAGAGCTGGATCTATGCGTAGATGTTTTGTACGGGTAGAACACATAGGTGTATGTGGGCTTTGATGATCATGTTACTACCTCCTTGATTATTTTATGATCTTAGTGGCATAGTGGGATGAAGCGGCCCGGACTAACCTTACATTTCCACGTACATGAGACTTGTTCCACAACTGACATGCAACTTGTATTGCATAAGTGGCTTGCGGGTGTTTGTTTCTCCTAGTATAGTTAAGATCTAATCTATGAAGGGTTGTTAAAAATGTGTTTATCAACGTTATGGTTGATGTTTGTAGGTATGAACGGTTCTATCCTCGAAAGCCCTAAGCCACGTAAAATATGCAAAAATAAATTAGAAGCGTCTAACTAGTTTTTGTTCGGCATGTGAATTGATATGGTCAATGTTACAAATTTGATTATGGGATGATCTCTTTGTAAATTATTGATATACCGGAAGGTATCCATATGAATGTCTTATTATTGATGGACAATCAAGATTGGGGTGCCAAGGTACTTGGTACCACGCCGGTGGAATGATGGAGATCATACCATGATGCACATGATGGAGATCAAGTGCAAGAAACACCATATCATATCACGTTATCCTTACATGTGATGTCTGTGATGTTAATATTTTTTTTATGCATCTTGTTTTTCTTAGATAGGGACGGTAGCATTATAAGATGATCCCTCTCACTTAATATCAAGATAATAATGTGTTATTCCTTAAGTATGCACCGTTAAGAAAGTTCGTCATTTCGAGACACCACGTGATGATCGGGTGTGACAGACTCAACGTTCGCATACAACGGGTGTTTTTCAAGCCTAGCATGTACAGACATGGCCTTGAAACACACCCAATACTACGGTTCTGCTTGATGAACATGTCAATGTTTGCCTTTGAAGCTACATCATCTCACGTGATGATCGGTTTTGGTGTAGTGAATTTGGTTCGTGTAATCACTAAAGACGACTAAGAGGGATGTTGTTTTTGAGTGGGAGTTCATGGCATAATTTTGAAATAACTTGAACTTATTAATCATAAATGGCCAATCAGAGTGAATTTGCACAAACTGTAGTATTCATTGGCATCCACAAACTACCTTACACTTAGAATGTTGATTGAAATATAAATGTTATGATCTGGTAAAAATCATTTAAGATTGTACCGTATTAGTGAAATTTAAAATTGAGTCCTATTGTAGATTTTTGGTATTTCCTACCTAGCTCCATATGGTTAATGATTGATTGATCTAAAGAGCAACCAATTCATACTTAGAATCTAGAGTCATGGTTGCTTCCGTATTACTTTATATTCAAAAGAATGTTTTGTTGATCAAGGTGATTTTGGAACTGAAAAGAGTTGTTTTCAGAAACAATCAAGTGAAAGATATATTGGTATCTAGAAACTTATTTGTGGCAACATGACTGAGTATAATTTAGCGTGACAATGTTTGCTTAAATTATCTGAATATATGCAATGATTGAAGACGCTAGGCGTTTGAATATTCCAAGAAGTTGGGCGCTAAAAATTATCCTCTAAATTCCTTCGAGCTATAGAAGCTTAATCATAAAAATGTTATGATGGGATGGATTAGAAGTATGGATAAAGTCGTTTACCTTACTTGGAGATTGCTAAGAGTGGAATCTAGAAGAATACTATTAATATGGTGATATTAGTAGAACAATCAAACTCAAAGTATGACTCAATGGGTGATAGTATATGACTAACACGCCAAAGAAAATGAGCTAGTACGACTAGCATTGTTTGATGTTGAATGATTCTTCTGTAAAGGAAAGGGAATATTGAAAATAGAATTACAAAAAGATATATGGCAAAGATAACTGGAAAAGTCCAGCTCAGGAGTATATGCTTGATATACAAGTTATAGATGTATTACTAGTTAACAAAGTATTTTTGGGTATTTTGATACCACATTGGTTGGTATGAGTTGTCATACAAAGCAACGCAATGCAAGAAATACAAGTGCCTAAAAGGAACTAGTAATAGATGTGGAATCGATTATGACAAGAACAGTAATAAAGTTTTATAGTGTTCATTATCGTATCGAACCAAACATTCAAGATTTATTTTAAGAACTTAATAAGTTGTTATTTTGTTCTGGTCTTTTGTGAGAACAAATGAGATTGTTCAAACCATGACCATATTCCATAATTGATGGATATGTTAATATAAATCATGTTGGTAAAGTAAACATCTACAAGACTAAATGCTAAACATTGCAAGACGTAAAAGAGTTCCACTTAAATTGTGACACCACCATTTTTTTCATATCGGAAAGGAAAACATGAAGTAACTCCATATTGATGGACTGCCGGAGTCATTTTGTTTTGAATAAATTGACGCTCGTGATACCTCTTCCAAAAGATTACTAGAATTCCGTTCTTAGACCAAAGTAGAATGGACTACTAATTTAGTGGAGATTATACATATTGATGTATATAGTCCATTATGTGTAGTCATGTATGGTGGACTAATTTTTCCTTCATAAAATTATGTCGATGATTTGGGTAGATATGTGAGTATATCTATTTAAAGAGAACAGAGTTTGACATTTTGAATTGGTTCAAATGGTTGTTAATATGAAGTAAAAATCATTGTAACAAGATAATCAAGTATTTATGATTGGATAATAAAGGATAAAGTTTGAGTTACAAGTTTAGCAAAACATCTGAGAAGTTCAGAATTTTTCTACAACTTATATTACTCGAATTACCCCACATTAGTTTGGAGTCTTCGAGAGACAAAATCAAACCTTGTTTGACCTGGTAACATAAATAAAAATGCCATTATAATTTTGTAGTTTATACATTAGTGACAACCGTTTTTCCACTGAAAAGAGCACCATCATGATCCGTTGAAATTGACAACATATAAGATATGGTTTGGGTAGTGACCCGAATTGTCATTTTCTTAAGTTTTGGTATGCATAGCATGTGTAAAAATTTTACAACCAAAATAGGATAGATATATGTTTATAAGGTTATCCCAAATAAAACATTGGGTATTTCTCCTATCACCGAACCAAAAGACAAATGTTGTTTCTCAGAAAGGGTTGATTTCTCGAGAAAGTAGTTCTTGCGAAACAAGTGAGTGGAAGCACAGTACAAACTCAACGAGATTAGAGAATCTTCGTTATCATGTCAAGAGGAGCGCAGCACTTGAAGTTGTTCCGGGGTTTGCTATTTTAACAAATTAGAAGACACTACATGTGTTGTAAATACTTCGTATGAGTCTGCATACTGAACCACAATAGTCCTAAAACTTTGTACTTGGACCAACTTGTGGTTTAAGTGTAAAGTTTTGTTTTGACAACAAAAGGACATGGACCTTATAAAGGAAGCAAATGATGGGCCCCGACTTCGTAAAATTGACTATGAGTCATTACAACCGCCATAGTATCCTTGTATGAAAATCAAGTATGTGACTTGGTAGTCCTTTCGATAGGCTTGATGCCTAACGATAGCAAAAGGGTCTATATAGTGAAAAGACATGGATTTTTACATCCTTTGAAAGTTTTACTATCGAAAAGTTGTTTTCGACAAAGTTCAAAGAGTTGACTAATACAAGATTTTGATCTTCCGTAGTGATGCTTAGTCTTTGCGGATAGTTCTAGCAAAGTTACATATTATGATATGGATGTTCAATAACAAAACCAACTCTCCTCTCGAGGAAGTTTGATCAAGGATATGTACTTGACAAAGCCTGAGAGTTTTGTAAAATTCAAAAGGTTGCTAGAAAGGTATGCACACTTCAATGGTTGAATTGAGCATAACGAAGTTGAAATCTTTACCTTAATGAAGTTGTCAAAAGAGTTTGATTCCACCATGAACGATAAAGATGCTTGTAGAGTTACAAGAAATTAAGTGGGAGCGCTATGACATATTTCCAATACTTTATGTAGATGACATATGGTTGATTGGAAAATATGTATTTTAAATTAACACGGTTAAGATTTTCATATTGATAAAAGGCTTAGAAGATATTGGGCATCGATAACTATAAAGGATGGATTGAAGCGCCTAATATGGTTGAAGCCAAATTACATAGATGAAATATTGAGGTAAGTCAATATCGAAATGACAAGAAGGATTTCTTATCACATGGAAAATAATTGAGCAAGATTAAAGTGTTTTGACACATGATGAGCATCATTGAAATTGTGATTTCTAAGTCATGTTTTCATGCTATGTACACAACCAGACGAGTCCTATGATATAAAATGTTATAGCAGGATAATTCATATGATGATTAGACAACAATGGGAGAGATCCTTGTGTCATTTTAGAAATGATAAGGATATGTTTTCCTATGTAGTAATGACAAAATGTTAGTTGTAATATGTTACAGTAATAGTCTTGTCATTTATTCAAGTAATTTTATCTCAATTAAAATATGTGATGAAGGGTAGTACAATAGGCTGGAAGAAAGTTCCATGCTGGATTTGAAAGAGTTTCAAAATTAAAATACTGTAAAAGATACTACAACAAAAGCTAAAGTTTATCGTTGTGTTGACAAGTGATAATAAGCGTATTTTCTGTCAAGGAGTTCTTTATTGAACTTGGTGAATTTCCAAGAATGCTGACACTATGAAGCTACATTTTCACAATGTTAGTAACATTAGTTTAAGCTGAGGAATTAAGGTATCACCGGAACTTGGTGAATTTCCAAGAATGCTAACACTATGAAGCTACATTTTTACAACGTTAGTGACATCGGTTTAAGATAAGGAATTAAGGTTTCACCGATTGACCATATATATACAAAGCCATATCATTAGAGAATGAGTGATGCGTGTAGACGCAAAGAACATGCAAATACAATAGGACCTGAATAGTTCAGATATTCTTGATGATGTTTACCACATGCGAAGCATTAACACTGGAACGCCATATGTGTTAAAGTCCTTACAGACTAGATTATTGACTCTAGTGCAAGTGGGAGATTGAAGGGAATATGCCCGAGAGGCAATAATATGATGTTATTATCTTATTCCTTGTTTATGATGAATGTTTATTTCTCATGCTAGAATTGTATTAACCGAAAACGCTGATACATGTGTGTTTAATAAACAAACAATGGTTCCTAGTAAAACCTCTCTTTTAACTAGCTCGTTGATTAATAGATGATCAAGGTTTCCAGATCATGAACATAGGTTGTTGTTAATAACGGGGTCATATCATTAGAAGAATGATGTGATGAACATATAACCAAAGTGAATATAGCAGTGCGATCAAGTCATTAGGTTTACATTGTTATATCCAACATACGAAGTAACTTATTCCTTAGACCATGAGATCATGTCAATCACTGATACTGGAAGGGTACTTTGGTGTCATCAAACGTCACACCGTAACAGGGTGACTATAAAGGTGCCGTTAGGTATTCGGAAAGTATTAATTGAGGATCATGGATCAAGAGTGGGATTTGTCCATCCATAATAACGGAGAGATATAGTTTGGGCCCTCTCGGTGATATCACATCAACACCGCTTGCAAGCATGTGATATGATCACAAGGATGTTATATCATGAGAACGAGAAAAGAGTACTTGTCGGTAACGAGATTGAAACAAGGTATGGTTGATACCAATGATCGAATCTCGGACAAGTAAAATATCGCGAGACAAAGGGAATTAGTCACGGCGTTGATGGTTCACATGATCACGAGAGTCATCGTTGAATATATAGGAGGCATCACGGATCTCCAGATCCCGTTGTTGATTATTGATCAGAGAGGAGTCTCGATCATGTCTATCTTATTCACGAACCGTAGGGTGACACACTTAAGGTTCGATGATGCATTTGAGAGGATATAGAATATCGAAGAATATTTTGGGTAGCACCGAAATTGTTTCGGGGAAAATTGAAATATTTCAAGGGGTTTTTCATCGAATGGTTGTTAATATAATTAAAAAATTATTCAAGGTGCTATATGAAAAGGTTTGTTAATAGAATTAACAAATGCTGAAATAAAGAAATAAAAATGTTTTATTTATTTATTAAAGAAAAACTCTTGGATTTTCTAAGTGGAGTTTTAAGGGAAAATGAGTGGGTGTGAGTGGAGTGTCCACTCACATGATGAGGGAAGAGGTGGGGGCACACCCATGGGCTGGCCGCAGCCCCCTTGGGTTGCCTCCCCCTCTCCTATAAATAGAGGGCATGAGCTCCCTCTCTCTCACACACTTCCCCACCTCATTTCCTCTCCACCCGCTGCTCCATTCCATGGTCTCCGGCTTGGCGAAGCCCTGACCGTGGGATTCTTCACCACCACCACGCCGTCGTGCTGCTGGAGTTCCGAGGGATCCTCTACTTCCGCGCCCCGCTGGATCTAGGGAACGGAGGTCGTCATCAACCGTACGTGTGACCGATCACGGAGGCACCGCCGGATTGCGGTGCACATCTTCTCGCTATCGGGGTCGGTGTGAGTACGACTATGCCAACAACGAGATTTGATCTCATAATGGTTTGTGTCTTCGAGGGTATGTGTTCTCCTTAACCCTCTCTTTGCCAGTTGCACTTCGTCTCCTAGATTAGATCTTGGTCTTTCGGGTGTCTCTCGCGTAGGAAATTCTTTGTTTTCTATGCAACGACCCCTTCATGGGCAGCCTCCCCCTCCCCTATAAAAGGAGGGTGAGGGCTTCTCTTCCTCACACACTTGCCCACCTCCCTTCCTCTCCGCCCGCTGCTCCATTCCATTGTCTCCGGATTGGCGAAGCCCTGACCATGGGACTCTTCACCACCACGACGCCGTCGTGTTGCTGGAGTTCCGAGGGATCCTCTACTTCTGCTACCCCGCTGGATCGAGGGAACGGAGGTCTTCATCGAGCTGAACGTGCGATTGATCACGGAGGCACCGCCGGATTGCGATGCACATCTTCTCGATCTCGGGATCGGCGTGAGTACGACTACGCCAACAACGAGATTTGATCTCGTAACGCTTAGATTCTTCGAGGGTATGTTTTCTCAAGACTCTCTTTTTCCCCGTTGCACTTCATCTCCTAGATTAGATCTTGGCCCTTTGGGTATCTATCGCGTAGGAATTTTATTGTTTTCTATGCAATGTACCCTTCACTTTTTGCCTCACAGTCAATGCTTCATAAAAAAAACTATGTGATTCATGCGGGCATTACAACAAGACTCATAGACCGTCATCCAACTGCATCAATGACTAATAATCCACCCTCCAAATATCATCCGAACAAATGTTGGGTATTAAGTTGCAAGCAACAGGTAATCGCAGTAAGCAAAGTGCGCAATATAAACATCGTTGTTTTCTCCCTAATGGCAACAACACATCCTCCATCCGTCACGTTTCTGTCACTCGAGCATAGATGCAAATGAGGCATGAACCCACTATCGAGAATAAATACTCCCTCTTGGAGTCACTAGTATCTACAAGGCGAGAGCATCTAATAACAACGGAGAGCATGAAAGATCACAAATAACATACACATGAAGACAACATGATAGATTGATAATCAAGAGACATAGCCTTCAATAATCATCAGATCCCAGCAATCACAACATGTAGCACTACAATAAGATGATCTCGATCATGTAGGGCAGCTCACGAGATCTAAGCATGAGGCATAAAGAGGAGAGAACAACCATCTAGCTACTGCTATGGACCCATAATCCAAGGATGGACTACTCACGCATCACTCCGGAGGCGGGCATGGTGGCGTAGATCCCTCCGGTGATGATTTTCTCTTCCGGCAGGGTGCCGGGGAGAACTCCAGAACCATCCCGAACTCGGGTTGATGACGACAGTGGCCTCGGGTGTTTTTGTGGAAAAGTGGTATATTTTTAGGGTTCACGCATCGGGGGGGATAAATAGGCGATAGGGCGCCCGAGCGACCCACACCACCTCCAAGCGCGGCCAGGGGGCGCGCCGCCTCATAGTGTGCCCCCCCCCCCCCTCCGGGCCTCTTCGGAACTCTGTGGAACCTTCGGGAATTGTAAGAATTTTGGGTTTCGAATTTTCCAACTCCGATAATATTTCGAGAACAACTTTTCTGAAACTAAAAACAACAGAAAACATGAACTGGCTCTATGGCATCTTGTCAATAGGTTAGTCCCGGGAAATCGATAAAAATGACATTAAGTGTAAGGAAAACTGGTAGCATATGGCATAAAAACAACACGGAACATCAGAAATTAAGGATACGTTTATGACGTATCAGTGTCGCCTTAGGAAAAGGTTCTGGTCCGCTTATCCAAGAACAAGCGCACTAACCCCATTGTGGGACATATGGAAATCCCCGCAACCTATTAGCCCCGCTGCACTCTTGTCCATGATGCAACAACGCAGTTCGGGCTTTACATTTGGCGTACGGACATTAACAATTCTGTAGGTACGAGGAAAACTATGTTGAGGATGATGATGGTGTGTTACCGATGTGCATAAAATTATATAGGTTTCCGCAGTATGAAGATGAAGTGGACATTTTGGTTTGATCCGCTTCATGTGTGGATGCAAATGGCTGGGTCCGCTTCGAAGCTTCAGCCAAACTCTCGATGCAGTTTCAACCTAGCTTGGTGGTTTTATAGACTTGCTTGTGGTGAGATTAAGTGTTGTTCCGACTGTCACGCGACCATTTCGGTGAATGTGGCTACAGTATTTCACCCCTGCAGGGTTAAATATTTTCAAAAAGGCGTATCGCCCGTGCTTATGTGACGATCATGGAGAATGTGCTAGCTAACAAGAGTCAGACAACTTACACCTAATGATATTTTTTAACCTGTGTGATAACAAGATCACCGTTTTAATATTTTCAATAGTGTGAGTTTTCCTCGGGTTACTTCCTGGCACTTGGTTGAGGGGGGTTAATCCTGGATGAGTATTGTTTTTTTGTGAGTAGTTGTAGTTTGTTTGGTCGTGCTCTCTCATCCCTTTCTAATAGACGGAAGTTTTAGCGTGTCTCTATAAGTTGTTAGTGCTTCTTGCCGCTTCAACCAGTAACCCCTTCTCCCGGAATTCAAGGCACTGTTGTTCTTGGTGAACAGTTGTAGTTCGTTTGGTCGTGCTCTCTCATCCCCTTCTAATAAACGGAAGTTTTAGCGTGTCTCTATAAGTTGTTAGTGCTTCTTGGCGCCTCAACCAGTAACCCATTCTCCCGAAATTCAAAGCATTGATATCTTGTGAAGTAATGCATACTTACCAGTATTGCGTTCTTGCCAGTACTTTACAGCAATGATCCCTTTGGGGCTGCCATTCCAATCCAGCCGACAGGTTTGAAGTCTGACTACGTTAACTTAGGAATCCCTCCGGCTTGGCCTGGGCAGGGATTGGACGCCATCGTTTATCTTCAAAACTCTTAGTCCAATTTATATCTTGTCCATAGTCGGAAATTGTTTATATTATCTCGGTTATTTGGATCTTTCTATACTATCAGTTGTATTCTTGACTTGTTGGAGTCTTCTTGTATATGTATCTTCTGTTGTTGTTCCGGATTATTCGTGAACTGTTGTAATGATACCCACAATTGACAACCCGAGATCAGTATTATGTGGATTTGGGCGGGAACACTGAAATCCGCATAGTACCCAATTTCGGAGTGTCACAATTTTCTAATCTTTCTAATCTTCAAGCGCATTGCATCCATATTGATCTTGTGATCATCGATGACATCGACAACATACAACTCCAATTTCATCTTCTCTTCTTCAATTCTTTGAAAAAGAAATTCAAATCATAGTATTCTTTTTGAACTAAATTTAACTTTTCAACAAGAGGAGCGGTTCGAATTTCCGGTTCACATACCTCCTAGATAAAAATATCTATGTCAACTTGGTGGGTATAATTGTTATAATGACGAAATAAAACAAATAGTTATAAAAGATAATATACAACATCAAATCATAAACCGGACGAGGGCTGACGGGGACGGATATCAAAACCATGGTACTATATATAACAGACAATTATACAAGTAAGAAAATTATACGAGTAACGATCTAAATCATACAAGTAAGAATTTTAAAAAATAGGAACACGAGGCTCACCATGGTGGTGCCGGCGACGAGATAGGCACCGGCGATCGACGATGGTGAGGACGGGGACTGGAGGACACCCTAAACCGCTCTACACATATGCAATCTAAGAAGTTAACATACTAAACCAAAGACTAAACCTATCTACCACTAAGCTAACACTAAAACATAGCACGCTAACACACACACTAATCTATATACCACTAAGACACACCCTAGCTAACACACACACACACACACACACACACACACAAATCTATACCACTAAGACACACCCTCGCTAACACACACACCCTAGCACACACAATCACTAACTCATTAACATTGCTACTAACAACAAAATTGAGATAAAAATCTAATTAACAATACCAAACTAAGAAGTTAATTTTTTCTCAACTTGCAAATAAATTAAATAATTTCACACATTTACAGCTAAACTAAAATCCACTAATCACTCTCTTCTAGAGCATAAAATGAGACAAAATATCAATGAGAGATGAGAGGATAAAGTTGCTAACCTTTTAGACCACTTGGATATTTTTTTTAAACGGAAAACTCAGCCTCTGCATCTAGACGATGCACATGGCTAATTATATCAATGTTTTAGACCACTTGGATAGTTTCCCCACCACCAAATCTTGATAAATATTGTAGAAAATGCGGAGGAAACGCGATCTTGAAGGAATGTAATAATGATACAAATGACATATGCGGCTTTGACACGGAGAGAAATATCTAGAAATTTTATTCCTGGTTGGTGTCTCAAAGTGGTACTAAAGATCCATGTTTATTGCCGGTTTCAGACACCCATCGTTACTAAAGAGGCTGCGTCTCCCGGTTGGTGGCTCAAAGTAGAACTAAACGTCGGTTTTAAACTGGGTCTTACTGCATGTATGTATGAGGCAATCGGTCCCACCGCTCGTACGGGAAGGCTCCCACAGCGCTAGCGTGTTTTGTGCTCATTCGAAAAAGATCGCGTCCGTAAGTCAAAAAGAATATAAACACGTAACTTATCTGGAAATGAAGTTGTACACGTCGTCCACATGTACGAAGAGACCTTTCAAAAAGGTTGATTGGTCTGCGCAAAAGATACCCATTCAATGGCATATTGTGCAAACGTGGCTGCCAGGGGCCTGGTCCAGAACGCGGCAAATCGTAGCCTTGCCTCACCCGCCAGACGTCCGAGCCTTTTTTTATTTTGAATTTAAACATGACTATATTAAGCAAGCAAGCCGCCTTATTAAAAACCTTCCATTCCCCTTAGGTACCCTGGTAAGAAAAAGAGTGATTTAGAAACTTGCCGCTACGAACACACGAGTCTAGTCTGGCTTACAATCCATTTTGATACATGCATCAAGAAAGGGCGGAACATAGTTTATCCAAAGGCATCTTCTTCTATCCTGACTACAATACTGGGCACAAAGATGAGCCAGTTCATTCACTCTTCTAGGAATATAAAGTATACTAAAAGCCTCCAAGTTCCCTAAAAGTTCATTCACTTTCGTAAGAATTGGAGACAAAATTGATTGATTGTACTTTGATGAAGACCACATTTGGACGATTTGCTGTGAGTTTGTCTCCAATATAATTTTTTTGAAAACCCCTCTCAATAGCCATCTTTATACCATCACGAATAGCATATGCCTCCACCACCAACGCCGACACCACTGAATCATACCAAATTGCCTGAGCACAACACATGTGTCCGAAACTATATCTCATAGTGATCCATGTGGCTCCATAATAATTAGCTTCATAGCACGGCCCATTTATTTTTATTTTTCGTTCTTTTTTCCGCTGAAAAATCGGGGGTGATTACGGAAAGACTACCCTATTCTAACCTTCTGAGAGGGAAGGTAGAGCCACTACATGTACGCAAGTGTCACAACCATAGAATTTTGTTGGGTTTTTCTTTTCCCACCGGACGGAGGACTAAACGGGTGGCACGTATTTATTTTCAGATCTTTTTTTTTAAAAAAAATCTCTCGAACCGTAATTCAGAATTATGAACTGTGTTCATATTTGAGCTCCTCGCGTCGAGATCTACAAAAAAGATCCCACGCTGATAGGTTTCGCGAATCTTTTTTTCGGACTTTGTACACGCTGTTGTTTATACTTTCGCTAGCACGCGCGTGTGTCTACACCATGTATAACATGTAGCAGCGATGCTCGGCTTCGTCTCGATATTTTTTTACTGCTCGGCTTCGCCTCGATAACCATTTATAAAAATCTTGAAGGGGGTACATAGGTAATTGTGTGCATTGGTCGAAGCGTGCATTGGTCGTAGTGCGAGATACGGCTCGGCATTGCCTCGTACTACCGCTCTGCTTCGCCTCGAACAAAACGCTTACGGCTCTTCATCTAAAAAGTATACATGTGTTGTATCTGAAAAGTATAAAAAAGTTGTTACTGAAAGTATACCAACATTGTTTCAGAAAGTATACATGTTGTATGTGAAATTATAAAAGAATTGCTACTGAAACTATACAAACGTTGTCCTGAAAGTATAGTGTTATATGTGAAAGCATAAAAAGATGCTACTGAAAGTATATAAAAACTGTTATGGAAAGTATACACACGGTGTATCTGGGTACAAATCCGTCTGGGTGTACACATCCGCCTGGCGTACATCCGCCTGGGTGTACGCGGTTCTTCACTGGGTGTACAAGCGTCTGGGTGTACGTCGGTCATTCACTTGGTGTACAAGCGTATGGGTGTACATCCGTCTGGCTATACATCCGCATGCATCTGGGTGTATAATCGTCTGAACGTACACCCGTGTTGCACGTGGGTGTAAGTCAGCACTGCACTTGTGATGTACTTCGTTCACTGCACCTGTGCGTAAATCTGTGTGTAACTGGGCGTACATCCGTGTTGATTCCGAGTGTAAAAAAAGTTTTTCGAAACCTATCAATATGGGATCTAGTTTTGAAGATCTCGACGCGAGGATCTCAAATATGAAAACGGTTCGTAATTTTGAAATACGGTTCAGGAGATAATTCATTTTGAAAAATGAATCACGAAATAAACGCGTTCCCACCCATCCACCCTTGGCAAGGGGAAAATCCCCCCAAAACTCTATGGTGGTGACACTTATCACGCATGCGGGCACCCTGTGGAGGTTAGGAGGAATGAGAGCGCGACATTTGTCACGCACACAGCGCTTTTGGGTTCTCTTCCGAGAGGGAAGCCTTTTTCTAGCGATTACCGAAAAATTGTGCCCAATAGAAAAAACACATAAAGAGAAAACAAAATAATGTTGTGCAAAACAGCCTATTTATTCTTTTAGCCTTTTTAAAGGATGAATATGCTGGTCGTGCTAAATGGACCATGCCTAGACCTCGAAACTGATCCCATGGGCTTAGCACGGCATCTAGTCGACTAATTCAGATAAACCTAGGGTCAGAGGGCGGTGCTCGTATCTCCTCGTGGCTGGTACTACCTTCACGGTCCTAGATGGATCCCTTGTCTCCCGTGGCAAATATCGACTCGCGCAGCCAATAACCGTCGTAAATGGCCACTACCGACCGATGGCGGCTCTACAACAGCTGGGACCCGACAACCCTGGCTAGTTCAAGTATTTCGCCAACGACACCTAGGTCGTGTCATGACACACCGTCAAAAATATGTGTGTGTATTTTTTACATTTTCTACACGAGAACCCTAATTTATATAGATTCCTATAAACCTGAAATTTATACGAGAACCCTAAGTTATATAGATTCACAAATTGACATGCAAGTATTACAATTGATATACCATTATTATCATTCACAAATTGTTTGTGAATGTCTTAGTTTTGTTTGCATAGTGGCAGCCTTGAATGGTCTATAATTTGGTGACTTGCATATCCTGCTACAGTTTGAATACGAGAATTTCGAGTATTTTTCGCAACCTTTAGGGGTAATTCTCATGAATATAAGCCAGAAGAGTGGACAAGAGGAGACAGCCTACAATATTCCAACCTATATAAGAGGAGACAACCTACGATCTTCCAACATATATTTTAAACTTCTTAAGTATGATATGTTGATAATTCAAAGAAATTTTGTTGTCAGCGTGTTGCCATTGTGGTGGTTTAAGTCTAGCTGCTGCGAGTTGTTGTTTACTTGGGAAGGTCTTTTTTTCTTTTCTTTTCTTACTTTTAGCTATGTGCATTCTTAATTTCTCGATTGTGACATTACGTTGGTGCAGAGACCGGTTGTAATTGGTAGCTTCTTGATATTAATATATTTCCTTATCTAAAAAAAATCAAAGAAATATCTTCGAGTGGTACAAAATTGCTAGCAGTATACTATATAAGCAAACATACAAAAAATTAAAATCCTTGAAAAAATTCTGATGACATATTGTCCACATACATGAAAACGTGTTTTTGCATAAAAAGAGGACATATGTACGCATCAGATCGATCACTGATCAGGTGAAACATGCGCCCTTCAAATTTGGTGATGCATCTCCGTCATAGAAGGAAACTAGGGACAGAAGAACGAGGGCATGTTCTACAGGGACTTTCTTGAACCATCAACAAGATAGGCACGCAAGGGATCGAAACGAGCGAGCGAAATTCGACATATGCAGTAGGCCATGTCGCAAGTTCAGGGTTCAAGAAAGCCCGTGGAGAATATGGCCTCAATCTTTTACGGTCGAGACGTGGATCGATCGACCTGTAGGAGGAAGAGGTAGAGAGAGAGATAGATGGGTGAGATTTTTGGGACGAGGGAGGGGGCTGTATAAATAGAGCTGGCAGCACCAGCATGTGGTGCTAGGCAGGCGCATGCATGGTCCATTTGTGGCAAAATTAGATCTCAACCGTCTAGACAGATCCATCGAACGCTGCTGACTCGTGTATTCTCCCCTCCCCTCCCCCAATATCGACGCACCCTTCCATCTTCGTCCGTACTGCACGCGCATAGCCACATCGCATTCTCTTCGTATCGCCATAATTTTCGGGATTTTCCTATCTACTACTCTGTTTCCATGCCTTAATTACCTGTCGCCTCCTCTGCTCGCGTTGAGCCGATGGCGCACATGATGTCGTTCTGCCATAGTTTGCGGCATACTCGTTGCCGCTGACTGACCACATGTGTGCAGGAAAACACCAACCTTTGCTACTCTGGTAATTGCTCGCTGGAAAAGTGTTACTGCTAGCTGCTTCTCTCGGTTTACGCTCACCTCTTCCTGATCTCGTCCTCTGTCGACCACCTCTTTTGCAGAGATTCCCGTTGAACTGTACTCATAATCCTGTAAAATGTATATTGTTAGTGTAACGTTATTATGTTCCCATTCAAGGCTTGTACTGCTCTCTTTGGAGTATGGATGGCGATGATTTCTACATCAGAAGTGTGAATCGATTCTAATCAGACCATGTGTATGTCCCGCTTAATTTTCCTTTTCAACAGGGCGGCACATCTGTGACAGACGAATTATTACTGAATTCCTCTTTCCCCTTTATGAATTGATATAATTTTATTATATTTTATATGTATTATGTCACTGATAGCTCCACCGTATTTGTGGTCTTTCGTGAGTTACTCTACAAGAATTTAATTGAAATCTACTTGAAACTTCACTTCATCGGTACCATAAGATATGCTGGAGTTCTTGAAACCGAATTTTATCTGGATTCTATAAGTGATCATTGTCTGTATGGACGAGGTAGCATTGTTGGGTCATCCCCAAAGAGTAATCCCGAAATCGTAAATTTTGAGAGAAGAAGGTTGGCATTGAAGCGTATAGAAACCTCTATGTTGACATGTTTTAGATAAACAAATGGTCCTATGGCTGCTTCATCGGCAACTGCAGTAGCATTATCTTAGGTTGCTGAAGCAGTTTTTATAGAAGAAGCTGGACTAACTAGCCAATTTTGTGAATTGTGATGCATGCACTTATTTTGTATGCAGGACACAAGAAAACTAGTTGCTGCTGGTATATGGTTGTGAACTTATAAGAGAGGACCATCACACAAGAGAAGGATCTATCGCAGCAGCTGAAAGCGGAACGGAAGCATTATTCCGAGTATCGGAGGTACAACGGGATTTCAGAGAGGAATTGGGGAGGGAGGAAGAGAGATGTTCATAGTCTCGATTCTAATTGTCCGTCCTTCTCCTTACGGGCGCTAGCTATTTAACGACCATGGTCTCCCACTGAAGAGTTGGGCTGGGCCAGCTCTCTTCTCCGTCTTCTGTTACACCTCTTGGGCCTGAGCTGTGACATGCCCCCCTCCTTGGGCGTTGGCTTGACCCCAAGCCTGGGCATCGGGAAACGCTCGGCGCATCGCCGCCGTGTCTTCTCAGCTCGTTGTCGAAGGAGATGTGTTGTCCCAGATGACATGCACTTGTTGAACCGTCACACAGCCACGTTGGATTAGTCGAGCCGCCACCATTGTTGTCGGCTGAACATGGTGAGAACAATCAAGCAGCTATATTGCCGCATCATCACTGACCTGATGTTGTGGAGGAAGACGACGCTTCAACAGAGACACGTGCACGACATCGTGGATGCGAGTGCCTTCTGGAAGAGCAAGCTTGTACTCCACCGCACCCACTCAACGCAGCACTCTGTACGGCCTATAGAATTTGAATGCCAACTTCTGGGTACTGCGATAGTTTGGAGATACGGTTTAAGTTTCAGGTAAACCATGTCACCAACTTGAAAGTTGCGTTCGATCCTCTTCTTGTCAGCCTGTCGATACATGCAAGTCTGGGGACGCAAAAGTTGTTGTTGTTGCAGCAGTCCCATTGTTGTTTCCCTTCCTATGAGCTGGTGCATGACGCGGAGGATCCTCCTGCGGTGATCACTGCTCGCGGAAGGCCTGCACGCCATTCTGCGGACCGCGCTGAGGTGATGGTGACCGGCTTGGCGGCAAACGCCGGCGCAGCTGCTGCTGGCGCCGCGGCCGTCGTCGAGGATCATGCTGGCTCGAGCGCTGGTGGCAGGACCCACAGGCCTTACGAGAAGGACTGCAACCTCCCTCCCTCCACCACTCCGACCATTCCCGCGTCGGCTGGGCGAAACGGCATGCCGCCTCCCACCGACCTCGAGCTCCTGAGCATGAAGGAGCAACTCGAGTGGCAACGCCAGGAGCTGCTCGCCGAGCAGGCGGAGTTGGAGAAGGTTAGGCTTGAGTTGAGTCTAGACCAGCTTGAGTACAACAAGGCTCACGGCTTCACGCCAGTCACTAGGAGAGCTAGCAGGGTAGACGCCACGCGACGCAACCTTGGCGCCGAGATGGCGACAGTTGTAGAGGTTCCCGCTCAGTCCGTCACCGCAAACACTTCCACTAGGCCTAGATATAGCACACCCGCCAAGACACTTAGAGCTGCAGAGGCCGTGGCCGCCGAGGTGCCTCGTCTCGACGGCGACGCGCGCGTTAGGCAGCAGGAAAGGCTCAACGAGTTGGTGTTGGAGGCTGCTAGGCAGAATGAGGAGTTCCGGAAAGCCAACCCGGGTGCTGGAGCCTCGCAGGTGGTGCACTCGCACGCGGCTAGATCTAACGATCAGGCCTCGTCTCTGCACCCCAGCCGCGAGAAGAGCCGCAGCGGACGTTCCGCCAGAGATAGGCAAATGCAGGTGTATGACCCGGCTGCTGCCGCGAGACAGCTTGCTGTGCCGCAGCAACCCGGGCAGGAACACAACGCTGCAAGAGCAGGCTCTCAAGCCCAACAAGCTCAAAGCCAGGCCCGAGGTGGAGCACGCCCAGGTCCTTCTCAGCGTCCCGCGGCTCAGCCTACTCGGCAGAGGCAGCAGCCGCGCGCAGTGGCGCCAGTCGCCAACCCGGTGGAGCAGCCTGCAGCTCTGCAGGTGGACAGATATGATGACGGCTACTCGGCCATGGAGATGGCTGGCTATGACATTCTGGACCGTGTTGGCAAGCGTGTGTTGGCGCCTGGAGATACAAGGCACCAGCTGGACCGGATCAACTTGTCGGCCCGGCTGGAGAACACGGGTCCTCCTGGCCCCGAGTGCTTTGGGCCACGCATCATGAACGAGCCGTCCGTGAAGAACTTCCAGCTCGCAAGGGGCACCAAGAGCTACAACGGCAGCACCAAGCCCGAAGACTGGCTCAATGACTACGTCACCGCAGTCCACATTGCGGGCGACAAGAGGAGATGGGCAGTGCGGTACGTCCCGCAGTTGCTAGAGGGTCCAACTCGCACTTGGCTCAACAACTTGCCCAAGCATAGCATAAATTGCTGGCTGGATTTCTCGGACGTCTTCGTCAGCAACTTCACCAGCACCTACAAGAGGCCGAATAGGCCACAACAGCTGTCCGCTTGCAGGCAGCGAGAAGACGAGACGGATCGCGAGTACCTCACTCGGTGGAGCACATTGAGGAACACCTGTGAAGGTGTGAATGAAGCCCAGGCCATCACTTGGTTTGCGCAGGGTTGCAGACATGGCAGTATGCTATGGCAGAGGTTGCAGAGGGAGATGCCAAACACTCTGGCGGAGACCATCAAGATTGCGGATCAGTATGCACTCGGTGATCCTACTCAGCCTCTGATGGACTCCTCTGAGCCGAGAAGAAACTTCAGCAACAGCAAGCGCAACGAGTTCCGCAACAAGCGCAGGGGTGACAGAATAGATACTCGGTATGACCCCGAAGAGGTGAATGCAGTGGCTGTTGGAGCTGGGGGTAGCCAAAGGAAGAAACCTGCTGGAGCCTACGGGCGAACCAGAACCAGGGCCAAGGCAACAAGAAACCATTCCGCACTCCTCAGTCGGGTAGCGGCAACTCCGAGCAGCCGAGGAAGTTCGTCTTTGACGACATGAAGGATGGCCCATGCAGTTTTCACACTCACCACCCCTCAAGGCCTGCTAACCACACTACTCGGCAGTGCGAGTGGTGGGATGTGATCAACAATGATGGCTTGCCTCCTCCTCCTCCTCTGCCAGCGGCCAATGCCAATGTGCAGCCTACTCGCGCACCCGCAGCTCGGCCGCCAGTGTTCCCGAGAAGAGAAAATGTGAACCAAGTGGCTTTAGGAGCCAACCGTCACTTCAACAATGAGAGCTACCGCAACAACAACAGCAACTACAACCGCAACAACAACAGAGGCAACAACAACTACCAGGGCAACAACAACAACGGCAACAATGGGGGCGGAGGCTCCAACCAGTACCAAGAGCACCATGAGAGCTACATGATCTTCACCTCTGAGCCAGTCGACAAGCAATCACAGCACAGGCGTGCCATGGAGGTCAATGCAGTGATTCCTGCTGTCCCTCACTACATGTATTGGTGTGACCAGGAGATCAGGTGGTCCCGAGTAGATCATCCCAAGGTGATGCCCAACCCGGGTAGCTACGCCTTGGTGTTGGATCCTACCTTCCTAGGTCCCGAGAAGAATGTGAGGTTCAGCAAGGTGCTAATCGACAACGGCAGCAGCATCAACATCGTGTACAAAGACACACTCGAGAAGCTTGGGCTGGCCGAGAACATGATGCTGCCCAGCAATACCACTTTCCATGGCATTGTGCCCGGGATCTCGTGCAACCCGATTGGCCGAGTGTGGATAGATGTGCTGTTCGGCACCAGGGAGAACTGCCGCACGGAGCGCCTGCAGTTCGAAGTGGTTGATCATCAGAGCCCTTACCATGCTCTACTCGGCAGGCCTGCTCTGAGCAAGTTCATGGCCTCCACTCATGTTGCATATCTGAAGATGAAGATCCCTGGTCCCAATGGCATAATTACTATCTCTGGTGATTACAAGAAGTCCATGGAGTGTGCCTCTGCTGGTTCCCAGTTGGCGGAGTCGATGGTGATTGCTGCCGAGAAGAAGAAGATGTATGAGGTGGTGGCTATGGCGCAATCCCCGCAAGCTGGCGCGCAAGGCGTGCCGAGTACCCAACACGGGACCGCGTTCCAGGCATCTTAGGAAACCAAGAAGGTCCAGGTCGACCCCGAGTTCCCCGACCGCGTAGCCATCATTGGCTCCGGGTTGGCGGAGAAATAGGAAAGCGAGCTCATCCACTTCCTCCGTGAGAATCGGGATGTATTCGCCTGGTCCAATGAAGATCTACCAGGAGTCCCGAGGGAGTTGGTTGAGCACTCATTACATGTGCGTCCTGACGCCAAGCCAGTGAAGCAGGCTATGCGCCGCTTCGGAGATGAGAGAAGGAAGGCCATTGGTGACCAGATCACCAAGCTGCTGATAAGCAATTTCATCATGGAGGTGCTGCATCCGGATTGGCTAGCCAACCCAGTCATGGTCGAGAAGAAGAAGGAGGATCCCAAGGCTGCCACTGCATGGCGCATGTGTGTCGACTACACCGACTTGAACAAGGCATGCCCCAAGGATCCCTTCCCGCTACCTCGCATCGATCAGGTGATCGATTCCACTGCTGGTTGTGAACTGCTGTCTTTCATAGATGCCTACTCTGGTTTCCACCAGATTGCACTCAATCCTGCTGATCAATAAAGACTGCTTTCATTACCCCGTACGGGGCTTATTGCTATCGTGTCATGTGTTTTGGCTTGAGGAATGCGGGTGCAACCTATCAGAGATGCATGCAGAAATGCTTGCACGACCAACTCGGCAAGAATGTGCAGGTGTACGTAGATGACATTGTCATCAAAACGAATAAAACACATACTCTGCTTGCCGACCTGGAGGAAACCTTCGCTAACCTACGCAAGTACAAAATGAAGCTGAATCCGAGTAAATGCACCTTTGGTGTCCCGGCTGGCAAGCTACTCGGCTTCCTGGTGTCTAGTCGGGGCATTGAAGTCAATCCTTCAAAGATAAAAGCTATTGAGAGCATGTCTTTGCCGAGATCCCTGAAGGATGTACAGAAGTTCACTGGTTGCTTGGCATCTCTGAGCCGTTTCCTGGGCCGAATGGGCGAGAAGGCCCTGCCTCTATACCAGCTAATGAAGAAAAGTGACAAGTTTGTCTGGACTCCGCAAGCGGATGTGGCATTCAACGATCTGAAAGCAATGCTGGCTAGCGCTCCCATCTTGGCTAGTCCGCTACCCAAGGAGCCAATGCTGCTGTACATTGCTGCCACCAACCGGGTAGTCGGTGTGGTGATTGTGGTGGAACGAGAAGAGGAAGGCAAGAGTGTGCAGCGCCCAGTGTACTATCTCACCGAAGTGCTGTCCAGCTCCAAGCAAAACTACCCGCACTATCAGAAGATGACCTACGGCGTGTACCTGGGCGCCAAGAAGCTAAAGCATTACTTCCAGGAGCATCCTATCACGATTGTGAGCTCTGCTCCCATCTCGGATATCATGGGCAACAAGGAGGCGAGTGGCAGAGTAGCCAAGTGGGCAATCGAGCTGGCAGCGTATGCGCCCGCGTATGCGAGAAGAGAAGCCATCAAGTCTCAGATTCTGGCGGAATTCCTGGTGGACTGGGCCGAGGTGCAGTATGAACCTCCTGCTCCAGTTTCTAATTACTGGAAGATGCACTTTGATGGCTCGAAGGTGAAGGAAGGCCTTGGTGTTGGCGTAGTGCTGACATCACCCAAGCGAGACCAACTCAAGTATGTGCTGCAGATTCATTTCAAGGCGTCCAACAACGTAGCAGAGTACGAGGCAGTGGTGCATGGCTTGCGGGTAGCCAAGGAGGTTGGCGTGCAGCGCATTATATGCTATGGCGATTCAGATCTGGTGGTGCAGAAAGTCTCTGGCACTTGGGATGCTCTAGATGCCAACATGGCATCCTATCGATTCCTGGTACAGTCCATGACTGGATTCTTCGAAGTCTGCGAGTTCCAGCACATTCACCGAGCAGAGAACGAAGCGGCAGATGAGCTGTCCAAGTTGGGATCTTCTCGGCAATCCATCCCGGCGGGAGTTGCCTTGGAGCACTTAAGGAAGCCATCCATCAAGCCCTCTCCCAACTCGGAGTCCATATTTGTTCCTTCTCTGCCAAGTGAGGAATCTGATCCCATGGAGATTGACTGGGAGAATGCTACAGGAAACCGGGGGACTGCTGCTCCTGACTCAGGGACTGCCATTCCCTACTCGGGGACTGCCACTCCTTACTCGGGGACTGCCACTCCCTACTCGGGGACTGCCACTCCCTACTCGGGGACTGCCACTCCCTACTCGGGGCTGCTGTCCTTAACCCGGGGACTGTCGCATTCATTGAGGAAGTCCTTGCCAATCGATCTGGGCTCCAGAGAAGTGCTCCCAACCCTAAAGAGCAACCAGAGGTGCCTGTCCCAATGGAAGTGGACGAACCAGTGTTTCCCACACGGGAGACACCGAGTTGGGCCATGCCCATATTATCCTTTCTAAGGGACGGCACTCTGCCAGAAGATGAAGTGGCTGCAAGACAGATTCAGAGAAGATCCAAGGGCTACACTATAGTCCGAGATGTGCTGCACAAGAGAAGTGCCACCGGCGTGCTGCAACGTTGTGTGGACCCAGCAGAAGGAGAAGATATTCTGGTAGAGATACACCAAGGAGAATGCGGGCACCATGCCTCTTCTCGGGCATTGGTCAAGAAAGCTTTTCGGCATGGCTTCTACTGGCTCACAGCTCTGCAGCAAGCCGAAGACATCGTGAGGAAGTGCAATGGCTGCTAGATGTTCGCGAGTAAGATTCACATGCCTGCTTCCGAGCTGAAAACCATTCCTATCACTTGGCCATTTGCTGTTTGGTGTTTGTACATGGTCGGACCCTTCTAGCCGCTAGAGGCACTAACATTTGGTCATGGGACAAGTTCACCAAGTGGATCGAGGTGAAGCCTATTCGGAAGTGCGATGGGGCCACAGCTGTGAAATTTGTGAAGGATGTGATATGGCTAAAGCATCATCAACACCGACGGCACAAACTTCGCAGAGGGAGCAATGGTGCGGTTCTGTAGAGATAAGCACATCCGACTAGATGTTGCGTCTGTTGCGCATCCAGCCTCCAATGGACAAGTGGAGAGAGCAAACGGCATGGTACTGGCAGG
The DNA here is from genome assembly GCA_028641055.1 of Alopecurus myosuroides. Classification (NCBI taxonomy): domain Eukaryota; kingdom Viridiplantae; phylum Streptophyta; class Magnoliopsida; order Poales; family Poaceae; genus Alopecurus; species Alopecurus myosuroides. Next base: position 692,332,756 of record CM054057.1, read on the forward strand.
CATAAAGCCAAGGCTGATTGAGCCACTGCTGAAAACACCTAGGTGTTGGCTAGACGAGTTGCCAGCGGTGTTGTGGAGTCTAAGGACTACCCCTAACCGGTCAACCGGCTACACACCATTCTTCTTGGTATACGGGGCTGAGGCCGTGTTGCCAGACCTAGAGCATGACTCCCCGAGTAACCTCTACACTGAGGTGGAGGCGAGAGAAGCTCGAGAAGACGACGTTGACCTGCTTGAAGAAGCAAGAGAGCTGACTCTGTCACGTTCGGCTATCTACCAGCAAAACCTGCGGCGTTAACATAGCCGAAAGGTGAACCCAAGGGTTTTCCGAGAAGGAGACATGGTCCTTAGGCTTGTGCAGCGCACAGCCGGGATGAACAAGTTGTCTCCTCAATAGGAAGGGCCCTTCATTGTGAGCAAAGCGCTGCACAACGATGCATACTATCTTATAGATGCGCGCCCACCACAGGCGAACAGGGCAGATAAAGCTGGAGAGGAAACCAAGCGCCCGTGGAATGTAGCTCTACTCCGTCGTTTTCATTCGTGAGGAAAGATGTGTATGTACCCTCTTATCCGAGTTGAAATTCTATTCTGCAATCTGAAATTGAACTCGGGGACTGCCCTCGTCCAAAATTGCTCTAAGTGTTTCTACTCGGCTTTACCTTTTGCCTATTCGGTTGCTCTACTTCAAAATTCAAAGGTACATTGAGTACTGTGTTTAAACCTACATGCCAACTCTTCGACTTTGCTGCTGTCCGAAACCCGGCTTCATGGCAAGCAAGAGAACAAGCAAAAGGTCCATGAACACAAGAAAAATTACTAAGGAAAGGAAGAGTGCAGGAACCGAGTAGGGTGCCTTTACTACTGTTCTTTGTCTTATCTTTTCGGCTAAGTGGTGGGCTGCGTTACTATGATTGTTTCTAAGCGGCTAAGTATTTGCATCTCTGCTCTTTAACTCTTGTGACTCGAATACCAAAAAAGCAACAAGTTGCGGGTAGAGCTGAGACAAAAAGAGAGAGTGAATAAGAAATGCAACTCGGGGACTCGCATGATAACGTAACCCGGCATCGAGCCAAGGTTGAACAAAATTATTAAGTTGAAAATAACAAGTGTGAATAAAAATGAGTAGCAACGGCATAAGTAGTCTGATACATTTGCACCCGGCATCCCGGGGATCTGATAAGGGTTTGAGCAATAAGATTGCAGGAAAAAGTTCAGGTCGAGGCGGCGTTCTCGGTGCTGGCCTTGGTTGCTTCATCTTCAGTAGTGGCCTTGGTCGCAACCGCCTCCGAGCTGGCGTCGACAGTCTTCGCGGTCTCGTCCTGGGCGCTGGCCTTGGTCGCGTCCGCTTCCAGGTTGACGGGGACGGTCTTCGTTAGCTCGGCGTCGGGCTCGGTGGCTTGGGTGCGAAAGCTGACGGTGTCGTCAAGGGCAACTCCTGACGAGGTGCCGAACTCGAGCGCGGAGGTGTCGATCGACATCTCCACGTTCTCGTCCTCCTCGTCGCTACCCGCGATGACCGCGGCCTTCCCCTTCCCGTCCTTACCAGCAGGAGAGTCGAAGTAGCTCAGGTCCGGCTCATCGGTGTCCGTCTCCTCGTCTTCAACCTCCTCCTCGCCCTCGTCCACCTCGGTGTCGGGCTCGGTGAGGCCGTCGATGAAGGTCGCAGTGTCAGCATACTGAGCGACCTCGTGAGCAACCAGCTGGCGAATAGCCACGCAGTCGGGGTCCTTCTCCCACTTGGAGTCTCGGCGCATCTCGCGGATAATCTGCATATTGAGGTTTTCGTACCAGGTGGTGACGAAGAGCAGCATCATGTCCGCACCTGCCCGAGCTCCCGAGGCGCGCCATTTCTTCAGTTCGGCTTTCACGCGCTGCAACTTCAAGGCAAGTCCGGAGATTGTTGTCGGCGCAGAGTCATCAGGCCAGAAGAGGTTGTGGATCTGGAAGGCGACGCGCACCAGCTCGGTGCCCATGCCCGCTAGCCGCAGACACTGACCCTGCATAATCAGGATACTTTCCTCGATCTCTGCTCTGGTGTCCAAAGGCTCGCCCTTCTCAACACGAGCTGCTCGGACCTTTTCTAGGGCGGGCACGCAAGAAGATTTAAGGTCGGGAAAGATTCCTGCAAGAGCTATCGAGAAGATCAGAAACAATAACAGAATGGAAGCGTGAAACGAGAAGCAGAGAAGAAAGGCGCAGCCGAGTAGCAGAGAAGCAAAGAAAAGGGAGCACTTACTGTTCAAATCATGGCGCAGCCCTAGCAGCTGGGTCTTCCATGTTTCCTCGTTGGATAGATGTTTCTCTTCGATCAAGCGGAGCTCCTCTAGCTGAGTGAAGACCCCAGCGTTGCTCTTCTTCAGCACCTCACACTTCTGTTTGAGGGTTCTCTCCCTGTCCTTGGCTGTTGCTTCGCTCTTTGCCTTCTCGGCGATTACTCTATCCCTCTCGGCACCAAGGTTGATAGCATCCTGGAGCGCAGTCTGCAGCTGGACTTGGAGCTTCTCCATCTCAGTAGTGTGCTCTTTCACTAGCTCGACAGCCTGGCTGGACAACTGCTGCTGCACCTCAGCAGGTTTGAGGCAGTCTTGATGCTCCTCAGCGAATTTCTTATGATCTTCTGCGGAAGGCAAAGCACGGTTAGCAGAGAAGCGAAAGAAAGAAACACAGGAAAAGCCGAGTAGACGGCAACATACCCTCCAATCTCTTGATGGTGGCCTGGCCGTTCTCAACGAAGGCATGGCAGTTCTGGTGCTCGTCAGCCAGGGCCTTCAACTTCCCTGCAGAGTAAAAATTGGTGAGCGCAAAAAGCCGAAGCGGGCGTAAACACCAAACGCAAGAACCGCGTAGCTAAAAGCGTACCTTCAACTTCAGAAAGCCTCAGGGTGCTATTCATCACTTCTTTATCAGCGTCCTCGGCGGCTATCTTCTCTTTTTCCAAGGCGGCAATGCGTCTCTTGGCAATGGCATGGTTCCAGAGCAGCCGACGATGAAAGTCGGTCCGTTTCAGTACGCTATTCTGAGAAGGAAAGAAAAGAGAATCAGGCAAAGTAATAGAGATTCAACCCGAGAAGGCGGCTACTCGGGAAAGTGTCCGCCTACTCGGCCAGAATCTCGGGGACTGGGTGATGGATAAGGAAAAGAAGAAGAGTAGAAGAAAAACTGAAAATACAACTCGGAGAGGATGACTGGAAGCTTACCGCATAGGATTGCTCAAGGTCCTCTGCGTTCTTGCGGTGAACAAACATCTTGGCGGCAAGCGTAGCAGAGGTGGATGAGACAGTCATGGGTTTGTAACCCAGATCTACCTTGTTCCAGTCGACACGCATATGGTCGATGTCGCCCAGATCGATGCCGTTCCAGTTCGGGTTGCCGAGAACCTTGCTGTCCCACTTGGCATCGATGAAGCCAACCAAATCAAGAATTTGCTCAAGGCTCTCGGATGTTACCGCCTCGTCCTGAACCCCACGTGAAGAAATGGAGAGGGATTTGTCTTGATTTGGAGCTGGGGGTCTGGAGTCCACTGCCACGGCTTTCTTCCCTTTCTGAAGAGCAAGCCTCCTATCCGTGAGGCTGAGGCCAATCTGGTGCTGCTGGCTAACCTTCACCATGTATGGAGGGTAGATGGGTGGATCTGGAGCACCGGATGCAGCAGCGGCGACAGCAGTTGCGCCGGACTTGCGAATAGCCAACTGACCGGATGGGGCAGTTGATGTTGGCGGCGGCATGTCGGCTGCCCGCTTCTTTGACACTTCCTTCTTGGCGGTCGGCTTCTCGGTGCTTGGCTTCTCAGTCAACTTCTTCTCGGTGGTCTTCTTGGCTTTCTCCTCGGCAGCCTGCTTCTCGGCAGCTTCCTGAGCATTCTTCCTTGTAACCGGCCTGGCCGGAGGGCTGGCTGCGGCCTTGGTTTTCTGCACCAAGTAGGAATCTGGCTGGGAGCTACCTTGATCAATAGGTGGCACCAGGGGCGCGCTACCCGGCGTGGCATCCGGCTGGACGCTACCCTGCACGGCGTCTGGTTGCGCGTCGCTCAATGGGTACTCCTCCGTCACGTTGACTTCTTCTACCCGCTGCCCGGCAGAGGGATCTGGCTGTGAGGCATCCGTTTCTTCTACACGTGGCTGGGCCGCGGGGTCTTCTTGTCCAGCAGCCCCTGTTGCTGGCTGCTCTTCTCCTTCTTTCTGCCGCTCAAGAGCGGCGTCGTGGTGCATCTCGGTGTCTTGTTCTTGGTTCTCCTCGGCAGTATTGGCCGGAGGAGAAGGAGGTCTATCTTGGTGAGCAGCATCCTGCGCTTCTTGATCTGCGCGGGACTGCTGCTCCAGCTCGGCATTCTGGGCATCGGTGCCCTCTGATTGTGCGTTGGCAGCGTTGTTCTCGTCGTCATCGAGGTCAATAAGCTTGTCAACGTCGATGGAGGCTTTCTTCTGAGTCTCAGTGGACGCAAGAGCGGCGTCCGCGTCCAAGGGGGCTCTGAAGAGAAAATTGTGTTCAGAAATAAGAAGAGGGCAGAGGAAATCAAGAGGAAACAGCGGGGCAAAAGGATTGGGAATCAACCGAGAAGAACGAAGTGAACCAAAGCGTATAACCGGGAAGGAACTTACCCCTGGCGGGAAGGAATCGCTGGCTTCTTTCTCTTCACGACCTTCTTGGTCGTCTTCTCGGTCGGCTTCTTCTTCTTGGCGGGAGGCTCTTGGGCGCCACTGCCTGTCCGTTTGCGGGTGGCAGGAGCGGCAACTGCAAGAGGTTTGACGACCTGGGCGTCCTCGTCCTCATCCTCATCCTCGTCTTGGTCCTCAGCATCAGCACCATCTGTGAAATAGAAAGGAAGAAAACAATTCAGAAGCAGAAAGCAATTGGTTTGCGCTGCTCGCGATCAGAAGGGATAAGTTCAGTTACCTTCACCTTCATCCTCGGACCAGTCACGAAGAGACGATTCCGCGTCACTCGCCTGGGCGGCTTCAGGAGGATCGAGCTTGTCCGCGGTCTCGAAGGAGGCCTGGTCATCTTCTTCTCGGTCAGATGACCAGTTGCCCTCGAAACACACTCACAGCTCTCAGCAAGCTGACGGTCAAGGACCTGAAGGACAGAGAAAACATCGCAAATTAGCCGAGTAGCGTGAAGGCATTCTACCCGGATGGGCGTGCAAACACAAGCACACTAAGCCTAGGGAAATTTGCTAAGTGTGTCCTACTCGCAAGGCGTGCAAACAACAAGCGCATTAAGCCTAAGTATTTCTCCTAAGTATGCTACTCGACAAGGCGTGCAAACATCAAGCATATCAAGCCTAAGCAGTTCTGCAGAGTGCTCTACTCGGCGCAGAATGCGACTGCTAGTCGCAACAAGGAGAGAAGGCTCTCTACGGATTGCATATATTGGAAGCAGAATAAGGAGAACGTACCCGAGGAATCGGCTTCGTGCGGCTGAATGGATGAACCCATACTGCCAGTTATCTCGAAGGCTTGTGGTCAGGATGGATCTTGCGTGCGCGGCGACGTCCGCGTTGCTGAGCTCGAACGTGGTCGTCCGAGTGCAGTCGCGGGGGCCTCCCAGGTAGCACATTGGGTGGGAGCGCTGCTGCAGAGGCAGCACCCGGTTCCGGATCCAGCAGGCGACGGGATCATCGCTCTTGAGGCCCTCTCCGATTAGCTGAGCCGCTCCTCCATCTGCACTGTTGCGGTCGTTGGAGGGCTTCGTCTTCCAATTCTGCCCGGATGGAGCTCGGTTGCTCCAAGCAGGCAGATTGATGCGGTCCGTTACCTTTCCCCCCTTCGTGGCGGGGATATTCTTCACATAGAGGAAGGATTTTTGCCACATACGGACGGAGTCCAAGCCCTTGATGCGAGGGTGATTGGTTCCCGTCCGCTGCACCATCATGGCGCTGCCGGTGTCGGTTACCCGGCTGCCAGCGGCCGCGCCGTCCTTCTTCCCTTTGCTCTGCTGGCGGAGGTGGAAGTACTTCAACCACGTCTGCACCGTGGGGCGGACGCCAAGAAAGGCCTCGCACACCACGGTGTGATAGGCGAGGAAGACGACTGCATTTGGGGGGAGATGATGCATCTGAACACCGAAGTGATCCAGAAAGGAACGGAGGAAATCGGAAGCTGGCAGGCCGAATCCTCGCGCGAAGTGCGCGAGGAAGACGACGTGCTCGCCCTCCCGCGGGGCCGGAACGATTTCACCGTCGGACGGCCGGCACTGAACACCAGGAGGAACCTCCGGGTGTTCACGCCAGGAGCAGTCGTCGACGGTGACATCAGAACCAGCCCAGCCGGCGCGAGCAGCCATGGCAGCGAGTGAGAAAGTGGTGGAAAGTTTGGAAGAATCTGGTGGAGAGAATGAATCTGCGGCGGCGGAGAGCTCGGCGGCGGAGAAGAAACAGAGAGGCGAAAGAGGAAAGTACGGAGGAAGAAGAAGAGGAAGTTACCGATGGGGGTATTTATATCCTCTCCTCAGATTACCGTTACCATCGGGGTAGTGGGATCGATCGTGGCCATAACTCTCGTGTGGTGGGGTCTGTGGCCGGTTAGAAACGCACACAAGCGCGGAACGCGCGCGTAACGGCCACAACTGATCCCACGACCAGGTCGTGGGCTATTACTGCGCTTGATGGGACATGACGAGCCGGTGGGCCCACTCCGTGAAAACTGGGCGCGTGGCACGTCGTGTCCTGGGCAGCGAGACGTCGGGGTCGCGGATGCTTGACACGTGTCCAGTTGCAGCACGGAAGGCTGGATTGTGCTCTGCGCTGCAGAGACTCTGCTTGAGAAATTCTCTAAGTCCTTTTACTCGGACGCAGAGAAGGAGACTAGCCCTATTCGGAAGAAAAGAGACCCAAGGTACTTTCTAGAGTGCTACTCGGAGGTTTCACTCGGCATCTTGAGGTTCAAGGGCGGTGTTGCAAAGATTGGTTTTTAAGCTGGCAGAGCCTAGTGAACGAGTTCGCAAGACTCTACCAGCTTCGGGGACTGCTGTCGGGGGGTTACCCCCGAGTAGGGTAAAGGCAAGTGGTAAAGGCAACAGTCAGAAGAGAAGTTTGGTCGAGTAGCCGCCTACCCGGTACTTGCTACCCGGTCGACTGCTACTCGGTCTTACGAAAAGATGACCAGAAGGAGATATCAAGCGAGTTATGTCCGTTCGAGTAGAAGAGCTGGTCCGAGTAAGATTGGCGGGAATCTACTCAGGCCAGAAGTCAAAGGAGCCGTTCTGACACAGGATCCCGCGTATCCTGGGTCCGTACTTGGCACTGTTCGAACCACTGTTCATCTGGGACCGGCCTGCCTGACAGCGACAGTGTGGAAGCAGGCGGTCGCAGGATAAGGGGGCCCTACTCTGTGTTTGGCACAGTGATACCAGACTGTCCCCTTGGTTTTGCCCAACGACTTTCCGGATGCAGCCAAGATCAGGAACCAAAGCTGTCAGCGAGAACTCGGAAGAAGGACGATGTGCACACAATGTCGACACTTGTCCGTATTTGGACGTATCCGGCTGGGCACCGTGTATATAAGGTGCCCCGCCGCCTCCTGCGTGAGGGATCGCATGCTCGGACACAGGAAACCCTAGATTCTTGACCTAGTTCATCACAAAGAGAGAAGAGTGGCTACTCGGTAGCAAGAACATTGTACTGTGGCTACTCGGTGAGACACCAGAATACATAGAGAAAGGCAGGAGTAGTGGTTTTACCTCCTCACGAGGGCCCTGAACCTGGGTAGATCGTGTTGTTTGCAGTGTTTAATTCTTACTTCACGCGGCTACTCGTCGCGTGATCCCTCCCCGAGCACCTCCAGCGTCCTTCGTCCCCACATCTTTAGCCATCCTATGGCATCTGCCGTGACACCACCACGACAACGAGGCTCACCATGGTGGTGCCGGCGACGAGATAGGCACCGGCGATCGACTATGGTGAGGACGGGGACTGGAGGACACCCTAAACCGCTCTACACATATGCAATCTAAGAAGTTAACATACTAAACCAAAGACTAAACCTATCTACCACTAAGCTAACACTAAAACATAGCACGCTAACACACACACTAATCTATATACCACTAAGACACACCCTAGCTAACACACACACACACACACACACACACACAAATCTATACCACTAAGACACACCCTCGCTAACACACACACCCTAGCACACACAATCACTAACTCATTAACATTGCTACTAACAACAAAATTGAGATAAAAATCTAATTAACAATACCAAACTAAGAAGTTAATTTTTTCTCAACTTGCAAATAAATTAAATAATTTCACACATTTACAGCTAAACTAAAATCCACTAATCACTCTCTTCTAGAGCATAAAATGAGACAAAATATCAATGAGAGATGAGAGGATAAAGTTGCTAACCTTTTAGACCACTTGGGTATTTTTTTTAAACGGAAATTCAGCCTCTGCATCTAGACGATGCACATGGCTAATTATATCAATGTTTTAGACCACTTGGATAGTTTCCCCACCACCAAATCTTGATAAATATTGTAGAAAATGCGGAGGAAACACGATCTTGAAGGAAAGTAATAATGAGACAAATGACATATGCGGCTTTGACACGGAGAGAAATATCTAGAAATTTTATTCCTGGTTGGTGTCTCAAAGTGGTACTAAAGATCCATGTTTATTGCCGGTTTCAGACACCCATCAGTACTAAAGAGGCTGCGTCTCCCGGTTGGTGGCTCAAAGTAGAACTAAACGTCGGTTTTAAACTGGGTCTTACTGCATGTATGTATGAGGCAATCGGTCCCATCTTTCGTACGGGAAGGCTCCCACAGCGCTAGCGTGTTTTGTGCTCATTCGAAAAAGATCGCGTCCGTAAGTCAAAAAGAATATAAATACGTAACTTATCTGGAAATGAAGTTGTACACGTCGTCCACATGTACGAAGAGACCTTTCAAAAAGGTTGATTGGTCTGCGCAAAAGATACCCATTCAATGGCATATTGTGCAAACGTGGCTGCCAGGGGCTTGGTCCAGAACGCGGCAAATCGTAGCCTTGCCTCACCCGCCAGACGTCCGAGCCTTTTTTTATTTTGAATTTAAACATGACTATATTAAGCAAGCAAGCCGCCTTATTAAAAACCTTCCAGTCCCCTTAGGTACCCTGGTAAAAAAAAGAGTGATTCAGAAACTTGCCGCTACGAACACACGAGTCTAGTCTGGCTTACAATCCATTTTGATACATGCATCAAGAAAGGGCGGAACATAGTTTATCCAAAGGCATCTTCTTCTATCCTGACTACAATACTGGGCACAAAGATGAGCCAGTTCATTCACTCTTCTAGGAATATAAAGTATACTAAAAGCCTCCAAGTTCCCTAAAAGTTCATTCACTTCCGAAAGAATTGGAGATAAAATTGATTGATTGTACTTTGATGAAGACCACATTTGGACGATTTGCTGTGAGTTTGTCTCCAATATAATTTTTTGAAAACCCCTCTCAATATCCATCTTTATACCATCACGAATAGCATATGCCTCCACCACCAACGCCGACACCACTGAATCATACCAAATTGCCTGAGCACAACACATGTGTCCGAAACTATATCTCATAGTGATCCATGTGGCTCCATAATAATTAGCTTCATAGCACGGCCCATTTATTTTTATTTTTCGTTCTTTTTTCCGCTGAAAAATCGGGGGTGATTACGGAAAGACTACCCTATTCTAACCTTCTGAGAGGGAAGGTAGAGCCACTACATGTACGCAAGTGTCACAACCATATAATTTTGCTGGGTTTTTCTTTTCCCACCGGACGGAGGACTAAACGGGTGGCACGTATTTATTTTCAAATCTTTTTTTTTAAAAAAAATCTCTCGAACCGTAATTCAGAATTATGAACTGTGTTCATATTTGCGCTCCTCGCGTCGAGATCTACAAAACTAGATCCCACGCTGATAGGTTTCGAGAATCTTTTTTTCGGACTTTGTACACGCTGTTGTTTATACTTTCGCTAGCACGCGCGTGTGTCTACACCATGTATAACATGTAGCAGCGATGCTCGGCTTCGTCTCGATATTTTTTTACTGCTCGGCTTCGCCTCGATAACCATTTATAAAAATCTTGAAGGGGGTACATAGGTCATTGTGTGCATTGGTCGAAGCGTGCATTGGTCGTAGTGCGAGATACAGCTCGGCATTGCCTCGTACTACCGCTCTGCTTCGCCTCGAACAAAACGCTTACGGCTCTTCATCTAAAAAGTATACATGTGTTGTATCTGAAAAGTATAAAAAAGTTGTTACTGAAAGTATACCAACATTGTTTCAGAAAGTATACATGTTGTATGTGAAATTATAAAAGAATTACTACTGAAAGTATACAAACGTTGTCCTGAAAGTATAGTGTTATATATGAAAGCATAAAAAGATGCTACTGAAAGTATATAAAAACTGTTATGGAAAGTATACGCACGGTGTACCTGGGTACACATCCGTCTGGGTGTACACATCCGCCTGGCGTACATCCGCCTGGGTGTACGTGGCTCTTCACTGGGTGTACAAGCGTCTGGGTGTACGTCGGTCATTCACTGGGTGTACAAGCGTATGGGTGTACATCCGTCTGGCTATACATCCGCATGCATCTGGGTGTATAATCGTCTGAACGTACACCCGTGTTGCACGTGGGTGTAACTCAGCACTGCACTTGTGATGTGCTTCGTTCACTGCACCTGTGCGTAAATCTGTGTGTAACTGGGCGTACATCCGTGTTGATTCCGAGTGTAAAAAAAGTTTTTCGAAACCTATCAATATGGGATCTAGTTTTGAAGATCTCGACGCGAGGATCTCAAATATGAAAACGGTTCGTAATTTTGAAATACGGTTCAGGAGATAATTCATTTTGAAAAATGAATCACGAAATAAATGCGTTCCCACCCATCCACCCTTGGCAAGGGGAAAATCCCCCCAAAACTCTATGGTGGTGACACTTACCACGCATGCGGGCACCCTGTGGAGGTTAGGAGGAATGAGAGCGCGACATTTGTCACGCACACAGCGCTTTTGGGTTCTCTTCCGAGACGGAAGCCTTTTTCTAGCGATTACCGAAAAATTGTGCCCAATAGAAAAAAACACATAAAGAGAAAACAAAATAATATTGTGCAAAACAGCCTATTTATTCTTTTAGCCTTTTTAAAGGATGAATATGCTGGTCGTGCTAAATGGACCATGCCTAGACCTCGAAACTGATCCCATGGGCCTAGCACGGCATCTAGTCGACTAATTCAGATAAACCTAGGGTCAGAGGGCGGTGCTCGTATCTCCTCGTGGCTGGTACTACCTTCACGGTCCTAGATGGATCCCTTGTCTCCCGTGGCAAATATCGACTCGCGGCAGCCAATAACCGTCGTAAATGGCCACTACCGACCGATGGCGGCTCTACAACAGCTGGGACCCGACAACCCTGGCTAGTTCAAGTATTTCGCCAACGACACCTAGGTCGTGTCATGACACACCGTCAAAAATATGTGTGTGTATTTTTTAAATTTTCTACACGAGAACCCTAATTTATATAGATTCCTATAAACCTGAAATTTATACGAGAACCCTAAGTTATATAGATTCACAAATTGACATGCAAGTATTACAATTGATATACCATTATTATCATTCACAAATTGTTTGTGAATGTCTTAGTTTTGTTTGCATAGTGGCAGCCTTGAATGGTCTATAATTTGGTGACTTGCATATCCTGCTACAATTTGAATACGAGAATTTCGAGTATTTTTCGCAACCTTTAGGGGTAATTCTCATGAATATAAGCCAGAAGAGTGGACAAGAGGAGACAGCCTACAATATTCCAACCTATATAAGAGGAGACAACCTACGATATTCCAACATATATTTTAAACTTCTTAAGTATGATATGTTGATAATTCAAAGAAATTTTGTTGTCAGCGTGTTGCCATTGGTGGTGGTTTAAGTCTAGCTGCTGCGAGTTGTTGTTTACTTGGGAAGGTCTTTTTTTCTTTTCTTTTCTTACTTTTAGCTATGTGCATTCTTAATTTCTCGATTGTGACATTACGTTGGTGCAGAGACCGGTTGTAATTGGTAGCTTCTTGATATTAATATATTTCCTTATCTAAAAAAATCAAAGAAATATCTTCGAGTGGTACAAAATTGCTAGCAGTATACTATATAAGCAAACATACAAAAAATTAAAATCCTTGAAAAAATTCTGATGACATATTGTCCACATACATGAAAACGTGTTTTTGCATAAAAAGAAGGACATATGTACGCATCAGATCGATCACTGATCAGGTGAAACATGTGCCCTTCAAATTTGGTGATGCATCTCCGTCATAGAAGGAAACTAGGGACAGAAGAACGAGGGCATGTTCTACAGGGACTTTCTTGAACCATCAACAAGATAGGCACGCAAGGGATCGAAACGAGCGAGCGAAATTCGACATATGCAGTAGGCCATGTCGCAAGTTCAGGGTTCAAGAAAGCCCGTGGAGAATATGGCCTCAATCTTTTACGGTCGAGACGTGGATCGATCGACCTGTAGGAGGAAGAGGTAGAGAGAGAGAGATAGATGGGTGAGATTTTTGGGACGAGGGAGGGGGCTGTATAAATAGAGCTGGCAGCACCAGCATGTGGTGCTAGGCAGGCGCATGCATGGTCCATTTGTGGCAAAATTAGATCTCAACCGTCTAGACAGATCCATCGAACGCTGCTGACTCGTGTATTCTCCCCTCCCCTCCCCCAATATCGACGCACCCTTCCATCTTCGTCCGTACTGCACGCGCATAGCCACATCGCATTCTCTTCGTATCGCCATAATTTTCGGGATTTTCCTATCTACTACTCTGTTTCCATGCCTTAATTACCTGTCGCCTCCTCTGCTCGCGTTGAGCCGATGGCGCACATGATGTCGTTCTGCCATAGTTTGCGGCATACTCGTTGCCGCTGACTGACCACATTTGTGCAGGAAAACACCAACCTCTGCTACTCTGGTAGTCGCTCGCTGGAAAAGTGTTACTGCTAGCTGCTTCTCTCGGTTTACGCTCACCTCTTCCTGATCTCGTCCTCTGTCGACCACCTCTTTTGTAGAGATTCCCGTTGAACTGTACTCATAATCCTGTAAAATGTATATTGTTAGTGTAACGTTATTATGTTCCCCTTCAAGGCTTGTACTGCTCTCTTTGGAGTCTGGATGGCGATGATTTCTACATCAGAAGTGTGAATCGATTCTAATCAGACCATGTGTATGTCCCGCTTAATTTTCCTTTTCAACAGGGCGGCACATCTGTGACAGACGAATTATTACTGAATTCCTCTTTCCCCTTTATGAATTGATATAATTTTATAAAATTTTATATGTATTATGTCACTGATAGCTCCACCGTATTTGTGGTCTTTCGTGAGTTACTCTACAAGAATTTAATTGAAATCTGCTTGAAACTTCACTTCATCGGTACCATAAGATATGCTGGAGTTCTTGAAGCCGAATTTTATCTGGATTCTATAAGTGATCATTGTCTGTATGGACGAGGTAGCATTGTTGGGTCATCCCCAAAGCGTAATCCCGAAATCGTAAATTTTGAGAGAAGAAGGTTGGCATTGAAGCGTATAGAAACCTCTATGTTGACATGTTTTAGATCGACAAATGGTCCTATGGCTGCTTCATCGGCAACTGCAGTAGCATTATCTTAGGTTGCTGAAGCAGTTTTTATAGAAGAAGCTGGACTAACTAGCCAATTTTGTGATTGTGATGCATGCACTTATTTTGCGGGGCTAATGCGTGCAATTTTGTATGCAGGACACAAGAAAACTAGTTGCTGCTGGTATATGGTTGTGAAGTTATAAGAGAGGACCATCACACAAGAGAAGGATCTATCGCAGCAGCTGAAAGCGGAACGGAAGCATTATTCCGAGTATCGGAGGTACAACGGGATTTCAGAGAGGAATTGGGGAGGGAGGAAGAGAGATGTTCATAGTCTCGATTCTAATTGTCCGTCCTTCTCCTTACGGGCGCTAGCTATTTAACGACCATGGTCTCCCACTGAAGAGTTGGGCTGGGCCAGCTCTCCTCTCCGTCTTCTGTTACACCTCTTGGGCCTGAGCTGTGACATGCCCCCCTCCTTGGGCGTTGGCTTGACCCCAAGCCTGGGCATCGGGAAACGCTCGGCGCATCGCCGCCGTGTCTTCTCAGCTCGTTGTCGAAGGAGATGTGTTGTCCCAGATGACATGCACTTGTTGAACCGTCACACAGCCACGTTGGATTAGTCGAGCCGCCACCATTGTTGTCGGCTGAACATGGTGAGAACAATCAAGCAGCTATATTGCCGCATCATCACTGACCTGATGTTGTGGAGGAAGACGACGCTTCAACAGAGACACGTGCACGACATCGTGGATGCGAGTGCCTTCTGGAAGAGCAAGCTTGTACTCCACCGCACCCACTCAACGCAGCACTCTGTACGGCCTATAGAATTTGAATGCCAACTTCTGGGTACTGCGATAGTTTGGATATACGGTTTAAGTTTCAGGTAAACCATGTCACCAACTTGAAAGTTGCGTTCGATCCTCTTCTTGTCAGCCTGTCGATACATGCAAGTCTGGGGACGCAAAAGTTGTTGTTGTTGCAGCAGTCCCATTGTTGTTTCCCTTTCTATGAGCATTGTTTACAGTTCTAGAGTCGTAGTCGTAGCTTCCTCCGGCATGCCAAAGTGGCGAGGAACATGTCCATATTAGGTTTTAAAGGGAGAACACTGAAGATCCGAGTGATAGGAAGTGTTATACCGGTACTCGGCGTGAGGAATCCATTTTGCCCATTTGTTTGGCGTAGCATGTGTCGAGCACCGCAGGAAGACCTCCAAACACTGGATGAGGCGCTCTGTTTTCCCGTCAGTCTGCGGATGATACATTGAATTCATCGTATCTGTCAGTTTGAATACCTCTTTCCATAGCGTGCTGGTGAAAACTTTTCTCTATCGGAGATGATGCACTTCGGAAAGCCATGGAGCTTATAAATGTTACTTGGGATCTAACGTTTGTGTTTGCAACTTTCACGTGGCTGTATCTTCTACGGAGCAAACCGTTACTACCTAGGAAGAACATAAGGCATGATTGTTCATGTTGCTTGATTGACATTGTCGGGCGATTGAAACATAGACATTACGAAAACGTGTAGTGTCTCAATACAAACTTATTCATAACCATGACTCTCGTGTGGATCCAATCCTCATGCCCCTTCCACGAATCCAACTATATCAAAACCCAAAGATATAGACGAGATATCGAGGGGGAAACTCGAATGTCATGGGATTTTCAGAAGTTTGTACAAATCTCACTATTGTGTTGAAAACAAAACGACACAATTTATTGGGAATCAATCATAAACAATCTAAATATTAGAGAACCTTATAATATACTTATGCAATACCCGCACGCACCGGTGCTCTAGATCGTATATGCATCTACGTGTAGACCGTTGTGATACTACTTTTGGTGTACGTAGCAGAATTTAAAAAATTTCGACCTACTTAGCACACTTGATCTACTATCGAGGTACGGGCCAGGTTAGATCTCATCGTTGCCGACACGAAACACAGAACGTGTGTCGATGACAATGTGGGTGATGCCCGATGAAGAGTCTCGCGGCTAAGCCTAGCGTTGGGACTATTGTCGATTCCCCGTATCCGTCCTTCTGGATATAGTAAAATGAGGGTATCACATGTTACCCCTCTAAGAACTCTCCGACAAACATCCGTCGAAATCCTGCAGTTCTCTCCATCCAAGACTAGGCACCGCAAGTTCAGATTGAGGTGTAGAGATCCCAACACATGGTAGATAGAGGGAGAGATATTAGAGGTAGGTATAATCAAGAGATGATTATTCTTTCCAAGTTAGAACAAGCCCGAAACCAATCAGAGGGTCTCTAATCGTAAGCCCTAATCCAAATATATACGTTCTAATTAGAGACTCCAATCCAATTAGAGAGGTTCTAATTAGATTGTCTAATTAAATTAGAGGGTCTCTAATTTTGAGAGAGAGAGTGATTGAGAAGCCCGATAGACAATTATGTATTCCTCAAAGGAGGAGGCGGTGGGATTATATAGTGTAACAAACGGGGGCACCTACCTTTGGGGGGGGGATGTTGGTTTGCCCCCCCTTCCTTTTTCCGCGCCAAGTCCCCTAGGGTATTTCGGATTGGACTTCTAGTCAGAATCCAACTCCACCCCGTTTCCCCTTTTCCCTTTTTCTATTTTTTCCTTTTTTTTGTTTTCCATTTTCCGTTCAGACAAAACATAGAATATTTCTAGGAGGTATTATGTGCCATGTGTGGATGCCCTAGGGCCCACCTGCCAGCCCCAAAATTAATGATGCGGCCATGGGGTCATTCGTGCCTCCCTCCGGCATCCCCCCATCGGTTTTTGCCCGTAATTCTTGCGGAACCTTATAATCCCTATAGATGAAATCATCGACTCTATCTAACAATGTTACAAATATATTAGAACATCTCCTGTACATCCCATGCCCTCTGCACTTGCTCCGTAAAGCGTACAAATTATTTCTCTCTCATAGTAACTTATCTAAAACGACTTTGATTGACATCGGACTTGTTTCTGTGTTATTGTAACGACATCTCCCATTAATTATTGATGTCATAAAAGTATTTTGAACATCCCAGGACATCCCATGTCCTCCGTAATCTCTCTTGAATATTAATTCTATCACATCGGAATTACCCGAATGATACCCTCTCTCCTCGGACCAACCAATGCAAACAACAAAATTTGACGCCTTAAGTGTGTGAATCCTATAGGTTGATAGCTAGTAGGAATGATTGGAAAACCATTTTCCTAATCAATAATCAACATCGGGACCGTATACGTCCATATTGATTTCTACAAGTAATACGAAGAAAACTATTAAACATGTTGGTTGTTAAGTAAGTTCCTATTCGTTCACGATACCAATCAATACCTCAAGCCGAGTTGATTGATAAGACCGGTATGATTCCTTTTACTCCTTACCATGTTATAGTATCACCATGAATAGTGCCATGTCTTAGTCTACGTGAAATTATTTACCGATAATATTTCACCAAGTGAATGTTGGATGTTTCTCTCTATTATTTAGTGGGGTAACACACTAGTAGGAAAAGGCTTATAGCCACCCTATTACCGCTGGCGAACATGTTTTCGTGTTGGCCAGTGCTATTACCGCTGGCGAAGCAGAAAACGTGTTCGCCAGCGGTAAGTTAGTACAGCTGGCGAAGCAGCAGCAGGGTTCGCCAGCGCTAACGGTGGCTTCCCCACCCCTGCGCAGGACAAAATACCGCTGGCGAACATGTGGTGTGGTTCGCCAGCAGTAAGCCAGATACCACTGGCGAACATGTCGTGTGGTTCGCCAGCGGTATTTCGTCTACTACCGCTGGCCAACCACTATTTTCGTTCGCCAGCGGTAAAACTGTGAAATTTGAAATTTTTTCGCTCCACACACCCCCCCCCCCCCCCCCGTGGACCGCCTTTTTTACTTTTCTACATCACAAACGAAAATGATAAAACGTTCAAAAAATAAATTCCTTGGATATGTGGGTAGAGTGCACTGTCTAGTTGATATAGAAAATTTGAAATACTCCATTTGACCTTTTATGCAAAATTCAAAAATAAATCGTAAAACGGCCATAACTTTTGCATACGACGTCGAAAAAACGCGTTCAATATATCAAAAGAAGCGTGAGCAAATTCCAGAATCGCCAAATTCCAAAAGGAAAAAAAAGTTATTTGAGACAGACTGAATTTTCCTACATAATCAATTTAATTAAATAAATTCAAAATGCAAAAAAAATAAAAAATGTTTTTTTTTCGAGAAAAGATAATAAGGATGTCATATTTGGATTCCTCGTATTCTTGTGATCAATTTAGACATATCATTTGTCGAATTTGGAATTACGGATTTGTATATATGGTGCAATAGTTAAGAGGATTGATAGTACTATACTAACAAAAAAGAATGAGGGAGTCATGGGTAGAGTAGTGGGATGGAACTAAGAAGTTAAGCGTGCTCGGGCTAGAGTAGTGGGAGGATGGGTGACCGAGCGGGAAGTGGGCATTCAAAGATGAAAAAAAAAGAAAAAAAAAAGGAAAAAATTCTACAGCGTGTTTAGAGGTTCCTCGAATTCAAATATTTTGAAAATTTGAAAAAAAATAATGCGAAAAAATTTATTTACGAAATTTCAAAATTTCAGACTTACCGCTGGCGAACAAGACTGTGTTCGCCAGCGGTAACTACATAGCGCTGGCGAACAAGATTTGTTCGCCAGCGGTAACCCCTTACCACTGGCGGTGTACTGCTGGCGAACACTTGTTCGCCAGCGGTAGGTTGTTTTTGTTCGTCACTGGTAAGCGTTTTCCTACTAGTGACACCCAATCTTGAACTCTCATGATGATAGCAACACTTTCGAGACCACTCATTGTTAGCCTTTTCGATCACACAATTTACAATGTGATACTTGACTATACCAAAATGATCTCTACGGTGAACATCATCGTATATTCTCATGGTCTAAGGAAACAATCAAAATAACCATCTTGTAACGAGACTATTTAGCAAAATAAATCTCGTAGTATGTCAACTACTTGGGTCTTCCCAGCCACAATCTTCAAACAACAATGTACTTCCACTAATATTGACATAACCAATGTCTATGACCAGGAAAACATGGTCATCTAAAATTAACGAGTTTGTCTATGAGAAATGGAAAAGGGTTATAAAGGTGTGTTTATGTTTCTACACGTATCTCATATCCCCCCGAATCTCATATTCAGTGACCACAACATTTATAGCATAAAATATAATATATTTATCATGAAACTGATATATTTTATTGTCTCTTGGGCATACAACCAACACTAATGCCCACTTTTAAATATTGCGAAAATGTTGGGTTCTTCTCAGGCATAATATATCTCTCGTGATAACTTTTCTGAAACACCTCTGATGGGCACCGGGTTGTTTCTGTAACATCGAAATGACTCCGATCATCGCATACACAACTAACAATACATTTTCATTACTAGATTGAAACACCTTAAGCGTGTGACTCGCAAGGTTTGAGAAATACACTTGTATGTCCGGAACACCTTCCAAACAATAAACGAAAACAAGCACATGACCGCCAAGTAAGCTCCTTGTATCCACGAAGAATCTTGAGAAAGTTTTCAAGTTACTCAATAATCCTAATCCCCTTATTACGCGATACCTATGATATCACGAGGTAAGGTTGCGTAACTAATGTGATCAAACTTTGTTGATCACTATATGTATAAAGCTCGTACCTATATCACATTCCTCTTTCTCATAAATATATCTTATATCCTTTATGACTAAATCACACTGTGACCGGCCTGACGATTGGTTGATCAGTGATACTGAGAGGGATAACAGTAAGTTTATATGCCTCATCAAGAGGATTAAGTTTCTATTCTAGAACGATCTCAGCTCTAATACATTCTATATGATATACATGAACATGACTGTTTTAATCTCTTTTGGCGGAAGATTTATGGCACACACAAGATGGTGGCGAGAGGGAGAGTCCCGCCGGCTTAGCACAGCAAAGTCTCAGTGGCAGGTGTGTGTGATGCACACAAGATGGTGGCATACATCGTCGTGGCGGCATAGATGGCAGACATGGCAAGGTTGTTGCTTTGATCCTACTTAAAAATGATTTGGCGGAAGAAGGCAATAGCGGTGTGCGCATGTGGTGCATGCTGAGGGTCTGTTGGGACGGTTTATGCTCCCGGCTCATTGTTGGCCGGCTTGGTTGAGACCTCCGGATTTAGATGATGTGCGTAGGTGTGTAAGGTCAGGGCACATGCTTCCGATTATGTCTACCCCTTCATCAAACTTGTAGGTATAGCGATTGTGGTTGTTGGAAAGAGGGCTTCCCGCTAACCGGGCTATTTTTTTTTGTAAGGGTCCGTGAATTTTTTTTTGTAGAAGACGGAGGTTTCAACCTCTATTTCAAAAAAAAAGTAAAGAAAATGTTTTAAATATTTAAATGTAAACTACATACAGATTAAATGAGTAAACAAACAGACCGAAACGCGTCTACATACATGTGATTTAGAAAACCATCAAAAATCTTATTATTGGGTACGCGGAATTATTATTTTTGATCCGTTAGCATACTACTCCCTCCATATCAAAATATAAGATGTTTTAGCATTTTGTAGATATAATGTCTAGGTACTAAAACATGTCTAGGTACATATTGTCTAGGAAATCCTAAAACATCTTATATTTTGATACGGAGGGAGTACATTTCTTCACCGTTTCACCCCCTAACCCTATGAAGGGGACAGTAAATTGTCTTCCAGAGAAACTTTTTTTTTTACATGTGACGTGCACTGGATTTTCGTTTGATGAGATCAAGGTGAAGTCAAGGGTTTGGAGGTTCAAAACCTATTTTAACTTATTTTGTACTATGGGTACATAAAATAGACACATCATTTGAGGTAACTTCCATCGTTTTCAGGTGGTGCCATTTCTGGATATACTACAAAAATTAACTTTAATCTTAGTTAAATCAGATCACATAAACCATAGTTTAGAGAAGAGTGCAACTTTTATGCAGTTGCATTAAAAAATCAATGCACTAGGGTTGCACTTTTCTTCATTGACTAACACTTAAAATAATCTCAAACGAGCAAGGCATTCAATTGATAAAGGATAATATAGTAATATCAAGCTGATATCAATTACTACTTAGACTCCTCAACAATTAAATGCCAAATGTGTAACTCAAATTATTGGAAAAAAAATACATAGGCTAAAACTGGCTGAGACATAAACAGACCCTTATTATATAAGAATATATTAATAGCAAGACCGAGTAAAATACTTTATGGCACCCGGGCACGTGTACACACGATAGTTAATGAAAAAAAGAAGGAATGACAGGCAGGTGACCCTTGTGTTGCAGGGATATGACCAACTCGTCTTTCCAGGAATCTTAATTTAACAGGAAAAATCTTAATTTAACAGGAATCTTTTGTCTTTTTTTACATGGCCACAAAAAATGTCGTCTTTCCATGAAGGAATTCATAAACACATAGGATGTTATACACCAACATTTTGAAATATATTTTTTTGTACATTTTGATTTTTCTCAAAATATATTTGTAATACGGGGTGCCAAAACGCTCCCGAGTGACGTCTTATTTATAAGAGAGCACTCAGATGTGGTAGAATGACAGGCAGGTGACCCTTGTGTTGCAGGGATATGACCAACTCGTACAGAGATGTCGCCACGGGAGTGAATTCGAAGCCTAATTCCTTGAGTCTCTGTTTGGAGAACTTGTACGGCTTCACCATCGGCTTGCCGTTATCTTTACCCCTGCCATGCCAAGAACACACGTTAGAAATGCCTAAAGATGATAATATGTCTATTATTCTTGGAAGACCTTTTCTTAATACTGCAGGGGCTGTTATTGATTGAAATCAAGGAAAAGTTACTTTTAATGTTAATCATAAAGAGCACATTGTTTATTTTCCCAAGAAGATTGATAGAAATATGGTCTAAATTCTATTGAACATATTGAGACAATCAAGATTGGAGAATTTTATTGTCCTATTCCAAAGCCACCCAAAGAATATGAAATCATTATGATTGGGACTATGTCTATAAAGTTTGAGGTAACAAGAGTATTTAGTGAGAAACAAAGTTTTGTTTCACATAAAATTATTTTGGTAGCAAGACTTGATCACCCTTGTTAACAAAATGATTTTAAATGAAATGGGCGATGTTTTCACTATGTTTTCACCTTCCCCATTATTGTTTTCACCATGTTGACTTCTGTTATCACATTAATACTTGAGTGCAATCATGTTTTCCACCATCCTTACGCATGTTTTCCTAATGTTTTCACTCTGATTACTAAAGTTATGCATGTTTTCACCACCCATACTTTTGTTTTCACCACTACCACGTTTGTTTTCTTTGGATATTCTTCCATAAGAGTGTCATAGAACCTCTGTAGTTCTGGTTTTGGTTTTGTTTTCCACGTTTTCACTTTCGTCTTCCCGGTTTTTATTAATTATTAAAATTCTAGAAATACCTCAAAAATAAAGTTTCTCGAAAAATTTCAGAAAAATTATAATAGATTTTTACGTCAAAAATGAGGCAGAAAGCCACCTGGGAGACCCCAGGGGGAACCACCAGGTAGGAACACCCCAGGGTGGCGCGGCCAGCCCCCTGGTGGCGCCAGCACATGGTGTGGGGCCCCCTGGCCCTCCACTTACTCTCTCCACTGCCCAAGTCTCTTCTCTCACCTACCAAACCGAAAACATTTCCTCGATCCTGTGTTCTTGGTGTTCTTCCTCTGGATTTCGATCTCCTTCTTCAGCCCATCATTTGTGCTGATTTTTGGTGTGTTTGATCTCCGGTATGTGACTCCTCCGATGATACAAGTAAAATTTTGTTTAGTGAAGTATTTCTTGAGTATTTTTCCACAGTAGGTGACAGCTTATGTGAGTTTGCATGCTTGATTTGGGTAGAAATAATATAGTTTTGATGTATGTTTAGCTCTCATATAAGTCCCTATGGTAGTTTCCACCTTATAGTTGCCTGAAATTAATTTTTATGTTGATTGTTGAAAAATTTCAGAGATGGAGCACAATGCTTATCAACTAAACCAGCATGAGTTCGAGGTGCATGAGGTCATGCTCGTGCACCGTGAAGAGAGGGTGTTCCCATCAATCTATTCGTGTCAGGAATTTATGCAAGTTACAGGAATTCTGCAGGATTATAACACTCTAGTGCATAATGCAGGTTTAGAGCGTTTCAATGAGGATGAGCCCATCCAATATGTGAAACTAACTATGTTTATGGTGCAGTATTTTCGTTTTAAATGGTCTCCAAATAACCCACTGGTCCACTATAAGATTTATAATAAAGCTGTGAGACTGCCTTTTAGTGTTTTCTATGGAGCTATTAAGGTACCTGAGTGGGGGTCTTGTGAGAAAATAAGTGGGTAGCCCAAACCACTACTGGATTTATATGGAGAGATTTGCCAAGGCAGAAGCTTCACAGGGGAGAGTGATAAAATTCGTGAAATTCAACTCCCTAGCATTCGATACTTTGCCTACTTCATTTGTGAATGTGTATTAGCTAGGAAAACTGCCAGCAAGTTATCTTTTTATGATTTGGCGTTTATTGCTGCTGCTTTGAGACATCATATGTCTAATTTTGGTGCTTTGGTTGCTTACCGTCTCTCACATAACCGTGAGAAGGGCAGAGTTTGTGGAGGTCTTATTGCCTAGCGTTTGTTATCCTTGCATGGTTTGGAGCCACACCCTCTAGACTTTCAGTTTCCTATAGAGAGGCTTCACTAGTACAGATCCCTTCATCAGTGGCGCACCAAAAAGAGATTCTGTGGCGCACCCAGGGGCCACAGGGGTGCGCCACAGAACACACGCCACAAAAATATTTTCTGTGGCGCACCAATCCAGTGCGCCACAGAAATACTTACTTCTATGGCGCACCTCCAACCTGCGCCACAGAAAGGAGCATTCTATGGCGCACCAGCAACCTGCGCCACAGAATGAGTAGCAGATTCTATGGCGCACCCATAGGTGATGCGCCACAGAAATAAGGTGCGCCACAGAAAGATTTACTGGTGCGCCACAGAAAAGGATGATGTTTTTCGAAATTTAATTTGTTTCTGCTGTATACAGTTTGAATATACATGAATTATACAGGAATTATACACAGCAGTGATATTTGACAACATATAACATACTACTGATATTTTACAAAGTTACTTAATCACAATAGTGATACATAGTGCAAAGTATCGAATTTGGCTCAAAGTGATCACATAGTTACTTGAGTTGTCAAACACATCATCGAACAATTATTGTCACCACATAGTTACTCGAGTTGTCAAGTTACAAATGTCTAAGCTAAGATGAAATAGACTACAAGCACGGCGACGATGGTGAGCAAGAACGGTAGCTTGATGGAGGTCTTCATCTTGTTCTTCTGTTTCGACTGGTGGTCCCTCCACTTCGCAACCGCCTCGTGTCTAGTCTCGTATCCTTTATAGCAGTTGCCGCTGAACTTGTCCACCTGTGCTTTACAGTCCTTCCACTCGTCATAGACTCCTGGAACCCGACCCTCGAACACCACGTAGTACGTCATCTATATAGATAGACACAAAGCATATTAGTAAGTATAATGCAAAAAACAACTAAGGCATATATGTTCACCAAAAACAACTAAGGAAACAAAAATAAGCATCAAAGATATACAACATAAAACTAGGCCTAAGTTTAGAGCTAACTAATAGTAGCTAGCTAGGCCTAATTAAGTTTAGAGCTAACTAATAGTAGCTAGCTAGGCCTAAGTTTAGAGCAAACTAATAGTAGCTAGCTAGGCCTAAGTTTAGAGCTAAACTAATATAGTAGCTAGGCATATATAAGTTAAGCAAGTTTTGTTAAACAAACTAATAGTAGCTAGCTACGCACACCTCGATCAACGATACCTCTTCTGGAGAGGCGCCGGAAACGGCTTATATAGCTCCTTCGTCATCCACGACCTACGATCAGCCTGCCGCTCTAGGCGTTCCTGGATATCCCTCTGGCATAACCCTATGTGCTGGTTCAAGGACCCTCCCCTTTTGTTGACATCTTCAATGATTATCTCCGACAACTTGATTTTGATACGATGAAAATCTTGCATAAGATCTTCCTGTGAGATTTCCCCCGCCATTTTGTTGGACCAGTCTCGAAGTTTAAAAGAATGATTCATATTATTTGCATCGCGGACAATCCCTTTGAGGTGATGGAGGGCATAGAAGGCCTCCTTTGTGCTCCAAGCCGGCTGCTTGATGCAGGGGAACTCGGTCACGTGCCTGAACTCGGTCGAATGGTCAATTATTCAGATGTTTTCTCTAGAGGGCGACTTGCAACCGTGGGGAGGAAGATAATACATTCTCCTCTTACAAGGTGTGGGTTAAAAATGAGAAATTTGTGATATAAATGGCCATCGATATATTTTAGACTTGTACAGCCCGTAGCAATGCACGGGCATTTAACTAGTATTTGTAATACCGGGTGCCAAAACGCTCCCCTTGAAGAGTGACGTCTTATTTATAAGCGAGCACTCAGATGTGGTAGAATGACAGGCAGGTGACCCTTGTGTTGCAGGGATATGACCAACTCGTACAGAGATATCGCCACGGGAGTGAATTCGAAGCCTAATTCCTTGAGTCTCTGTTTGGAGAACTTGTACGGCTTCACCATCGGCTTGCGGTTACCTTTACCCCTGCCATGCCAAGAACACACGAACGTGAGATGTACAGTTCTCCCGGCCAAAACCATGTTCGCTATAAGAAAAAATCGATCATGTCGTACTTTGAGGTGACCGGATACTGCGGGAAGAGCTCCCTGAGCAGCTGGAGGGTGTGTGCGCGATGGAGCAAGACGCCGACGCAGAGGTACCGACCGCGGGCGTCAGGCCGCTCATAGACGAGGACGTGCGCGCGGGCGATGTCCCGCACGTCGGTGTAGGCAGCGACGGCGTTCGGGTAGGTCGCTTTGGTAGCCACCATGTAGCGGGCGATGTGGATGCAGCTGGTGTTGATCTTCTGCTGCAGCATGGGACCTATCGCCATCGAGGGCACCACCACCACCAGCTCCAGCCCCCTCTTTGCCGCCTCCTCGGTGGCGACTATCTCAGCCATCATCTTGGAGCAGCAGTAGAGGTTCTGCACATATGTCAAGTAGGAGTAGGTACGTTCTTCCGAAAATTATGTCACCTGCGAGTTGTTCGCGATAGGTTTCTACTGTACATGCCAAATATATAGTGCTTTATATGCATCTTTCGTACGCCTGTTTGTTTGCAGAACTCGTAATCGCTCCAGCACGTCTCGTCGACCACGACATCGAGGCTGCGTTCCGGGTTCATGTGCACGGCACCGTAGGAGGACGTGAAGACCACACGCCGCACGCCCACATCTGCTGCGGCGTTGATCACGTTCCTGGTTCCCTCCACGGCGGCCACCATGATCTCCTGCATGCCACGCAGAGGCGGAGCTTAGTGTACTTCAGAGGGGGCCACCGCCCCCCCAATATTAACAAAAGTCTGAAGAATTTTTTTTTGGGGACAGGTTAAGTTAGCAAGTTTTATGTATTTTGCCCCCCAGGAATCCATCTATTGCAATTTGCCCCCCCAGGAAACCTCCATGTCCGTATGCATACATCTAGCAGCTCCGAAATTATTAGGTTGTTGGAATAACACAAGTATAGAGGGCGTACAGGGTCGTTGTCGTACGTTGGTGAGGCGACGTGGAAGACGCCCCGGCATCCTTTGAAGACGTCGCAGAGGCCGTCGCGGTCCAGGAGATCGGCGGCGCACAGCGACAGTCTCTCCCCGGCTCCCTCCAGGCCAAGCAAGTGGGCGTTCTTGGGATCAGCTGCTCCACATGCGTATATATTAGTATCAATCAGGATACGGCCCACAGAAAAAAATATAGAACAGGTAACATTTGCTCAGCTCATCTGACAAAAACAGATTGCAGCGGTTGGAAGTCCGGAGCGATGGCGTTGCCCCTGGCGATTTCTCCCTGTCCGCCATGGCGGTTCCACACCGACTGGCCCGCGCCTCCGAGAGAGACCTGTTCGCCCTCGACGGCTCCTCCGCGCTGCCGTCGAGCTCTCGCGTCTTCCCCTTCGCTTGCCTTCGCGTCCCCGGCCCGATTTGCTCCTGCTCCAGTTGCTGATCTACACGACGAGCTCGAGGCCACTTCATGTGCCTCCACGGCGTCGATTGGGAGCTCGCCAGGGCGCGATTCCGTCGGTGCCGTTTCGCCGCAGCGTGTGGTGTTGAGGTTTCCTTCCCCATCTGGCCCGTCCGCGGCGGCTCCTCTGCGCTCCTCGGTGAGGGTCGGGGCGGTGCAGGTAAATCTCCCCAATCCTCTGAACCCAGCACCGCCGTGGCCAGGGGATCGTGTTGCCTTCCCCGAGCTCATCAATGGCGGGAGGCCCAGTTTGCGGGATGCGGGAGCAATTCCTACCGCGGTGGCCCCGCTTGTCAGTGACTCATGTGTTGAGGTCGAGGAGATTGTCTCGTTTGATGACCAGGCATGGGCAATTCCGTCCTTTCGCCGTGGAGGGGATAAAACCAACAGGCTGCTGGTCTGGATTCCAAAAGGGATCGGAGACGATAAGGTCTCGATCTCCGACTGCTTCCCCGCCACCGCATCTGCCCTCCACCACCACCGCGTCCGTACCCTTGCGAGAACCTCTTCTCCAGGCTCCTTTGCTGAGGTGCTGTGTAGGAAGATGCAAGGGACCCGCCCTGCTCCTGGAAGGGGGCGCGGCAGATCTGGCGGCCCCTCGACGGCACCAAATCCTGCTGCGGCCATGGGAGCAGCTCCGGCGGTACGTCTGCCTCCTGCCCAAAACCAGAATCAGAGGTACAATCGGCCTCCTCAACGTTTCTACCCGAAGAAGATCCAGCCTCAGATCAATCAAGGTTAGTCAGCGAGCGTGCCTCTGCAACAAGGTTCATCCGATAGGTCAGTCTCTTCACAGTCTGCCTCTTCTGAAGTCCCGATTCAACTGGAACAAGTTCTTGATCCGAGGTACAGCAAGCTGATTTGCTTCAATTGTGGAGATCCTGGACATTTTGTGGGTAACTGCGTCAAGCCTAGGGTTTGTTTCATCTGCAATCTCCCGGGCCACTCTGTCAATTCTTGCCCCGAGTGGCTGAAGGAACACCCAGCGGCAGAGTACTTTGGAAGTGGTAACCCGGGTCTAGGGTTTTTCCACATTGATGTTCCATCTGCAGAGTCCACCAAATGGCTCAATTTCTCGAACTGTGGTGTGGTTTCCGTGAAGAAGGGGGACTTGACTCTGGCAGAATTGGAAGCGAATTTTAACTCCATGTTCTGTAAGGAGAAGAGGTGGCCATGGCAAATGCGGGAACTTGAAGCAAATTCGTTCCTGGTCAGGT
Source organism: Alopecurus myosuroides (assembly GCA_028641055.1). Classification (NCBI taxonomy): domain Eukaryota; kingdom Viridiplantae; phylum Streptophyta; class Magnoliopsida; order Poales; family Poaceae; genus Alopecurus; species Alopecurus myosuroides. The sequence goes on from CM054057.1 coordinate 692,360,737, forward strand.
TTCCTCCCTGGAAGAAGGTATCAGATCTGAGTGAATTCCCTGCTTTTGACCTGGAAAAGGAAGGAGTTACTATCAAAATCACGTCCTGGGATGGTGAGGTTAAAGAATATGGTTTCCTAGATGAACTGTGGGTCAAGATTAGAGGGATTCCTCCAAAATGGTGTGCTTGGAAAACCTTTGCCCAGGTAGCTTCTATTCTGGGTGTGTTGATTGATATTGACTGGACCCTGCTCTTTAAATCCATGTACTCTGAGGTGAGAATGCTGGTAGCTGTCAAAGATAGATCCAAAATCCCTCCTCAGCGTGTGGTTGAGATGAATCAGACTCTGTTTTTGCTGCTTATTGAGGTAGAAAATGAACTGGATGGTGCTGGTGCTCCTGATGAAGGACCTGATGATCCTGGCTCTCAGATTGTGGCCATGGATGCTGATGCCCCCCCTGCTGGTGTCAATACCACTATCCCTGCTACTTCTAGCTCGACTCCTTCTGTTGGACAGAGTGCTGGCAAAGGAGTCATGGAGGATGATACGATGAGTTGCCCGGAATTCACTGCGGCTGAACATTGCTACAGTCCCACTGCTTCCTTACCTGATAAGCTGCAATATGACAGACTTGATGATAATGTCTGGGACTGGGAGGGTCCTTTCCCCAAACCTCTACAAGTTGTTCCTGCTCTCTCTCCTGATCCTACTGCTCCTAGATGCATTCTGCAATTAGAGAACACTACGATTGACCTGGACCTCTACAAGGATTTGTTTGATGCTGGGATGGATACAGATGAAGAGGCTCCAATGGAAGATCCCTGCACAGAACACCTAGATCCTGAGGTGGTTACACTTATCAGTGGTACCAAGAGAACCCTGCTGCCTGCCTTAGATGAAGCCTCTTCTGCCATGCTGCCTGTCAAGGAAACCAAGAAGCAGAAGTGGGGTCCTACTATTGCAACCAGGAGGAGTGCAAGAAACCATGGTGCTGCCAACATTGTGGAGAAGGCTGAAAAATACAAGATGAAGAAAAATTTGGAAATTCCTCGTACCTTTAAAGGTAATTCTTTTGCTGTCTTAGATCCTCATGTCCTTGGTGATATGTTGGATGTTTTAAACATTTCTTGTGGTGCTAGTGTAGCTGAGGAACAAATCAATATAGATCAAATGATCCAGGATGAGATTGTTCTCAATCATGCCTTTGCAATTGATAATCCAATTACTTCTCTCCCCTCTAGCATTGACCTTGATGATAATACCCAATTCCCTGCTATTACCTGCCCTAAAATTAATAAGGATACTTGCCTGAGTTCTGATCAGATGACTGATCCTGAATCAGGCCTTAAAAGTAATCCTTGGGTGACTGTTAGTAGAAAAAAACAGAGTTCTCATGATAGGAGGCCTATGGAATAGTAGAGGCACAGGGAGACCTGGCCGAAAACAAGCTTTAGTTGATTTTATTTTCAAAAACAAGCTGGACTTTGTGGGGATCCAGGAAACTAAAAAGATGACTTTCCCTCCTAGTTTCCTGAAATTTATTTCTGGTCCCTGGGATTTTTCTTGGATTTCTCTTCCTGCCAAGGGTACTGCTGGTGGTATCCTGGTGGGATTTAGAACAGACAAATTTGAGATTATTGCTCATACTTGTTTTGAGTATTGTATTGCTGTGACTGTTAGGAATATCTTTGATGATTTCTCCTGGCAACTGGTTGTAGTCTATGGTACCCCTTACTATGATTTCAAGGTGCAGTTTATTGCTGAACTGCATAGTATCATGGATAAGAGTTCTCTCCTACTTTGATAGGGGGTGACTTTAATCTGGTTAGGGATGCATCTGAGAAAAATAATGGTACAGTTAATGTTAACTGGACCTTTCTCTTCAATGACTGGATTAATTCTTGGGCCTTAATTAATTATGATTTGTCTAATAGGAGGTTTACTTGGTCTAATAACCAAGATGACCCCATTATGGCTACTTTGGATAGAATCCTTGCTAGCACTGACTGGGATGCAAAATACCCACTTACTACTGTGAGGGCTTTACCTAAACCTGTCAGTGATCATACCCCTCTGCTGCTAGACACTGGTTCTGGCAGTAACCCACCTCCCAGGCTATTTAGGTTTGAGAAGTGGTGGCTTCAATATCCTGACTTTCATACTCTTGTTAGAAGAGTGTGGAATTCCCCTTGCACCTTGACCTCCCCTATTGATAGGTGGCAGTTCAAGTTGAGAACTCTTAGAAGAAATTGCAAAGGATGGAGCATCAATATTGATGCAGCCAATAGAAAGGAAAGGAATGATCTCATTCAGGAATTTGACATCCTGGATACATTCTCTGAATCCCTCCTGTCTGAACAGGAAAAGGTGAGGCTCAAACAAATCAAATGTGACCTGGATAGGTTGCTTAAATTAGAAGAAACTAAGGCCTGGCAAAGATCCAGAGATAAATTCATTAAGGAGGGTGATAGAAATACTTCCTACTTTCATGCAATAGCCAATCAAAGAAGGAGGAAAACAGCTAGCTGTTCTGGATGGGCCTAATGGTCCTGTGGATCAAACTGGAGATATGCTCCAAGTGGCTGTGGACTTCTATAAGTCCTTGTTTGCTGCTGAGGCTAGGATGAACCTTGGTATAGGAGAAGGGTTCTGGGAACAGGAAGATTTGGTTACCTCAGAGGAAAACCTTATGCTCCAGAGCCCTTTCTCTGAGGAAGAAATTAAGGAAGCTGTCTTTGGCTCATATGCCAATGGAGCTCCTGGTCCAGATGGGTTCTCCTTCCTCTTTTACCAGAAATTTTGGGAAATCATTAAGGATGACCTTATGGCATTAGTTAAAGACTTTGAGCTTGGTAACTTGCCTGTAGCTAGGCTTAACTATGCTATAGTGACTTTGATTCCAAAAGAACCTGATGCTAGAGAGATGAAGAAGTTCAGGCCTATTAGCCTAGGCAATTGCAGCTTGAAAATAATTTCAAAAGCAATTACTAATAGACTTTCTCGGGTGGCGAGTAGATTAATCTCTCCCAACCAAACTGCCTTCATCAAGGGTAGGTTTATCCTTGAAAGTGTGGTCTCTGCTCAGGAATTAATTCATGCAGCCCATACTAGGGGGGAACCTGCCCTGGTGCTGAAATTAGATTATGAAAAGGCTTATGACAGAGTAGATTGGGACTTCCTTGATGAAATGCTTGCCACTAGAGGTTTTGGCCCTACTTTTAGGAGCTGGATTAAAAAACTTTTAGTGGGGGGCTCCCTTTGTGTCAGGATTAATGACACCAATAGTTCTTACTTTAAAGTGGGTAAAGGCCTCAAGCAAGGTGATCCCTGCTCCCCTATCCTCTTTAACTTGGTAGGGGATGTGTTTTCCAAAATGCTGTCTAAAGCAGCTGCTGGTGGTTTGATTTTAGGGCTGCTCCCTCAAGTTATTCCTGGAGGGATTATTAGTCTTCAGTATGCTGATGACACAATTCTTTTCCTTGAAGCTAAAATTGAATTTGCTAGGAACTTGAAGTGGATTTTAGCCTGCTTCCAACAAATGTCTGGCATGAGAATAAATTATCACAAATCTGACTTAATGTCTGTGCATGTTGAGGAGGATCAAAAAAATCTCTTTGCTCAAATTTTCTGCTGTAAAAAAGCTGAATTTCCCTGTAAGTACCTTGGTGTACCTCTGCATTATTCCAAACTGAAAAAAGAGGACCTGCAACCTATTGTGGATAAAACCTCTAAGAGGTTTGCAGGTTGGAGAGGTAAGCTTCTTAACTATCAAAGTAGGCCTGTGCTTTTGAAAGCATGTCTGGCTAGTATACCTATGTATCTTTTGTCAGTTATCAAATTCCCTAATTGGGCTATTAAAGCCATTAATTCTCAGATGGCTCACTTCCTGTGGAGTGATTCTGAAAATAACAAAAAGTACCACCTAGCAAACTGGGAGCTTGTCTCCATGAAAAAGGAATTTGGTGGATTAGGTGTACAGAATTTAGGTGACTTTAATCTTTGCCTTTTAGCTTCTTGGGTTAAAAGATACCACAATGATTCTGGCAAAATTTGGAAACAAATTGTTGATTTCAAATATGATCCTGATCCTAATGTTTTCTCCTCTGCCCCAAATATCTGCTCTCCTTTCTGGAAAGGAGTAATGTGGGCAGCTAGGGCTGCTAAGTGCGGATACAAATGGAAAGTGGGCAATGGTAGAAAAATCAAATTCTGGAGTGATATTTGGATAGGGAACTGTAGTCTAGTTGTTTGCTACTGGAGCCTATTTGAAATTTCGAATGAGCCAGAGATTACAGTGGCCCAGGCCTGTAAGAATGGTGAACTTTACCTTACCTTTAGGAGAAATGTTTCTCCTGAAGGATATGCCTTGTGGCTGGAACTTGTCCAACTAGTTAATACCATGCCATTGACAGATGATGAGGATATGCCTGTATGGATGTTTCATTCATCAGGCGTATACAGCGTGCGTTCTTTTTATGGCTTTGTCAACAACAGAGGGATTATTCCCGTTCACACCCCAGCTGTCTGGGGGCTCAAAGTCCAGCCTCGCCTGCATGTTTTCCTGTGGCTTCTTGCCAATAATCGTTTGCTAACTAGGGATAACTTGGCCAAACGCAGAACGGTTGATGATGGCTCCTGCTTGTTCTGTTCTGAAGCAGAAACTTGTTGCCACTTATTTTTTGATTGCTTTGTGGCTAAACAGATCTGGCATGTGGTCTCTGATTTGCTTGGTGTGGAAGTAGGGGCTGATTTTGAAAGCATTGCCAGATGGTGGCTCAGCGAAAAAAAGAATTCTCATATCAACTCTACCTGTGCAGCAGTGTTGTGGGCATTATGGAAACTGAGAAATGATATGTGTTTTCAGGGACTCGTCTGGCCAGCACCCTCTTGCACGTTGCTTCCTGGGCAGCATCTGTCTCCGGCAGCAGCATCACCTCCAGGCAATTCGGAGCAGATCCCCCCGGCGCTTGTTCAGCTCCAGGATGACTCCTTCCAGGATGGGCGTAGATGATGGAGGCGCCAGGACCCTCCACTGATCCAGCTCCTCCACGGTCCTTCGCCAGACGCAATCAACTTTGAGTTTATTTTTTACAGATTGTAAACAAGCCGATTTATTCTATTCAGACGTGGTCCTTTCTCCTCCCTTTCGACCAACCAGGATTTATGGATACAAAATGTGCTCGGTTGATGACGGTCGTGCGGGCTATTTATAGCCGGGCTGAATGGATTCATAGTAGACGTTTAGATGCATAATCTTGTTATTTTCGAGTCTCTTTTCATTTTAATAAAATCCAGCTATGTGTATCGTCCTGATGCATAGGCTAGGGCAGATGCTCCCATTTCTATAAAAAAAATCAACTTTGAGTTTTATTTCCGTGCCAGAATACCACTACTTACAAGGATTTCTTGCCGTTCCCCTGACACGGTAACGATGGAGGAGGAGCACCTTCACCACCCATGATCCCACGAAGCCTCCTGCTCCCGTCACGCAAACCAGCTCCGCCTCCTGCTGCTTCTCGCGGTGATCGTCCTTGGCCTCGGTTTTCGAACTGGACGGCATATTGGTGTGCGCGCGGCCGTGATCGATCTATTGTCGCTCCTAATTAGTCAGGTAGCATACCTGTGTACATAGAAGCCACGGATGAGACCCCGCACCGCACACACTCGTTCTGCCATTCCTTTCTGAATATATATATAGAAACGCCTACAGGAGCAGTACCCCGGCCCACACGCGATAGAGTTACAGGACTATATGACGACAGGTGTCAGCTAGTGCCTAGTAACTGATCCGGGCATGAAAAAAGCAAGCATACAAATGTGATTCACACAACCACCACGTAAATCCCGGACATTTTTATTGTAGGCTATATTATAGAGAGACGGATATGTTTGTGATAACACTTCATCATCTAACCATATGTCTTCCCAAAATCTCACTTGGTGACCATCACCCAATTCAAACGCGCCACGAGAAAATAATTCATATTTAACCCTCATTATACATTTCCAGAACAGTGAGTCACATGGTTTGGCCTATAGCTGAGATAACGTTTTATCCCTTAGATATTTAGCGGATAACAACTCTTGCCAAACCCCTTCCTCATGCATGAGTTTATATAGCCACTTACTCAACAAATACACTTTTTTGATATCTAACACCTCAGTACCCAATCCTCCTTGATCCTTTGGACTACATACTATATTCTACTTCGTTAAACGGTACCTTCTCTTCGTGGAATCACTTTCCCAGAAGAACCGAGATTGATAATAATTCAATCTTTCCCTAACGCCTTTAGGAATTTTGTGAAAGGATAATATTTGTTCCTACATCCATGGCTATATTATCACAACAGTGATATTTGTGTATATAGACACATCCTTTGTAATATTCTTCATAGAACTATTGCTTCTTGGTCGCTTTTAGACTCATATATAGCTATTTTCCGACTAACATATGTGTGATTATATAAAGAACACATTCATGTTCTTACATTTGAAACGTCTTAGGGTAACACCAATAGTGGAAAACGGGGCTTTAGTCGAGATTGGTAAGGGCCTCTAGTCCCGGTTGGCCAATCGGTACTAACCCTCCCCCCTCCCTCCCCCCCCCCCCCCCCCCCCCCCGCCTTTAGTCCCGTTCCGGCACAAACCGGGGTTAATAGCCCATCCACGTGGCCGCGGCGGAGACCTCGTGCCGTAGGACCTTTAATCCCGGTTTGTAACACCAACAGGGACTAAAGGACACCACGTGTCAGTGGCGCAGCGCGTGACTGGAGAACCATTCTCTCCCGGTTGGTGGCACCACCCGGGACTAAATATCTCGTAGGGTTTTGTGAGTTTACTGTTTTACGTTTTTCATTTCTGTTTTCTAAGTCTTGCTCATTTGAAACAAATTTATACATATTCTACCTACTACATACTGTACACGTTGATGCATACATATAATATAATATCTCTTACAAGCGTGCATATATATACAAAATTGGTATTACACATGGAGACACACTATCTCAGCTTGTCGTTCTCTCTACCGGCTCATCCTTTTCTCTATCAGCGCGGGTATTACACTTGGAGGCTCTTGATTCGTGTCCGACATATCTATAATTTCTGATGTTCCATGTTGTTATTATGTCATTTGTTACATGTTTTCTATACACTTTATATCATTTTTATGGATTTTTTGGGACTAACCTATTAACAAGATGCCACAGCGGCAGTTCCTCTTTTCTGTTGTTTTTTGTTTCAGAAAAGTTGTTATGGAAATATTCTCGGAATTGGACGAAACAAAATCATAGGGTCTTATTTTTCTGTCATGTACCCGGATTCTGGAAGAGACCCGGAGGGAGGCTCCAAGGCAGCCACACCATAGGGTGTCGCCCCTGGCCGCGCCACCAGGTAGTGTTGGCCCCTCGGGCGCCCACCAACATCGCCCTTTCTCCTATATATTGATATACTTGGGAAAAACCTAAAGACCCGAGCCCCCATCCACGAAAAGTTACGTAGCCGCCGTCATTGTCAACCCAAGTTCGGGAGGGTTTTGAAGCTCTCCCCGGCACCCTGTCGGGAGGGAAAATCATCATCGGAGGGCTCTACATTGATACGTCAAAAACGTATCTCCTTTTCCGAACATTTTTCTTATTGTTTTCCTATAAACATGTGTGTTTTGAATACAACTAACACGGACTAACGTTGTTTTCAGCAGAATTACTTTGGTGTCTTGTTTTTGTGCAGAAAAATCAAATTTCGGGAAAATGCTCAGAAAAGAGCCCATTGATGTTTTCACCCCCGAAGACCCCGGGAGCCAGAAGGAGGCCAGGAGAGGAGCCACAGGGTGGCCACACCCCCTGGCGCGGGTCCCCCTTAGGCCGCGCCACCTAGGGGTGCGGGCCACCCAGAGCCCCCCTCGAACTCCCCTTTCGACTACAAGTAGCCTCCAACCCTAAAACCAGAGGGGGTTTGTCATATTCCAGAGAAACACAACAGAGCATCGCCGTCATCCTGAACCTCGATTCGGGGATCAGAAGTTCCTGATCTGGCACCCTGCCGGGACGGGAAGTGGAGGAGATCATCGCCATCGTCCTCACCAACGCCTCTCCATCGACCATCCATGTTTCCCCCATCCATGTGTGAGTAATTCCCCGATGTAGGCTAAACAGGATGGTAGGGATTGGATGAGATCGTTCATCTAATAATGCCGTGATTGTTAGGGCATAGTGCCTAGTATCCTCTATTAGTGCTATTGACATTGTTGGAACTTGTTATGCTTAATGCTTGCCACTTTGGGCCCGAGTGCCATGATCTCATATCTGAACATGTTATTGAATCACGATGATAATTATTGTTTCTTGATCATACCTGGAAGTTATTTACACATATCGTTGTTCGGAACCCGAGGCCCCGAAGTGACCGAAATTGGGACAACCGGAGGGGATGGCTGCGATGTGAGGATCACATGTGTTCATGGAGTGTTAATGCTTTGCTCCGGTGTTCTATTTTAAAGGAACACCTTAATTACGAGTACTTCCCTTGAGGCACCGCTGAAAACGGGCTGGTAGGACAAAAGATGTTGTGCAAGTTCTCATTGCGAGCACGTACGACTATTTACGGAACACATGCCTATGGTTACTTAGTGCTTGGATGCTTTATCATATTTATCTGCAATGCCCATGACTTGATCATTATTTGAAATTTATCATCTATGCAACGCCCGTTCATCCATCCATATGCATGTAGTATTTAATCCCGCTGTTTACTTCAAACATCAATGTTGTTGTTTTCATTCCACTACTGCTATTCTTTCACTACTGCCGCTACTATAAAACTGTTACTACTGATAAACCACTTCGAACAAAAGTACTTTCAGGTGCAAGTGAATTGACAACTCACTTGTTAAGTCTTACAAATATTCTTTGGTTCCCCTTGTGTCAAATCAATAAATTTTGGTTTTACTTCCCTCGAAGACTGTTGCGATCCCCTATACTTGTGGGTCATCAAGACTATTTTCTAGCGCCGTTGCCGGGGAGCATAGCTTTATTTGCGAGCTCACGGGAGAGTATTATTATCTACTGCCATCATTCATCATGGGTAAGACTCGTGATGGAAATTTTCCTATATTACCATCCACTACAAGAAGAGGTACAACTCTAAACACCTCTGTTGCTCTTGATTCACCGTCTGTTATGAGTAAGCTGCTTACATCACCACATGCTACACATGCTACTTCTGCTGAATCTGAAAATACTTCTGATACTTTTGATGATGCTTCTACTGTGCTTGATGAGAGTGGTTCTCTCGGTCCTTTCTTGGATGCTACTATTGCTAAAGCTAAAAATATTGCAAACACTGAAACTCCTGATAAAAATCATGTTACTCCTGGTGTTTCACCTGAGCTTATAGAGAATCCTAGTGATGATTTAGATGATGCCTATGTTGATATTAATGATGATCTTATTGATGAAATATATACTATGAAGGATGATGATGTTGTTATGAGACTTATTGAAAGTCGTGCTGTTAAATATAAATTATCTCCTGATTCTAAGTTTGCCATTTCTCCCATTAATATTAGGGATAAGGATTATGATTTATCTCTTGATTTATCTTATATATCTATTGTTGAGAAAGAACCTTTTTGTGGTACTGAAAATGGAAGTGCTATGAGACATATGAATGAGCTCTCCTCTTTGAGTAGTTTGTTCTCTGATGATATTAAGAAACGTAGCTATTTTGTTACTAAAATATTCCCTTTCTCATTAAAAGATGGCGCTAAAACTTGATTTAACAATTTGTCTCTGGATCTATTGATAGCCCTATTTGTTTGGTTAATACTTTCTTTCAGAAATATTTTCCTACTAGTCCTCAACATGCTGCTTTAGAAAATATATTTAATTTCAAGCAATTGAAAGGAGAGAAATTGCCTGTATCTTGGGCAAGCTTATGTTATTTAGTTAGGGCTACACCTGGGCATAAGCTAGAAGATAATAAACTTCTTGATATATTCTATAATGGACTAACTGTTGAATCTAGGACAAACCTGGATAGTTGTGCTAGTTGTGTTTTCACGCAAAGAACTCCAGAAGAATTTATGGCTAAAATAAGTCAAAATCATGATGATTGGACTATGGTTGAGCCTGAGCCGACTCCTCCCCCAGTATCAACACCAACACCAACACCCAATACGAGGGGAATGATTGAATTAAATGATGATGTGGTGAGAGAAGCCATGAAATCTCTTAAAGAGAGGGGTATTAAATCTGAAGATGTGAAGAATCTTCCACCTATAGAAGAATTATGTAAGCCAATCCCTCTCTCACCCACTATTGAGGTACACTCACTCCAATATTTTGATGGTAGAGATATTCCCTATAACAAACCTCCTGATCAATGTTTAGATGAATTTGATAATTATGTTAAACATTTTCAAATGGTTCAAACTCAAATTGATCAACTTGCTAAAGTGCAAAATGATTTGCTAGTTAATGCTTCTAAAGAAAAACATGCTTATGAAATAAGAACTAGAAGTTGTATTGCTACACAAGTTCCTTTATATCCTGAGGGACATCCTAAAAGAATTGAACAAGATTCTCAGCAAACTAATAATAATGTTATTCATGCTAAGAAGAAACATAAAACTGCTGTAGAATCCTCTAAACTTGCTAAAGTACTAATAGTATATCTATCTCTGATGCTGAAACTGAAAGTGGTAATGAAAAGAATGATGCTTATGATAAAGAATAACATGTAGCTGAAGCTGAAAAGCAAACTAAAACTGCAAAGTATACTAAGGAAGATTTCATTGCTAATAAACATGGTAATGAGATAGAACCTTGGGTACAAAAACCAATGCCTTTCCCTGGTAATAAACATAAATCTAAGGAAGAAGAACACTATAACATGTTTTGTGAATGGATGAAACCTTTGCTCTTGCAAATTCCTTTAACTGATGCTATTAAATTGCCTCCTTATGCAAAATATATGAAAGATATCGTCTCTAACAAAAGCAAGATTCCTAATGAGGAAATCTCCACTATGCTTGCTAATTACTCTTTTAAAGGCAAGATTCTCGAGAAGCTTGGAGATCCTGGTATACCTACTATTCCATGTTCTATTAAAAATAATTATGTTAGAACTGCTCTGTGTGATTTGGGAGCTAGAGTTAGTGTCCTGCCTTTTACTCTCTATAAAAGACTCCTCCTAGAAAAATTGATACCAACAGATATATCTTTGCAAATGGCTGTTAAGTCTACTGCTATTCCTGTGGGTATATGTGAGGATGTTCCTGTTCAAGTTGCTAATAATTTTCTGATATTAACTGACTTTGTTGTGTTAGAAATGCCTAAAGATGATAATATGTCTATTATTCTTGGAAGACCTTTTCTTAATACTGCAGGGGCTGTTATTGATTGCAATCAAGGAAAAGTTACTTTTAATGTTAATCATAAAGAGCACACTGTTTATTTTCTCAAGAATATTAATAGAAATATGGTCTAAATTCTATTGAAAATATTGAGACCATCAAGATTGGAGAATTTATTGTCCTATTCCAAAGCCACCCAAAGAATATGAAATCATTATGATTGGGACTATGTCTATCAAGTTTGAGGTAACAAGAGTATTTAGTGACAAACAAAGTTTTGTTTCATATAAAATTATTTTGGTAGTAAGACTTGATCACCCTTGTTAACAAAATGATTTTAAATGAAATTGGCGATGTTTCACTATCTTTTCACCTTCCCCATTATTGTTTTCACCATGTTGACTTATGTTATCACATTAATACTTGAGTGCAATCATGTTTTCCACCATCCTTACGCATGTTTTCCTAATGTTTTCACTCTGATTACTGAAGTTATGCATGTTTTCACCACCCATACTTTTGTTTTCACCACTACCACCTTTGTTTTCTTCGGATATTATTCCATAAGAGTGTCATAGAACCTCTGTAGTTCTAGTTTTGGTTTTGTTTTCCATGTTTTCACTTTCGTTTTCCCGGTTTTTATTAATTATTAAAATTCTAGAAATACCTCAAAAATAAAGTTTCTCGAAAAATTTCAGAAAAATTATAATAGATTTTTACGACAAAAATGAGGCAGAAAGCCACCTGGGAGACCCCACGAGGAACCACCAGGTAGGAACACCCCAGGGTGGCGCGGCCAGCCCCTGGTGGCGCCAGCACATGGTGTGGGGCCCCCTGGCCCTCCACTTACTCTCTCCACTGCCAAAGTCTGTTCTCTCACCTACCAAACTGAAAACATTTCCTCGATCCCGTGTTCTTGGTGTTCTTCCTCTGGATTTTGATCTCCTTCTTTAGCCCATCATTTGTGCTGATTTTTGGTGTGTTTGATCTCCGGTATGTGACTCCTCCGATGATACAAGTAAAATTTTGTTTAGTGAAGTATTTCTTGAGTATTTTTCCACAGTAGGTGACAGCTTATGTGAGTTTGCATGCTTGATTTGGGTAGAAATAATATAGTTTTGATGTATGTTTAGCTCTCATATAAGTCCCTATGGTAGTTTCCACCTTATAGTTGCTTGAAATTAATTTTTATGATGATTGTTGAAAAATTTCAGAGATGGAGCACAATGCTTATCAACTAAACCAGCATGATGCATGAGGTCATGCTCGTGCACCGTGAAGAGAGGGTGTTCCCATCAATCTATCCGTGTCAGGAATTTATGCAAGTTACAGGAATTCTGCAGGATTATAACACTCTAGTGCATAATGCAGGTTTAGAGCATTTCATTGAGGATGAGCCCATCCAATATGTGAAACTAACTATGTTTATGGTGCAATATTTTTGTTTTAAATGGTCTCCAAATAACCCAATGGTCCACTATAAGATTTATAATAAAGTTGTGAGCCTGCATTTTAGTGTTTTCTATGGAGCTATTAAGGTACCTGAGTGGGGGTCTTGTGAGAAAATAAGTGGGTAGCCCAAACCACTACTGGATTTATATGGAGAGATTTGCCAAGGCAGAAGCTTCACAGGGGAGAGTGGTAAAATCGTGAAATTCAACTCCCTAGCATTCGATACTTTGCCTACTTCATTTGTGAATGTGTATTAGCTAGGAAAACTGCCAGCAAGTTATCTGTTTATGATTTGGCGTTTATTGCTGCTGCTTTGAGACATGATATGTCTTATAATTTTGGCGCTTTGATTGCTTACCGTCTCTCACATAACCGTGAGAAGGGCAGAGTTTGTGGAGGTCTTATTGCCTAGCGTTTGTTAGCCTTGCATGGTTTGGAGCCACACCCTCTAGACTTTCAGTTTCCTATAGAGAGGATTAATCTTGTTTCCATGGTTCAACATAAGTTTCTTTCTACCCACGCTCACTTACATAATGTATCTTTTGAATTAACTTTCTCCAAACAATCCGGGTGGAGAGTTGTTAAAACTGTTAGAGAAGTACTCTTGCATGCACCTCTTTTTTTGATCTTAATAACAGGCAAGGATGGGAGCTTTCTGAGAGTGAGCTGGATACATACCATGAACATCAACCCCCAGCAAGGGGAGGATGCCGACAAGGGGGACGATGGTGATTTTTTCCAGCCCTATGACGCCACAGGGATAACATACCAGCACCCCATATATGACTATGCGCCAGCTGCATCATCCTCTTCTTATGCGCCCGAGTACGACCACGCGAGGGATGACCCACCGCAGTGGGGATATTTCCCGCGCTTTGATTGATCTCCACTTAGGCCAAAAGCCTAGGCTTGGGGGGAGGTATACTGACATCACACTCATTTATATATCATGTTCGGTCGGTTATTTGTATATTCATCTTTTTGTTTCTTTTGCTTTTTTTTGTTTCTTTCGCTTGTTTTCGTTTCTTTCTCTTATTTCTCTTTGTTTTTATTGTTTTTGTTTTCGCGTTCCAAAACACAAATAGACCAAAAAGATTTCTGGTGTTTCTCTCTATTTGTTTCTCTAGTTGGTTTGCTTTATCTTTTAGTTGTAGTTTAATTTTTGAAAACCCAAAAAGATTTTGCATGTTTGCTTGTTCTCTTTCTGTTAGTGTTTTAATTGAAAACCGCAATAATATTTGTTGTTCTTCTTTGGTTTTGTAAAGTTTGTTGTAGAGTTCAACAGTCGTCCGTGAATCCATTAGAGCTTGGTTTTCATTATATATTATTCGAGCAACAAGTGAAGAGCAATAATGACGATATACGACAATTCAAGTTGTGGTGAGAGGCTGGTATGAACTCTATTTGCTTTCATTTTTGTACATATATCCATCTATGTGAGCATGCTTAGTTTGTTCGTATAAGATATATGTGACTTAATGGCTGCTTAATAGTTCATGCTCTCTCATGTTTAGTTCCAATTTATTAATGGTAAATGACTTGTCATATAAATATTTGTTTGCATGTTTCATTTGAATCAACTTGGCACATGCTCACGCATGCTAAGACTGAAAACAAAAAGTCAATAAGCCTCGATGATTTATTTTGCCTCAGAGTTCTAGTATCAATTTTATGCCTCACTTAATTTTACTTTGTCGCAAACATGATTATGATAATTGTTGCTCTCTTGATTGTCGCTTCCTGTCTATTTTCTAGCCTTCACCTATACTAAGTATGAGCTCTACTCGTGCATCCCACTCCCCGAAACCAAAGATTGCCAAATGTGTCCACCATACCTACCTATATGTGGTATTTAACCGCCACTCCAAGTAAATTGCTCATGGGCTACCTTTAAAACCTGCTTAAAATTATTACTGTTGTGTGCCCCTGTTTTAGCTCATGAGGGCATAAATAGAGAATCTTTATCTCACGCGTTGATTGGATTTCAAACCCTGGACTAGTGGCTTCATCCTCTTATCCAAATGATAGAAGAGCTGACAGCGGGGTGGCCAGCCCCAAATTAATACACACAAATTCTCTTCACTCTTTTTGCCCCTGATTTATCAGTCAAAGCATAATTGTGTAAACAAAAGAGAAAGAGGAATGACCTTCTACCTAGATGCGTCCTTCACAAGGGAGCCTCTCTTGTGAATCCATTTGACTTGTGACGTACTGTATTGTCTGTTTACCATTCGTTGACATAAGCATACACCTCTCTCAAAATGTTTTCAATACCTCTGTTTAATAAAATAAAAAGCTCTAGCACATGAGTGATCCATGCTTCCCTCTATGAAGGGCCTTTCTTTTACTTTTATGTTGAGTCTCCGCCATATTCTTTGAGCAGTTTCTTGAGAGCACAATGGTCATTCTTAGTGTGATATGTTTACTTCTAGTCTTCCCTTGAACTTCAGAGGTGCACTGGCATTTATGTTTTGCCCCACACTTAAGGGCAAGCGAGATACCACTTTATCAGATCCTATTATGAATATTACAATCTTGCAAATAGTTTTGTTTCATGTTGTTTATTATTAATATGTTGTTATCTCTACATGGTTTGCATAGCTATCAAGTGACAGTATCTTGCATGTATCTTATCATGAGCATCATTAAGTATTTGATCACATATTGAATATATTTACATCATATGAAAGAAATGTGTCCGTAGAAGTCTTTTATCGCACTCAGTTGTCACTGAATTGCTTGAGGACAAGCAATAAGCTAAGCTTGGGGGGAGTTGATACGTCAAAAATGTATCTCCTTTTCCGAACATTTTTCTTATTGTTTTCCTCTAAACTTGTGTGTTTTTAATACAAATAACACGGACTAACGTTGTTTTCAGCAGAATTACTTTGGTGTCTTGTTTTTGTGAAGAAAAATTAACTTTCGGGAAAATCCCCAGAAAAGAGCCCATTGATGTTTTCACCCCGGAAAACCCCGGGAACCAGAAGGGGGCCAGGATTGGAGCCACAAGGTGGCCACACCCCCCTGGCGCGGGTCCCCCCAGGTCGCGCCACCTAGGGGTGTGGCCCCCCAGAGCCCCCCTCAGACTCCCCTTTCGACTACAAGTAGCCTCCAACCCTAAAACCTGAGGGGGTTCGTCATATTCTAGAGAAACACAAGAGAGCGCCGCCGCCATCCGGAACCTCGATTCGGGGATAAAAAGTTCATGTTCTGGCACCCTGCCGGGACGGGAAGTGGAGGAGATCATCGCCATCGTCATCACCAACGCATGTCCATCGACCATCCATGTTTCCCCCATCCATGTGTGAGTAATTACCCGTTGTCGGCTAAAGGGGATGGTAGGGATTGGATGAGATTGTTCATGTAATAATGATGTGATTGTTAGGGCATAGTGCCTAGTATCCTCTATAGTGTTATTGACATTGCTGCAACTTGTTATGCTTAATGCTTGCCACTTTGGGCCCGAGTGCCATGATCTCAGATCTGAACATGTTAGAATCACGATGATAATTATTGTTTCTTGATCATACCTGCAAGTTGTTTACACATATCGTTGTTCGGAACCCGAGGCCCCGAAGTGACAGAAATTGGGACAACCGGAGGGGATGGCTGCGATGTGAGGATCACATGTGTTCATGGAGTGTTAATGCTTTGCTCTGGTGTTCTATTTTAAAGGAACACCTTAATTACGAGTACTTCCCTTGAGGCTCCGCTGAAAACGGGCTGGTAGGACAAAAGATGTTGTGCAAGTTCTCATTGCGAGCACGTACGACTATTTACGGAACACATGCCTATGGTTACTTAGTGCTTGGATGCTTTATCATATTTATCTGCAATGCCCATGACTTGATCATTATTTGAACTTTCTCATCCATGCAACGCCTGTTCATCCATCCCTATGCGTACAGTATTTAATTCTGCTGTTTACTTCAAACATCACTTCTGCTGTTTTCATTCCACTGCTGCTATTATTTCACTACTGCTGCTACTATAAAACTGTTACTACTGATAAACCACTGCGAACAAAAGTACTTTCAGGTGCAAGTGCATTGACAACTCACTTGTTAAGGCTCACAAATATTCTTTGGCTCCCCTTGTGTCGAATCAATAAATTTGGGTTTTGCTTCCCTCGAAGACTGTTGCGATCCGGAATGATGCCGGAGTAGTTCATCCTTGGACTACGGGTCCATAGAAGTAGCTAGATGGTTGTCTTCTCCTCCTTTTGTGCCATCATGTTTAGATCTTGTGAGCTGCCTAACATGATCAAGATCATCTTATTGTAATGCTACATGTTGTGTTTGCTGGGATCCGATGAATATTGAATGATATGTCAAGTTGATTATAGATCTATCATGTTTATGTTATTTGTGATCTTGCATGATCTCCGTTACTAGTAGATGCTCTGGACAAGTTGATGCTTGTAACTCCAAGAGGGAGTATTTATACTCGATAGTGGGTTCATGCCTCTAGTAATTTGGGAGAGTGACAGTAACTTCTAAGATTGTGGATGTGATGTTGCCACTAGGGATAAAACAACAATGCTTTGTCTAAGGGTAATTCTATTGTTTACATTACGCACTTTACTTAATGCAATAATCTGTTGCTTGCAACTTAATATCCAAAGTTTTCTTGGACATGAGTTAATCATTGCTTCCCTCTGCGAATGGCCTTTCGTTTATTTTTATGCTGAGTCTTCACCTTCTCACTTTATGCACCTTCTTGAGAGCATGGCTGTCATTCTTAGTGTAATGTCCTTGTCCCAAAACACGGTTAATTGTGGTATAACTCAGATGCTTGTATCTTTGATATCTTTAATTCTAGTTTTCATTTCAATTTAAGAGGTGCCCTAGCATTTTTGTTTTGCTCCATTATTAAGGGCAAGCGAGTACAATTTATCTTACCCTATTATGAGCATTGCAATCATGCAGATTGATATATTTCATGTTGTTTATCATTAGTTTGTTGTTATCTCTTCATGGTTTGCATAACTATTAGGTGACTTTTATCTTACATACATCTTATCATGGATTGTTTGAGCACTTGATCATATAGTGAGTATATATATGATATGTCTCAAACGTATCTATAATTTCTGATGTTCCATGTTGATATTATGCCAATTGCTACATGTTTTCCGCTTGTTTTCCTACGTTTTCTTATGTTTTCCGAAACTAACCTATTAACAAGATGCCACAGAGCTAGTTCCCTGTTTTTTGCTGTTTTTAGTTTCAGAAAAAGTTGTTCTGGAAATATTCTCGGAATTGGGAAATTTGAAAGCCAGAAGTCCTAAAAGTCCCGGAAGCATCCAGAAGTCCCGAAGATCCCCGGAGGGGGGCCACAGAGTCCCCCCTGGCCGCGCCACCTAGGGGTGTGGGCCCCCTAGCCACCTTCCGGCATCACCGTTTCGCCCATATATATACTCCCCGAGGCATAAACCCTAGAGGAATCGACCTTTTCCGCAAAATACATCCGTAGCTCCGCCCTTGTTTTCCTACGTTTTCTTATGTTTTCCGGAACTAACCTATTAACAAGATGCCACAGAGCTAGTTCCCTTTTTTCTTCTGTTTTTAGTTTCAAAAAAGTTAATCTGGAAATATTCTCGGAATTGGGAAATTGAAAGCCAGAAGTCCTAAAAGTCCCGGAAGCATCCAGAAGTCCCGAGGAGCCCCGGAGGGGGGCCACAGAGTACCCCCTGGCCGCGCCACCTAGGGGTGTGGGCCCCCTGGCCACCTCCCGGCATCACCCTTTCGCCCATATATATACTCCCCGAGGCATAAACCCTAGAGGAATCGACCTTTTCCGCAAAATACATCCGTAGCTCCGCCACCGCCGGCGACAAGTTTCGGGGGACAGATATTTGTTCTGGCACCCTACCGGGACGGGGAAGTGCCCCCCGGAAGTTCTCCATTGACTCCACCGCCATCTCCATCGTCGTTGCTATCTCCTACGATGAGGAGGGAGTAGTTCTCCCCCGAGGCTGAGGGCTGTACCGATAGCTATGTCGTTCATCTCTCTCTCCATGGTGTGATCTTTATGTGATCATGAGCTTTGTAATCTAGTTGAATATGTAGATTTATCTTCATATGTTATGCTACTCTAATGGTTTTGTTATCTCCGTAATCACTTTGATCACGGGGTAAAGGTGACAGTGTGTGCTCCTTGTGGTTTAGCATGATATTTATGCTTGTGTTGGACGATGAACCTATGAAATCGTGGTGTTTGTTTAGTACTAATTTATGGCGCTCGTACTGACATTGGGGTGCCCTAGAGATGGAATATAGACTTGAGGAGTGTTGTTAAAGCCCTGCGCAATGATTAGTGTTCATTATTCGACCGGAGAGTGGTTCGGAGTAGCATAGTGAAGAAATGATATTTACGCATTCAATTATGTGAGCATTGTTGAGAGTGTCCTCTAGTGGAGCCCTAGGCCTTATTTCCAAGCATTGAAACACCGTTTTCCGCATGTTCTCCTATATGTTTGCTTGCTGCCATTTTTATTTCAGATTGCTATTATTACTTATAACCATCCATATTACTCGCATTTCACTATCTCTTCGCCGAACTAGGGTACCTATATACCTGGCAAGTATATTGGGTGTGTTGGGGACACAAGAGACTTCTTGTATCTTAATTGCAGGGTTGCTTGAGAGGGATATCTTTGACCTCTACCTCCCTGAGTTCTATAAACCTTGGGTAATCCACTTAAGGTAAACTTGCTACTGTTCTAGAAACCTCTGCACTTGGAGGCCCAACACTGTCTACAAGAATAGAAGCGTGCATAGACATCAATATACATCATATAAAACAAATGTGTTCGGAAAAGTTCTTTTTATCGCACTCAGTTGTCACTGAATTGCTTGAGGACAAGCAATAAGCTAAGCTTGGGGGGAATTGATATGTCCTAAACGTATCTCCTTTTCCGAACACCTTTGCTATTGTTTGCCACTAAACTTGTAAGTTTTGGATACAACTAACACGGACCAACACTGTTTTCAGCAGAATTACCTTGGTGTCTTGTTTTTGTGAAGAAAAATCAACTTTCGGGAAAATTCCCAGAAAAGATCCCAAAGACCATAAACACCCGAAGACCCCCAAAGCCAGAAGGAGTCTCGGAGAGGGGCCAGGAGGGGACACACCACCCCTAGGCGCGCCGTCCCCCTTGGTCGCGCCACCTGGTAGTGTGGGGCCCCCAAGCACCCACTCGGGCTCCCCTTTCGACTAATTATAGCCTGTAACCCTAAGACAACAGGGGGGTTCGTCATATTTCACAGAAACACAACAGAGCGTCGCCGCCACCTTGAAAATCAATCCGGGGATCAGAACTTTTCTGTTCTGGCGCCCTGCCGGGACGAGGATTGGGAGGAGATCATCGTCATCGTCACCGCTGATACTTCATAAATGTATCCTTAATTTCTGATGTTCCATGTTGTTTATTGTTTCCCACATGTTTGCTATACACTTTATGCCTTTTTATCGATTTTCCGGACTAACCTATTGACAAGATGCCACACAGCCAGTTCCCTATTTTCTGCTGTTTTTAGTTTTAGAAAAGTTGTTCTGAAAATATTCTCGTAATTATAAAATTCGAAGCCCGGAAGTCTTAGAATTCCCGAAAGTTCCACGGAGTCCCGAAGAGACCCGGAGGGGGTCCTCAGGGGGCCCACACCATAGGGCGGCGCCCCCCCTTGGCCACGTCGGGCGATGGTGTGGGCCCTCCAGGACTCCACCGCCTCTGCCCTTTCGCCTATTTAATCCCCCCCGAGACATAAACCCTAGAAATATTCCACTTCGTCCCGAAAAACACCCGAGGCTGCCGTCATCGTCATCCCGAGATCGGCAGGGTTTTGGAGCTCTCCCTGTCACCCTTCCGGAGGGGGAAATCATCACCAGAGGGGTCTACACCACCATGCCCTCCTCGAAGTGATTCGTGAGTAGTTCATCCCTGGACTACGGTTCCATAGAAGTAGCTAGATGGTTGTTCTCTCCACTTTCTACCTCATGTTTAGATCTTGTGAGCTTCCTATCATGATCAAGATCATCTTTATGTAATGCTACATGTTGTGTTTGCTGGGATCTGATGAATGTTGAATGCTATGTCTTCTGATTATCAATCTATCATGTTATCTTCATGCTTATGTTATTTATGATCTTGCATGCTCTCCGTTATTAATAGATGCTCTGGCCAAGTAGATGCTAGTAACTCCAAGAGGGCGTATTTATGCTCGATAGTGGATGCATGCCTCCTTTTCATCTGTGCTCGAGTGACAGAAACATGACGGATGGAGGATGTTGCCATTAGGGAGAAAACAACGGTGTTTACTTAGTTTACATTGTTTACATTACACACTTTGCTTACGGCGATAATCTGTTGCTTGCAACTTAATAACCAACGTTTGTTCGGATGGTAGATTATTAGTCATAGATACAGTTGGATGACGGTCTATGTATTTTGTTGTAATGCCCGCATGAATCACATAGTAATCTTTATGTCTTGCATATGCACTACGGTGCAGCCTTTATTTTTTTCAATTGCCCAGCTGTAATTTGTTTACCACACATGTTATTTATCTTTCTCGGAGAGACACCACTAGTGAAGTGTGGACCCCGGTCCATTTTCCTCATACTAATAAAACACCTACTGCTTTCATAATGCTTCATACCGTTCCTACTGTTTTCCTACTGTTTTCCACACCATACGTTTAACCTCTTTGTATTCAGCAAAACCTGTGAGATTGACAACCTCACTGCTTCCTTGGGGCAAAGTGATTTGATTGTGTTGTGTAGGTTCCAGGTTGCTTCTGAACCGGTAGTGCGCCCTGCCGTCTATGCTGCTTCAACCTTCTGAAGTTACTCATTCCCCTACTGGTTGATTCAACCTTGGTTTCTTTCTGAGGCAAACTTGTTGCTGCACTCTTCATACCTTCCTTTTGGGGTCTCCCAATGAACGCGTGTTCACACGCATCAACCGCCACCGCTTCTTCATCAATCATTCATGTAATAATGCCAGATTGTTAGGCCATAGTGCCTAGTATCCATTGTTAGTGTTTTCTACCGTTGTTGCAACTTGTTATGCTTAATGCTTGTCACTTTGGGCCCAAGTGACATGATCTCAGATCTGAACATGTTATCGAGTATAATTATATTTCTTGATTATATATGCAAGTTGTTTATATATGTCATTTTCCGGAACCCGAGGTTCCAAAGTGATAGAAATTGGGACAACCGAAAGAAATGATTGTGATGTGAGGATCACGTGTGTTCTCGGAGTGTTAATTCTTTGCTCCCGTGCTTTATTAAAACGAGCACCTTTATTACCAGTAGTTTCCTTTGAGGCCTCGTTGCAAACGGGCTGGTGGACAAAAGACGTTGTGCAAGTTTCTCATTGTGAGCATGTATGACTATATTGAAACAGATGTCTATGGTTTGCCTAGAACTTGGATGCTTTATTATTATTATTATTATCTGCAATGCCCATGTTTAGTTTATTCCATGACCTATCTTATCCATGCAACGCTCGTTCATTCATTCCCTTTGCCTACGGTACTTTCATCCTGCTGATTTCCACAATTGCTACTGATGTTACTATTTTATTCCTGCTATTATTTTAGTACTGTTGCTGCTATAAAACTGTTACCACTGATAAATTGTTACGAGAAAATATACTTTCACGGCACTGCACAAGTATCTTGGAGGGGAGCATGCGAACATCTAGCTTGGAGGGGAGCATGCATATATATGTTATGAAAAGGCACATAGGAATAAAATAATTGAGATGGTCTGCCATGCATGCACTGCACAAGTAGGAAGGCAGCATGGCGAGTGTGCTGATGCATATGTTGTCGTTGCTCCATCATCGTTGCAGCAGTGTGTCGACCCACGTTGGGTCATGCGGGCGCACAGTCGGTTGTGAGTTAGGTTTTTCTTTTAAATTAGCAAGGTGTCCCTCGCAAATGCGAGGGCATCATCTTTACTATACTACATGTGGAGAGAAGTAAATCAAATATTTCAATATACAAATATTAAAATATATTCCTCTATGATAAATAAAATTTTAAATATGTAGAAACATACTAAATATTGTTCAGCCCAATGAGTGGATAGTTCTCATATATGAACATACAATATTATTGAACATTTGCATCTTCTGTATACTATATAAGGCCAATGCATGTAACTAAAGCTGCCATTGGGCATCATCCGATAGTTTAGAACATCGGCGTACATTACTAGATCTATAGATTAAAATTATATTAAATGTGTGCTACAATACATAGAGATTACTTGAGAATTTTTTAGACGATGGTTGGCCGCAAAACTAATTAACAAATTTAAACACAAATTCATTTATCTCTATAACATTTACGATCATAACTAAAAAGTAAGCGAATTCATTTTAACTTATGCATCTTCTCTAAGATCGATTAATGTGCCATATATTTTCCCTAACCCGTACTCTTTAATTAGTTGTTATTAGGGACATAAAACTTGACTCGAATGTCTGATTTGGTCACAACATGTATTAAACGACTTCGAGTTGTTAATTAGCAGTTAATGTTAACATGTATTCGATGAAATTAGTCGTGCCCTCACTATCAATTGTAGGTGAGTTTAAAGGAGCCAAGAACACATAAGGCTCATCTAGTATTTAGGTGCATCAAACCAAAATATTAGGTAAATATAGAAATTTTCATAGTACGGAAAAAATATACAGAAGAATAGAATATAAGAAAACTCAACTATATTAGCCGGGTATTCTGGAGCGCTCAAACATGTTATCCATTTTAGTTAAATTATATTAGCTATTTAAAGTGTGTACCCTACATGATTGGAATGTTCAACAGTTTGTAACAACATAAATCTTTTGAGTTTAATTGTAATTTATCTTTGTCAATGGAAAATTATTTACGGATACATATTATAACACTACTAAAATCACGAGAATGCTTTATATGGGTTTGAAACCCTTAAATCTGATGTCTAAATATTATTACAACCCTTCAACTCCAAGATATTTTGTTTATTAAAAATATTAATGTTAATTTGCACTCCTAATCTGGCTAGTTTGAATAGAAATATGCAATGTATTTTGGCCATTGTTTTTTTTAATTGTAAACATATGTAGACCATACACATTTTTTTTGAAAATGAGCTAAGTGCGTAGTCTTTTGATGCGTTTTCCAAACGCAAGATTAGTACAATTTATTCAATGAAGTTTTTTGTTTTCTGCTTTACTTTGTAATCCTCTTAAGGCAGGCGTCTATTATAGCCTGGATGTCTTCTTTCTTGAAGAAAAATGATTCTTCCACTGCTCCGAAAATTTCGCCGCTCTACCATCACGCAGGCTCTATTGTACATATGTGTGTGAATTTTTTTTTCATACTTGATTTTTTGTTTGATCCAGAGTAGATCAGTAGAAGACATCTTTAATTATATAGAGTAGTATCAATTTTAAAACTTTGGGTGAACTTATAATTAATAGGTAGCGTCTAAACTGAAAAATATATAGTGATATATACTCGTTTCATGTTTACTACTACATCCTTACCTTCATGCATCACGTGCAAGATAGGTAGAGAAGTATTTGTAGCATGCAACGTGTATTGGAACCGAAAATTAAGGGTAGCGCTGAGCGTCCCCCGGGGGATAATTCGCTTCGATCCCCCGGGTGGAGCGAACGACACGTATCCCACTACTGGGTCAACCCACACCGCGCACGTCTGCCCCAACTTTCGTTCCCGTCCTCCGTTTCCGCAGCAGAAGACAAAAAAAAATATTCCCATCGCACGCAAACTTCCTATTGATTGCCGTCGCCGGAGAAAAAAACGCCGGCCGGAGCTTCGCCGGAGCCGTGGAGCATCCGGCTCGCCGTCGGGAGCGGCGCCTACAGGAGCACCATCGGGCGCCTACGTGAGCCGTCGGGAGCGGCTCCCGTTCGCCGGTGCTCCGTCCGTCGCAGCCGCTGCTCCCGTTCGCCGGTGCTCCGTCCGTCGCATCCGCTGCTCCAATGGGCCGTCGCTGGTGCTCCAAAATAGGCTGCCGCCGTGCTCCCGTCCGCCGCTGCTGCTCCAATAGACCGCTGCCGGTGCTCCAATAGGCCGCCACCGGTGCTCCCGTCCGCCGCCGCCGGTGCTCCAATAGGCCGCCGTCGATGCTCCCGTCCGCCGCCGTCAGTGCTCCCGTCCGCCGTTGCCGGTGCTCCAATAGGCGACCGCGGGTGCTCCCGTCCGCTGCCGTCGCTGCTCCCGTCCGCCGTTGACGGTGCTCCGATAGGCCACCGCCGGTGCTCCGATAGGCCACCGCGGATGCTCCCGTCCGCCGTTGCCGGTGCTCCAATAGGCGACCGCGGGTGCTCCCGTCCGCTGCCGTCGGTGCTCCGTCCGCCGTTGACGGTGCTCCGATAGGCCACCACCGGTGCTCCGATAGGCCACCGCCGGTGCTCCGATAGGCCACCGCCGGTGCTCCGATAGGCCACCGCGGATGCTCCCGTCCGCCACCGTCGCTTGCTCACGGTAGCACCATCGCCATTGCACGGGAGCAGTCTCGGTGGTCGCACGAGAGCATCTCGGCCGGCCCACGGGAGCACCTCCGGCGGCCTGCGTGAGCACGAGCGCAGCTCGGGGGCGTCGCGCCGGAGCAACTCCAAAAAGGCGCGAGAGAGTGCCGGAGCAACTCCAAAAAGGGCGTCGCGTCGGAGCAACTCCAAAGGGCCAGGCGCTGCAGGTCGTCCGCCGGTGAGGGGGAGCTGCAACGCCAAGGGCAGACGATAGCCGGCTTGCTCGCCAGCTCACAGCGCCGGAGGAGAGGTCTCCCGTGGGTTGGCGTAGCCGTACTCGCCTAGATGGAGGCCGGACGGGGCGAGCAAAGGGATATGGAGGCCGGAGGCGGGGCGAGCCGATGAAGATGGAGGCCGGAGCCCTCACGGCGGTGGGAGCCTGGCTACCGCATGGGAAATCGCCGGCGTGATGTTCCGATTTGGTTTTGTGAGGAAGACATGGAAGAAGAGGGGATTGGGAGAAGGACGCGTTCATGTGAGAAAGACACGGGAGGGATAAGGCAGCGCGAGCGGGCCACCAGGGGGACGCGTGTCGCGTTTTGGAGGCGGAGGATGGAAAGGTCGTGTCCCCCGGGTTATCTCCAGCGTTTCCCGAAAATTAACGTGTACTGGAATATGTTTTCCATGGCCGGTTAGAATATTCAGTATGGAATTACAGTTTGAGGTCAGTACGGCTTATGTTTGCTGGGGTCTGCTGCCTACCCACCTTCACGTACGCATCACATGCATCTTACGTAGAGAAAGCATCTCTAGCATGCAACGTGTATTAGAGCAAAAAATTAACCGAGAGACATGTAATGGCCGGTGATGATACTCTGCATGGAAATCGGAGTTTTAGGTACAACTTATGTTTCTAGGAGTTTGTGCACCATACGACTGATTTTATACGTGAAACAATACGTAACCAAAATGCCATCCTTAGGAGGAATCGGTGTTGGGGAGAGATTCATCATGGCGTGAGCAGTCATGTACACATAGGTGGCCGTAGAAGAAAGGTATGTACTTACGTGACATAAAATTTTCTGCTATACACGTTTAACGTTGCACGTAACACCTATTAATTAATTCTCGACTAAATCTTAACCGTTCATTTTAGATCTAACTGCATACATAATTATGATGATGTGGCTCAATGTGGTGGCTCTATTGGACATCCTTATATTGCTTTTAGTATATAATAGAATAGAATAGATAGATAATATAGTAGTCGAGAAAAGAACAATCTGGAAAACAGAATTGCGAAGTCGATCTGCCGTCCATGCCTGAGATGCATAGGCATACTACATTTTTTGGGGAAAAACAAGGTTGGCGGCTACCCTACTCCTGGACTTCTGGTTTAATTTGTTGAAAAACTTTGTTGAAAACAATACGTTGTTGGAAACTATGTACGTCTACGGTTTTGATGAAATTACTGTGTTATGTCTTTGTCTGTACGACTGACAATTGTCTAGCTCGTGAAGTCTCCCGTGCAAGTGCCGCTGGAGCTAAATTACTTGGAACAATCACATGGCACACCTGCGTTTTTTTCCCGCGAAATATGGACTCGTCGCGTGGGCATGTACTCCTATTTTATGGCAACCACTAGGAATCGGACGCCGATACTTATCTTCCCATCGGACCTTACCTGTACCGTCGGATTGGAATTAGACAAACCGTTTGATTTCAAGATCTGTGAGTCTAATTTCCCGTCGGACCCGCGCGTGATTTATGCTTCCGCTAAAGGACATCGTAATTAGTGTATTGGATTCTCAACGGGCCCACACTACTTTTTCCAAGACCTAAGGGTCTGATTGCATGTTTCCGTAGTGCCGTATGTCAACCTTCCCTAAATAAAACCGATAATTATGTGGGACACGCGTCTGCTTCTCAATCTAATTATTCCGGATTTTTAGGAAATGGAATCGTATTTTCAAGGGAACAAGCAATTTATGTAAATATGAGTATCCGGATTTTATCATATGGGAAGCAAATATGTTGTTCCCCGTGATATTAATTTTGCTTCCTTTGTAACTAATATTTGCATCGATTACAAACGATGTTTGCTTCAATATTAAAATATTTATATTGAACGGATCAAATGCTTTTGTGGATGTTAGAATATTGCTTCCATGGTGAGTGGATTTTCTTGGATGTAGAATACTAAATTTTCGGTCATGTGTCTCAGGATATATGGAAGCACCTAGCTAGAAACTTCATTTATATAGCTAGGAAGCATAGTGAGCAAGTGTTGGAAGCATGATTAGTGTGTTAACAAATCATTTTTTAGATGCGTTGGAAGCACATGTAGATTGTGAAATTTGGAACATTTATTTTAAGTGTGACTGCATAAGTTTCATTCCTATACTCCGAGAGGATTTTAGTGCTACATATATTCTCTTGAAATATTTCGAACAACATAAAATTTGCTTCCCTGTCAAGTCGTTAAATACACAACTTCATATGTTCATATCATATGTTAATTTTCTACGTGTTGAAAATTTGCTTCATTCTACAGGACAAATATGTTCCCCGGATGCATCATATGTTAACCAAACATCTATTTTTGTGTGAGGCTATGGTAGCATATCCAACTTCCAATGCCCGTAGTCGCAATTCTGGTGGCAGGATATCGCCTTGCCTCAACGCTTGCTCCGCAGGATGCACCGGACTGTGTGCTGCCTTGGAACGTTCCACAAGTGTGCTAGAAGTCTCGAGCCTCAGTCCCTTGTAGTGACAATATACGATAAATAAATGGTAGGAATAGGAAAGCACATGTGAAAAACAATAGAAGCATCTATGCTAAATAAAGGAAGCATGTCAAGTATGTGGTTACGACTCAGACAAATGTTGCTATTACCATCGACATGTCGAGAAACGCGTTGTTGGCGACGGCACTGGGCATCGGTAGAATGACAGTGTCGAGCGCACCGAGTCATGCACACGCGCCAAGGATAGCATGCACTTGGCCGGTGACAATGTTACATGGCCAAGAAGCACTAGCGTGGCCGTCACATCACCGCACGTGGTGTACATGTCGACCAGCACATCTACGTCGAGGCCGGTGTGCTCGGCGCAGCGCCTAGTGGACGCGAAGTAGAGTGCGATGAGGGTCTGGCGATCATGTCGATGGCATCGGTCGAGGCCAACCTTCATGGCGTGGTCGTGTAGCCTAGGGTGGCCTCCCAGGCTCCCGGAACGACGCAGTGGCACGGCGCTTTGCAAATGCCCGGAGCTCTCGCCGGCATGACCGGACGGAGCGATGCCGCATATGGAGGTCAGCTCTCAAGTGCCAGAGTTGTAGGCATGGCAACCAGAGACTTGTTTTGGAGCGTCATCATCTAATTTGGTGGAGTGGGGAGAGGTGATCACGGGGAGCGATCTGGGGATGTAAGCAGCCTAGCGTCGTTTGCGGGAATCAATGAGATTGATTCCTTTGTTAACGAGGGAAAAATTGGAGAAAATTTTGGCCGTTTGATGGAGATAATCTGGACGGAGCCGAAGCAGTCCGGAAGTTTCTTTCCCATCGGCCTCAGATAGGTAGTATTTACCCTATTTTATTGATGGTACAGGTCCATTTCTAGCATGCAGGCTGTAACCTCCGAAAGGACCAGAAAACTGAGGCATTAACCAACCTCGTCAAGCCTTCTATAAATAGCTGTGGTTAGCAGATGATATAACCACTCACAACCAGCACCAAAGAAGACATCATCAAAGTATCTCATACAAAGACACGATCACTCCACACTCCAAAGTAAGAGAAATCTTGAATCTTAGTGATGGAGGTGACCCCTAACCACAGGCAGGCCGTGAGCGGTTGGGCGGCCATGGACGCGTCAGGCAAGGTTGTACCCTTCGCCTTCAAGCGCAGGGAGAACAGCGTGAACGACGTGACGATCAAAGTGCAGTACTGTGGGATGTGCCACACCGACCTTCACTTCATCAACAACGACTGGGGCATCACCATGTACCCCGTGGTCCCGGGCCACGAGATCACCGGCGTCGTCCCAGGGCCGGCCCAGATGTGTCCGGGTTCAAGCCCGGTGACCGCGTCGGCGTGGGCTGCATCGCGTCGTCCTGCCTCGACTGCGACCACTGCCGCCGCTCCGAGGAGAACTACTGCGACAATGTCACGCTGACTTATAACGGCATTTTCTGGGACGGCAGCGTCACCTACGGCAGCTACTCCAACATGCTGGTGGCGGACAAGAGGTTCTTGGTCAGGATCCCGGACAACCTGCCGCTGGACGCCGCAGCGCCGTTGTTGTGCACGGGGATCACCGTGTACGGCCCGATGAAGTAGCACGGGATGCTGCTAGGTGGGGACCTCCTATGGGTATGTTTGGATCCTGGGCAAAAGTAGTTATAGCCTTGCCAGGCTAGGATATACGTTTGGTACCCAGAAAAATGTATTGCTTTTGAGGGCAAGCTAGCCTCAAAGGGACAGAAAAATCTTGCCACGTTGGGAGAGCCAATTCGGCTAGCTTTCGACGGCAAACTTCTCCGCGCGAAAAGGAAGTCCCACGTCTGCATGTTCCGCTGGGTTCAGGTGCTAGCTTGCCTTCAAAAGGAACCACGGCAATCTAACCAAATGACTAGCTCATGCTAATTAGCCAGCAAAAACAAATTAAGCATCCAAACTAAACGTACAACCATGCGGCTTAGCTAAGACGAGCTGGGCTAGCTGGCTAGCTAGCTATTACCTATCTAGGCAATGCAACCAAACGTTCCCTATGTATCGCTTGTTGCGAGTTGTAGAATTTGCCTCGCTCATCAAGCTCGCGAGCCAGCGAAGGGATTCCCTATACATCGCCTTAAGCGAGTCCGATGCGTTCGCTCGCCCGTGCTGGCTCCTCTGGTTTCCATACCATCCCCACACGTGGGCCGGTCCAAGTAGGGATGCAAGCAAGCGAACGCTAGAAGGCATCGTTTGGGCAGCACGCATCGCTGCCAAAAGCTGCAAGGCCATCTGCTACTCGCTCGCTCCCTCGTACTGTCGTACACATGCTACCGGCCGTTCTTTAAACAACTTTTTTTCTTGCTTGCCTATTATTTATCTATTTCTATTTTGTTTTGAAAAAAATAACTTTTAAATATTGAAGTATGAAAAATGTTCAGATTTTTCAAAAAAATCAAATTTAAAATGATGAACAAATTTTGTATCAGAACAATTTTTCGAATTTGAATAATTTGAAAATTTCAAATTTTAAACATTTTTCAGTTTGAACAATTTTTTTTAAAAAATCAGTGAACCAAAAATAATATTGAACAGAAAATACGGATGCATCGAAAATAATGGTGAACCTAAAATTTCGGTGAACGAAAACTAGTAGTGAACAAAAAAATTGGTGAACCAAAATTTCGATGAACGAAAACTAATAGTGAACAAACAAATTTGGTGAACCGAAAATAAAATGAACCAAAAAATAGTGAAACAAATTTTTCGGTGAACCAAAATGGTTCCAAATATGAAAATGCTTCCAAACTGAAAATGTTTAATTTTTAAAAATGCGTTCAAACTAAAAATGGTTCTATATTTGAAAATAGTTCGGTAAAACAAAAATAAAAAATAATTTAGATTTTTTAAGTATCAAAACGAATATTTTCAAATAAAGGAAAATAAAACTAAAATATAAATAATAAAACAGAAAAGAAAGAATAAAAAGGAAAAGAAAAATAGAAAAGAAAATGGGAAATATAAAAACAGAAACAATTGACAATAAAATGGTTAGAAAAGTATATTGGACACTACGATCACTAGCTCAGTGGTTCTGCACGTATGATCCGCACGCGGAGATCCCTAGTTCGAATCCTCTTCCTCGGCGAACCAGCGAGCTGCAATCTTCATGTACGCTCAGGTACCTTCACGTACGCTCACGCAACGTCGCAGCGTTCTTTTCTTCCATTTTTTACGCTTTTCCTTCTCCATGTACGCGCACATTATGCTCCAATCTCAACTGCATACATTAGGCTCAAGTTTTAAATACAAATGATTTTAAACATGAACAAAATTTATATATGAACGATTTTTAATTTGAACGTTTTTTCGTTTGAACAATTTTAAATTTGAACATTTTTTATCCGAACAATTTTTGAATTTGAACAATTTATAAAGTTGAACATTTTTTATCTGAACAATTTTTGAATTCGAACAATTTATAAAGTTGAACATTTTTTATCCGAACAATTTTTGAATTTGAAGAATTTATAAAGTTTGAACATTTTAAATTTTAACATGTTTCAGTTTGAACAATTTTGAAAATAAATCGGTGAACTAAAAATATAGTGAATAGAAAATAGAGATGCACCAAAAAATAAATAATAAAACAAGAAAAAAAAGCAACAGAAAAGAAAGAATAAAACTGAAATGAAAAACAGAAATAGAAAAGAAAATGGGAAAAAATGAAAAGAGAAAACAATAAGACAATAAAAACCATAAAAAGGGTATTGCACACAAGTGCGAATCGTAGCTCAGTGGCTGTGCCTTTCACTTCTGATCGCGAAGTCCCAGGTTTGATTCCCCGTCAAACAATTTTAGTTTTCTTTTCTTTTAAGGAAAAATTGGTGGGCCGGCCCGGAGTTAGTGCTCGCAATAAGCGCTAAATAGGGACTGCGGCTGGGTGAGCCTGTACGGAGGCTCGGGCTGGGCGGGCTGGGCCACGTCGCTGTCAAGTTTGGCAAGGCCTTCGGGCTCCGCGTCACCGTCATCAGCACGTCGCCGGGGAAAGAGCGAGAGGCCAGAGAGAGCATCAAGGCCGACGACTCCGTCCTCAGCACCGACCAGAAACACATGCATGCTATGACGAGGAGCCTTGACTACGTCATCGACACGGTCTCGGCGCAGCACTCACTGGGGCACCTCCTGGAGCTGCTCAGGGTGAACGGTAAGCTGGTGCTGATCGCTGCGCTCAACAAGCCCGTCGAACTTCCGGCATTCCCGCTTATCTTAGGGAAGAGAGCAGCGAGCAGGAGCATGAAGGAGACGCAGGAGATGATGGACCTGTGCGGGGAGCACAACATCACCTGCGACATCGAGCTTGTCCCCACGGACGGAATCAACGGCGCTCTGGCACGCCTCGCGCGCAACGACGTCCGCTACCGGTTCGTGGTCGATATCTCGGGCAATTGCTCCAGGCTCTAATTATTTGCTGCTGCTCTCCCGATCTGTTCATTTCAGGCTCTAATTATTTGCTGCAGCTCCAAATTAAATATTTACTACTCTGTCCATCTCGAATTACGTGTCAGGATTTATTAAAATATAAATCGGATATGCTAATGCTCAGGCACCTGAGATTTTGTTAAGTCTATCTGCATGTCCGTCGGATGGTGCTCCAAGATTCATGCTTAGCTAGTTTTTTTTTCTGTTCAAAGCTGTGAAAGGAAAAATAAACATGGCCGCGGCTAGGCGATTCGAACCTGAGACGTTCAGCTGCTCACTACCACGCTCGACCAGCTGAGCTACCAGACTTCTGTCGTATTGAACCCAAACTTGTCTTATTAGATAAGTTACAGAACTTTTTTTGTATTTCTATTTGTTTGTTATCTTGTGTATTTCATTAAGTAACGTACCGGTTCGTGGTCGATATCACGGGCAATGGCTCCAGGCTCTAATTATTTGCTACTGCATTTGCTGCTCTCCCGATCGGTTCATTTCAGTATATGTACGAGAAGTCGAGCAGCATTTTGTACGGTATCGATTGAATTACATATCAATGTCTTATGGACGCCGGCCGGCTCCAAATTAAATATTTACTACTCCCTCCGTCTCGAATTACGTGTCGGGATTTATTAAAATATAAATCGGATATGCTAATGGTCAGCCACCTGAGATTTTGTTAAGTCTCAGTCGATCTGCATGTCCGTCGGATGGTGCTCCAAGATTCGTGCTTAGCTAGTTTTTTTTTCTGTTCAAAGCTGTGAAAGGAAAAATAAACATGGCCGCGGCTAGGCGATTCAACCCTGAGACGTTCAGCTGCTCACTACCACGCTCGACCAGCTGAGCTACCAGACTTCTGTGGTGTTGAACCCAAACATGTCTTATTAGATAAGTTACAGAACATTTTTTCTTTCTATTTTTTGTTATGTTGTGTATTTCATTAAGTCTCATACCGGTTCGTGGTCGATATCGCCCGCAATGGCTCCAGGCTCTAATTATTTGCTACTGCCTTTGCTGCTCTCCCGATCGGTTCATTTCAGTATATGTATGAGAAGTCGAGCAGCGTGTTGTACGGTATCGATTGAATTACATATCAATGTCTTATGGACGTCGGCCGGCTCCAAATTAAATATTTACTACTCCCTCCGTCTCGAATTACGTGTCAGGATTTATTAAAATATAAATCGGATATGCTAATGCTCATGCACCTTGAGATTTTGTTAAGTCTCAGTCGATCTGCATGTCCGTCGGATGGTGCTCGAAGATTCGTGCTTAGCTAGTTTTTTTTCCTGTTCAAAGCTGTGAAAGGAAAAATAAACATGGCCGCGACTGGGCGTTTCGAACCTGAGACGTTCAGCTGCTCACTACCACGCTCGACCAACTGAGCTACAAGACTTCTGTGGTATTTAACCCAAACATGTCTTATTAGATAAGTTACAGAACTTTTATTTTCTTTCTATTTTTTTCTTATCTTGTGTATTTCATTAAGTCTCATACCGGTTCGTGGTCGATATCGCGGGCAATGGCTCCAGGCTGTAATTATTTGCTACTCTAATTATTTGCTACTGCCTTTGCTGCTCTCCCGATCGGTTCATTTCAGTATATGTACGAGAAGTCGAGCAGCGTGTTGTACGGTATCGATTGAATTACATATCAATGTCTTATGGACGCCGGCCGGCTGCGAATTAAATATTTACTACTCCCTTAGTCTCAAATTACGTGTCGGGATTTATTAAAATATAAATCGGATATGCTAATGCTCAGGCATCTGAGATTTTGTTAACTCTCAGTCGATCTGCATGTCCGTCGGATGGTGCTCCAAGATTCGTGCTTAGCTAGTTTTTTTTTTCTGTTCAAAGCTGTGAAAGGAAAAATAAACATGGCTGCGGCTAGGCGATTCGAACCTGAGAGGTTCAGCTGCTCACTACCACGCTCGACCAGCTGAGCTACCAGACTTCTGTGGTATTGAACCCAAACATTTCTTATTAGATAAGTTACATAACTTTTTTTTCTTTCTATTTTTTTTCTTATAATGTGTATTTCCTTAAGTCTCATATTAGTTTTCTTGTTGTGATTCATTCATATGTTTTCTTTATTATTGTTATTCTCTCGTGAGACACAATTTATTACCTTTATATTTTGGAATTAAAATTTTTAGAAATTATTTGATTAATGGCATTTGTGGGATCAGTATTATTCAGTCTATTTAATAAACTATAATTGTACAAAGTTTTGTGTGTGATCGGCCTTGCAAATTGGCTTCTTCTTTTTTATATTAAAATTTATTTTACTTTTTAAGTATTACTGATCGATAATATATTTTTGGGTTCATTTTTTTTTCATGGTTGCACTTCTCAATACATAGATTTGCACATTTCTATTCTGCGTCCCTTGTCTTTTTTCTATCTACTCTTATATGTTTTAATTTTCTACTTCAATAATTTATATAATTGCACTTCCTAGAGGTGTAGAACTATCTCATTAAACAAAATTGCAATCAGTGTTTAACATGTTTCCATAAAAGTATGCTATTTTTTATAGGAAGAAATTTTCTAAACTCTAGTTGCAATTATAGAAGTCACATTTTTTTGAGAAAAAGTTTGATCAAGGTGATATTTTTTTTTTTTAGCTCTTTTTACTAAGTATCCTCTTTTTTTACTAAGGTATGATCAAGTTGCACTTCTCACTTTTCAGTTGGAAAATGTGTAACTAGTTCCAAATTGCACTTTTGAAGCGGAAAATATGTAACTTGGTCTAATTGTGCATTTCACAATTTGGTTCTGGATGCACCTTTCAGTTCAAAAATGTGCAACTAGTTCCAAGTTGCACAATTCGACTCGGAAATATCCAACATGGTCCTAGTTGAATATTTCCACTCGGATGTGCCCAACTTTTTCCTATTTACACATTTCCACTCGGATATGTGCAGCCATGTATAAGTTGCACATTTTCACTCAGAATTGTGTAACTTGGTCCTTGTTGCACCTTTCCACCGGATATATGTTACTATTTCCTAGTTGTACCTTTCCATCTGGATGTGTGCAACTACGTTCAAGTTGCACGTTTCCATCCGAAATTGTGCAACTATTACCTAATTGCATATTTACACCCGGAAATGTGTAACAAGGTCCAAGTTGTGCAACTATATTCTAGTTGCACCTTTCTCTAGGTATTATTCATACATGTCCACTCCGATATTTGCAACTAGGTCCAAGTTATACCTTTCTACTCGGAAATGTGCAACTATATTTTTGTTGCACCTTTCTCTAGTCGCACATTTTCACTCCAATATGTGTAACTAGGCCCAATCTGCACTTTTCCGCTGGGATATGTGCAACTAGATCCAAGTTGCACCTTTCCCCTCAAAAATGTATAACTAGATCATTTCCACTCGCGCGTGTGCAACATGGTACATGTTGCATATTTCCACTCGAATATGTATAACTAGGGTCTTTCCTCTCGCACGTATGGAACATGGTTCTTTTTGCATATTTCCACTCGGATACGTGCAACTATGTCCATGTTGCATATTTTTACTTAGAAACTTTTAATTTGGTCCTAGTTGCACATTTCTACCCGGATATGTGTAAATCTGTCATAATTGCATATTTTTGTTGCACTTTTCCATCCAGAAAAGCGCAACTAGATCCTAATGTCCTAGGTGCACTTTTATACTAGAAAATGTGCAATTAGGTCCAAGTTGCACATTTCTGCTCGAATATGCGCAATTAGTCCAAGCTACACATTTTCACTTGAATATGTGCAAATAGGTCTAAGTTGTGGTTTTCCACTCGAAAATATATAACTAGATACAAGTTGCATTTTTCTAGTAAAAAAATGTGCAATCAGATCTAAATTGCACTTTTCCACACTGATATGTTCAACTATGTCGAAGTTGCGGTTTTCCACAAAGAAAATGTACAACTAGGTCTAGGGTGCACTATATATTTGGGATTTTTTTTAAACTACATACTCGCAGATTTTATTTTTCGTGGGTTTATTCGTAAACGTTGTTTGATATTTTAGCAACTTGTTACACATTTCAAATTTTAAAAATTCAAATTGTAAATATCCTTGTATTCCTTTTTATGTAATGTGAAATACTAAATTAATTCTTGTGTTTATTCAATAGATGGATGACGATCAGACATCGATACCTTTTGAACTTGCAAATTATTTTTTATAAGAATTGGTGTCATTTTTTTTTCAAGATATGTGCAACTAGTATGTGTGAGTTTTCGATAGCAGTTGCACCTTTTCTGGAAATGTACAATTGCACCCATTTGAAAAATGTTTAGGTTTTATTTTTATTCAGATTTTTTGAGTTTGTTTTCATTTAATTTTTATTGTTTCTATTTAAAAATGTGAGTTTATTTCTATTTAATTTTTATTGTTTTACCCATGCCTGAATATTTAAAACAGCATATCTTATTATTTTGAATCCGTGAGCATACTTGTCAAGTTGCGAATATTATTTTCGAACTCTTGAATATTTTTGCACCAGCAAACATGCCTTTTTGATACCGGGATATTTTTCAAACATATGAACCTTGTTTTGAGACACATGAA
This sequence comes from Alopecurus myosuroides, assembly GCA_028641055.1. Classification (NCBI taxonomy): domain Eukaryota; kingdom Viridiplantae; phylum Streptophyta; class Magnoliopsida; order Poales; family Poaceae; genus Alopecurus; species Alopecurus myosuroides. The sequence continues at coordinate 692,397,780 of CM054057.1, forward strand.
CAATTTTCAAAATTAGATTACATACAATAATATTTCTGAATACATGGACCTTTTTTAAACCCGAACATTTTTCCGATCCCATGAACATTTTTTTATTCCGTGAAATGTTTCTGAACCTCGTGATAGCTTTTAGTAAAACATAATCCAACATAATTTTTTCACATGAAAGAAGAATTTTTTAATATATGAATTTTATAAAAATAAAGGAAGATTTCTTTAGATAAGGATGAACGTTTGAATCCTGTGAATATTGTTTTTGAAAAATATCAACACATGTTTCAGTACACACGTAGGACAACACATATATTTTCTTAGCGCGCGCTAATTTTAGCCCGCGACTTTTCACGTTGTTTTCAATGATTATTTCTTAAATAGTAAAGTGATAATTAGAGTAAAAATTACGTGAATATAAAAAATTATTATAATTTTCGTGACAAAAAATAAAAAACGAAAACTTGTTATTTTGAGTTGGATATAAGTTGGCCCAATAGAGCAAAAGCCCTATGTAGAATAACTCAAGCTGGTGCCTGCGAGCGTGAGCCATGGAGATGCTCAAAGGAAAAAAAAAAATTGACATGATCGATGGAGGGTACCAGGCTACCAGCTAGCTAGAAGGATTAGCAGGGAAAGCGTGTTGTCAACAGACTGCCATGTGGTTGACTGAGACATAACGAAATCTCAGTCAACCGTGACATAGGCACACCCAATATAAATATATCTATACATATTTTAATGTATAGATACATCCATATTCGAAAAAGATAAAGATGATTAATTGAGAATCGACGGAGTAGTCTAGAGACTAATTAATAGTGCTGCTGAAAAAAATATTTTTTGTGGAAGCAAATTTCACTAGGTTGCGAAAAATAATCAATTAAAATAGATAAAATGTAAACAAAAGTTCACTCTATTAGCTTAAGCAGTTTCAAAGTCCATTGTGTAGAAAACTTGAAGTCCACATTGAAATAAAACATGAAAAATAGAAAACTTTCGCCAATAGAAATAGAAGTTAGTATATATAACACTTCTCCTAAACTATGAATAATTTTAAAATGTCAGAAACCATAAAATATACTATAATTATCATAGCTTTCCAACGATACATAATTTGCACTGTTCCGATAAACGGTTTGAAAACTACAAACATCGAGAATTTTGAAAAAAAACAGTTTTCAATTTCTAAAATTGACAAAAAAATATTCAAGTTTCCATTTTCCATACTTTTACAACGGTATATCGTTTGCATCAATCCGACAACCGGTTTGAAAATTATGTACAAAATACTGTTAAAAAATTGGAGAAGTGCACGCCAACTATGATTAGTATATTCAAAATTGTTTTAAACTGTAACGAATTTGAAAAACCTACGAAGGTAAAAAGAAAGGTTCAACAATTTTTGTACCTTTTCAAGGTTATATAGCATGCATCATACCAATAAACGGTTTGAAAACCGCGTTGGAAACACTGTCTACGAAAAACAACAACATCCGTGTGTTTCGCGAGGAAGATCACTTCCCAATAAAGAAGTAAGTTCAAGAAATCACGAAGAATTTTACTATTTATTTCAAAAGTTCACTTCGAATTGTCGTAAAAAATAAAAAGTAGTGCGTGAAATTTTTTACCCGCGAACGGAAATTCACTTCCCAACGAGAAATGAAGTTCGCTTACCAGTGACCACAAGTGGAGAACAGGACATTAGCCCAGGTTGGGATGGGCCTTATGCCCCTGCTTCCCAACCGGGTTTGCCAACCGGGGTAAAAGGGGTGCACACGTGGGCTCTGGTCAGCGAGCAGGCCGACGACCTTTTACCCCGGTTGGTAACAGCAACCGACGCAAAAGCTTCTCTGTTTTTTTTCTGTTTTTCTGTTCTCTTCAGAAGATTAGAAATTATATTTTTCATCAATGGCATTACTTCAAGTGCACTAATACTTCAGGTGAACTAAAAATTCATTGATCTTTCAAATAATAAACATTTATAGTAAGAAAGATGAAAAATTATCAAACAAAAACACGGATGAAAACCAACAATAACATAAACATATAGTCTGTCACGAATACAAATATTGTTCGATACGATGACATAATTAAACATAGTACGACACCAACATAGTACGACATATACATAGAGCGACATAAGCATAGAGCGACACAAACATACTACACCTCTGCGTCGGAGGCAGCCTTGACCGAGCTAGACTCGCCGGAGTTAGACTCGTCAGGCTCGGAAGCGGGGCTGCTGTCAGACGAGCTATCGTGGTAGCAACGGGGGCGGACTAGGGTGTCGTCGAAAATCTTCACCTCGAGCATGTTGTCCTCCGTGTTGTCATTGATGTACCTGAATGTGAGCATGTTGTCCACATCCAGGTTGTACATGCGCTGGAACTGCCCCCACCCATGGCACAGGTAGAGTTCATCATCACGTCGCTGCAGGACCACGTGAAAGGGCCCGTTGTGGCAGCCCTCCAACTGGAGATTGAACCTAAAGGGCCCGCAGCGCTCGAGGAGGATCTCTGATATCTTCTGTGGAAGACGAAGCCTGTTCCGCAGTGGGTGGAAAAGGTGGACGTAGAACTCCCGTATTCGGAGACCGTCATCCTTCTCCTCCTCCTCCTCCTCCTCCTCCTCCGCCGCCGGAGCCTCCTCCACTGCAGCAACAACGCCGCGCCGTGCACTGTGTGCTGCCCCTCGTGCTCCGCGTCCACGTCCACGTCCACGAGCTGGAGGCGCCGCTTCCTCCTCCTTGATGGCTACCCTACCACCACGTCCACGGGCTGTACGCGATCCACATGGACGCCCACCACGTGGTACGACTGTGTTTTCTTCGACGCGGACGCCGCCGCGCCCACTGGCAACACGCGCACTGCGTCGCACGGGAGCTCTCGCCATGGCTACAAAAATGTATAACATCATAAGTTTTGTCATAGTCGCACTAACTAATAGCATCAATTTCATCAATTCGCAACAATTTCATAAAACTAATCAAAATATAGCTAATAGCTAATAGCATACGATTGCATAAAACCTAATTTTTTCTATAAGGTGTAAAAACTAAAATTCTCTTTAAGTCCAAAAACCTAAAAAGAAAAATCTCTAAGTCTAAAATCTAATTTTTTTTATAAGTCCAAGTCCTAAATTTTGAAAGTGAACTAACTAAATCTCTAAATCTAAAACCTAAATCACTAAGTGAACTAACTAAATCTCTAAGTCTAACACTAATTAATACTAAACTAACAATATAGTTAAACTAATTAACAAAAAAAATACAACTACTGTGTATGGATGAGGCAACGGCGGCGAGGTGGGGCGACCTCACCTCGAGGAAGAGGGCACGACCCCGAGGAGTAGGGCGCGGCGGCAAGGAGGAAGGCGCGAGCGGAGGCGTACGTGCGCGGTAGGAGGACGCGAGCTGAGGAGCACGGGCGCGGGCGAGGCGTAGAGGAGGCGGGGAGCGGCGGCGAGGATCCCGGTGGCGGCGAAATCGGGCAGCCTCACGGCGTCGCTCTGGATTTCGGCACCTCCAGGACTTAGCAGAAATGCGGGTTTGCCCCGGGCGGAGCAACCGCCCGGGGTTATATAGGTGGGGACCTTTTGTCCCGGTTGGTAACACAAACCGGGGCAAAAGGGGGGAGGTGAGCCATCGTGCGCCCACGCATCTCCCCCCCTTTTGCCCCGGTTCGTGTTAGCAACCGGGGAAAAAGGCCCAAAATTTACCTGCCGCCAATTTTTTCTCCCTGCCGCCAATTTTTTCCACTGCCACGTTTCAAATACATTTCAAATGGTTTTGAATTTGGAGAAACTTTCAATATGAAAAGTGTTTAAAATTGCGTAAACATTTCAAATAAATTTTCTATTTTAGAATATAATTATTCTAACTATTTAAACTAGTAACAATTTTTGAATTTTCAAACATTTTGAAAAACCTAGTTTACGAATGGTTTCGAATTTGGAGAAACTTTCTATATGAAAAGTGTTTAACATTGCATAAACATTTCAAATACATTTTCTATTTTACAAAATAACTATTCTAACTATTAAACTAGTAACAATTTTTGAATTTTCAAACATTTTAAAAAACCTAGTTTTCGAATGGTTTTGAATTTGGAGAAACTTTTCTATATGAAAAGTGTTTAAAATTGCATAAAAATTTCAAATACATTTTCTGTTTTATAAAATAATTATTCTAACTATTTGAACTAGTAACAATTTTTGAATTTTCAAACATTTTTAAAAACCTAGTTTACGAATGGTTTTGAATTTGGAGAAACTTTCTATATGAAAAGTGTTTAAAATTGCATAAACAGTTCAAATACAATTTCTGTTTTATAAAATAATTATCCTAACTATTTAAACTAGTAACAATTTTTGATACATTATTACAAAATAGTCTAGCAATATTACATGAACCATGAAGGTTTAATACGTTATCACCAACTAGTGCCTCCATTGTTTAATTTTCTGCCGTAGCCATGGAGCGTCTTCATTATTTAACGCGATGCTTGGGTCAGTTTTCACTCTGAAGGGCGGAATTTCTTCAAAGTTATTATAATCTTCTGACATGTCTGTCATGTCCTCCACTCCCACAATGTTTCTTTTCTCTGAAAGAACTATGTGCCGCTTCGGCTCACCGCATGATGTACTAGACTTCTTATTTTTCTTTTCCTCGGTTGGGTAGACATGTCCTTCACATAGAAAACTTGAGCCACATCTTTGGACAGGACGAATGGTTCGTTTCTATACTCAAGATTGTTGAGATCCGCTGTTGTCATTCCGTACTGTTGGTCTACCTTTACTCATGTCATCTTGACCCATTTGCACCGAAACAGAGGGACCTTAAAATTAGGTCCATAGTCAAGTTCCCATATCTCCTCTATGTAACCATAATATGTGTCCTTTTTCCCATTGTATCCGGTTGCATCGAAACGGACACCACTATTCTGGTTGGTGCTCTTTTTTATCTTGTGCGATCGTGTAAAATTTATTCCCATTTTATCTCGTACCCTTGGAAAGTCAGTACAGTCGAAGATGGTGACCTGGCCAACAAGTAGAGCTGATCTCCAACTATGTTATTATTCATGAGTTTTGTCTGCAACCAGACGCTGAAACTATCCATGTGTTCATCATTAATCAAGGATTCAGATAGCCCCGGGTTTTTGGACCGTAAAATATTCTTGTGTTCCTCGATATAAGGTACAAATTACAAATACCGACTCTGAGGTGCATATAGATATGTTAATTAATGAAGCATCCGTTGTCTATATACATGTATTAACACTCTTTATTTTTTTAGCCATCCGGTTCAAGCATATCAACCGGAAAAAATTCTAAACGAGGCGCAACAAAGAAGTTGAAAGATACAGAAAGATATAGGATCGAAACGATTAGAGCAGATGGCGCACCCGAGCTTCCCGTTGATGTTGCCCAAAAATTTGTAAAACAATGCGGAGTGCTAGTTAGAGATCACATCCCGATCACTGTTCAAGAGTGGAATGAGCCAAAAGATCCGCAGAGACAAGGAATTTCATTTGTCAGCAACATAGCCAAAGATAATCTTTTCAAAAAGATCATGTGTAATTTCACCGTACCGACGCCGCAGGTGGATGAGAATAAGGCGAATGAGAATGAGGAGGTAGATGGTGAAGCCGATGCTAATAAAAAGAAACTTGAGTTAGTGAAAAAGGTCAAGGCGTCGACTCTAAAAAAGATGGCCCAACAATTAAGAAACTAGAAGAAAAGATTGCACATTGACTTTATCAAGAAAGGTAAGACTCCGGACTGCACTCAAGGGTATGAGAAAATAAAACCCTTATGGGAAGATTTTGTGAAGTTCAAGCTGTCAGATGTTGCGAAGATAAGGTCAGCAACAAATCAGAAAAACGCCGCCAAAAAGGTATATCACCATATTATGGGGCAAGCTGGCTACAAGGGTTTCCTGCCCAAGTGGGAGAAATGGGAGAACGACCTGCTTGAGAAGGGGATCACTCCCGAGCCATTCATGTGAGTCGAGCGGGCAAGGTCCTGGTTCTACGGGCATGGGGGCAAGTTGGACGAAGAAGGAAACTGCATCTATAATCAAAGGCATAAAGAGAATCTACCCATCGAAGATGTTAGAAACGCAATAAAGGATGCTAAAGAGGGGAGGTTAGTGCCAGACAGAGAGAACGACGAGCTCACACGCGCCCTCAAGAATGAGGAACACGTAGGGCGTACACGAACCACAATAGGTGGTGTTCCGTGGAGTATTGGGTTCGACGAGAGCAAAAAGAAATATCTTGATAGAAGCCGTCAGCGGAAAAAGAACGCGGAGGCAGCTGAAGCAGCAAGTCAAGCAAACTAGAGGCGTCAACTTGAAGAACAGATAAAGCGGATGCAGGACATAGCACTGAAGCAGCAGGAGCAAATTGACACACTTAGCCAGCGCTAGCTAGATACTACCGGCGTACGACACGTCATAGAAGGTGAAGTCGATGCTCCCGGCGCCGCACATTCTCATCGGAAAAGCAGCGTTGCGTCCACGCAACTGCAGGGTGATGATGCACCGCCGATGATGCACCCAGTGGATGATATCACGGAGATGACAACTTGTGAGCTCCACATGAAGGCCGCCAACATAACCATCAAGGCGGCGGTCGGCTATGCCTTACCAATTGGCAACGAACCAACTCACCATAGTCTTCCGGTTCCACAGGGCTACGCTGTTGTTGGGGTCGATGAAGTTGTCAACGGATTCGAGCGGGTGAAGCTTGAATTCCCTGAAGGTGAAGACGACAAGGTGACTAAACTCGGAGAAGCCACACTACTGCAGATTAGTCCACTAGTGACGGGCCCAAAAGGCACATTAGTGACGGGCAACGTGCCTGTCACTAATAACTAGTCACTGGTAATAGGTTACTAGCGACTGGCAAGCGCCTGTCACTAGTATTTGTTTACTAGTGACAATAGTTTATTCATGCCAGTCACTAGTTAGCTTTCACGTGAAGTGATTTTACCTCATTAGAAGCGACAAATTCTTTACTAGTTTGATAGTTTGCCCGTCACTGGTTTATATCTTAAAATAAGAAAATAAAATATATATTGCATTTGCAGTCGGTTTCCCAATATAATCACCACAAACACTCTTCGGTAACACAATATGATCATAACTACTACAAAGTGGAATCATCATCGATATCACAATATCTAAAACAATTTTCTGTCATTTTGGAACACTAGTTGGCATGTACGTGCAACGCACGTCTTCGCAATTAAAAGTCACAATTTATGGTAGTAAAACTACGTGAAACTTTATCGTCCATGCATCAGGCGTGTACAAAAGTAATGTGTGACAACACAATAAGACAATTTGCGCAAGTGCTGAATAACATCCTGGAAAGAAAAAAAAAATCATCATAAGGTAGCATCCAGTAACGATGATGCACTCTAGTCGAATGGCTGGTGGTGCCATAATATTTTTTTTATTTCAACATATTTTTTGTGTATCATAATAATTTGAATGCATTTATTCAAGCATATGCCAATTTTCTAAACTCGCCGTGTGGCCGGGGTCAAAAACCAAAAAAGAGCATCATCATAAGGTAACATTCTGTAGCGATGATTCACTCTAGTCAAACGGCTGGTGGTGCCATAATATTTGTTTGTTTCAACACATTTTTTGTCTATCGTAATAATTTGAATACATTTATTCAAGCACGTGTCAATTTTCTAAAATCGTCATGTGGCCGGGGGCGGCTGATGGGCGACCAAATCGTCCGACTCGAAGGAGTGTAGGGTTTAGGCGGCATGACGAACTTCTGTGGTACGACTCATGGCGGCGGCTGCATAGAGATGAGACGACGGTGGCGATCTAAATCTTCTTATTCGTGATGCTATCGGTCTTCTCGACGCCGGCTTCATCCTTGGCTGCCATGGCGGCAGGTTATTACGACGATCAAGCCCATGTGTTACACTTTTTCTAGTACTCCCTATCGTCTAGATTAGTACTCGCGTTCAACTTAGCTCCATGTCAAATTGATTAAGGCCATGTATTATGTATACATACACCTATACGGCTATACCCCATCTTTTTCTGTTGCCTTTTTTTCCTTTCCTGCCAATCACCAAAGCACCTAAGCCGCCGAGCATTTTCCTTTCTTTCTACTTGCCCGTACGGTTGTAGAGCCCCAACTTGCCGTGACCGGTCAGGTTTTGGTTTGATTTTGTATTGTATCGTGTAAAATAATAACACCTGTGTCCGTCGTAACATATAGCTTTATGTATACTCAGCGGTGGTAACCTTTTGTAATTTTAACACGTGTCGTGTAACTCAACATTGGAACAATCTTATCCGTTTGATTTGCATAGTTTAACGGATGAGATTAAATGTATCTACGAAGTTTGCTCTTTTATAAGTAGTGTAGAAACGACGCCTCAAATATAAATGTCCAACTCTTATGAAACTTCAAAGCTTCTACCATGTGTTTCCGAGCACTCATCGACTCCATGTGCTACATAAAAAAAGTGTCCCAAAGTAACACTGACACAGCGCAAACCAGCATGCGTTAAGTGGCAGCCAGACACCAATTTAACATGTATCTGCATGGGGCGGAAAATAGAACACTTTTTCAGTATTAGAATTCATGATATCATATATCTTATGCAGAGACCACACTCTGAAATTCTTGCTATCACATATAGAACACAGTCTGGACTCAAAGTCTAGTGAATTGACTGAAAAATAGAGGCTATTGCAGTACCGAATATGTAGGATTGATAAAAAAAATTGCTCACACCTAATAACAAGCTAACATGACCGGACGAAATCTGAGGCAAAGCATGCTATGTCTATTGCATTTTTACTAATACCTAACAAAGTAACATGCTAAAGTAACAGAGAACTGCTTGCACATCAACTACGTGCTGCTACTCCGGCTCAAACTTTGCAAAACAAAGAATCTCCCAAGTGTCCATGCTTACCAGTTACCTGGCTAGGCTCAGGCGCTGCTCGTGCCGATGCTTAACAGAGAACTGAGCGAGCGTGTTGCTGCTGCTCAGGCACTGAGCTGGTTCTCAGCCACGTACATAATGTAGATAAGAATCCTGGAGCCAATCGTTGTTGGTGTTGCTCTCTAAGTTGCGAACATGCATCACATGTCTTATAGTCTCTCATCATCATATATTCTATAAAACCAAGAAACAAGAAATGGCTACATTAAAGTTAGATGGAGAAGGCTATAAATCAAACATAACCAATGAGTATTCATAAGTTACCTTTCAACATAAAATAAACAAACTAAAAAGTAGTGAAGCTTGTACTCATGGCTATGGCATTATAAAGTGAAGCTTGTACTCATTCGCCGTCCATCTCTTGTGGCAAGCTATGATACATACCTTTTTGGTCCACGTGTATTAGCACTTGATATAATCCTAACAAAATTGATGTACTACAGTAGACTTTTCAAGCAATTGTAGCATAAACAAGTAGAGCAGGAACAGAAGCAGCTAGAAGTAAAGTAAAAGAACAGTAGTGGCTTTGGTATAAATGTTTCTTTTTCTGCCTGTCAACTTGCAAATACCTTTTATAGCTTCTACAAATCGTAACTCATCCCATTAAATGATACGTGTACCATACCTAGCAGTAAAACCACATATTCGAAATATGTTTCTAGTAACAAAAAATAACTATTTTTCAGTCTTACATTATTTAAGTAAAATCTGGGGTAGTCGCCATCCCAAATAGATTACTGCCATCACCCAACCAAGAAAGCTTCCAATTCAACGTCCAATGTCTGCATGATCATCCTATGGCTCAAGAAGAAACTAATCAGATCACTATGCAAAAGAAACATAGTTTATTTTTGTTCACCCAAACTGCCCATTAAACCCGGCGAAGGTCTGAGACTCATAGAGCAACTACACCTTACCGCTAAAACTAAAATCTTTCTTCCGACAGGTATGATAATTTCACTGGCAGCATCCCAGAACACTTGCACGCAGAACAAAAAGTGGTGTGCTTGTGTGGACGTCTCTTGGTTTCTTCCTGGTTCATAAGCGGATGCCGCAAAGAACCAATATCCTTGAGTTGCTCTGAGACGTTCTTCCAGCTAATGGACAAACAACAATAGCAACGTAAATCAAATGGAGCAGAGCACTAATTAATAAACAGATTCAACTATTCCCACGAGATCGATCATGTTATGTTCAGCGAAATATATTTGATGAACTGGTAAATTCGCCCCTGCAGCTATTCTAATCGACATGAACTAGATGGAAAAACACAAGGCATAGAGGAAGAGGGGAACCAACCGCCGATTCCGTCTATGGCGACAGTCCTCCATCGATGGCGGAAGTCCTCCGGCGGTGGCGGCAGAGGGGCAACCAGCAGTGGTCCGTGCGATGGCGGCGGTAGTCAGCAGCAGCTCCAGTGGCGGCGGCGTAGGCGGCAGGGACGAATGGCGGCGTAGTCGGAGGGTGGGCTTTCGGCATGGCGTCGGCGGGGGAGGTCTGGCGGCGTCCTCGACGCGGGTTCAATAGGGCTATGAAGAAAAGAAGGGACAACTCGGTAGAAACTGCCCTAGATGCAAAATTTTAGGATCGTGGGACAATAACAAAGTACTCCAACAAACCACCCTGCACTGCAACGTGCACATATTTTTTTTTTGTTGCATCTCGTTTTTGAGGCAAAAAAAAGCAAAAAAAAAAATATATATATATTGTTCCCAACGAGGCTTGAATGGTCCTCATGGTCAGCGCACCAAAAAACTGTATTTAGTAACCATTGGGATTAGTGTGTTAATTTGTGGACTATATATGAAACAGCCAAAAGAGGTTGAGTGTTCTCAAAAGGGTTTGCCCAACTGCCTTTTGCTCGTCTCCTATATCCTTTCAATTCGGCGCCAAACTCAATCGTGTTCTAGGCCAAATTCGGCGTCGACGAAATCGATGGAGCTCTAGGTCGCGCTAGTTATTTCTTACTACAAACATGGGGTTCAATCGATCTGGTTTTGCAGCGATCTGTTTTTTCATTTCTAACATCATTTTATCAATATATTTGATTAAGATTAATGTGAAGTGGCTAACGTGTAAAAATATGTATGTCGCTACTGTGAACGTGACCAGCGACGGGCAAATCAACCGGCTCGTCACTAGTATTATATTAAATTACCAGTGACGGGCAAATAATACTCTATTGTCACTAGTATGCTCCAGAGCCACATGTCGAGCTCTACCAGTGACGGGCGTACTACTGCCTGTCACTGATACCTCTTACCAGTGACAGGCATCTTTTTGTCTGTCACAAATGTGCTGGTGGCTATAAGCTATTCTGTAGTAGTGCCAAGAAGTTGACCGTTCTGTGGCTAAAGGAACACATTGTGCTTCCAAATCAGACGGCAAGGCCATCGACTCCTCACCATTCTCTAGCGCAACAGTCTCCGCCGTGCATGCCTTCTCCAGCGCGGTCGTCTCCCCCATGCATGCCGTCTCCAGCGCGGTCGCCTACACCGTACATGCCATCTCCAGCGCGGTCGTCTGCGTCGCCGCGTCAGCCTTCTCCGCCCACTAAGTTTCTGCGGAGTCGTAAAAGATCACCCAAATGTCAATGGTCGCCCCTCCCGAAGGTACCAAAGGAGTTACCCATGTTACCTTACGACCATACTCCTGAGTAAACCCAGGAAATCGCAAGGGACGAATACGAGGCGTGGAAATCAAAGCCGAAGGAGCAGAAAAGGCAGATTTCCCCGACACCGAAGAAGATATAGAACGAGCGTGGAAAATGGTAAAGACTCTTCATCAACCAGAGCCGAGGCTGTCATCTAACTATGACCGCTCTATTCTGAAGTCACACCAGGAAATGGTGCGTTCCACGAAGAGTAGTAGCGCAAGCGCGAAAAGCGGGAAATTACTTGCCCAGCTCGGAGAGCAGAAAAAGCAATCCATCTCCCAGCTCAAAGTGATTTCCAATACCCAGGTGGGGCCGAGCACTAATGTTGAGGAGCAAATTGATCCGGAATTTATAGAACTGTACGGACCAGGGACAGCTACTGCGGGTATGTCCATTGCTGAGTATATGCAAACAGTAGAGTACTTCCCCGCTTCTGAATGTGCGTACAAATACCAGCACGAGAATTCTCTCATCAAACCCGAGGAGGTAAAGAATCTATCAACCAAAATTCGAAGAGTGCATAATTGGTATATGGAAGCCGCTCGGAAATCTCAGGACTGGATAGTGGTCGGAGTTAGAGACGAGCACTGCGGGTATGGAGATGGACTGGTTCTGATTCAATTTGAGGAATTGTTTCAGTTATTCCAGCAGAAGGCCCTCGACAAATCTATCGTTAGTGCCTATTGTCTGTAAGTACTTATTTCTCTAATTGAGTCTCTAGCTAGCTCACCTCGTTCATTGCATTCATATATATAGTACACTCATTATATTATAATTGCAGAATGAAGATTCTCGAATGCAAAAGAGGACAAATCTATGATATTGGGTTCATTGACCCATATTTTGTTAATCATACGACTCTTGAGCTATCTTCCAAGGATACAGAATATAACCTTCTAAAGGCAATAAGTTTTCAAGAACACAGAAGAGAAATACTATTTCCTTACAACTTCGGGTGAGTGTTACTGTGTTGTACACATTCTGTTTTCCTTACTCGATGTTCAATGTATAATTGATGAGTTATGTGTGCGCAGCTTCCACTATATTTTGCTAATCTTCTAAGTTGACAAAGAAAAAGTACTGGTAATGGACCCAAAACGTAAACCCTTTGAGCTCTGGGCGGACATGCAGAAAATGATCCAACGGTAATTTCAATCTTTATTAATTTCAATCTTTATATATGACACTATATCGACTACTTTGTTTCATTCTCGGATATCAAGTAATTACTAACTCTTTTAATTTTTTTCTTTCCCGGGCAGCGCTTGGAAGAGGTTCACAAAAAAGGCCAGGGGTGAATGGAAATCAGAGTTTACATTTGAAATTGTGCAAGTAACTACTACTCTCTACATCCACGCATCTTTTTTATTCTAGTTTTGATATCATTATCATGGCTGGTTGATTATTATTTTGATTGAAACCATGTTCTCGTAAAGTGCTTGGAACAGGGAGACGAGGATCACTTGTGTGGATACTACGTCTGCGAGTTTATTCGTCAAACGACCTGTCCCAAGGGCAGCGATTTTCAACAAACTTCATGTACGCCAGTCGTTAATTTTTCTTATTACCATCTATTTTAGTTACTTAGTTTCATTAATATCTATTGTCCACTCTTCTTTATATTAGATCGAACGGCTCCGGGACGGTCTTCTACCAAGGGACCGCATACGAGCAATTCCGGAGGAAATTGTGGGCTTCTTAGATGCAGAGGTTCTAAATGTAAATGGAGAGGACTATAGCGCTCGGGAATGAACTTGATTTTGTAATTCATCCATCGGTCATGTAATATGCTCGATATACTTTGATTCTGTAATATAAGTGTTTCTTCTTTTGCTATATATATGCATGAATTATTCACTCGTGGGATCCGGGAGGTCAGGGGAAGGGCCACCGAGGCTCCTCTCTTCTCGTGGGATCTAGAAGGTCCGGGGAGGGGCCACGAGGGCTCCTCTCTTCTCGTGGGATCTAGAAGGTCCGGGGAGGGGCCACGGGGGCTCCTCTCTTCTCGTGGGATCCGGGATGTCCGAGGAAGGGCCACCGGGCTCCTCTCTTCTCCTGGGACCCGGGGAGGGGCCACCGGGGCTCCTCTCTTGTCATGGGATCCGGAAGGTCCGGGGAGGGGCCACCAGAAGGTCCGTGGGGATCGCAAAACATAAAAAGAAAAACGATAAACACAAAAAATAGAAACTCTGCCGCGGTAGAGAAAAAAGCCAAAGTGCTCCCGCATCACAAGGGGCATTCATCCCGGTTCGTGGAAAGAATCGGGACGAATATTCCTTGCCAGAATGGCGCGCGCCCTGCCACGTGGGCCACCCCCAGGCATCTCGGGTGCTGATACAACCGGGACGAATGGGTTTGAGCCATTTGTCCTGGCTGGCTCATCCCGGTTGCACGGGGCTTAAGACCCGGGACCGTTGGCCCTGTTTGCACTAGTGCTACAATCCATCTTGCGACCCTTTGCTTTGCTTTTCGGTGATATAGAAAATAGAGAGAGGAAGAGGACCTTCGTGTCCCCTCGTGTGGTTTACATTTGAAATCGTTTCAGTTTATTCAGTGATTATCTATGCGAATTGCGGGTGATGGATTGTACCTCTCACCTTAAATGCTACTACTCCCTCCGATCCGAAATAATGGGCGCAAGATTGTGAATGGGTTAGGCAAAACTTTGCCTAACCATCCGACCATTAAATCGGATTGGAGGTAGTAGCTTTATTAGTATTGATGCGGTCTTTAAGATAATTATTTTATTTCAGTTGTTTCAGATAACATTTCCATCATCCAAATGCGTGCAAGGCACCAAATGCATCGTTCGTCCGTGCACTGGATCTCAGTCCGTCGTCGCCACCGCGTACTGATCAGCTTCTACGCTGTCCGGCCGGCCGATCAGGCGACTGCGAGGGGTGGAACCACCCATTTCGGGCGCGTGTATCCCGTCACTCTCGCCGATACTGCTCACTCCTTTCCTCCAAGTATTCTCGAAAAAGCAAAGAACCATGGACGCCCAGCCCACTATCTAGAGAGTGGTACGTAGCTTTTGCGCTCTCTCCTTGTTCCGGCCTCCCACTTCCACTTGTGTGAGCCACCTTGCGACATGTGGAAAACAGGGTTAAGCTGCTCCATCTAATATAATTGTGGCCGCAGGAAGTCATCTAATATAATTGTGGCCGCAGGGACTTCCTGAGAGAGAAAATTGCATTGAACACCACTCTTTGTGCCACTTGTTGCATAAAACCTAGGAACAAAACCTCTTTTGCAGCAAACCACATATTTTCGTCTAATTAGTTGTACCTAGCCCAAATAAGTAGGTTAGTGTTGATTTGCTTACTTAGTTACAAGCAGCACATGGTTTTATGGTGGTGGTTACAGCAAACATAAAAACAAAACTTTTTTGCCTTTGATAATAGAATTTTTTCTAATTAGTTACACTTAGGCTAATTAAACTTGTTTGCGCCGTCGAAAAGGGCGACGCGTTCCGCCAACATTAGGAAGGATGTCACGAGATAATTCTGATATAGCCAGCTTTTATGTTGCAAAAATTGTTAATAGCCCTTGTGTCTTTTCCGCGGACGACTCGGGTGGCGCCACTGATGTTCTCTTCTAAACCCCTATGCTCCATGGGTCGTTACAAGGTATGAAGGACTCTGTAGCTAGACAAGGAAGGACTGAAAAACTGGAATTATATCAGCCAAGCAAATGATGGATCAATGTTTACTGTACCGCAAGAGGACAAGAAAATGACCAGAGCTAGTATAACTACCGCAAAGTTTAGTGTTAGCTGCAAATAAATGACCCGAAATAAGATTAACTAGTTTATTTGGGCTGGATGCAACTATTATACCAAAATGTGTGGTTTCCTGCAAAACATGTTTTGTTTCTATGTTTTGTGCAACAAGTTCCACAAAGTGTGGTGTTTGCTGCAATTTTCTCTTCTTGAGAAGACGAAGAGAACTATTTTTGGAAAGTTGTGATTGAGCACGGACTCACCTTATCCACCGACCGTTCCACGTTTCTTTAAGTTTCTCGTTTTTATTTTTTTCCAAGTAGAAAGTGTACAATCTTGAAACTTTGTAGGTGAATAGGTAAATATAATATCGATTTGCGACGGAGAATTTATTTTTTGCGCGCAATTTAAATATGTAAAACAAATATTGTATTTAAAAAATATCAATATTTAGATTTACAATATATCAAAAAAGGTTCAGAACTATTTTTTACACATTTTAGATCTAATGTTTGAGTGACTTGTAAATTTGCAAATTCCTATATTATTTTATTTGAGAAGGAAGAGATAAGTTACCGCAGATCGAGCACAATGATGTAGCAAAAATCTTTGTGCAGTGTGGACATGAAAAATAGGGATGTGCACGGCCGAGAAGGGCCTGATTGCTTGTTTTCCTCTTATGTATTATTGCAGATACTCCTTCCGTTTCTTTTTACTCCGCGTATTAGGATTTTCTTAAGACAAACGTTCTAAAGTTTGACCAAGTTTATGTAACAAAATATAAATATTTGAAATATCAAATGGGTATAATATGAAAATATATTCTATGACGAATTGTATGATATTGACTTTGTATTGTTAATATTAATAGTTTTTCCTATAAAGTTGGTCAAACTTTAGGAAGTTTGACTTTTGGCAAACCTAATACACAGACTAAAAAGAAATGGAGGGAGTACCAGTTACGGCGAGACTTATTGCTTGTTGTCCTCCCCCTGCACCCGCGCGCTGTCCCGTGGCGACGGCGAGGTCAATTGTAATTTCTGCATAAAGTTGGGTTTTTGTGACGATGGTTCCACTTCCACTTGGAGGAGTCGAGTCAGTTTTCTTGCATCGACTATATTAACAGGCTGGATGCAATTGGCCAGCTGAATGTAACCAGCAGACATGTTCCTTTCCAGACAATGGTATGAAGTGGCCAGAGGTGATCCTCTCATGCTCAAAATGATCGAGTTGTATGATTGCAGGAGAGGATGGGAGCGGAGCACGCGAAATACAGAACCAATAATTCCAGACTATAATCTATAGTCCATGAATGATGAAGTCTTCGTCAACGTGGGAAGAATATTAGCACCGACTAGTCTTGCTCGGCCCGGCCCGGCGCCTGGGCAGAATGCATGCACCACGGAAGCGATCGAGAATTCGAGAGGGTTCCGATCCAAAGCGAGGGTAACGTGACCGTGGAAAAATGCACGTCCTCGCGCCGACCGGTTGTTTTCCAACAAAGAAAATGCAGAAAAGATGCAGGCAGACAGTGCACGCTCACCTCCACGCACGCGCCGGCCGGAGCAAAAGCGCGCACGGACGTCGCGTCGCGATCTTGTCCCTCTCCACCGGAAAAGGACGCGCGCACCCACGGATGATCACCTGAAGCTGCGTAGCCCGCTAGTCGCTACCTGCTAGCTCATGGACCCGATATGATATCGCAACACAGTTGACCCTGTGCCCAAACACCAGGAGGCTATAGCGAATTACTGTCGCCGCTTGCATGCATGGTGAACGACGATCGATGTATCGCTCCTCCATCCCATCATACATCGTCTCAAGTCACTGCTGAGAGTTCCCAGCCCGAGTCTCTTCGCCCATGACGTCGTGGTAAGTTACTAGCATAGGTCAACGTTAGCTAGCTAGTAGCTTCCCCCGCAAAAAAAAAAGCTAGCTAGTAGCTTCTCTAACCTGCTTGGATTACGTCCTTAATTTCATAGACAGGAGGCTCGTCAGAATGTCGACATTGCTCATTGCCGCATTACAGGATGACGATCCGGCCTGCCTGCTGCACAATGCACCAAGTATTCCTGTGATTTTGATATGCACTTGGTCGTGGAGAGGCTGGCCGGCCGTATACAAGGTGACCAGCTGCAGTCTCAAGGTTTTACGGCCACACAAACGGAGGGCGTAATTGATTGCGTGGCCGAACGCTCAGCTTAGGACAGCCATGATCGAGCGAGCAGCAAACAGTGGGAGGGCGAAAAGGGAAAAGTCCATTCTAGACCCTCAATTCATAGAGGTTCGGCGGAATGAACCTCCACTTTCAAATCCCTGTCGATTGCACCCTGAATTATGTAATCCCGGTCTAAATCGAACCTTCTAGCTGTTTGGCTCACCGGGAAAAGGGGCGTCCCGACCAGGAATACCCAATGTTTCACTGACGAGACGGGCCCACGTGTCATATTCATCCCCAATCCATCTCTCTTTCCATCTAAAAACAACCAGGAGAGGTGGTCGTTGGTCCCCTAAGTGGCGGCTGACTCGCAGTCGTGCTCAGGCCGCGAGCTTGTCTCCACACCACGCCGGCCACCACCTGACGGAAAGGAGGCACTTGGGGCTCCGGCCAGCGACGTGCATAGGTAGGAAGGGCGGTCTGTGTTCGGCGTTGGTAGCGCGTGTGGCGGCAGAGAAGATGGCGCCAGGGAGGCGGAGACCAAGCAGCGGGGCTAGTCCTGCCCACGATTCGCTGCTAATGGCGGCGGATTCATGCAGGAATAGGCGCGTCTGCCTCCATGGCCGCTAAATCAAAACGGCTGATTGCTCTTCTCCGTAGAGAGTTGGCTTCTGTTTGGCTAGCTCGATTGATTTGCTTTTAAATTTGGACTCCAACTCCTTATGCAACCAAACGTAGCAGTGGGGTGCCCGTATTGCTACTGGCCTGCTGCTCGAATGAGCTACTTCGCGGCATCTAGAATTTAATTCAGTAGAGAAGGTAAGAGAGAAAAGGAAAGAAGATGAATCTGACATGTGGGCCCATGTAGTCAGCGACAGGAAAAAATTAGAATTTAACTTTTCTCTTAAAAATATATAACTAAGGTTTAACTTAGACCGGGATTGCATAGTTCAGTGTGCAATCGACAGGGATTTGAAAGTGAAGGTTCATTCCGCCGGACCTCTACAAATTCAGGGTCTAAAATGGACTTTTTCCGGGGGGAAAAAGAACTTTTGGGTGATCGGCCGGGAACACATGTACAGTGGCTTGGACAAGCGCAAAAGTGATCACTGTGGAGGAGATTGGACGGCAGGCAGGCACAGTAACTCTGTGGATGGCAGGAACCAACAAATATGAGGCCAGGAGAGCCTAATTAACGAGCTACAACTGTCGGCAAGTTGCTGAGGGCCTTTTGGATTTAATACTCCCTCCATATTAAATAAAATAGCTTAAAATGGAGATGTATCTATTATTAGAATACATTTAAATACGGAGCGAGTACCTAATCAGAGTAACAAATCTGTATTTTGCCAAAACAAGATTTAACTATTCTGTTTGTACCTAGCTCTGCTAGATTAAAGGCTTCTGCTTCAATACATCCCCCTCCCCAAACTCAATGAAAACTCAAACGCATCAACTGTTATGATTGACCGATAACCCTTCGTAATTAATGTTAATTAGTGGTATTAAACCCACATGTAGATACTCGTATGGCCCAATTGAGTGTGTACACATATACACATGTGCTTACATATAGTAAATAGCGGTGCCAAGCCAGCGCTGGCCACAGCAGCCACGTCCTGAGCTGGTCCGATGCGTTTATCGTCCCTTGCCATTGAAGCGCCCATGGAATGAACGCCGACGAACTTGGCGGCGGAAGAGGCGGTTAGGGTTTTTAAACCTGGACGGTCTAGTACTATGTACGGTTTTCTTCTCGCCTAATACCCCAAGACCTAGAAGAGAGGATATGAAGAATTGGCTGGGGATTTCGGTGGAGACTTTCAGTGATAGATACCTCGGTTTGCCTACAGCAGTGGGAAGGATCACGAGTGGAACGTTTGATCATATATGTGACCGTGCTCGGGGCAAGATGCAGGGGTGGTCTGAGAAAAATTTGGCATGTGCTGGACGGGAAATCTTGCTGAAATCTGTGATACAGGCTATACCTACTTACAGTATGAGTTGTTTTAAGTTGACAAAGAAGGTATACAAGAGCATCTCTTCCAACATGGCGAAGTATTGGTGGAGCAGTTCAATTGATAAGAGATCAATGCATTGGCTCTCTTGGAAAAAACTCTCTACTCCAAAAATACGAGGAGGTATGGGTTTCCGTGATTTGGAACTCTTCAATATTGCTTTACTTGGTAAACATGGTTGGAGATTCCTGGAAAAACCGAATTCTCTTTGCTCTCGGGTTATGAAAACCCGTTACTTCCCTGCGTGTGATTTCATGCAAGCAGGTGTCCCTTCGAGTGCCTCCTCTATTTGGCGCGCGATCATAGCAGGGCGGGAGGCTCTAGGTGCAGGGCTTTACAAGACTATTGGTACGGGAGGTACTATTTCGGTATGGACTGACAAGTGGATCCCTTCCACGACTTCTATGTCCCCGATGTTTATTCCTGATCAGCTCCCGATTGATCCACCAGTTAACCTGGTGAGTGACTTAATTGATTCGGATATTGGAGCTTGGAGGACAGAACTTGTTCGCGCCACCTTTGCAAGGCCATGCGGATGCTATATTGAACATTCCCCTTAGGTTGGGTGGAGGCGAGGACTCTTTTGCTTGGGCACATGAACCAAATGGTATATATTCTGTTAAATCCGCGTACCGCTCTCTAATGAATATCAAGGAGAATTTGTCTCCTATGGAAGGGACGGTTACCAGCTCTTCATTGACTAATCAACAGATGTGGAGTTCTCTTTGGAAACTCCAGGTGGTGCCCAAGGTACGGGTTCTGGTGGCGTGTTCTTCGGGGCATCCTACCTGATGAAGCTCTCAAAAACCGGCACATAAAACCTATCAGTTTTATGTCGGGTATGCTTGGCAAAGGAGGAAGATCTAATGCATGCATTACTTCTATGCTCACACGCCAGGAAATTTGGGATGAAGCTCATGAGATTTGATTCAGATTACCTAGTTACATCCCCTCACGTGGGATAAAGACATTATGTGTGATCCAAGATTCTCTTCTGCACTCAGAGCCAAGATTATAACTGTTATGTGGGCAATCTGGCATTCAAGAAACAGAATTGTTCACGAGGAGGAGTCCCTGGATCCAGTTTCTTCCATTATTCGCATAAGGGAAGATTTAGCACTGCTTGATATCCCATCGCCACTTGCATTGGTTCTACCTGGCCATGGTTGGCGGCCACCAGATGATGGGTTTATCAAGATCAACACAGATGCCGCTATTGATTCGGCTCAGGGCAAGGCTGGAGCTGGAGGGGTCGCGAGATCCTCGACGGCTCTCACTGGTGCCTGGTGTAAACCCCATGAGGGTATTACGGATCCGATGATTGCAGAAGCTGAAGCCTTGCGAGATGGAGTTATCTTTGCAAAACTTAGAGGCTACACTAAAGTGATCATGGAGACAGATTGCCTGGAGGTGGTGAACCTCTGGAACACTCGCCACAATTCTCGTGCTGTTGTGGCTCCCGTTTTGTTAGACATTGATGAGCTTTCGAGTAATTTCATTTCCTTTAGTATTGTTCATGTACACAGACATTCTAATCTACCGGCTCATCTTAGTGCCAAGCGAGCTTGTTCGCTGTTGGTTACGGAGAGTTGGGTGGAGACTGTACCCCCTTTCCTAACAATTAGCCTTATGGCTGATTGTTCTAGGATTGCCTTCTATTGAATAAAGCTCTTTAAACTTCAAAAAAGTTGCTCGAGTGTTAAAGATTTGGGTCGGACGAAGAGCTAAACAGTTTGCGAGAACGTCCGGGACTCCTCTGTTTGTGTACGGGAAATATTTTCTCGTTGCACACGAGTTTCAAAGCGAGACTGTCAGGGGTATCGTCCGGGTACGTTCTGTTTGTTGCCTGGATAGTCTGGTGTCCGATGGCGAGATGGCGAAGGTCGCCGCCATCGAGGATTTCATCAACGGAGAGCACACGAACGATCCTAACAGGATCCCCAGATTCCTAAATAAATTGAGTGTGTACGTATGGGCATACAAGGATGGACATGTGCTTAAGTGAGCTGTAAATTTAATTAGGAAAAAACGTTTCAAATCCTAGGGAGGGGGGATGTATTGAAACACTCCTCTAGCTTAAAATCTACTAATAACTATGTAAGCTAATTAATATTCCCTCCCTTCCAAAACATATGAGTGCGGTATAATTATTTTTTCAAAACTTAAACTTCCAAAAGTATGACCAACTATATAATTTTCTTATCGAAATAAAATAAGAAAGTGTATTTCATGACAAATCTCATGATATTGATTTGGTATTATAGATAGACGTCGATATTATTTTCTATAAAATTAGTCAAATATAAAAAAATTGACTTATAAAAAATATACCTTACATTTTGGAACGTAACTTTGTATGTATTATATGTTATGTGATGCCGGGTATTTACGTATTTTTTTTTTTAAATAAGCTGAGAGCGACAGGGTGAAAACGCGTTCGAGCCCACGGGGGCACTTGCTGAGTACGCCACATGGCGACGGGAAGTCAAAAGCGCGGTGGGATAGGGCTGGGAGGCGCTCGGCCATTATCTCTTTATTTTTCGCAAGTAAGAACATTTTATCTTTTTTTTTCAGGTTTTCCTATGTTTAACATAAGTAAGAAGCATACAAAATCAACTCGATGCACTACAAAAAAAAAAATTCACTACAAACGAAGCATGACGTTTTATGGCAATGCGTGATATTTCGTAGGATGCATTTGGTCATTGAGTTCCACGGTCTGCATTTTCACAGTGCATTTGGCGCACTAGCATTTATATAGATCTTGAAGAAGTACATTCGTTATTGCGTCTAATATTTCGTGAGTACATCCGTTGTAGCGCGTGTTGTGGGTTGCACCCCGTTCAAAGAAAGCACATCAAAATGAAGTGCATCATATGTCAGAACATCTGTGTACCGGAACACCGTGCAATACATATACTCATGGAAAGATATCAAAATGTTGAGCATCGCAAGGTAGGACACTGGTCTAGCGGAACACAATGCAAAACAGGTTCTCAAGGAAGGACATCAAACAAGTGCATCATAAGGCATGACACCAGCACACTATAACTCAATGTAAAACGGACCCTCGGGATAGAACATCACAACACATCGCATAATAAGGCATGACATCAATGCACCAGAACATTGCAATACTTTTGTTCACGGTGGGACATCAAAAACACGAGAAGGCATATCATAACATACACTCATGTTAGGGCATAACACATGCACTCAGGACAGCCAAACACGGTGTAGGGAAAAGGCAGTGGACTGCAAACCCAAAGGCAGTGAAGTAGCAAATCAGTTGTTACTCCACTGATCTGGATTTTTGCTCTTACTTGTTAGGACATAACATGTACCAGATCAGTTGTTAACTATTTTATAAATTAATGAAATTGGCAAGTGTACTGCTAGCTCTCTTCATGATTTTCTCTTTCCGATCGAGATCAACTCAAGCCGCACAAGTCAACCCACTTGTGGAAGCACTTGTCTCGGTTAGAGAGCACTAGCTTTGCCGGGACCATTTGAATAAGCTAGCACTAAATTTAATTTAAAAAGGTAATTTCTGGCACTTGTTGCATGATTTCATCCCCTTCCACATGCATTTGACAAAGTATTCCTGAAGTATGAGTACTTTCCCAGCAAAAGTAATCATATACTTTTGATTTTTTACTCTTTGATATTATTTTTTACTAAAATAAATTATGATTATGTGCATCTTCTGATGCCGAGGACGCGATATCTATCGCTTCCACTATATTTAAAATGTTATTGACCTTAGCTATTTTATGCGCACATGGGGCATCCCATTTCAAGCAAAATCGGTGTTAAGGATACAACTGCCAAAATATGAGCATTCATCGAGTATATGACAAAATTCTTATACTAATAAACTAGATAACAACAAACTGAACCAGTGTGGTGTGATGTCAATAATGGAATTTATATCCATATCTACCAATGCCACCCATAGCTATCTGTTCTTTGTGTCAATAATGGAAGAGAAAGAAAAAGAAACAAGTTGTCTCTTGTGGTGCAGTGCTATGAATCGACCATGTTAGGACGGTGGGGAACTGTCCTTTCCCTTTCATGGAGAAACTCAAGACTAAACTACCTAACATAAACATGGGGAATTCCAAAAAGTGGGTGTCTAGCTCTTATTTGTTTGGCCATGTTTGCTCCACGTATGCATTGCTTCCAAACATGTCTTGTAAACATGTCTTGTGGGAGTGGGGACTAAAACCCGCACTTGTTCCTGCAGCTCACACAAGTAAGAGTTTCGAAAGTGGGAGGGGAGAACGATTGTTGCCCTATGGGTCGATCGGATCCGTGTTATATCATTGGGAAAAGCCCCCAAAGGTGGAAAGTACAAGAGTACATATATAGGATCAGAGTACTAGCTCGTATCCTATACGTATAACCATATTACACGTCTAATACCCCACTCTTAATCTAAACTGCAAGGTTTAGATTACGGAAGAATTACTCGAGTTTCTTAGTACATAAATTTTTTATGAAACCATCTGCTCTTTGATCCTTCCTAGAAATAAACCTAACATCAATTTGTATGTTAGCAACTCATTCACGTACAAAATAAAAATCAATCTTAATATGCTTAGTACGAGCATTAAACACTGGATTAGCAGATAGGGATGTGGCGCAAAGATTATCACACCATAAGCATGGCTACTCTTGAAGTTTAACACCAAGTTCTCGAATAAGAGCTTCCACCCAGATCAATTCAATAGTTGCATCGGCTAATGCTCTGTATTCAACCTAAGTACTAGAACGTGAAATAGTATGTTGTTTACGAGAGTCCTAAGAAACAAGGTTTGGACCAAAGAATATGGCAAAACCTCCTGTAGAACGGCGATCATCTAAGTCACCTGGCCAGTATGCATCTGAAAAGGCATTGTGTAGTGTAGATGGAGATTTCTGAAGTGTAAACCCAATAGTACTTGTGCCCTGAATATACCTCAGTATCCTTTTAACACATGACCAATGAGTGGCAGTGGGATCATGTAAAAACTGGCAAACTTTGTTGACAGAAAAAGATATATCCGGTCTTGTCAGAGTTAAGTATTGAAGAGCACCAACAATGCTTCTGTATCTAGTACTATCCTCAGGACCAAGAAAAGAACCATCATCGAGAGACAAAGTGTCATTACTTGAAAGTAATGCAGGTCAAGGTGTGCAACTATTGCTTCCAACATGATTCAATAAATCCAGAGCATATTTCTCTTGAGTTAGAAGTAAACCAGTAGACTGCTTGTGAACCTCAGTACCCAAGAAGATATGAAGATCTCCAAGGTATTTGAGTGCAAAATCAGTTCTCAAATTATGTAACAAAGCAGAAATTGTTGAATCTGAAGGGCTTTCAACAAATATTTCATCAAACATGGAGATACTAGCTTCCCATGTTTCTTTGGCGGTGGAGAATTGTTAAATGTTAGGCATGATCTTCTCACCTGCGGTTGTTGGAGCATGTGCAAGGCAGTGTAGTTAAGTTGGCAATCTGCTACTTCTCTGCTTGTCAAGTTCTTGGGGTCATGAGGCTTGTATCCATCTTACAGGACCCTCCAAATCTCAATACAAGAGGAGTTTAAGTGAGTTTTCGTGTAATATTGCTATTGACAAAAAGAATGTGCATCAATTTTAGGAGGTTCATATCTAGGATTAATATGAGGGTGTGGGATAGGAGGATCAGGAGAGTATCGTCCGGTGACCTTATGGTAGTCCTCCTTTTCATCCTTTCCCTTAGAAGATGAAGTTTTATTAGAGGAATGAGTTTCACATTTAGTTCATCCACCTTCATCCCCATCCTCCTTATCATCCATAATTTCTTAGATGATTACGGGCCCTTGGATTTCAAGAGTTGCATCATTAAATCATGCAACTGTGTCATTTTGGCATCCATGGATGAGGTTAAGAAATATTTCATTTCCTTGAGATCATCCATAGTGACTTGTGCCGTGGGCTTGGCGGCTTCCCCTCCGTTGACCATACTAAACTCTAAGGCGGTTAAGCCCAAAAAGAGAGGCAAGCCTCTGATACCAATTGAACGGGTAGTATGGACACCTAGAGGGGGGGAGTGAATAGGTGCTACTTGAAATTTTATCTCTTTTTCGATTTAGGCTCGACACAAAGGTAAATTGCCTAGATATGCAACTACGATGAATTTACCTATATGACAAGCACAACACAAAGCAAGATACAAACAGAAAGTAAAGGAGAGGGAACGAGGTAACTGATAACGGAAGCACGCGGAGACACAGATATAATCCCGAGTTCCTCCTTTTCAGAGAAGTATTTCTCGTTGGATAGTTGTGAGTTTTTCCATGAAGGCCTACTCAACGTCACAAAGGTCTCACCCTATTCTTCGATGAACCGAATTGGGGGCTCCCAAGAATCACAACAATTTTGCTTCAATGAACAAGTAAGCATCAATGTAGTCTAGGTTTTCCACAAAGAAAACCGTAGACTCAAATCCCTCAAGTAAATGAGGGGGAAATGAAGAACGGCTTGGTCAAGTTGTAGACCGAGGCCTTCTCCTTCAATCCTCCAAAGATCAACGAGTTTGGGTCGAGGGATTGGGAGAAATCTTGCTTTTAGTGAGAAGACTTGGACGAGCTAGAGATCTTGGAGAAGAAATGTAGCCATTGGAGCGCAGGAAACAGCCGGAATTTCCAGTTTAAACTTGAACCGAATATTCCGGGTGTCGTTGACCAAACCAGGAATTCTGGTTTCTGGAAATTTCTAGTAACAAATTTCCGGTTGGCTTATGTCCCGAAATGCTTCTGGGACCTAGCCAAATTTTGAGCTCCTCCCCATAAACCGGATAATCCGGTCGCCCATCTGACTTCTGTCCCGAAAATGCTTGGTCCTTAGCCATTTTCTCTAGGTGCTGGAGGAAACCGGATAATCTGGTTTGCCAATAATTTCCGGTTGGAAATTTTTGGTTACCTCCAGTGCCAGTGAGATTTCTTCCTTTAGCCATTTTTATTGAGATTCTTCAGAATTGGATAATCCGGTTCACTAGAAATATTCGGTTGCCTTCTGAATCTGCAACACCTGATCTATCTTCACACAAATTGGCGTTCGATGCAAAGGATGAAATTAAAAAACTATACCACTTAACACCTGATCAAATATATCACTAGTATTGTTAACTAACACACAAAACCCTAGGGATAAAGAAATTCTCTTTCAGTCCTGACATGTAACTTTCACCAATTTATTCATTGGATGCACCGTTTGCTACAAACTTTTGTGTAGAATTTTCACTAGCTCCTGGAGAATCATCACTGGCTGTGTGCTGCAAACGAGAAACAACATGAACAATTTGGAAGTAATGATCATTAGTATGCACACCTCTATCTTTTACCAATGATGGTTGTTCTATTGGAAGCAAGAGTATTTCTTCACGTAGACGACGACTAGCATCAGGGTGAAGGGAAGCAACATGAAAAATGTTCTCATCAAAGACAACATCACATGAGATGTAGCCTCGGCCTATGATGGTGTCAAGACACTTGACACCTTTGCGCAAAGGGCTATACCCAAGAAAAACACACCGTTTAGAGCGAAACGAAAGTTTGTGTCTATTGTAGGGACAAAGATTCCGCCAAAAAGAACATCCAAAAACTCAAAGAGAATCATAGTTTGGTGTAAATGTGAAGGAATTTTTTTGTGGGTGAGTCAAAATCAAGAAACTTTGTAGGAGAAAATTAATAAGAAACGTGGCAGTGAGAAAAACATCATCCCAATATTTAAGGGGCATGAAAGCATTAGCAAGGAGTGAAAGACCAACTTCAACAATTTGACAATGTTTACGCTCAGCAGAACCATTTTGTTGATGATCGTGAGGAAATGATACATGATGAGTGGTGCCTACTTTCTGAAAGAAACCGTGGAGTTTTTCACATTCACCATCCCAATCGGTTTGCATAGTAATAATCTTTTGATTAAATTTACGCTCAACACTAGCACAGAAAGGGCCACCTGTGGCGCACCAAATATGGATTATGTGGCGCACCCTGTGGCCACAGGGGTGCGCCACAGAATCCACGCCATTAAATTGTATTTCTATGTCGCACCCCTCCTGCGCCATAGAAATACTAGATTCAATGGCGCACCCCCACCCTGCGCCATAGAAATAGTAGATTCTATGGCGCACCCCGCCCCTGCGCCACCGAAATTATAGATTCTGTGGCGCATCAGCTTGTGGTGCGCCACAGAAATATTACTTGGTGCGCCACAGAACATGTATGCAGTATTTCGAAATTTAATTTGTTTCTGGTATATATACAGGTATATTACAAGATTTATATAGTTTCAATACACAGGCAGTGATATTTGACAAATATATAACATAGTAGTGATATTTGATAAAGCTATAAGTCACACATTACTTAGAATAGTGTTACATAGTGCAAAGTATCGAATTGGTTCAAAGTTAGTCAAACATTGTTGAACATTGTCACCACATAGTTCATCGATGATGTCAAGTTACAAATGTCTAAGCTAGGATGAAATAGACTACAAGCACGGCTGCGATGGTGAGCAAGAGCGGGAGCACGACGGAGGTCTTCATCTTGTTCTTCTTCCTCGACTGGTGGTCCCTCCACTTGGCAACCGCCTCGTGTCTAATCTCGTATCCTTGATAGCAGTTGCCGCTGAACTTGTGCACCTGTGCTTTACAGTCCTTCCACTCGTCATAGACTCCTGGAACCCGACTCTCGTACACCACGTAGTACGTCATCTATATAGATAGACACAAGACATATTAGTAAGTAATTCAAAAACAACCAAGGCATATATGTTCACAAAAATTAGAGCAAGGAAACAATAATAAACATCAAAGATATACAACATCGATATCACACAAGTTCAAGCCAATAACAGTTAGGCCTAAGTGTCGAGCTAATTAAGCAAGTTTTGTTAAACAAACTAATAGTAGATAGGCACACCTCGATCAATTAGACCTCTTCCGAGGCGGGACCAAGGTGAGAGGCGTCGGAAACGGCTTAAATAAGTCTTTCGTCATCCACGTTCTACGATCAACCTGCCGCTCTAGGCGTTCCTGGATATCCCTCTGGCATAACCCTATGGGATTGTTCAAGGACCCCCCTTTCCGTTGACATCTTCAATGAGTATCTCCGACAACTTGACTTTGATGCGACGAAGGTCTTCAATTAGATCATCTTGTGAGAGTTCCCTTTAAGTCTTCAATAAGATCATCCTGTGAGAGTTCCCTTTATCGGACCATTCTCGGAGTTTAGCAGGCTGATTGAAGTTATTTGCATCGCGGACAATCCCTTTAAGGTGATGGAGGGCATAGAAGGCCTCCTTCGTGCTCCAAGACGGCTGCTTGATGCAGGGGAACTCGGTCACGTGCCTGAACCCGTATTGCCAGTAGCCGGCCTGATACATTCTTGTTACTTTTCGAAGGTGCCTCCATTTTGGGCATAGCCATTGATAGCCTCATCGAGAACATCCCTTATTTGGGTGTAGTATTTCCTCTTCGTCGTATTCGACGAGTCGAAGTACTGGGCTAGTGACCACTTTGGGCAAAGCACGATGAGTGTGCAGTATGTGTCCCTCCTCAACACATGCAATTGAAACAAGGATAGGCAATGGATGAAATCTAGAAAAAAACATTAGCTACGACGGCCGCGAGCGGATGTGTACTTACTCGGGAAAGACAGACAAAAGAATGTCCCTCTTCTCACTGTTTCTCAACATGAAGCTCTCGAGTTACTTCATTGCCTTGGTCCGTGTACTTGATCCTTCCTCCAGCTGGCTATCACGCATGTAGTAGGGATCCGCTACCACAACGTACGGGGGTAACTCTCGCTGGATCTACGGCTAAGCACTGAGCCCGTATAGGCGGACCAAGTTATAGTCCAGCCGTCTCGAGTGAAAAAAGATTGAAGATATCCTCATACGCTATGAAAAATAGTTCCGCGGGGTCTTCATGGACGAAGTCTGGGCCCTCTGGCACCTTGACCACGAACACCGGGTAATTTGGACACTCGTCTTTAAGAAGGAGACCCTCTAGCATCACGATAATATTCTGCAAAGTGAGCATTGGTCTAGTTGCCCCGTGTATCTCGTCCGGAGACAGTATCGGTTGGCCAGCTTCATGCAACCGGGTCAAGCCATCCTTATGGGGTCGTACCACGGCATCGGCCAAGATATTACTAGGCTGGCCCTTTTTACCACTTCTCTTCCTAGCCTTCTTCTTGCTGGCGGTGGCCTGATCTGCTGTGGGGGTGGGGGGGTACTGGTGGGGGTGCTGCTGGGGGTGCTCGGGGCGACCCTAGGACTGTCTTATGTAGTGTGCCAGGGCTGAATACTATACCCTGCTGGAAGGCTAGGCGCTGCGAGATTTCAGTACGCCTAGGTTGATCGTCGTGACTGTGGAAGGCTTCAACGTCACGATCCATAGCAGGCATGTACCTATCTTGGCTGCATCCCGTGTTGAGGTAGGCATCGATGTCGACATTGTCATCATCATAATCATAGTCATCGACACCGTCTCCACCAAGCGCCATGTCCACGTCCTTGGATGGTGGCGGCGGCTGTGATGCTGGCGGTTGAGGCACAACTTCCTTTGATGATCTTTTGGCCGGTTGTTGCGGCATCTTTCCCAACAACTGTTGGTGGCGTGCGGTGGTGGCAATGACCGCCGGTTCCTTCTGGGTGGTGGTGGCGACGACTGTCGTTTCCTTCTGAGGGGCGACGACCTTGGGTACTGTCTGGAGGGCTCTTTGCTTCGTGGGCCGGACGATCTTATTGGGCGAGGCCATAGGGGAGGTGGCGCCGATGTTGCGCTTGATCAGAAGACCCCCCCTCCCAAGATGAATCTGGCTCTTCGGACATTTCATCACCCATGTGGTGCATTCCCCAAGGACCAAGTTGTCCTCCTCGTCACAGCCTGGAGGTTGAAAGGGGGGAGGACGTCGCGAAACTCCGGCACTACATTGGCCAACTTCACCTTCATCACGTTCTCGTCCATTCGAGAGTGGTGCATAGTGCGTTCCTTGGGTTGTATAATAGTGCCGGTAGCAACATCCACCAACTCTCCGCCGGGCACCACGCGATGCAGGAGTATGCAAGGCTTCGTCCTGTTGGGCAACATGTTGGGCATCATGAGATGACAGTCATCATGAAAGGCATAGTTAAGGAATATGGCGCAGATCACGACTAACTAATTAGTTACCTTGGTGATGGCGTCGAGCTCGGAGGGTGTCGGCACAAGGGCGCCGGTGCCGGCGACCGGCCCATTTTCTTCGGCACTGCTGCGGAAGGGGGAGTCGATGCGACCAGAAGGAGCGGCGTCTGGGGGGTCACCTGTTCCGGCGGCACTTGCTGGTTCATGCTTGAGTTGCTGCCGACGAAGCTGGGAAGTTGGATCGGCCCCCGTTTACCCCCCGCATTCCAAGAAGCTAACCCCTCCATCAACTCAGGGGGGATGACTTGTCGGAGCCTCTCATCCACTAACTGGTTTAGCTTGTCGGGGTCCACTGTCGCACTTCCGGTCTCAAGTTTCTTCTCAAGAAACGCCACCTTCTTCTTTAGCTCCTCGACCTTGGCTTTATCCTTAGTCGTCGTCGTCTTCCTCTCCTTTCTCGACGATTTGGCGTACGATGCGTAGTACTCGGCTACCTTCATGTTTAGCCCAAAGCCGGACATACGGCCAGCTGACGTCGGCGGGTCCTCCAACGGCCTTTTCTTGTATGCGTTCGTCGCCCTGTTGAAAGGCGTGTCCCACCGTTCCGTGGACCCTTCGGACGATGGGCCAGCCGTGCTAGATTTCCGCAACTCTTCCTCCTTCGGACAAAAGGAAATTAAGGTGAGCCCATTTGGCTTCACTATCTAATTATTAGATCAATGCAATATAGATGTACTTGAGATATATGTGTCCTTACCAAAAATTTCTCGAAATCCTTCACGGCCTGGTCTTTCGTCACGAATTTCCCCGTCTTCCAGTCTAAGAAATACCGGGACCGGATAAAGTTCCTAACATGTAAATCCATGATTTTGTGCCAGGGGTTATCTTTTCCGAGACGTTCCATCTCGTGGTCCTTCTTCTCCCAAACGGTCTGTTTTCCTCGGTAACCACCGCTTCCGCAATGTTGGACCCCTATGTTTTGGTCCCGCATATCCCTCCCCCATTTTGTCCATTTTTTACACTCGTAGGTGTTTACGTACGACTTCAGTATGTCGAAGTCTTCTTTCACGAGAATCGGCTATTTGCGACTTATCTCCTCCCAGCTTTTACCTTGAATAATCTTCTTCTTCACCCGGGATTTCCAGCTGCTCAAGGCGGTGCTCATCTTCGTGATGGCTAAAGAGTCCACCTTTTTGTTGAATGACTCCGGGAACGTGTATCGATGGTGAAGCTTCTTCAGGAGGTTTTCGACCAAAGTCGTGTTGTCGCTGCTTCTAAGGTCCGTCATGTTGATCGACATGACTTCCCGCACGATGCACCCTAGTTGCATGATGTACCCTGAGGCACCGTTCGAGGCGCCAATGGTAGGCCACTTGGCGAGACCTCGGTGATTGTATCAGTGACGTTGGCGAGCACTTGCAGCGTACGATCCTTCCTTCGCGCCTGAGCCTTCTTTTTCTTCTCAGCAGTGTTCGGGGCGGCATCACCACTAACACCAGCCGTGCGGTCAGTGCCTAAACCTTAGTTCCGATTCCGGTGAGCCTGCTGAGGTGCATCCTGGTGGATAGACCGACATCCTGGTCGTCTTCGGTGCTTAGGTAATTGTCGCAGAAGGAGATGCACTCGTTGGTTAGAAATCCTTTGGCCATGCTTGCGTCTGGATGAGCCCTGTTGAGAACGTATCCTTTTAGGACACCATTCTGCCTTTCCATCAGCATCATGTAGTGCAGGAACGTCGGGCCGAGATGCCTGATGTCAACAACGACATGGAGAAGGAGATGGACATATATATCACAGAATGCCGGCGGGAAGTAAATCTCGAGCTCGCATAGTATCACCACGATCTCATCCTGTAGCATCTTGAGCTGCCTCACGCCGATCGACTTTCGGGTGATAACATCGAAAAAGTTGCATCTTGGGTCGCTTCTTTCCCGGCGAAGGGCACTCATCCCAATTTTTCAGAAGCTCGTCGATTTCTGCGCCTCTCCTCGTGCGCGGGGCTCCATCGGGCTCGTCTTTACCATTGAACAACTCACCGCGTTTTCTCCATGGGTGATCCAGGCGAAGCTACCTTCGAGCCCCTGGGTACACGGTTTTCGAAGACCCAGAATCGCTTGGTAGCTGGAGATGCGGGATCCCGTCCATGCACTTTACGCAGCCGCAGAATCCGTGGCCGACCTGGGCCGATACATACACGTAACCAGGATAGTCCGTGACCGTCGTGAGCAACGCGGCTCTCATGTCGAAATAATCTCTAGTGTAGGCGTCTCACGTACGGGGTGGCGTCTTCCACAACGTTTCTAACTCGTCTTTCAGCAGGCCGAGATACAAATGCATGTCGACACCTGGTTGTTTCGGCCCCTGGATGAGAATACTCAAGTGTATGTACTTTTGCTTGGTGCACAACCACGAGGTAGGTTGTAAGGCCATACAAACACGGGCCAGCTGCTATGCGTGCTACACTGGTTGCCGAACGGATTGAGTCCATCGGTGCTCATACCCAGCCCGACGTTCCTCGCGTCGCCCCCGAAACTCGGGAAATCTATGTCCAATGCTTCCCACTATGCAGCGTCTCCAGGATGTGTCATGATATAGCCCTTCTCCAGATCTTCTTCCGGCTTCTCCCTTTCCGCGTGCCATTGCATGAACTTTGCTTCCTTAGGGTCCATGTAGTACCGCTGAAGACGAGGAGTGATAGGAAAGTACCATACCACTTTTCGAGGAACTTTCTTGTTGTTGGTTCCACTCTTGTAGCGTCCGTGGCTGCACTTTGGACATGTGGTTCTGTCCTTGTACTCCCCCTGATAAATTACACAATCATTAATGCAGGCGTGGAATTTTTCGTGAGATAGGTCAAGATGGAACACGACTTTCTTGGCCTCGTTGATACTACTTGGCAATGTGTTCCCCTCGGGAAGACGATCGTGCCAGAATTTCATGTTCTTATTGAAGCTCGAGTCGGTTCATTTGATTTGCGTCTTCATCTTCAGAGCAGCAAGCGTTACATGCAAGCGCGTATCCTCGGGGCGGCACCCAGGAAACAATGGAGTCACCCCATCTATCTCTATTTGCGCCAGCTTGGATTTCTCCCTAGCTGCAGCTCTGTCGTTGCTCGTCTCCTTGAGCAGCAGATCCTGAACATGAGAGTCCCGCAAGGCCGAAATTAGCGGGGTCTCCGTGTTCACGCCTTCATCGTCATGTTGATCTTCTCCGCCGACATATCCTTCTTCATGACGATCTTCTCCGCCGTCATTTCCTTCGTCACCTTGCTCGCCCTCGTCTTCATGCACACCTTTTGCTGCCGGTGCCACGTGATTGTGGTCGTCAATGAAACCGCGTCTAAGAAGGTGCTCCTCCAATTGTCCGGAATCAGGGTCAATCCAGCGCACGAGTTTGCATGATCGACACAGACATCTTATCTGCCGTCTGTTCCACCGAATCATGTCCGCCTTTGTGTCTTTCTTGTATCTAGCGATTCGAGCAAGGCTCATTTCTAGTACCATTGTTGCCTGCACACACATAGAGAAGAAAATTAGAACCACAAAATGCATAGTCGCCGGAAAATTTCGGCGTGACCTCTCCTATAAGCAGGACATATGGGTAGTGCAAAAGTTTGCCGAAATAAAAATGAATCAACATTTCGGCAAACATCCATGCACCATGGCCGCCCGCATGCGACAATCGGTCCACCTGCATGACAAGCACCCATACACACCGATGGCCACACAAGACATGCATATGCACCTCCAACTATACTCACCTAGTAAATTCGATACCGAGACGCGAAAAATGCGAGGAGTGAGGGACCGGAGTATAGATGGAGGATAGGGCTTCGCCTCAACAACAAGAAACCTCACCAACAATTATATATCAAACAAATTAGGTTCACCTACCAAAAATGGAGTATTAAATATGTAAAATGGGAGGGGAGAGAAGGGGGCCGAGTTAGTAAGACACTTGTGAATGAAATGAGTGAGGGGAGAAAGAGTGGGGGGCCATCTTTATATGCACAGTGCACATATTTTATGGCGCACCCGGAGTATATTCCGTGGCGCACTGCTGGGTTGCGCCACAGAAAAACCATGTTTTTGTGGCGCACGGAGACACGAGCGCCACAGAATATGGTTTTTCTGTGGCGCACCAGCAGCCGTGCGCCACAGAAAAGCCACATTCTGTGGCGCACCTCTGTCCCTGCGCCATAAATACAGTTGTTCTGACAGCCAGTCCAATGATTGGTGCGGGCCCCACAGATATTTTGTGGCGCACATGGGAACCATGCGCCACAGAATTTTTGTTTTCTATGGCGCACCACGGGCCGTGCGCTACAAAATTTTCTTTCTATGGCGCATGGCTGCACGGTACGCTACAGAACCTCATCCATAGAAAGGCACTTCCCTACTAGTGCAACATATTGCTGGAAATTTTGGAAAACTTGATACACACCTGAACATTTCTTGAGTAAATAAATCCAAGTAAACTTGCTAAAATCGTCGATGAAGCTTACATAATATGCATGTTTGCTAGCAGAAGAAGAAGCAGGACCACATACATCGGAAAAAACTTGTTCCAGAGGAACAGTAGAAACAATAGTGGAAACAAGATAGGGTAACTAATGACTCTTTCCTTGTTGGCATGGATCATATATGTAAGAATTTATTTCTGGAGTGTATGGGTGATTATTTTTTCTAATAATTTGTTGAATAATAAAAGATGACGGATGTCCTAAACGACGATGCCACGTACATTAGGGAGGCTTAATTGTGACTAGAACATGCTTTGACGACTCCATGAGCATAGGAACAAGAGCGTATAAGCCACCATGACATGGAACTTTAAAAATAATTTGTTGCGTTTCCTAATCCTTTCTCAAGAAAAAGAAAGTGTGAATTTCTATGAAGGCATTGTTATGAAGAGCAATTTTATGAGCATATCCACTAGAGAAAATTCTTGCGTGTGAGCTTGGTTGCGGGAGAGGCGCCGATGATACTCAAAGAAGAAGAGGAGGACGCCATTGGAGAGAGGTTTTACGATCTAGGGTTTTGTTTGGCTACGGTTGTAGGAGAGATCAGATGTGATGTAGGTTCCTAGGGTTTTCGGGTTTTGCTTGAGGGGTTATTGGCAGCAGCGCGGATCAATGTGATCGGCAGCAGCAGTGTTTTGTCGAAGAACTTGTGGCGACGGCGGTTGGAGAGTGTTGAAATATAAATACACGCCTAGCCCCTTTCCATCGGTTCGGACTTTTGGGATAATTGGCTAGTGCAGCAATTCTATATGGTATCAGAGCCAAGAGGTCTCGAGTTCGAGACCTTGCTCATGCAGTATTAAAAACAAAAGGAAAAAGATTCTGCGGCCCGCACCAAACCCACGCTAAGGACTAAAATAGCTTAGACGTGAGGGGGAGTGTTGAAATATAAATACACGCCTAGCCCCTTTCCATCGGTTCGGAGTTTTGGGATAATTGGCTAGTGCAGCAATTCTATAGAGAGAACCGACGGCGGCGGCAGCTTTAGACGAAGGGAAGAAGAGTGGCTCTGCATACCATGTCGAAAGTGGGAGGAGAGAACGATCGTTTCCCTATGGGTCGATAGGATCCGTGTTATATCATTGGGAAAAGCCCCCAAAGGTGGCAAGTACAAGAATACGTATAGGATCGGAGTACTGCTCCGTATCCTATAGCTAGCATAATCATATTACACGTCTAGTAAGAGTAACACTTATGTTTTTCACATTCTTTAAACTTGTTGCATTGTATTTTGCTTTAAAATTTTGGAGGTAGCTGAACTGCTCAGCACAAGATGGATATTTCACAAACTTTCTATCAGGTATGCAAAACTGTTAATATTCACAGAAATAATAATTTGACAGTAAATAAATATAAATAATCATTATTCTTGTGTTTTTATGCCTCAGTAAGAAATAATTTTGGATCTACTTTGTCCATAAAAGCTCTTTTTTTAACTAATCTACTCTGATTTAGATCATCATGGCCGTTTCCTGCTAGCGGCCGAGGATTCCCCATCGCTGCAACAACAATATGGAATTTGTTGTGATCTACGTATCCTATAAACTCACTTCGACATCGACACAGATGATGTAGATGCCGAGAATAATACCCTTCCATTGTCTAAGAAAAGTAAGTAACATACCTAGCCCTAGAATACTTTTTGCTAGCTCACCTCGTGCAATTGTTTGGACTCGTAGCTAAGCATCTCTAAGAGACACTGTAAAATTGAAACTACAAACAACGGATGCAAGGGACTGAAAACAAGTTTGCAGGTTCAGTACAATGCCGCGCATAACAAAAACCATTAATGGAACTGCAAATTTAAAATTTAAACGACGAGGGAGATTACAGAGTGCAGTTCACCGAGTTCATCATCAACATGGAGATTCTAGATAGCTAGCCACATGCGGCATTTAGCGCTAATCGAACTAAAAACGCGACCCCTAATCTTAAATTGATCAAAATAAGCTTACCGGAGCTCCCAGGGTGCGGCCGCACCATAGTCGGAGCTCCTTCACTCCTCCACCGAGTCGTTGACGAGGTCGACGCCCGCGGCCTTCCCCTTCTCCTTCGCGCGCGACTTGGCGGCTTCCTGCTCGTGGTGGAGGCGGTCCTGCTCGAGCATGAGCTTGTCGAGGTTGACCTCACGGCGGCGGTGCTTGGTGTCGGCTTGCATCTCCCGTGCGGTGCGCGCCTGCACCACCAAGGTGACAGTGGCGAGGACCTCGTCGGGGACGAAGTCTTCGCGTGTCACGGACTCGACGAAGAGGGCGGGGTCGTACAGCCCGAAGCCGTCATCGTCCATGGTGAGCGGCTATGCCGGCAGAGGAGTGCGCGGCGACGAGCATCCCGCGTCGGATGAGCTCCATCCGTAATGAGTTTCCCACCTCGAACTCCGGAGGCGGCACGAGTGGCGGCAGAGGCGGCACGAGGCCGAGGAGGAGGTCAAACTCCTCCACCTTGCGGCGGAGGAGGGAAGGTGGCTGAGCGAGGGGTTAACCTGCATCAGCGTTTCCGACCGGGTAAAATAGCGGTCGCGACGCTCGATTTGGTGCGGCTTGCATCACTTTTGCGGACCGGCCCGCGAATGCATGATCTGTTCTGGCCATAAAATTGGCGCTGGCCTGTATACTTGCCGGAACAATGCAGT
The DNA here is from genome assembly GCA_028641055.1 of Alopecurus myosuroides. Taxonomy (NCBI): domain Eukaryota; kingdom Viridiplantae; phylum Streptophyta; class Magnoliopsida; order Poales; family Poaceae; genus Alopecurus; species Alopecurus myosuroides. The sequence continues at coordinate 692,435,624 of CM054057.1, forward strand.
TCCAGCCATTTTACGGTGGCTCGTAGAGATGCTCTAAGACATGCAAAGTACCGCTTATCACCGGGTCTGGAGGCCCGCTACAAACGCTCTTGAAGTCCCTGCCTTGCATTGTCTTGACCAAGAGGCTTGCATTGCATTGCACACCGGCCACCCACCCACCGCAACTGGAAATACCTTTGCAGCATACGGAGCCTCTGACTTCCGTGGAACTGAAATGCGTGAACCTAGATGGCTTGAGATCGCAAGGACACCATCTCCTGCAAAGCTACCATTTTCTCATGTCCTGTGCACGGTGCACCCATCACCGCAATCCGTGCACGCACAATCACTGCTCCCGATGCAACCAAATGTGATCTCTTGACTTGAACATAAACAATGACTTGCTATGCTCAAGTCCATATGAGGAAGAACACTGCATCAATGATGGCATCCTGAGGCGCCTCTCACTTCACCCGAAATAAACAGGCGATCGAACTTCTGCTGTACCTACAGCCGTGACGGGGCGGAGGGAAGAAAAAAAAGGGGGAAGCCTAAACGCTAAGGCTCCCATAGTGTCCACAAAAACCTGGCAAGACGGTCGATGAACTATTCTATCCGTGCAGCATGTCAATGGTAGGCAGGCCACTGGTTAGTTACGCTACGGCTGACGTCGACCATTAGAGGCTAGTCCAGTGGTTGCCGTAGGCCGTACTTACAGTGATTCAATGTGATCGGATCAGCAGAATCAGGAGCGTTATGTCGGTCCATGTCTTAAGTCTGAAACGCAAGCCGCAGCTACTCTCTGTTACCTACCAGGTCGATGTTAGTATATCAACGGTTGATCTCTGCTGCAGTCATCGTCGTCTGACAAGGGGCCATGTAGACGTAGATGCAGAGTCCTCGTGTGCGTGTAAAAACTATCATCCCTTTTTGGATAGAAGCTCAAACCGACCAAAAATATCCAAATTTTGAATACGAATTCATCGTCGTAACTCGTAACCGCTGTCACCAAACGTCTACTTTGGCCGGCGGTATGGTGGCTCTGTTCTGGCTGCTAGCAGCTAAGAGCATCTCGCAACCATTTCATTCCTTTTCTGTCGTCAGAGTCGCGGTCACATACATCCATGGCTATTTTTGTTGGGAGATACATCCAGGATTGCCAGTTTCGTCCTTTCAGCAAATCCGACAAAGGATGCATTGCCTGGTGCCTGTGCCGAAACGGTACCTGAACAAATATCTATGTTTATCTCTACAACGGGGTGTCGGAAATTCCAATTTTCAATCCGTGTTTCCATTCGCAATTTGATCACAGTTTTGGCGGTCTGCTTGGCGTTTGGTCCGACTAAGACTTGCTACTGAATAGAGTATTTAGCATAAAACTACCATTTTTATGGACGAAATTCAAAAAATCACCATTTTACGTTTCAATAGCAAAAAATCACCAGTCTAGTACTGACAGTTTGCAATTCGTACTAATCTCCCGAATTGACTCGATTTCTGACTACTGGGCCTGCATGTCAGCCTGACGTGGCTTTTTTTTATCCCAATTAACAAAATTCTAGGAGGGCTCGCCGGCCCAAGCTCCGCCCGTTGCGGCCGTGCCACCACCATCCTGCTCGCAAGCCCCCGTCCCTGCCGCCAAGCTCTGCCGTCAAGTTCGTCTGCGCGGGAGATATGCCTACGCCATGTTTGCGTGTCAGCAGCGGCAGCAGTGGCACCACATTTCAGCGCACGCACGACAACAACAGATAGCTCACGCATGGCGGCGGAAACAGCTGATACCTCCTATCCGGATTACCGAATTTAGTACGTAGTTTTTTCCGTTAAGACCCAAGGTTTTATCGAACCAGGAAGTAGGTGCTTGATGAGACGAATTGTTGAATCCATAGAAATGTTGCTAATTCCGGTTTTACCGCACCAATTCTTATATTGCAAAAGAGGCTTGTTATCAATTATTAAAATAGGCATGGGCTTAAACTTCACCTGCAGCAGTGTATTAGTAGTATGGGATAAATAAGATGAAGTTAAAACAGTTTAGTAGAATTAATACATATGTTATTTCGATGTGTGTAGACAATACATCCATAGTCCAACCTTGGCTTTGTATTCATTCCGTCTCGCGGGGTTGCCTCGGTTTTTAGTTCTAACAAGAAATTCAAAATCATTAAGCATGGGGATGTCATTGTTAGTTCTTGAGAGATCCGCTTCCAGCTGTCTTACTGATCCTCCTATAGACGTTCCCGATCAACCTTTCACTTCACTCTCACTATATCTTTTGCTTAATCACTCTTTAGGGTTTTGGTTACCAGAAAAGCCCTAGGAGCGAGGAACGAATAGTAGAACACACAAAAATAACATAGATGAACTCATTAGACTAGTTATCACATTTGTTAGATCAAACACATGTCTACAAGGTTAGACCTCAACCCATAGCCTGAGGGAGACTACTCACACATCGCCATCATATCAGCAATAGAAAACATTGAAACGGAAATAGTACTTGGATTGAATAGATCGATAGTTGTTACAACGTTGCCAATCGCGATGGGATCTAGATTACAAAGTAGAAGTATGGCTATGACTATGGTGGTGGTGAAGATGCGGTAGCACTTTGTGGTCTTGCTTGGAGATGATGGTGGTGAAAGCGGTGGTGATGGTATCATGTGTGGCTCTTCTTATGGGGTTGTTTCTTCTCCTTATATGGGGTTCCAAGCGAATGGACTAGGGTTTCGGGCGAATTCCTTCGCGAATTCGCTCTGGGTTCTTTGCTGAATTTTGGTCGGTGTGATGTGATGGTCCTTTTTTACAGCGGTATGGTGGGTGGTACAATCGATGGTGACCCTAGTGTGATCGTTAAGTGCGTTGTGAGGGCAACGTTCAATGATTTTATGATCTTTATCTGTTCCTTCCTTTTAGGCTTGATTTCCTTGATTTCCTGTCCAATATCTGCAATAAAAATAATGACATTGAGATTTGTAAATAAATTACACATTAGTGATTAGTGGAAGGTTTAGAGTGATATCTCCATCATTTTCATGACAAATATATGGTTTAAACATAGATAAATTTCTGTCATTTGTAGACACATCAACATCCCCAAGATTTAACCTTGATCGTCCCGAGTAAGTAACAATCTGATGATGAGTCGTGAGCCTTTGGCTGCATACAAAAAAAATTGGGAACGGTTTCATGCTCTGGTAGGGGTTCTTAGGAACACCAATATGAATCATTTTGTGGTTCACATGCTTGGAGATGAGGATCATGATGGACCTCATATCCAATGTGACGTGTGCCTTGTCAAGGAGATCATGCACACATGCATTGATGGATAGCTGGTTGATTGGTTCCGTAACCATCATCCCTACTATCTAGTAGAGGAACTGAAATCTCTGCTCTGACATCAAATGCACAATGAGCGTTTTAATCTGACGAGGGAACTAATGAATAGTCGGCTTGGATTGGGTGAACCAATAGAGCTATTTGAAATCGGAATGGTCAGACTAGAAAGAAAACTCAGAGATGTTAGTTTTCCAATACTCATGAGAATTTCAGTGACATCGTACTTGGATCACTGATACGTCTCAGACGTATCTATAATTTCTGATGTTACATGTTGTTTTCATGTCATATGCTACATGATTCCTATACACTTTATGTCATTTTTATGGATTTTCTGGGACTAACCTATCAGATATATACTAATTAGGGGTATATTCGGCATTCTCCTAAAGAGCCAGATTACTAGGGTGGCCTTTTGGTAATGGACCACAGTCCATTGGACGGCCCAGTAAGTGCACAGAAGCCGGACCATGACCAAAGTGGTGCGGCTTGGAGGAGAAGACGGATTCCTTACTTTCCATAGTCTTCTAGGTTTCCTTTCTGTAAGCCCTAACCCGGCTATCTATATGAAGACGGATGGGAGAGAAGAAAGATACAGTGTCGTGGATGAGTAAAGACAGATGCCATAGGATGGCTTAAGGTTGGGGCCGATGGACGCTGTAGGTATCCGGGGAGGGATCGCACGTCGAGTAGACGCGCTCAGGTAACACTGCAAACACCAAGAACTACTCAGGTTCGGGGCCCTCGTGTGGAGGTAACACCCCTACTCCTGCCTATCTCTCTGTATGTATGATATCCGAGTAGCCACAGTACAAAGTTGTCTCTCAGCCGAGTAGCGGCTCTATGCTCTCTCTACAGCTAACACTTGCTCGTGTAATAAATGCTCTCTCACGTAACCTCCCTCGCGCAGGAGGGGGTAGGGCACCTTATATACTGATGCCCAGCTGAGTAAACAAAGAATAAAAGGTACGATGAAGTGACATCTCCACAGTGGCACAGAGCACGCCTCCGGCTTCTCGCTGACGCGGGTGCGAGAAGTCGCCGCGTCGTCCGGCTGACAGGACCTGTCCACCCTGTCAGTCACACCGAGTAGGCCCCTCGACGTGTCCTGTCCCCTCTGTCAGTGACAGGACATGACAGGCGGCTACCTCACTGTAGCCAGGCCGTTGCGCGGATAATCACGTACTCCGTAAGTTGAACCACACGCCTGTACGGCTACAGGATACGCGGGATCTTGTCAGAACAGCTCCATTGACTTCTTGCCCGAGTAGGAATGCAGCCCATCTACTTGAAACACTTGACTCATACCTGGGCGATCACAATCTCCCTTCTTATCCTCTCTTCGCCTTCAATGTCTACGACCGAATAGTGACTACCGGATAGAGGGTACCTGGGTAGCCACCTATCCGGCCAACAGTACTTTTAACTATGTTTTACCATCAGTCTTACCCCTACTCGGGGATAGCCCCCCGACATTAGTCCCCGAAGCTGGTAGAGTCCAGCGAACTTGTTCGTAGGGCCCTGCCAGCTTAAACCAAATTGTCTTCTAGAAAGAATGAGGCCGAGTTGCACCTCAACCCGGACACATAATTCCTACTCGAACTTCCCCATCATGCTTATTGGAGAAATCCCTTCCGAACCGAGTAACGCCTGCTCAGCATAGTGCAGCCGAGTAGATTACCTTGGTGAAATTTTCAACGCGATCCCGCGCTGTCCAGATCAAATCCAGCTTCTCGTGTCACCGTGGGGCACGCGTCACACGCGCAAGCCCCTGACGCCTCGGTGCCTGCGCAGCAGCAGGCCACGCGCCTATCACTACACCCGGGGCCCACAGCCCGTTAGGTCACCTCGAACGAGTACTCGAAAGCCCACGATCCAGGACGTGGGATTAACTGCGCCCGTTACGCGCGCTGAATGCGCTGCCGCTCCACGTACTGCGAGATAGAGAGAGAGATCACCATACCGCAAGCGCCTTCGTCTTCGTCATCACCTTCCACTCCGACGAGCACCCGTGACTCCATGGATCTCGAGCACGCCGTCGTGGACGAACACGAGCACGAGGAGGAAGAGGAGGAGATGGTGCCAGCCCAAGCCCGCTGGGAAGGCTCGGACGTCACCGCCGCTGACTGTCAGTGGCTGGTGAATACCCGCTGAGTGCCTCCCGGCGTAATCTGTCGCGCTCCCGGCACCGAGCTTGTCCCAACACCGCAAGACGGTGAGTATGTCGTGTTCCCTTCGCACTTCAAGCGCGGCTTCGGCCTGCCAATCTCAAAATTCTTCTCGGACTTCCTTCGCCATTTTGGCCTCCAACCCCATCACATTCCACCAAACGCCATGGTCATGCTCTCCACCCATGCCACAGTCTGCCTGGCTTTCCTGGGTGTTTACCCAACCGTGCAGACTTGGGCGCGCTACTTCTTTCTTCGCCAGCAAAAGGTTCTGAACCATGGCAACCCTCTTGTTCCCCGCGTGATGACCCAGACGGGTAGCGCGATGATGCTTCAACGCAAGACTGGCACCATCCGCGGGTTCTTGGACTGGATATCGTGCGCAAGTGGCAGCGCGATTTACTCTACGTGAAGAATGTGGCTCCCGAGAAGGGAAAGCCTATTGAAGACCGGATTGGGCTCCCCGAATTCGAGAATGCTCTGCCCACCGGGCAGAACTGGGGGTACCACCCGAAGAACACAGTGCCAGATGTTGTCCAGGTAGAGAAGCGCCTGACGCAGCTGGCGGGCGAAGGGCTGTTGCAGGACGATCCAATCGCCTGCTGGATCTCTCGCCGACTACCCCCACTCCAGGCCCGAGCGCACAAGATGTGCTACATGGGAGGCCCGCGGGACTGCACTCGGACTACGACGTTCGAGCTCAGCAAGGCAGAGGTGGCCATCTGGGCCAAGTCTATTATGAGTACAACGTTGACTGACAACTAGGCTTACGGCTTCATGCCGCATAGTCGCACCAAGAAGATTACCCAGGTTAATGCTCTTCTCTGCACCCTCATTACTTGTGATTGATAGCGAGTAAAACTCCTCTTAGCTTTATATTCTTTTTGTTTGCATGCTATGCCGAGTAGGAAACTTTAGCTTTGTATGCTTTATATTTGCATGTTGTTCCGAGTAGACTCACTTAGCTTAATATGCTTTGTGTTTGCACACTATCCCGAGTAGAACCACTTAGCTTAATGTGCTTTATGTTTGCACGCTTGTTCCGAGTAGAATGCCTACTCTGCTGAAATTCAACTCACTGCTCCCTATGCTTGTATCTGCAGCACATCAATCGCCAGAGGACCGAGGACAACGAGATCTTCGACGCCAACTAGGAACCCGATAGGAAAAGGATGACGCCACGGCGTATGACGTCCAAGCCACCCTCTGCGTTCCACGCGCCCGCCAGGAAGGTAAATCCCGTGTTGATGCCTCTATTCGGGATTGGTCCGAAGATGACGAAGGTGACCTGGTTCACCTTTCCGCTTAGTCGCAGTCTGCTTTGCTTCCCTTCTCTTTTGCTTGTTCTGAATTCTCCCCTCTTTTCTGCAGAGGAGCCTGAGTTGGATGAGTTAGAGGACCCCGTGGACGCGATTCCGGTGTCCGTGGCTGCTCCCACTACTCGGAAGAGGACTGGCAGCGGTGCCCAGGCACCTCCTTCCAAGAGGACCAAGAAGAAACCAGCAATCAAAGTCACCATCGGCCGCCCCTGTCTCAGATGGGTAAGTGCTTCCGAGTATACTCTGGTTCTCTGTCGTGCTTTTCCCTTGTTCCCTTTTCCGCTTCCCTTCTGACTCTAATTCTTCTTACAGTGAGGCTCTAGATGCAAATGCCACCGCTGCACCACGTCCCAAGAACAAAACCGCCGCGCCCTGAGAGCAGCTTGTAGAGCTCTCGGATGATGATGAAAACCAGGAACCGCAGGGTAAGACGCGTGCGTCCTCCCCTATTGACGAAGAGCAAGATCCCGGCGCCGAGAACGATGGCGCCGGGGATGATACCGACCACTTCTCCGAGCAGCAGCAGCCTGAAGCGCAGCAGGCTGCCCAAGACGCTGCCAACACCGAGAGACCGCCAACTCCCCCAGCTGCATCAGCTGGGGAAGACACTGAACATGCTGCCGAGCAGCCGCAGGACACAACGGCCGCGGAGCGGCCAGACGGCACCACCGAGCAGCAGCCAGAGACCAATGCTACAGAGCAACCCAACCCCGCTGTCGAGCAACGGGTAGAAGACGCTGCTGCCGTGCAGCGCATAGAGGACTCCTTGGAGGAGCCCTCTCGCGAGTACGTGGTGCAGCCGGATGCCGCTGCTGCGAACCGAGCAAAGGCGTCTTCGACTCGCGCAGTACCTTCACCTGTCAAACAGGTGCCACCTCCTTATCAGCCAGCCTTCCAAGCGCCTCCGCCCTCTCGGCCAACCCCCACGCCAAGCACCAAGAAGACTACCAAGGCGGGTGCTGAACCAACACGGACGCAGCCAAAACGCGCCGCCTCACAGGCTGGGCAGGCGTCGCTGCCCTCCAAGCCACAAGGCGGACAGCCCGGACAGCCGATCAAGAGCACCCAGCTGACACTCACTCAGAACAAGACACCGCCTAACCCAAACGTCAGCCTGGTTAACTCCGGGGTTACCCTTGGTCCTATCGAGAAGTTGAGTGCTGGTGCTAGCGCCAGCGGACAGCGCAAGTATCCCGAGTATTGGACAGATCTGCAGCAGCGCCACCAAATCCAGTCGTCCAAGGAGGAACAACGGATAGCCGCTCTCAAAGAGCGCAAAGCTGCGGGCCTCTCCAAGTTCAAGGGAAAAAAAGACTCCTTGGTCATTAAGGAACTCTCTTCCCGCGGCGAGGACAACGAGGAGCTACTCGAAGCAGGCATTGCAGCAATCTTGGACCGGGTAGGCCACGTCGAGAAGGCCTGTGATAGCAAGATGTACGGCAATAATGCCTGGGATGGTGCCGAGTTGGGCAAGCTCGGCCATTACCGGACAGACTGGAACAAGGCTGACATTGGTCTTGTTGGCATGGCCGTGGCCAGCCCTTGCAGCACTCTGGCCGGCAAGCTATTCGTCTTGCGCAAAATATTGAAGATATCGAGCAAAACTATGTGGTAAGTGTCCCTCTCCATTTTGAATTTTTCGAGTTGCCATTTTCTTCTTTGTCTTCTCTTAGTCACTACCCTAGTCCCCGAGATTCGGGCCGAGTAGATGAGGCACAACCGAGTTGAAATCTACTCGGGCCAAATCTTCCAAAACTTATACTCTTTCCTTCTTCCCTGCAGGATAGCGTCCAAAAAACGACCAAAGTTTTCCGTCAGCTTCTCTGGAATCACTGATGGCTAGGTTGAGACTCCAAGTGCAGAGTGTGTAGCTAGTGGAAAGCCTTCTTCCCCACGAGGGTGACTCGAGGGTTTATATCGAACTCTTGGGGAGCCAGTATTTCAGCAGTTGTTTTCCAAGCTTCCTCCAGGATCCTGCAAACAAGTAGAGAATTTTGTGCCCTCAACCTCACCAAGTGGTTGTCAAGCACAAGGTGTGAGACTTCTAAATTGCAATGCAAAACTGAATGTAAATGTGCAATAATTAAATCTACTACTAAATGCAAATGAGAAAATAAATATGCAATGGATTGATTTTGTATTTTTGTGATGCAAGTGGTGATGGAGATAATGTAAATTTGAATTGGAGATGCAAGTAAAATAAAGTTCAAGTAAAGTAAATTGCAGCAAAGTAACTAGAGTGTTTTCTTATATTTAAAATAGGACCGGGGTTCATGGTTTCACACTTGCATTCTCTCAAATAAAGTGGTAGACGGTGGACATAAAGAATTACATGTGAGATTACAATAACATGTTTAACATTGAGTAATTTCATATGGGCATCACGTCCTAGCATATAGATCTCTACGGTCATATTGATCCCTCTTATACTCCACCAAGATGCGAAATAAATCATAACACCTCGATAATTAAGGAAAAACCAGAGTATAGCTTTAAGCAATGTGACATGAAGTTGAAGTAAGAACTTGATAGATCTAGTCATGGAGATTGATTAGTGTCACTTCAAATCCCCGGTAACAAGGTACTCCTTTTTATCCCTAGTGAGGTAACTAAGAAAGGGTTAACAAAACCTAAGTGGATCGTTGAACTTCTGTCACTTTCACAGCACTAGCCACCCCCCGTTACTCCAACTAATTTACCCATCACCCCACACACGCTCTCAAGAACTAGATTGATCAAAGCTAGCAAATAAGAACGGGGTATATAAGATACATCTACTCAAATAACTCAAGAGAAACAATTGCAATCTCAGATTCAATAACTCATAGAAAAGATCCACCACATAGGAATTACAACGGTGCCCGTAATCATGTGAAGCAGCTCATACGGATCTAATTAGTGAAGCACATAGAGAGAGAGATACAAGTGCTACTTCCACAAACCCATAGCCCAGGGGTGGACTACTCCCTCTTCATGGAGATGTCGATGGAGATGACGTTGGAGGGGTAGGAGATCACACCGGCGGCGCCCTGCCGGAGTTTTCCCCCTCCAATATGGAACTTCTGGTCTCTGTTTCGGTGTTTCGGTGTTTCGGCGGCGCTCCTCTCCGTAAGGGTACGGGGGACCCTTTTTATAGTCGGTTTTAGGTCAAGACGGAGTCGGTAAGTCGAAGATGAAAGGAATTGGGGCCACAGGGGCCAAAAGGGGGCCTCTCACGCGGCCAAGGAATCTGGCCGCGTGGAGGATCCTCTTTTGGGCCTCCTTGCCCAATTCTCGTAGATCCTTCGCCCGCAAGTCTTCTCCTTCCAAGAAAACGACCCCCGCAGATTTTCAGGTGATTTCGCGGAAGTTTGCCCCCTGAAACGTCAAAAATGTAGAAAACGGGGTTTCTGACAGGCAGGGTTAATTCCATAAAAGTTGAGGGACTTTGTAATTTAACCCCAAAATACTATAAAACATTGAATTATACCCTTATATGATGCAATATGTAATAGAAAACCATGTGAAAATATGCAAAATTCATCTATGTATTTTACATGCATCAACATCCCCAAGCTTAACCCATGCTCGTCCTCGAGTATGAAGGTGATAAAACTAAGATGGGTTTTGCATATTGAAACAATCATGGGATATCAAGGAGGATTATTCATGCTACATATAATCAAATGATTAATACTAGAAATGAGTAGCAATATACAATTCATGTTGTAAGAAATATCAAATATGTATGCAAAGATGCTTCATGAAAGTTCACAAAGTGTATAATGAAATAAAAGCACTATGGACCAAATGCATACACAAAATGAAAAATAAAATCCTATATTGGTCAAAGAATAGCATAATGGAGAATAGAAAATATGGTGGACACTTTGGAGAAAATTGAGTAGAGGTAAAACATGATCAAGTCTTATTTAGCCTCTAAATTATTCAATTAAAATTACAAATTGAAATGTGGTATCCATTGATCTAGGACTCTCATTGCCCCTTTATCACTAGCATCTTAAAATTGTGAGTATTGAAGTAATGAGAATGACAAGGTGGTTGAAAGCCTCATGCCCCGTGAGTGTGAAAACCTACTCCATGATTACTCAACTTAAGATTCCTAATAAGCTTTGTACAATCATAATAAGTAACAAGATGGAAACAAGCCCATGTTACAATGACAAGATGAACAAACGGAGTAGACTCGTCATCCTTTTTATTTTCATTCACTATTATGCATAGCTTCTTATTTTATTATAGGATGTGTTGTAGAGTCACTCAAGCTGTAAGTAAATTTCCACCATGATAAAGCATGGCTTGGTTTAGCGGCCCAATGCGTTTCTCTAGTCATATAGATACTTACTCATCAAAACACACTATTCCTCTATTTCATTTCGGCATGGCAGGAGTGCAAAAACAGAAGTACATAATATCAACCAAATGTAAAAAAACATTGTGCAATGTTGAAAGCTTTCCGGTGATACACGTCTATAGCTAGCTCCCAACCACACACTTGTCAAACGCAAAACTTGTGGCTCCCATTATTGGGTCATGTTTATTAGATGCATAAAGAGTAAAGTGTGCCTTCAAAAGTTCGTGAGAGTCCTATCCCAAGTTCAACCCATGAAAATTAATAAAGTGAATATCTTAATTTAGAACATAAATAACACAATAACATGGTGAACATACTCGGAATAGCAATGAAGCTAATGGGAAGATATGGTGGACTCACTGGAAATACTTGGCTTAGGAGTGTTGGAAACAAGTTTTTACTTGTTGGAATTTTTAAATTTTTGGGCTAGCAAGAGGGAGATAGTTGACCAGCTACTATGCATGCATATGTCCATTGAACTACTAATTTCATGACAAACTAAATAAACCAGCAATTAACATCAAGGACATGAATAAGAGATAGCTCAAGACAACATTATTGCAAATTTCTACACATAAAAAGCCTATAAATCATGCAAACATATGTAGCTCTTCAAATCAACCATGGCATACCTATTCCAAGTCATTATACTAGCATCCAATACATTCCAACCCCAAACTCCAGTAGCTCAATCTCATATAAAATGATGGTGGTGGTCTTATCAAAACAAAAATAAAAACAAAAACTAGACGCTTCAAGTCTCTACGATAAATGCTTTGCTTAGAAAAACAGAAAGTAGACGTGTGCTAACCAAAAGAGTGTAGCTCCAGTGGGGTGTTCATCACATCCCCAAGCTTATGTCTTTCACCATTCTTGGATGTCTTGAGGCGCAGCTCCTCTATTCCCTGTGAAAAAACTTCACAAAACATGTTTCTCCCATTCTTTTTCTTTGGGGTGAGATTATCAAGGAAAAACAAATCACATGCTTGCTGTGCAAAATTCCAAATCAAATGCTCCAGTAGATAGTCAATAAGGTTCATTATGTTGTATGTTCACTCTCTTGCTTGAAAGAATCATGGAAATTCGATTCCCAAGCCCAAAGAGTGCATAAAACAAAAGAAGGCAGAATCTGTCCAGAAAAGCAGCAGCAGCAAACGAACGTTTTTCCCTAAGCTATACTCGTAAAAAAATTAACCCAATTTTTGTGCTTACAGAGGACGAAAAGTTGCAGAACATACTAAAAAATTAGCGCAATCCGACATACCAATAAAAAACGTAAAATCATACGGTGAGCAGACTCGTGCTGAAACAGAAATTTCATGCACTAGGATAGCAACTTATAAGTCCAAATGGGTTTGACTTGACTCTTTATTGAAAACTCCATAATTAAAGCAAAAAAACTAATATCTTGAGACAGCAAGAGGACACTAGGAAAATCCAAACAAAAACAACCGGGTTGCCTCCCGTAAAGCGCTTTCTTTATAGCCATATAGCTAGGGTTTACTTACTTGATAATCAAGAGGGATAAAGCTCATGAGGGAGCTTGTTCTTGAGCGTGCCCCTCTTCCTTGGGAAGTGCTCCATGCTTTTCTTGTGAGGGAACTGAAACTTGACATTCCCTTCCTTGGAGTCTATGATTGCACCTGTAGTACGAAGAAAAGGTGTACCCAAAATAATAGGACTAGGGGATTTATCCCCCATATCCATAATAATGAAATCAACGGGTACGAAAGTCATGTGCAATTCAATCATAACATCTTTTACTTGTCCTACAACATGTTTAGTAGAGTTATCAGCAAGGAAAAATTCACTTGAGCACTTTTCTAAATTTTCTAGTTCTAGTAATTCATATAATTCTTTAGAGAGTACCGATACACTAGAACCTAGATCTAACATAGCATGGTGAATTTCTTTTCCAATTAAAACTAGCACCTTGGGGATCAATGCATCCCCAATCTTAGGAGGTATCATGGCCTCATTCTTGTACCTAGCAATTTTTTCTTGCAAGACATGATTAGCAGTATAATATCCAAAGCCAGGTTGATTAACATTTATAGTGGGATCACTAGCAAATTTTTGTAGAGTAGCAATAAGTTCTTGCAAGCTACTTTTTTCTAAATCAAGCAATGGATCCTTAATTTCAGTAAGCATCATAATTTCCTATACTTTACTCTCTAATTTAGCTAGCATGCTTGATTCATGAGGACTAATTTCATCTTTGCTAGCAAGATAAGACATATACGGAAGTAAATATTCAGGGTACTTCACTATTTCATTCAAAGTTTCTTCTAAGCTAGTAGGGACATGCTCACTCGTATTTTCAGTAATATGATCAATATTTTCAATAATAGGAGCAGCAATAGTAATAGAATTCATTCCTACACTAGGTTGTGCTTGTGGCTTTCCTGCTGACATGCTTAATAGAGTTGCTTGATTATCAGCTAATTTTGACAATGCTTTATCTAAATTCGAAGATTGAAGTTGCATTCCTTTAATATCACTACTAATGAATGCAATAGACTTATTTAACTCATGTATCATAGCATTGTGACTAGCAACTTGTTCCATAAGCAATTTATTAAATTCAGAAATTTCACTAGAAGGCTTCCACTTATTTTCATTAGCATTAGGATATGGAACAAAAGGTTTATTTGGCACATAAGGAGGTTTAATATATGAATTGTAAGCATTACCAAAACCATTGCTACCATAATTCCTAACAAAATTAGCATCCACACTTTCAGAATTACTACCAACTAGCTTCTGCAAAGGAACATTCTCCATATTTTGTTTATTAATAAAGGCAAGAATAGTGTCCATTTTAGAAGACAAATCATTGGTTTCTTCAATTGAGTTTATTTTCTTAGTGGGATTGGGTGCTCTTTCAGTATTCCATTGACTATAATTTTGCAATATGCTTTCTAATATGCTCTTAGCCTCTCCTACAGTTTTACTCATAAAGGCACCTCCAGCAACAGAATCAAGTATATTTCTAGACATGTAGTTTAGACCATTATAAAAAGAGTGTAGTATGGTCCATTCATTTACTCCATGTGATGGGCATGTTCTAAGCATTAATTTAATTCTATCCCATGCCATGGCTACATGTTCATTATCATTTTGCCTAAATGAGAGGATATTATTCCTATTTTGCAAAATTTTAACGGGAGGATAATATTTCTTAATGAAAGCTTATTTTAAATCATCCCAAGACTTTATACTAGCTGTAGGTAATGAAAGTAACCATTCTTTAGCCTTTCCTCTAAGTGAAAAAGGAAATAATTTCAGTTTTAAAACACTACTTTCCACATTTTTAAATTTTTGCATATCACATATTTCCATGAAATCATGAAGATGCATAGAGGCATCCTCCATAGCACTACCACCAAATTGCTCTCTAGTAATTAAATTCAATAAACTAGGACTTACTTCATAGCTTTCAGCTTGTATTTCAGGTGTAGTAATTGGCCTAGCAATGAATTGGTCATTGGGTGTATTTGTGTAGTCACTTAATTTAGTTCTATCACCTATTTTAACAGTTTTTATGTAGTTTTTAATTTTTTATGCAAAACAAAAGTAAAGTAACTAAGCAAATTCGAAATACAAAAATAATCTAGATAACTAAATGCAAAACTAAAATGCAAACTAAAATAAAATGTGCAAGACAAAACAAAAACAAGAACAAAAAGAAAAACAAGACAAGAAACAAAATAATCTACTTGAAAGAAGGTGGAGATAGAAAGGACGGTACTCACGTAGGTGCAACCTCCCCAAGCTTAGGTGTTTGCACACCTTGTTGGTGATGAAGACTTCTTGTGAGCTCCCTTGGACAACTCCTTCACCTATGGCTCCCCGGCAACGGCGCCATAAAAACGCTTGATGGCTAGGTTGAGACTCCAAGTGCAGAGTGTGTAGCTAGTGGCAAGACTTCTTCCCCACGAGGGTGACTCGAGGGTTTATATCGAACTCTTGGGGAGCCAGTATTTCAGCAGTTGTCTTCCAAGCTTCCTCCAGGATCCTGCAAACAAGTAGAGAATTTTGTGCCCTCAACCTCACCAAGTGGTTGTCAAGCACAAGGTGTGAGACTTATAAATTGCAATGCAAAACTGAAAGTAAATGTGCAATAATTAAATCTACTACTAAATGCAAATGAGAAAATAAATATGCAATGGATTGTTTTTGTATTTTTGTGATGCAAGTGGTGATGGAGACAATGTAAATTCGAATTGGAGATGCAAGTAACGTAAAGTGCAAGTAAAGTAAATTGCAGCAAAGTAACTAGAGTGTTTTCTTATATTTAAAATAGGACCGGGGTTCATGGTTTCACACTTGCATTCTCTCAAATAAAGTGGTAGACGGTGGACATAAAGAATTACATGTGATATTACAATAACATGTTTAACATTGAGTACTTTCATATGGGCATCACGTCCTAGCATAGAGATCTCTACGGTCATATTGATCCCTCTTATACTCCACCAAGATGCGAAATAAATCATAACACCTCGATAATTAAGGAAAAACCAGAGTATAGCTTTAAGCAATGTGACATGAAGTTGAAGTAAGAACTTGCTAGATCTAGTCATGGAGATTGATCAGTGTCACTTCAAATCCCCGGTAACAAGGTACTCCTTTTTATCCCTAGTGAGGTAACTAAGAAAGGTTTAACAAAACCTAAGTGGATCGCTGAACTTCTGTCACTTTCATAGCACTAGCCACCCCCCGTTACTCCAACTAATGCACCCATCACCCCACACACGCTCTCAAGAACTAGATTGATCAAAGCTAGCAAATAAGAACGGGGTACATAAGATACATCTACTCAAATAACTCAAGAGAAACAATTGCAATCTCAGATTCAATAACTCATAGAAAAGATCCACCACATAGGAATTACAACGGTGCCCGTAATCATGTGAGGCAGCTCATACGGATCTAATTAGTGAAGCACATAGAGACAGAGATACAAGTGCTACTTCCACAAACCCATAGCCCTGGGGTGGACTACTCCCTCTTCATGGAGATGTCGATGGAGATGACGTTGGAGGGGTAGGAGATCACACCGGCGGCGCCCCGCCGGAGTTTTCACCCTCCAATCTGGAATTCTGGTCTCTGTTTCGGTGTTTCGGCGGCGCTCCTCTCGATAAGGGTACGGGGGACCCTTTTTATAGTCGGTTTTAGGTCAAGACGGAGTCGGTAAGTCGAAGATGGAAGGAATTGTGGCCACAGGGGCCAAAAGGGGGCCTCTCACGCGGCCAAGGAATCTGGCCGCGTGGACGGTCCTCTTTTGGGCCTCCTTGCCCAATTCTCGTAGATCCTTCGCCCGCAAGTCTTCTCCTTCCAAGAAAATGACCCCCGCAGATTTTCAGGTGATTTCGCGGAAGTTTGCCCCCTGAAACGTCAAAAATATAGAAAACGGGGTTTCTGATAGGCAGGGTTAATTCCATAAAAGTTGGGGGACTTTGTAATAACCCCAAAATACTATAAAACATTGAATTATACCCTTATATGATGCAATATGTAATAGAAAACCATGTGAAAATATGCAAAATTCATCTATGCATTTTACATGCATCAATCACCGCCAAGCCTGAGAACGTAACCAATCTCTGGAGGCTGACAAGAGAGACAGGGATGCCATGGAGCAGCACGCTCTGGACCGCACCCTCAAGCTCTCTGAAATCGAAGGTAAGCTTTTAGCATCTCGGTTTGTGCGTTTTGTACTTACGCCTGTTTTTTGCTTTTTTGCTCAACTGCTTTCTTCTCTGCAGGCGAACTCAAGGGCCTGGTGGAGAGGCACCAAGATTGCGAGGTTTTTGCTGCCTCCGCGCAGAGTAAAATCTCTTCTCTGGAAGGTGAGTACTGTTCTTTATCTTTCATGTAATTGCCCTTTCCCATTTGGCTACTCTGCTAAACAGTGTTGTGCTACCCGCAGAAGAATACAAGAACTTCCGGGAGCAGCATCTGAACTGCCTCACTCCTGCTGAGGCACACCATCAAGTGCAGGCACAGGAAGCCGAGATTGAGAAGGAGCGTGCGGCCGAGAGGATAGAGTTTGTGAAGCTCCAGGTTGATCTCTCAGCTGCACTCCAAACAGCAATCAACTCCGTCCGCGAGAAGCAGGAGTTTGAGACGACTGTCGTTGCCGAGAAGCGAGCACTCGAGCTGGAAATCACCATGCTCAAGGAAAGGAACCAAGCTCTCGAGGCGCAAATCACTGACTCGCGCCGCGTCCATGACAAGCATCTCCAAGACGCCAAGGACTGGAAGGTCAAGCTGGGAGGCCTGGTGGTGGATATGGAATGTGAGTTACCGCTACTCCTTATTTCTCTTGTCTTTTTCTTCTCTGCCTTCTTCTACCCGGTTTCACTTCTTCTCGGTCATTGTTTCTGACCAAACTCAGATCCTTATGCAGATATATTCCCGGAACTCCGTTTCGCTGGTGTACCTGATGTGGACAAGGCACGACAGGCCAGAGCCGCATCTGGTCTGAATATTGACAACACATCCAGCATCAACGACCATCTCCTCAACCTCAAGACGCAAATCCGCTCCCTCAAGGGCCTGGGCACCTCCATGGTGTCTACTGGTATCAATCTGCACAAGCTCTTCTGGCCCGAGAAGGACATTCCGGAGACCTTCCGTGACATCGCCACCAACCTGGACCAGGTCAAGGTGGAGTTGAAGAAGTGGCGTGCTTCTGCAGCTCGGGCAGGCGCTGATGAGCTTCTTCACTTCATTCTGTCTTCGTACGAGAACCTGGATCTCGACGGGATTGGAACTCGGCGTAATGGATCCAAGTGGACCAAACGCCCCGAGTGCGTCTCCTGCCGGAGGCAGTGGCCTATGAGCTCGCCTCCTACGCCGACACCAGCGTCTTCATCGACGGCCCCACCGAGCCGGATACAGATGTTGAGGGTGATGAAGACGAAGGAGAGGCCGAGTTCGAGGATGACGGCGACGAAGACCAAGACCAGGACGATGAGGAGTTGGAGGAGGAAGGGGCCGAGAACGAGAAGGCTGAGCAGGAGGAGACTGAGCAGCGCGGCACTATAGAGGAATCCGGGTTGGGAGCTGACTCGGGGACTGAGCAGTCGCAATCCGCTGCGTAGGAGGAGACCGTCACCACCGAGATGGTGATCAACGATCCAGCTCTGGAGTTGGGCGCGACTAGGACTGCGACTGCTGAGCTCTACCCTCTTCCCAGCACTGCAGCTACTACGGCCTCCAACACTGCATCAGAGCCTATCGCTACAACTGCGACTCCTCCTTCAGTCGAGCCTACCGCAACCACTGCTGCCTCCGAGCCGAAAGCGGCTACCAATGCCAACACTGATACTGCCTCCACTGCTGCTTAATTCCTGCATATTTTATCTCTGAACAATCTCATCAGATCCCCGGGATGCCGGGTGCATATCTATCGAACAAGTTTATGCTTTATGTCGTTTGTTACTCAGTTTTGTTTGTTTAACAGTTTAGCAACTCTGGCTCAATGCCGGGTTGCGTTTCAATGCAAGTCCCCGAGTTGCATTTTTCATTCACTTGTTCTCTTTGTCTTTGCTCTTACCTGCCACTTGTGGCTTTTTGGTAGTCGAGTTACAAGATTTCAAAGTTCAAGTTTCAGATACTTAGCCACTTAGAAAATTGCATGGTAACGCTACCCACCACTTAACCGAAAAGAGACAATAGAAACAGTAAAGAACACCCTACTCGGTTGCTACACCTCTCTTTTCCTTAACAATTTTTCGTGTGTTCATTAACCTTTGGCTTGTTCTCTTGCTCGCCATGAAGCCGGGTTGCGGACAGCAGCAGAGTCGAAGAGTTGGCCCGTGCGTTTAAACACACTACTAGATATGCACGTGAAATTTTAAGTAAGGAAACCGAGTAGACAAAGGAAAACAGAGCAGAACAACACAGAGAAAATTTGGACAAGGGCAGTCCCCGAGTTTGAATTCGGAGTGCCAACTAGAATTTTAACTCGGTTGATAAGATACATACAACTTTTTGTTCACGAATGAAAACGGCGGAGTAGAGCTACATTCCGGGGGCGCTTAGATTCCTCTCCAGCTTTATCCGGCCTATTCTTCTGGGGTGCTTGTGCGTCAACTAGGTAGTAGGCATCATTGTGCAGAGCCTTGGTCACAATGAAGGGCCCTTCCCACGGAGGGGATAGCTTGTGCATCCCAGCCGTGCGCTGCACGAGCCTAAGGACCATGTATCCTTCTCGGAAAACCCTTGGGTTTACTTTCCGGCTGTGATAACGCCTCAGATTTTGCTGATAAATGGCTGAACGTGACAGAGTTAACTCTCTTGCTTCTTCTAGCAGGTTGACGTCAGATTTCTCGATCTTCTCTCGCCTCCGCCTCAGTGTAGAGGGTTACTCGGGGCGAGTCATGCTCTAGGTCAGTGGGCAACACGGCCTCAGCTCCATATACCAGGAAGAATGGTGTGTATCCGGTTGATCGGTTAGGGGTAGTCCTTAGACTCCACAACACTGTCGGCAACTCGTCCAGCCAACAAGCAGGGGTTCGCTGTAATGGCTCAAACAGCCTTGGCTTTATCCCGGAAAGGACCATGCCATTTGCTCTTTCCACTTGCCCATTGGAGGCAGGATACGCAACAGATTCAACATCTAGCCGGATCAGCTTCTCTAAGCAGAATCTTGCGAATGCACCCTCAGCAAAGTTTGTGCCATTATCAGTAATGATGTTTTGCGGGTAGGCGTATCTCAAAATGACATCCTTCAGGAAACTCACATCCGTGACTCCATCACACTTCCGAATAGGCTTGACCTCAATCCACTTGGTGAACTTGTCAACCATGACCAAGATATGAGTCATGTTGCCTCTAGCTGGCTTGGAGGGGCCTATCATGTCCAAACACCAAACAGCAAACGGCCAAGTAATGGGAATGGTATTCAACTCGGAAGCTGGCATATGGATCTTGCTTGCAAACCTCTGGCACCCGTTGCACTTTCTCACTATATCTTCAGCTTGCCTCAAGGTAGTGAGCCAAAAGAAGCCATGCCGAAAAGCCTTGTTGACAAGAGCCTGAGAAGAGGCGTGATGTCCGCATTCTCCTTGGTGTATATCCACAAGAATCTCTTCTCCTTCCTCTAGCTCTACACAGCGTTGTAGCACGCCAGTAGGACTCCTTCTGTGCAGCACCTTGTTGATGATTGTGTAGCCCTTGGATCTTCTATATATCTGCCTGGCTGTGACCTTGTCACTCGGCAATGTGCCATCCATTAGAAAGGATAATATGGGCATAGCCCAACTCAGTGTCTCCCGTGTGGGAAACACTGGTTCGTCCACTTCCATTGGATCAGCTACCAAGACCTCTTCTGAGCTGGGGGCGAGTCCCCGAGTACTGAGAAATGATCCCCTCAATGAATGCGACGGTCCCCGAGTTGAATTGAGCAGTCCCCGGGTTGCGAGTGCCAGTCCTCGGGTTGGAGACGACAGTCCTCGGGTTCTCTTTTGCAGCCTCCCAATCAATCTCCATGGGCACAACTTCCTCTCCTGGCAGAGATGGAACAAAGATAGACTCCGAGTTGGGGGATGGCTTGATGGATGGCTTTCTCAAATGCTCCAAGGCAATCCCAGCCGGGATAAATTGCCGAGAAGACCCCAACTTAGACAGCTCATCAGCGGCATCATTCTCGGCTCGGTGTATGTGATGAAACTCACACCCTTCAAAGAAGCCAGTCATGGTTTGCACCAGAAACCGGCAGGACGCCATGTTGGCATCCAAAGCATCCCAGGTGCCGGATACTTGCTGAATCACCAAATCCGAGTCGCCATAGCATATGATACGCTGCACCCCAATCTCCTTGGCTACCCTCAGGCCATGTACCAGTGCCTCATACTCGGCCACATTGTTAGATGCTTTGAAATGGATTTGCAGCACATACTTGAGTTGATATCGCTTGGGTGACGTAAGCACTACGCCAGCACCAAGGCCTTCCTTCACTCTGGAGCCATCAAAATGCATCTTCCAGTAGTTGGTTTCCGGCAAGGGAGGATCATACTGCATCTCGGCCCAATCCACCAAGAAATCTGCCAGAGTTTGTGACTTGATCGCTTCTCTTCTCGCGTACAGAGGAGTGTACGTGGCTAGCTCAATTGCCCACTTGGCTACTCGGCCGCTTGCTTCCTTGTTGCCCATGATCTCCGAGATGGGAGCAGTACTCACCACTGTGATGGGATGCTCTTGGAAATAGTGCTTGAGCTTTTTGGCACCCAGGTACACGCCGTATGTCATCTTCTGGTAATGTGGGTACTTTTGGTTGGAGCTGGATAGCACCTCGCTAAGATAGTATACTGGCCGCTGCATCTTCTTGCCTTTCTCTTCTCTTTCCACCACTATCACCACGGTGACTACCCGGTTGGTTGCTGCAATATACAGCAACATTGGCTCTTTGGGTAGTGGGCTAGCCAGGATGGGAGCGCTACCCAGCATGGTCTTGAGTTCTCTGAAGGCCACATCGGCTTGCGATGTCCAGACAAACTTATCAGTCTTCTTCATGAGCTGGTACAGAGGCAAGGCCTTCTCACCCATTCTTCCCAGGAAGCGGCTCAGAGAAGCCAAGCACCCGGTAAAATTTTGCACATCCTTTAGTGATCTCGGAAAAGACATGATCTCTATAGCTTTTATCTTTGAAGGATTGGCTTCAATGCCCCGACTGGATACCAAGAAACCGAGTAACTTGCCAGCCGGAACGCCAAAGGTGCACATAGTCGGATTCAGTTTCATCTTGTACTTGCGCAGGTTAGCAAAAGTTTCATCAATATCACTAAGCAGAGTATGTGTTTCTTTCGTTTTGATGACAATGTCATCTACGTACACCTGCACATTTTTGCCAATTTGATCATGCAAGCATTTCTGCATGCATCTCTGATAGGTAGCCCCAGCATTCCGCAACCCAAAGCACATGACACGATAGCAATAAGCCCCATACGGGGTAATGAAAGCAGTCTTTATTTGATCAGCCGGATTGAGAGTTATCTGGTGGAAACCAGAGTAGGCATCAATGAAAGACAAAAGTTCACATCCGGCAGTGGAATCGATCACCTGATCTATGCGGGGTAGCGGGAATGGGTCCTTGGGGCAGGCCTTGTTCAGGTCGGTGTAGTCCACGCACATGCGCCATGCAGTCTCGACCTTGGGGTCTTCCTTCTTCTTCTCAACCATAACCGGGTTGGCCAGCCAATCCGGATGCAGCACCTCCATGATGAAACCGCTTATTAGCAACTTGGTGATCTGATCACCGATAGCTTTCCTCCTCTCATCACCAAAGCGGCGCATGGCCTGCTTCACTGGCTTGGCATCAGGACGCACATGTAACGAGTGCTCAACCAACTCCCTCGGGACACCCGGCAAGTCCTCATTAGACCATGCGAAGACGTCCCGATTCTCACGGAGGAAGTGGATGAGCTCACTTTCCTATATCTCGCCCAACCCGGCGCCAATGATGACAACACGGTCTGGGAACTCAGGGTCCACATGCACCTTCTTGGTTTCCTAGGAGGCCTGGAAAGCTGCTCCATACTGAGTACCCGGCATGCCTGGCATACCGACTTGCGCCGCTTGGGCCATAGCAACCACCTCGTGTATCTTCTTCTTCTCAGCAGCAATGACCATGGACTCTGCCAGCAGAGAACCAGCAGACGCGCACTCCAAGGAACGCTTGTAATCACCCGAGATGGTGATGATACCATTGGGACCAGGTAGCTTCATCTTCAGGTAGGCTGCATGGGTTGAGGCCATGAACTTGGTGAGCGCAGGCCTACCGAGTAGAGCATGGTAGGGGCTCTAAAGACCAACCACTTCGAACTACAGGCACTCGGTGCGGCAATTCTCCCTGGTGCCGAATAGGACATCTACCCAGATGCGGCCGATTGGAGCGCAAGACACTCCCGGCACAATGCCATGGAAAGTGGTCCTGCTTGGTAGCAGCATGTTCTCGGCAAGGCCGAGCTTCTCCAGGGTATCTCGGTACATGGTGTTGATGTTGCTGCCGTTATCAATCAGCACTTTGCTGAACCTGATATTCTTCGTGGTCTTCAGGAATGTGGGATCCACCACCAGAGCATAGGTACTCGGATTGGGCATCACCTTGGGATGATCAGCTCTGGACCAAGTAATCTCTTGCTCGCACCAGAGCAGATAGTGAGACACAGCTGGGATCACTGCATTCACCTCCATCGGACGCCTGTGTAGCGACTGCTTGTCGTCTGGCTCGGTGGTAAACACCATGTAGCTCTCATGGTGTTCCTGGTACTGATTGCGGTTTCCACCACCATTGTTTCCATTGTTGTTGTTGTTGTTGTTGTTGTTGTTGTTGTTGTTGTTGTTGTTGTTGTTGTTGTTGTTCCTGTTGTTGTTGCGGGTGTAGAAGTTGCGGTTGCGGTCATTTCGGTTGTCGTAGTTGTAGTTGCGGTTGGCTCCCTGAGCCACTTGGTTCACGTTCTCCCTTCAAGGATTCACTGCTGGCCTGGGAGCAGCTGCCCGGATGGGCTGCACATTGGCTCCCGAGAGTGGCAGAGGAGGAGGAGGGGGAAGCTGACCAAACCCTTCACCCTTGATGCGGTCCCACCAGCTGCACTGCCAGGTAGTGTGGTTGGCTGGCCTACTCGGATGCCGAGTATGGAAGATGCATGGCCCATCTTTCATGTTCTCAAAGATAAATCTCTGAGCATCTCCTGCGTCTGGGTTACCGCTACCCTGCTGGGGAGCACTGTATGGCTTCTTGATGCCCTGGCCCTGATTCTGGTTCTGCCCGTATTGGGCTCCAGCAGTTTTCTGCCTTTGGCTACTCCCAGCAGCCGCAGGGTCTTGGTTCACAACATTCACTTGTTCAGACCCATACAAAGTATCGGGTCGGTCATCTCTGTGCTTGTTGCGGAAATCTTGGCGTCTGTGGCCATCATGGTGCTTCCTTCTCGGCTCGAAAGTATCGAGCAGAGGCTGACTAGGGTCACCGAGTGCATACATATCAACTATCTTGATCGTCTCGGCGAGCGTACTCGGCATCTCTCTCTGCAGCTTTTCCCACAACATGCTGCCATACCTACAGCCTTGAGCAAACCAGGTGATTGCCTGTGACTCGTTCACACCCTCGCAGGTGTTCCTCAGTGTGCTCCACCGAGTAAGGTACTCCCGGTCAGTCTCCTCTTCCCTCTGCTTGCAAGCCGAAAGCTTCTTCGGCCTATTCGGCCTCTTGTACGTGCTGGTGAAGTTGCTGATGAAGACTTCCGAGAAGTCAAGCCAGCAGTTGATACTGTCCTTGGGCAAGTTGTTCAACCAGATCTGGGCAGGGCCCTCCATCATCTGGGGAACATATCTTACGGCCCATCTCCGGTTGCCTCCTGCAATGTGCACAGCGGTGACATAGTCGCTTAGCCAGTCTTCCGGCTTGGTGCTGCCATCATAGCACTTGGTCCCTCTAGCCAACTGGAACTTGTATCTCGCGTCGCTAGGCTCCAGCATGCGGTCACCCAAACGATCAGTGATGTCTCTTGGGTCAGCGTACCCGGCCATCTCCATTGCCGAGTATCCATCATTGTAGCGGTCTTGCGGCACGGGACCGGGTTGAGCAACCGGGTTGGCCACTGCCACAACTGCTTGCGGATGCACAACTGCTGGCTGCAGTATCCTCTGCTGGACCGGGTTGGCGGCAAGATGCCGTGATGTTCCCGCGAGGGTTTCCTCCTTGCCCCTTGCTGTGAGCTTTAGTGGCTTGATAGCCTGCTCCTGTAGAGTTGTGTTTCTGGCCGGGCTGCTTAAGTAATGGTGTCATGTATCCGTGTGCTTGTTGCTTGGGTCTTTCATACGTTGATGGCCCTCCCGTGCTTCTGGCGTATCTTTTGACTTCCCATACACGCCCAGGAAG
The DNA here is from genome assembly GCA_028641055.1 of Alopecurus myosuroides. NCBI lineage: Eukaryota > Viridiplantae > Streptophyta > Magnoliopsida > Poales > Poaceae > Alopecurus > Alopecurus myosuroides. The sequence continues at coordinate 692,460,677 of CM054057.1, forward strand.
CATAACTGGTTAACGCAGAGATTCTTCGTCACGTGCATCACGTCGATTGAAGAGCGGACATCTAGGACTTTCCAATAGGGTAGCTCCCAAAATATAGATTTCTTTTTCCACATGGGTGTGCGCTTATCAGGGCCGTTCGGAACATCTTGGATGCCATCACCCTTCCCAACGCTTACTTTTAGTTCCTTAACCATATCGAATACATCATTACCACTACAAAGGTTAGGCTTCTTCCGGGTATCTGCCTCACCTCTGAAATGCTTCCCTCATTTCCTTCTTACGGGATGTTTGATCGGAAGAAATCTACGATGCCCCGGGTATGCAACCTTCTTACATTTATCCAAATATACACTATCAGTCTTATCTAAACAGTCTGTGCATGCATTATATCCCTTGTTTGTATGTCCGAAAATGTTACTAAGAGCAGGCCAATCATTGATGGTTACGAAAAGCAACGCCCGTAGGTCAAATGGCTTTTGTTCGTCCTCATCCCACACACGTACACCTAGTTTGCCCCACAACTGTAAGAGTTCTTCCACTAATGGCCTTGGATGCACATCAGTGTCGTTGCCGGGTTGCTTCGGACCCTGGATGAGCACTGACATCATAATGAATGTGCGCTTTATGCCCAACCAAGGAGAAAGTTTGTAGATACATAGAGTCGCGGGCCAGGTGCTATGACTGGAGCTCTGCTCCCAGAAAGGATTGAAGCCATCTATACTTAGACCAAACCATAAGTTTCTTGCCTCTCATGTAAAGTCCGGGAAGTCTCTCTCAATTTTTCTCCACTGCGACCCATCAGCGGGGTGTCTCAACTTTCCGTCTTTCTTACGGTCTTCTTTGTGCCATCGCAACAACTTGACATGATCTTTGTTTCTAAACAGTCGTTTCAACCGTGGTATTATAGGAGCATACCACATCACTTTTGCAGGAACCCTCTTACGGGGTGGCTCGCCATCAACATCGCCAGGGTCATCTTGCCTGATCTTATACCGCAATGTAGTACATACAGGACATTTATCCAAATTCTTGTACTTCTCACCATGGTAGAGGATGCAATCATTAATGCATGTATCTTCTCCACATCTAATCCTAGAGGGCAGAGAGCCTTCTTTGCTTCGTACGTACTTTCAGGCAATTCGTTATCCTTTGGAAGCTTCGGCTTCATTATTTGAAGTAAACTCTCAAATGCCTTATCAGTCGCACCGTTCTGTACCTTCCATTTCAGCAACTCTAGTGTGGTACCGAGCTTTGTGCTGCCATCTTCGCAATTTGGGTACAACAACTTTTTGTGATCCTATAACATGTGGTCCAATTTCAACCTCTCCAATTCACTTTTGCAGTCTTCCCTTGCATCAGCAATAACTCGACCAAGATCATCATCGGGCTCATCTGATGCCCGTTCTTGACCACCTCCTTCGTCTGCATTGTCTTCCATTGCAGTATCACCGTATTCAGGGAACATAGGATCCTCTTCTTCTTCTTCTTCTTTTCATTGTCTTCCATCACAACCCCTCTTTCTCCATGCTTGGTCCAACAATTATAGCTGGGCATGAAACCTCTCCGAAGCAGGTGGCTGTGAAGGACTCTCAAGGAAGAGTGCTCCCTAACGTTACAATCAACACATGGGCAACACATAAAGACATTATCTTTGTGAGCCGAGCTACACCGAGAAATTCATCCAGGCCTGCCCTATACTCGGAAGTGCGTCGGTCACCGTACATCCATCGCTGCCGTGCATCCATCTGCATCGTATAATTAGGTTTATCAATAAACACATTACAATAACATGTTCAATAGCGAAATGACCATAGTACATCGACAAATATAACTTTTTTTGTATCACATTAAGATGAAAAGGACAAGTTTGCGAACCTCGGTCGAAGATACCATTATGTGTGAACTTAAGTGTGGCTCCGGTATTTCGTCGAACACCTCGAGTGCATAGTAAAAGAACACACACTAGCACCCACCTCTCTCACTCCTCCAAGAAAAAAAAACAGAGGGAGCAAGGCTGGGAGGCAGTATATATATGTAGGGCAAGGGGAACATTCGTCCCGGTTTGTGGTATGAACCGAAACCAATTCCCTTCCGCGTGCCACGTGGCATGTGGCGAGGCATTGGTCCCGGTTTATGCCACAAACCGGGAGAAATGCCCGCTAAAAAACCGGGACCAATGCCCCTAGGCGATTTCTGCTTCCGGCATTTCTGACACAAAATGAAAGGGGGTGTTTCCACTAGTGGAATGTGTAGTGTTGCATTTTCATCTTTATTTTTTTGTCTGATTCATGTAGCCACTCTCTTTGATACATGATTTGTTTCGAACCAGCGCACTGATATTTTGGATACTTCTTTTTTGCTTTTAGTGCATCTAGATGCACAGGCTGGGATTTCCGGTTTCAAAATAAAAGGCTAGCCAAAATACAGCCACCACATACAAAAAAATAAAATAACACACAAAGGGCCTATCTAAAATGAGCAACATCGCCACGTACAGACCGAATAATAAGGAGAACTAGTGGCACAGTACTCAAGCTGAGCACAGCCGCAGCATTACCGCATCGGTTGCAGTAGTGGCAGTTTTTGCAGTCCCGCAGGCACACATCGGGCGCCTGGTCTAGCCTGATCGGGCACGTCCACAAACGCAAAGGCACCGGCCGCAGTGGAGTGCCGCGCCTACCACCTGTCACACCTCACTCCCCGCGCTGAGTATGACCGGGACGCCCTCTCGCTCCAACGACCCTCTCGCCCCCTCCACCTATAAATACCCCACTCGGTCGATGCAGAACGGAGAGCAGGCAAGCCAAACAGCATATGTAAATTACAGAGCTAATTACGGCGCCTCGTCTTCCCCTTCCCGGCAGCTCCAAGCTTTATGCATTGTTAGCCTAGCTAGTACTGCCACTCCAAGCTAGCTGACCACAACAGGTTGCTGATCATCAGCTGTATAGAGCTTGAGCTCGATCGATCTCGACAGATCAGTCGGAGATCGTTCGGAGATAGATGGCGGCGGCACCGTCCGGCACCCCGAGGAGCACCTCGCGAGTGAACTACTCGAACGAGATCCACGACCTGTCCACTGTGCAGGACGGCGCCCCCAGCCTGGCCCCCAGCATGTACTACCAGGAGAAGTCCTTCGCCGACTTCTTCCCTCCTCATCTGGGCAAGAAGGTGAGAATTGCAGAACCCTGCAGCTGCCGGCGTGCAGAGACCAAGTGGTCCGTGATCATGCAAAACCTTGCTAATTAACTTAATTTGTGTATATGTGCACAGGTGATTTCTGAGGTTGTGGCGACGTTCCTGCTGGTGTTCGTGACTTGCGGCGCGGCCACCATCTACGGGGAGGACGTGACAAGGGTGTCGCAGCTCGGGCAGTCGCTCGTCGGCGGCCTCATCGTCACCGTCATGATCTACGCCACGGGCCACATCTCCGGCGCGCACATGAACCCCGCCGTCACGCTCTCCTTCGCCTGCTTCCGGCATTTCCCCTGGATTCAGGTAACACGCGCCATCTACTTCATCTATTCTTCTCCCCGGTCGAGTATTATAAGTTTTACAAGGACTTGTTCTTTTCTTGTCCTAGTAATTAGGCACGGCTTTGCCAGAGCTCAATCGGTTTGTACCCCCTAACGGGTACCATCGCGAGTCACATGCATGCATGCTCTGGCGCCGCAGACAATTATTAAGAACTAAATCTATTAAAGCAAGGTTTTTTATGCAACATGTACACAGCTTGGTACTGAACAATTGCGCATGGAAGGCGTACAATAAACGCATATATATATGGATCAGCCAACTGGATAGACAACATATTCCATATCCGAAACAGTAGAGCAAGCCAATCAAAGAGGACACTTGCATGCATGCACCCATGCATACTACTAAAATATCATACTTCACACAAGTTGGAACCTAGGATCGATGGAGTAGCTATAGACAACATGCATGCATGATTTTTTTTTTAATAATCCACATGGCATCTAGAATCTTGATGTGTAACAATTTGATGATCACTGTAGCATGGCTAGCTAGCTTACCCTGAAAGACATGATTAGTCTCTCCACTAATTATTGCAACAACCCCGTACGAACCAACATGGTTTGACATTCACTTAGCATTATAGATGCAAAATATTTCCTAGCGGTTGCTCCCGAGCTGCCGTCCCAATTAGTATATCGCGACGGATCATGTGTTGCTTGCCTTGCAGGGCACAAGCTAGGTACCTAGCGCCAGATATCGACATGGGTTTCGCAGAACATATGCATATGCTCTAGCTAGCTTAAGAAATTAGCAGGTCGGTTGATAGCGGCCGGCGCGACATGCATGAACTCCCCAAAGTCCCGTTTCAAGTCAATCGCACGGTGTAAAAACGACGTTGACTCCGGCTAGTATAGCCTTTCGGTGAAAGATTCCGACGTGTCCCCGTGCATGGGCGTAGCTACTTATTTGTGTGTGACAAACTGACAACACCCATGCCCCTAGACGGATAGAGAGCAGAGAGCAGGCCGGAGATGATCGAGATAGATATTATTCCTACCGTTTTATCACTTGATCTCCGTTAATTGCTGGCCATAGACGTAAGCTTAGCGCGCGTGCATGTACATAAAGGAAGGGATCATATCGGAGCATATCGCATATGCATAACAAGGATGGGAACCAAAAGCTACGGCTGCAATATTAGTATAGCTAGTTGTGCATCTCCGTCGCATCAGCTTCACATCATCCATCGTGCAATACCACGTACGTAACGTTTACCTACGCGCGCACCATCCATATGTGGATGACTCTTCGTGTACGTCTCGATCGATCCATCGGTTTCATCCTGGTGCTGATCATGGGTGATTCATGGTGCAGGTGCCATTCTACTGGGCGGCGCAGTTCACCGGGGCGATGTGCGCCGCCTTCGTGCTCAAGGCCGTGCTGCACCCGATCACGACGCTGGGCACCACCACGCCCACGGGGGAGCACTGGCATGCCCTCCTCATCGAGATCATCGTCACTTTCAACATGATGTTCGTCACCTGCGCCGTCGCCACCGACTCCAGAGCGGTAACTTTCCATTCTTCTTATGTTATATTTTACTTTTGCCAACATATTTGGGCTTTTGCTGATACTCGATCGATCATTTGCTTTTCATGCAGGTGGGTGAGTTGGCGGGGTTAGCAGTTGGTTCCGCGGTTTGCATTACGTCCATCTTCGCAGGGTAATTATATATATGCACACGAGTAAATCAATTACTAACCACCGGACTGACTTTAGGAAAACGATTCGTCCGGGCCGGTAAAAAGAGCATGCTAGATCAATTAGTGACTACCAATTGACTTTTACCATGCATGACACACACACATCCATCTTTTTCATAAAGAATTTGAAGCACTTTAGTTTAGGTGACACTAGCTGTGATGTAACACGGCCGGAGTAAAATCCCTAGGTTCAGTGAACCGACTCAGCTACAACTAGTTGCGTTTGGGACTTTACCTAATACTAGTTCGCTAATTAATTTGGTTTGATTTCTCTCTGAACCTTCTAATTAACAGATAAATATCAGATATGGCTGTGTGCATCAATCGATGCAGAAGCTGGGGTTACCCATTTCAAAAAAAAAAAAAAAGACACACATATATAAGACAATATCACTTTTAGGAAGAAAAAAAAATATCAATGGACAGATCAGCCATTGACAATGACAACTTGATTTATAGCGACATGCACATTAGCTAAGACGAGTGGAAACGAGTGGCAATTGCAGGCCTGTATCAGGAGGGTCGATGAACCCGGCGAGGACTCTTGCGCCGGCAGTGGCCAGCGGCGTCTACACTGGTCTCTGGATCTACTTCCTGGGCCCCGTCATCGGCACGCTCTCCGGTGCGTGGGTCTACACCTACATCCGCTTTGAGGAGGCCCCCTCCATGGGCCCTCAGAAACTGTCCTCCTTCAAGCTCCGCCGCCTGCAGAGCCAGCGGTCCATGGCCACCGACGACTTCGACCACGTCTGATTTATATATAAGCCGGCCGGTGTAACTAGGGCGTGCATGCGTGATCTGGCGCCATCAAGCTAACAAGTCAGGCGTAAAGGCTCTCTATCCACCGCACTGTTTAAAAAGCTTTGTACACTGAGCCCTCACCGGCCGGCAATCACTGAATCATGGCAAAAACTGCAAACATGACCAAACATGCCTGTGTCAGTTCAGCCGATGATGTTGCGCGTTACCTACCTGAATTTGGACTGAGAGTTATCGATTTTGTGATCCTTTGCTGACTGAGAGTTTCCGAGTTTGTGATCTTTTTTTTTTTTTGATACTTTCGATGGTTTATGCGGCTTTGCGCATCTCTCAGCTCTGCAAAGAGACTGGGTGTAATCTCCTTGGAATTGTATGATTGTGATGCAATCTTATGATTAATAAAATGTCCTTATAAAAAACAGAAAATCAGAGATGAAGAGGGCCTTCGTGTCCCCTTTGTGTGTTTACTTCGAAATAGTTATCAGTGTATTCAGTGGATTTTTTTTTGCAAATTGTGGTCTTTTACGGTGCAATTTACTAGTGTCAGGAGGTAGTAGTATGGGGCTCCATCAGCCTTCCATTTGTTGGGTGTTTTGGTCATTATACGATTGGGTATTTAGTTTACTTTCTATTTTTAAACTTGTAATAATACAGGTCCGACTGCCTTGCTCATGTCGTACGCTTACAAACAAGTGAGTTGTCAAGGGCTTGGCACGGCCCGGCCATAGGGCATAGCACGCACTGGTCCGCTGCCGGCTTGTGCGGTGGAAGTCTGGCCGCACTGAGCGGGCGGCATGTCGCGGCTGAACTCGAGGAGCTCCAGGGAAGCTTGTTGGAGAGGAACACTATATGTGGAAGCCGAACTTACGTTGTCCCTACCATAGTAGTAGCCCTCATGCAGGTTCGGGTTGCGGAGCCGTCCGTTAGGCTGTCAGGCACGCCGGAGACCCCGTACCATGCCTCCACGCCGCGTCGCCACCCGCCGTGACGCCGGCAGCCGCCCGGATCAACGACTGCGGTGGCGTAGCTATATGGAACTGCCTCGCAGGCTGCCAGTTACAATAGCGACGCGATACGAGCGTGCGGCTGGAAGCAAACGCCGCGAGCACCAGTCGACGGTGCGTAGAACGCAATGAATTAATCACGTTCAATGCAATTATTAATTACTTACCATAGGAGTCTTCTGGATTTAGTATAGTTACCATCATAGTTCAAAAAACAAAACTTTAGTTACCTATCCGCGCAGATTACGCCTCGGTCAGCGGGATCTGTTTGAATCATTTGCCCATTTTGCCCTTTAACCAAAAAATACTATTCATTTTCTAGGCTCGTATTGATGGATCTGGTACGTTGGATGAAAGTCAATGAATGTTTCATATTCATCCGTCCCTACCGTAAAAGAGCCCGATTGATTGCTTGTAAAACCTCTGACCCTAAATGCTAGCCTCTTTTTTTTTCCCGTTGATACACTCTTTAAGATAATATATATTTTTTGATTGTTTCAGATAAAATTTTAATCATCCAAATATGTTGTCTCATATAAAGATATATATTTCTTGATAGACCCATAATCCAGAATTACAAACATGTTGTCTCATATAAAAATATATTTCTTCATAGACCCAGAGTCGGTAGAAACACCACTTTAAGTTTTAGATGTTGGTGGTTCCTTCTTTGTACATGACAATACTACATGAAACATTTGACTAGCTAGTAAAAATTTACAATAAGAATTACATTGCAAAGAGCAAGAATTATTATGGAAATTAATATTAACATGGCTACTTCATATGTTCTAGACTAAACACATTTTGAACTATAGGAAAAAAAAAACCTAGCCCTCTGGGTCTCTCCCGAGTGGCTTCGGAGGCTCCCCACAGCCGCCCAAAAAACTAAGTCTGATGCCGATGTCCCCTGCTTTTTCGCCTCACCCTTGCCCCGCACAACCCCCAACCTCCCAACTCTCCATTCGCAACCCCCTGCTAACGGGAACATGTACAACAGTAAAGTGACAAAAGGAAGGGCCAAGACTCCCAACCCGCATGACGAAGGGTGGGAGTAACTCGGGGAAGGATGGGAGAAGTCCTAATAGCTCTTCATGCTATTATGAAATTATTGCAAACCTCGTAAAAATGGATGTAACACAATTATTTTTGTAAGAAACTACTCTAGCTACTCACTAGATGGAAACCACACATAAAAATGCAAAAATTCTAAAACCAGCATTCAAGCTCATATTGTAGGTTACATACTGAAGATATGGTGTAGCATTCATTAAAATAATTGGATGAGTGTCGAAGTCACATAACAAACATGAAATGCTCTAAAAAATAGTAGGAATGATGGATTGAGCAAGGAGATAAAAAGGAGACAAAACGAATAACAAGATTTTGGCAATGATGAAAACGAGTGTCGGGAGAGAGAGAAAGGTCGGGGTCGAGGCTCACCCTGAGGGCGTTTAGGTGGGAATCATGTGAGTAGGTGGCACGACCAGGGGATGGATGTCGCTGGCACCCGCTCCAAGCACCGGTGGGTCATCCTTTTCAGCTCCCAAGGCCATTGTCCCTCATTTATGACGTAAAATATGTGTATAATGTTTTCGAAAAACTTGCGGCACTTTAATTTTTGTAATTTTTACGTTATTAAAGAGTTAAATAAACAATAGGAAAAACTTAAATCTAAGTGGAAAATATAAGAAAGGATAAAATTTATGAAAACCATTTGCTTCATTCATACAAAAGGAATTTGTCAACAAGCTTGATCAAGTCTTGTCACCAAATTAATTTTTTATGATACGAACCTTATGAATTCCATAAAATATGTAGATTGCCTCAACTTGAATAGACATGGTCCCAATCATGATAGCTTGATATTTTTTTAAAATAAAATAGATGGGATAATAGATTTCTCCAATAATGATGGTCATAATATTTTCAACGGAGTTTGAACAATGTATTTTATCCATCTTCATTGGTAAATAAACAGCATGCTTATTTCCATTAATAATAAAATTTACCGTGTTAAATAAAAAGCCCTCCAAAGATGATACACATATTTTAATAAAGTAGGGTATAGTGGGTATCCCTAGATCTCCAAGCTTCTCCGGAATCTTAACTTTGAAAAATAATAGCAAGCATAGTAGATATCTCTTCATTAGTAATGTTTATTTTATTAGTAAAAATATTTTTCATATACTTATAATAAGGAGTAATTTTAATAATTTGTAAAAAGAGAGTTTTCAACCATTCAAGAAATCTCATATAATGTTAATTTTCTTTCGTTTTCTCATATTGACTAGGAAAATGCATAGGTTTTTGCACCGAAAATGTTCTCTTTCTTTACCATCCTTCCTAGCAACAACTCATTTTTTATCATACTTCATTGTTTTAAGAAGTTTTTCAGGTTCTACTTAACTTTACTCTTTTATAGGATAATCATTATTCTCATTCTTATGGACATTCTCATCCCAATCATGATATTCCACATGAGAAATAGATATACTATTATAATTTTCAATAGGTTCTTTATGAATATAAAGTTTACTTGATATATCCAAGTTTTTATGTTTTTTTACAAGGACTAGAGCCATTGTTTTCAGCTAGTTGAGAATCTTGTTCATTTCTTTTAGAATAACATTCAGGATATAAAAGATTTTGGGTGAAAGATTCACACCTAGTACCAACTCCATAAGAATGTTATTATTTATAGCCGGCGGGGGAGAGAACCACGGTCAGGGTCCCACCTGTTAGCACAACGATGGGCACACTAGAGGTAAACGACGTTGAACATATGGAAATTACCTGTTTGGCCGCCTGCGAGTCTCAATAGAGCAAACCTGAGTAAATTTAAACGAGCAGGAAAAAATTGAGCAAAACTAAGCGAATTGGGAAAAGAAAGTAATAAACCCTTGAAGAAATGTGTTGGAGACACCTCCTCGTGGAAGTGGCCAACAACAACCCTCGTCCTCTTGGAAGAACTCCTTAGCAAACCTCCTGGCGACCTCTTTGCCCTTCTCTGACTTCAAAACAAGAAATTTACAAGCTTGTTAGTCCAACAGTTGCAATAGGACATAGCCCTCATATGGAACGAGCACATCACAATTTTTCCAAGTGTCGGAACTAAACCACCAAGAAAAATAGACAAGTTTTGAAAATTGCACAAGGTCATTTAGACAACCACCTACAATTGTGTTGCATAGTTATATCATTGGCATGAGTGATAATAGACACTCAAAAGGCTATTGCAACTTTTCACCACCAGACTAGCTAGCAAAACAAAATATAAGCCACCTCTATTTGTGACTAGTTCAAACTTTCTATGGTTGCTTGCCGGAGTCGGTGTTGCATCAGACACATCACAATGGTGTCCAAAAAATCTTCATATGCCTAATATTTGCCTCACAATAATTAGCATGTAGATATTGCTGGGAGATGACTCTTCATTAGCAAGAGATATGTACAAGATATATGTTTGTACATTTCATAAGGTACTGCAAAATTCACTTTCATACACTATTTTTTTGCCACATTTTCATCATCGTTTTGGACAAAAAATGCAGAAAACAAATTTCCTTATAAACAAGCTCACAAGTAAAGTTGCTAAAAAAAGGCTCCACGATACCAAGAGTCGTGCACAAAAACTATACTTGTACATCACATAATATACGATGAAGTCGGTTCTTGCACCTACAATTGTGAAAAAATATATGGCATTGGCTTAATAGCAATTTCAAATCCTGGTTCACCCAAAATATGATCTCCTAGTACCTGATGTTGTTTGGTGATCACACACCTGTTGGGAAACCCCAAGAGGAAGTTATGATGTTGTCCAACAGTAAATTTCCCCAAGATAGGAACCAGGGTTATCAATCCAGTAGAACTTCTAAGTCTCTCAGTAGGTTGATTGTTGTTTGGCGCTTCAACAAGCGTGGACCTGCACACACACACATGCACACAAACCCTCTTTGGGTCCCAACTTTTCGAGAAGGTTGTCAATCTTCCCATCTTGCTGAAAACTAGAGAATTAATCTTATCAAATGGTTGGATAATATTAAATGAAAATGCAACAAGGAGCAAATGATGATGAAGTAAGTAAACGAAGTTGTAATCAATGAGGAAAATAGGACCGAGGGCCATAGTTTCACTAGTAGTGTCTCTCCTAAGAACAGTAAACATGTTGGGTGAACGAATTACAACTGGGCAATTGACAAATCATGAGAATATAACAATACTATTATGACGAAATATAGTTCATGGGTTCTAATATTGTAGTTATTATGTAAAGATAAATAGACCGTCATCTGACAACATCTATTACTAAAATTCCACCTTGAGATAGGAATCCATCAAATCTCGTTGTTATTAAGTTGCAGAAACGAAGTGATTACTTGTGTGCAACGGAAAAATGCATTAAAAACAATACATAATGTAAGCAACAATTCTCATTTGTAGACAAGAACACCGTTGATTCCTCCCTAGTGACAACATCGTATTGTCCACCTTACACGTTTCTGTCACTTGAGCGCAGATGCAAAGGAGCCATGTACCCACTCTCTAGCATATAAACACCTAGTGGAAACATATATACAATAACTCATTCAAGGCAATCATACACAACAGAGAGCATTGCAAGACAAAGAGAAAACTCTCTAAAGATATAACGAATGCACTCAATAAGACATGAACAAAGTAATCATAATTTCATGGTTCATCGGATCGCAGTAAACACAACATGCTCCAATTACATAATAGTGATCTTGATCATGTAGGGCCGCTCACAAGATCTAAACATGGTGTCACAAGGAAGATAGAACACAATCTAGCTACAGATATGGACCCGTAATCCTGGGATGAACTACTCACGCATCTGTCCGGAGGCGATCATTGCGATATAGAGGCCTCCGGTGACGATCCCCCTCTCCGGCAGGGTGCCGGAGCAAGACTCTAGAAACCCTAGATTGGAATTTCGGGGTGACAGCACCTCTGTATGTTTTTCGTGGACAAATTTTTTGTCCCCAACGTTTTTAGGGTTAAATGCAATTTATAGGCGAAGAGGCGACGCGAGGCGGGGCTAGGGACATGACGGGACCCCACGGCATGGTCTAGGGAAGGGGGTGCCTGGCACCTCTTAGGTGGCTCGAGAGCTCCCCTCCTGCTCTCCTTTGGACTCCGTCTTCGTTCGGGGAAAAAATAATCTCCGTTACTTTTCAGGACTTTTGGCGAATTTTCTTCAGAAATTTTTTGAAACAAAAAAACAACAGAAAACAGAAACTGGCTCTGGGCATCTTGTTAATAGGTTGATCCATGAAATAATCTTGAAACCGAGCATGGAGTATCAAAAATTATATAAACTTTAGAGACGTATCAGTACCACATGCAATGCCCAAAAAATTCAGTGTGTGCACAACACGAGATATTTCAAGACACCTTTCGAAATACACTACATGAGATACTAGTAGATATGTCAAATCCAAAAAAGTGCAAAACAAGCCTCACCTAGCATTGGCCAAACAGGGCAAAATAAGTGCATATAAGATCATGTACACGTACATACTTCCTTTGTACAGTAAATTGTTTTGTGGGTACTCTTCTTGTCTTAACCGTGTATACAATTAATTGTATACGACGAATATGCGCACAAAAATTGACATTAGCCTCTAAATTCTAAGCACACCACGCAAGCAGAGCCAGGGCCAGTGGACCAAAGAAAAATCCCCAATCCAAGTTCTAAATAAGAGAATAAAATATCCTCAAATCTGAAATCAATCTAACTAAAACATACGGATCTGATGAAGTGTTACAATCAAACAGACACAAATCATCGTGGAAATTCATGGTATACACTACAACAATATCACATGCATAATCTTAGAGCAAATCGGTGAACAAGTGAACGAATAGTATGGGCACCTAGAGCGGGGGTGAATAGGTGCTACTTCCAAATTTTAATACTTTTTTTTATTTAGTCTTGACACAAAGGTAAATTCTCTAGATATGCAACTAAGGTGAATTTACCTATATGACAAGAGCAACACTAAGAAAGATACAAACACAAGGTAATGGTAAAGGATAGATGAAACAGATAACGTAAGCACGCGGAGAAAAAGAATGTAATCTCGAGTTTCTCCTTTTGAGGGGAGTACCTCTAGTTGAATGGGTGTGAGTTTCTCTACGAAGGACTACTCAATGCCCCAAAGGCCTCACCCTATTCTCCGATAAACTTTGCTAGAAAAGCCTACTTCACCTTCCACTATTTATTCCATTCGAGGCGGAAATCAGTGCCTTTACAATGAGTTTGAGGCACACACCCATAGCTGAATTGGGAGCTCCCAAGAACACCAACAATTTTGCTCCAATCAACAATTGAGCAACAATGTATGGGGTTTAGGTTTTCCACAAGGAAACCCTAGACCTGAATCCCTCAAGAAATGAGGGGGAAACGAAGAATGGCTTGGTCAAGAGATAGATCGGGGCCTTCTCCTTCACTCCTCCAAGAATCAGTTAGTTTGGTGGGAGAAGTCGGGAGAAATCTAGCTTTTGGTGAGCTCTATTAATGGTGACTGGAATATTGGACGAGCTACCTCTTGGGGAATAAGGGGATGAGGTATTTATACCCCCCTCCCTAAGTCTGACCATTTGACCCAATTTTGGCCTGGCGGTACTACCGCTGGTGACAGCGATACTACCACTACCTGCTATCCACAGAGGTACCAGGGTATGCTGCATACTGGTGTCTAGCGGTACAATGGGAGAAGTACCGCTATGTTCCAGCAGTGGTACTACCGGTAGCATCCACGGTACTACTTCTGGCCACCCACTTGATTTTATATCGAAGTGGTTGGCATTTGTACTAGGTCACTACCTCCCTAGTACCGGGGGAAAACTATGAGCAAGCGTTACCTGCGGTACTATTCTCGGTACCTCATGCGGTACTACAGCGTTCCTGATGGAAGCGGTACTACCGCTGAGGGTAGCGGTACTACTGGCGGGGAAACTTTGCTCCAAATTAAAACCAGTTATGAGCGGTACTACTAGGCCAGTACTGCTGAAGTAACGCTGGAAACAGAGAGCAATTTCTAGCTGGCGGTACTTCTGGCGGTACCGCCCGCGGTAGTACTGGGAGTTTGCGGTACTACCGCTGGGATGGCCGGTACTACTGCTGCAGTAAGTTTTAACTCGTTCGATTTATCTTTTAAACCTCTTCCCTTTTTGCTTCATTTTGATGTTTCCTGAAAGCACCTAGACGTGATGTTAGTAGCTTAATTGTGTTGTTATCAAATCCAAAATAATTAGAGACATAGATGCACTTTCAATCTCCCCCTTTTTGGAGATTGATGACAACAAAACTAAGAGAGTTATTTCATTGATTTGCTTTTGAGGTAAAATTTAATTCCTTTTAAGATGAATCCCTCCCTATCTTTTAGAATCCTAGCAAGGTAATGATATAACAATAATAATAATAGCTTGCCAAAACATAATAGATAAGACATAAAGATTCAAACCACATAACACAAACAAAGATTCAAAGGTTCAACTTAAAATAACCAAACGAAACACCAAGTTTAACACACACCACCTATGCAAATAACCATCATGCGTAGCCTAAGAGAACTCTCTCCCTTTGGAATCAAGACACCAAAAAGGTAGAGGCGATGCTAACGAACCTAGGAGATCACTCGCTTGGGCTAGAGGCACGTGTAGGGCTCATCATTTTGGCTTCATCATCAGTGTTGACGTCTTCAACCTCGTCATCAGTATCACCATGATTCCATGGCTCATGAGGTGTGGTGGCATCATCCTCAAGATCAGGATGCACCAAGGTACCACCATGCTTGGACTTCCACTCCTTAGATGGAGTGATTCTATCCTTAGACCTAGCAACCACAGGAACACCTAGATGTGCAAAACGGTATCGAGTCAGCTGTTGTTCCTTCTTGCTGCGAACATGAGCACGATAGTAATTATCTTCCATAAAAGTCTAGCGACAGAACACCTTCTTCAGACTCTTAGACATCCACTTGCGAAAGACATGCTTCTTTTCCTTTCCTCAAGCTCAAAGTTGGAATCACTAGTACCATCAGTGTCTCCTACATCATCATCAGCACTAAGAAGAGGAGCCAAGTGTTTCTTAATACGGAATTCCTGGACACGGTGAGTAGTGAGCTCTTGGTCATTGTCCAAGAGAGCTGAAGGATGCTGAGCACGGCGCCAAGAGTGAGCAATCAACCTCATGACCATAGGAGTAAACACAAAGACTCTCCTCCTCATCACAGAATTATACATCTCATTCCAGACAACATCCATAATGTCCAACTGCAAACCATCTCCACGACTCCTATGAGTATAGACCAAGATGTCAGTGAGGGGGCCATGGATCTATTCGAAGTTACCAACTCGAGGAGCAAGAGGGTTCCGGTAGATCCTATGCAAGATATCATAGACTGGAAGCAGGTTCTTGGAGAAGACAACCATAGCACGGCCAGGAATGTATAGATCATATAGCTCCTGAGGATACATAGAATTCTTCGGGTAGGGGATCCTGAAGTATGTGGTGGCAAAGGCATTATCAGGGACTTCACCAAAATCCCGAAGGCCAAGCAAAGCAGCAAATTCCACCCAAGTGGAAGTGAACCTCGAGTTCTTGGTCATCCAAGTAATCTTCCTCTCATCTGTGTGTAAGTACAAAGTGGCATAGAACTGGCCCACTAGATTATCATCATAATATTCATTGGCCTCAATATAGTCAAACAGACCAAACTCCTCACATATTTCAAGAGCCTCTTCAAAGTAGCTAGGGTTGTCTCTCATATAGGAAACACTGATGGAGTAGTGAGTGACAACCTTGTTCTTGGAAAGGGGATACTCCTCATAAAAAATGGGCTTGTCGGATATATACCAAATAGGGGTACATCAGATGGTAGTCAAAAGTGCCGGATTACCAGGGTGGCCCAACTGGTAATGGGCTATGGTCCATTGGGCGGCCCAGTAAGCTGACGCACAGAAGCCGGATTCTAGAAGAACCCGGATCACGGCCCACGTGATCTGGCTTGGAGGAGAAGATGGATTCCTTACTTTCCAAGTTAATGGCTACCGTAGTCTTCTAGGTTTCCTACTCTGTATGCCCTAACCCGGCTATTATATAAAGCCGGACGGGAGATAAGATAACTAGACACGAAGCTACAGGCTAACTGGCCGGGAAGTTGATCCTCAGCGAATAGCTAAACAGAACCTCACATTGTAATTGTATACACAGGCTTTAGTCCTGATTAGTGAGTTTGCAGGAGTAGGAACGCCGTATTATGACGACGTACCGAACCTGGGTAAATCTGTGTCTTTGTCTACAACGCGATCCCGTTTTCCCCACGTATCTACCCGTACTCTCATGGCACCCCCGTCTATGAAAACTACTACGATGTCTCGACAGTTGGCGCCCACCGTGGGGCAGACGACGTCAGGCGTTAAGTTCCGATCTGGGATACTCGGCGGGATCGGCAGTTCCATAACTGTCGGAAGCTTGGAGTTCGACGACGACGTCGGACGCTTCCTCGACAATGGATCCTACATACCGGCGCAAAATCATCTGGTAAGTGCCTGCGTGTTACCGATCGGATCTGCTAATATCTTTATCGGACTAACCGCAGAGGCCATGGGGTTTTGCGGTGGAAGCAAATTTATCCCACCCGCCCTATACCCAGTCGAGGATGACTATGATCCCGGATTTTGCTCAGATCACCGACATAAAAGTGATACACACTTTATCGGTATGGTGCAATCCGAAGTCGCCGAAAACACGGATGACGGAAATCCCGTGCAGAAGGCAGAAAGCATCAAACCCACTACAGAGGTAGAAGATCCGACACCCGCCAATCCATCGATGAACTCGGAAGCTGACTCTGTGCTAGCCGCCATTGAGGCGAGATTAGAGTCAGAAACCGGATTAGATGATTTTGATTCCGAAGACGAAGACGTTGACGCCTTCGAAGGAAAAGTTAAATATTTTCAAGAGGGATTCCATGAAGTACTAATGGTGAAACCGGCTGAAAACACGGACGCCGGCAGTCAGGAAAGCCCTAAAACCCCACAGCCAGAGGAAGAGAGAGAAGATGGAGAAACTTCTCCGATATTTCCCAACGTCAAGGAATTGACAGAGGATGAACCTGCTAAAAAACCTCCCTCTTCCAAGAAAAAGAACAAGGCCGCTAAAAAACTCCAATACAAACTCCGGAAGAAGAAATTGGCTGATCCAGCTGATGAAAGCCCGGAAGTAGGAGATGCAAGCGGAACAAAAATTGCGGACAAGAAAACAAAAGAAATCCTTGTTCCGCCAACGACAGAGCAAGAAGAACAGGAATTGTTACAAACACCAGTGGGATTGCATGAACCCCCTGAAGTTCTAGAAGCCAGGAGACAAGCTCTCCAACGGCAACAGCAACATCTATTCAGAACTCGTGAACACCTCCAAAAAACCCAGGATGACATCAAGATCATGAAGGTAGAAATCGAGGAGTACGAAAAAAAGAATAGATCTGGCATTAAACCTACAAGGTTACCCGGAATCGTAAGACCGGAAGTACTGCCCCCAAAAGAAAGGTTTCACAACCCATCTTCGCAAAAGCAAGTAAACAGCAAAGATGCCAGGGGCGAACCAATGTACAAAACCGCAGCAGAAAATGCGGAAGCAGCGTTTGCCATCCTCAACAATGACATGTACTCCAATGGTGAAAAACTCCAAGGGGTGTATGCTTTCCTAGGAAAAGCATTGCAACAACAACAGCGGGCCCAAGAGCGATCAGGGAAGTTGCACGACGACTCCGCCCTATGCAAAATAGCTACTTGCGCCGCTGGAGCACCTGGACCGGAAGAACCTGGAGATTCCGACAATTCAAAGGATAAGAAAGCAGATCCGAGAAAAGATAAGAAAAACCCCGACAATAGGGATGAAGCGTCTAGAACCGGATCTCATCTCCCGAAAGGTGGACGTAAACCCCAAGATCAGGAAGAAAAACACCGGAATGATGGCAAAGCAATGCCACCTCCGAGACACCCTGGTGAAAAGGCCGGAAGACATGATGTACCTCACAGGCGTGAGAGATCTCGGACACCTCCTAAAGATAAAGAAAGGCATAGGAGTAGAACTCCGCCTCATCCAAAAGGGCGTGATCTTGAAAGAAATAGAAACGATCCCAGAAAAGCGCGTCCGCGCAACAATGGAAAAGAAAGGAGTAGATCCCCTTCTGTCCATTCAGCCGGCAGGTACTCCGCACACATGGATATAGCGGAAAAGGATGATCTATACTTTGGACCTAAGTGTTTCACTGATAGGATCCGAAGGATAACCCTGCATTCTGGCTTTGCCAAAGTCGGTCCAACGTACCAGAAATACACCGGCAGTACAAACCCGGATACCTGGCTCTTAGACTACCATACAGCCGTCCAGATTAACAATGGGTCAGACCTGGAAGCTGTAAAGTTTCTCCCCCTAATGTTACTGGATGGAGCCAGAGATTGGATTAATGGATTGCCATCAAGAACTGTAGACAGCTGGGACGATATGGCTCGAGTATTCACTCAGCATTTCCGGGGAACTTACAAACGCCCGAAGAGCATCAACCAGCTGAACCATTGCACCCAGTTTGAGGATGAACCATACGTGGATTTCATCTCCAGATGGACTGCAATAAAGAATAGTTGCTCTGGAGTAACTGACGTACAAGCAATGCATGCTTTCGTCAATGGCCTAAAACCCGGTCTTGTACCGTTCATGGTTGGTTCCAAACGGCACAAAGATCTCGGATCTATGCTGACAACCGCCAATGAACACGCTGCAGCCGAAGACGATATCATAGCAAGAGGCGGCAATATCGATGCACTGATACTGGCCAAGAAAAATCCTCGCTCTGACAAAAAAGGAACTTCAGATGCAACACCAAAACCCAAAGAGGTTAACATAGCCTTTGGAAGTGAAAAAGGGAATAGATGGAAAGGACGCAGTTCGGAACCAATCAACTACACTAAAGAAGAGTGGGAGAAGATTAAGTCGGAACCCTGCGTCCACCATTCTCAATTTGGGAAACCCACCCATACAAACGAACAATGCCGGCTGAATAAGCACATGAAAGGCAGTGCAGGATCCGGAAACAAGGGGAAGAGTTCCAAAAGGAACTTCTCTAAACAAAAGCCAGAAGCTGAGAAAGAAAACAGTGAATCGGACACTGCCGAAAAAATCCAGGAACAACAGCGGAAAGGCGAACCCAAGTTTCCGAGAGTTGATGGAGAATGCGCCCTAACTTTCCTAGCAACTCCATCAGAAAAAAGGTGGCGAAAAGAACGCTTCGAGAAATAAATGCGGTTGTTCCGGCAACCCCAAAATTCTTGAAGTATTCGAACACACCAATAACCTGGGATTAGTCTGATCATCCCGGGAATATCCCTGAACCCGGCACACAAGCTCTTATTGTAAGCCCTATTGTCCAGAATACTAGGCTAAGAAGAGTGTTGATGGACGGAGGATCCAGCATCAACATAATGTACCTGGATACGTTGAGACATCTGAAAATCTCCGAGACCCAGCTCAATCACAGCAACATACGCTTCCATGGCATTGTTCCCGGCAGGCAAGCACGATCCCTAGGAGAAATTTCCCTAGATGTCACCTTCGGAGAAAAGGATCACTTCCGTCAGGAAAAAGTCTCCTTCGAGGTGGTGCCGTTCGAAAGCGTGTATCACGCAATTCTCGGACGTCCAGCTTTCGCCAAATTCATGGCAATATCATGTTATATTTATAACAAGCTGAAGATGCCAGGGCCGAAAGGAGGGGTAATCACCATAACTGGAGACTTCAAGCTGGCGAACAAGCTGGAAAAATAAAACGCCCTTTGCGCTGAGAAAATCATAGCAAAGGAAGAGCTGAAAGAGCTGGCTAAGGAGGTATCGTCGACAGAAATGCCGGCAGGAAAAGAAACCCGAAAGCCAGCAGATAGCTTCAAGGCATCCGAGAATACAAGACAGGTAATCCTAGATCCCAAAGATCCGACAAAATTTGTCGTGGTAGGAACTGGGATGACCGACAAATAGAAAGGCGAGCTCATCAAGTTCCTCCGTGAGAAATGGGATATTTTCGCCTGGTGTCCAGCTGACATGCCAGGCGTACCCAGGGAACTTGCTGAGCATCAACTCAAGGTGATTCAAGGCTCCAAACCCGTCAAACAAGGTCTCCATCGATTTGACGGAAGAAGACGGAAGGCTATTGGCAAGGAAATTATCCGGCTTTTAGCAGCAGATTTCATTCAGGAAGTAATCCATACTGATTGGTCTGCAAATCCAGTATTAGTACCGAAGAAAGACACCACTGCTCTTAGAATGTGTATAGATTACACAAGCTTGAACAAATTGTGTCCCAAAGATAGGTTCGTGTTACCGCGAATCGATCAAATAATATACGCCACCGCAGGCTCTGAGCTTTTATGCTTTTTGGATGCTTATTCCGGGTATCACCAAATACGCATGAAAAAGGAAGATCAAATAAATACTTCATTTATAACTCCGTACGGGACGTATTATTACGTAACCATGCCGTTTGGCCTGAAGAACGCAGGTGCGACTTACCAGCGTTGCATGCAACGATGTTTGCATAGTAAGATTGGCAAAAACGTCCACGTTTACGTGGACGATATTGCTGTCGTAACCAAGGAAAAAGACACATTCCTTGAGGATTTGCGAGAAACCTTCGAAAACTTGCGCACTTACAAGATGAAGTTAAATCCATCAAAGTGTGTATTCGGGGTTCCCTCAGGAAAACTTCTGGGTTTCATCGTTTCTCACAGAGGAATAGAAGTTAACCCGGAAAAGATCAAAGCCATCTTGAACATCTCCAAACCTACGTGTGTGAAAGATGTCCAAAGATTGATGGGTTCCGCTGCTGCCGTCAGCTGATTTATTAGTCGGTTGGGGGATAAAGTCTTACCACTCTACAAGTTGCTGAAAAAATCCGACAAATTCGAGTGGACAGAAGAGGCCGATGCAGCGCTAACCCAGTTGAAGGAAACTTTGATGAAAGCTCCGATTTTGGCATCCCCAAAAGACGAAGAACCTATGTTATTGTACCTCACGGCTACAAACAGGGTTATTAGTGCAGTAATTGTTGTGGAATGGAAGAAAGACGAACAAAGTATACCAGACCAGCATCCGGTATATTACATAAGTGAAGTTTTCTCCGAGTCCAAGCAAAGGTACCCACACTACCAAAAACTGGCATATGGCGTATTTTTCGCATCTAGAAAGTTACGTCATTACTTCCAAGGACATTCCATAACAGTGGTATGTAAAGCACCACTAGGGGATATAATAAACAATGCGGAGGCAACTGGCCGAGTAGCCAAATGGGGCATCGAGCTAGCAGCCTTCGACATTAAGTATCAGCCAAGGACGGCAATAAAATCCCAGGTTCTGGCAGATTTTGTCGCCGACTGGACGGAAGCAATGGAGAAAAGACCAATGCCAGAGTCCGAGTACTGGATCATGCATTTTGACGGATCCAAGATGAAGGAGGGCGCTGGAGCTGGTGTAGTCTTAAAATCCCCTAAAGGAGACACAATGGAGTATGTATTACAAATACACTTCAACGCCAGCAATAATGTGGCAGAATACGAAGCTCTGCTTCATGGCTTGCACATTGCAAAAGAAATAGGGGTTAAACGCATCCTGTGCTACGGCGACTCGGATTTGGTACAGCATCAGCTCAACCAAACCTGGCACGCAAAGAGCCCTATAATGGCCGAATATCGGAGAACGGTGGACGAGTTCGCCATTTGTTTCTTCGGATTCGAAGTACTCCACGTTAAAAGGGAGGAAAATTGGAACGCGGATGCGTTAGCCCGCATGGGGTCAGAAAGGGTAAAAATCCTACCACCAGGTGTATTCGTCCAGCATTTGTACGAGCCATCCATAAAAGGTGGAGATATCGATTACCCTCTGGCTTCCGAGTCAATTGAAGTTATGCGCGTTAACCCGGACTGGACAATTCCATATTTAAACTTCTTAGTCAACCAGAAGTACCCGGAAGGAGCAGACGAAGTCTTGTAGAGACAAATTCAGCGTCGATGCAAAGGATACACGGTAATTGATAATTGCCTGTATAAACGCAGTACTTCCGGAATTTTTCTGCGGTGTATTTCACCAGAAGAAGGACCAGAAATCCTGCAAGAAATCCATGCCGGAGATTGCGGACACCATGCTCAATCAAAAAGCATAGTTAAAAAAGCATTTCGTGCCGGTTTTTTCTGGCTAACAGCCAAGACAGATGCTGAGCACATAGTTAACACATGTGAAGGGTGTCAATATTACGCCAAGCAGACTAATATGCCGGCCCAAGCACTCAAAACTATCCCAATTTCATGGCCATTTGCGGTCTGGGGGCTAGATATGATGGGACCGTTCAAAACTGCGCGAGGCGGAATTACACATCTACTCGTAGCTGTGGATAAGTATACCAAATGGGTGGAGGCTAAACCCATCAAAAAGCTTGACGGTGTAACTGCCAGAAATTTCTTCATTGACATAGTCATGAGATATGGCGTTCCACACAGCATAATAACCGATAACGGGACAAATTTCTCCATTGGAGAGTTGGCAAAATATTGCCAACAAATGGGAATTCGCCTAGATCTCGCATCTGTGGCACACCCGCAATCCAATGGACAGGTTGAGAGAATGAATAGCTCAATCCTGCAAGGAATACGCCCAAGACTCGAATCTCCTCTTCATAGGGCAGCTGGAGCATGGGTAGAGGAGCTACCTTCCGTGCTTTGGAGCATTCGAATGACGCCAAACAGGTCAACTGGGCAAACCCCGTTTTTCCTAGTTTACGGTGCGGAAGCTATTCATCCAACGGACATGATCCATGATAGCCCAAGAGTGCGGGATTTCGATGACTCGGATGCCGAAGAAGCACGACAGGATGCCGTCGATCTCTTAGAAGAGGAACGAGAGCTTGTGCTTCAAAGATCCGCCATTTACCAGCAAGGTTTACGATGTTATCATAGTCAGAAAATCAGGCATCGTTGTTTTAAAGAAGGTGACTTATTGCTGAGATTGGTGCAGCAAAGAAAGCACAAATTGGCCCCAGTATGGGAAGGACCATTTGTAATCAGCAAAGCTATGAAAAATAGGTCATATTATCTTGTAGATATTCAGGACACGGAAGATGATCCCGAAAAGCCGAATCGCAAAAGAAAGAGAAAGATAGATGATGAACTAGGAGAGACAAAGAGGCCTTGGAGCATCCATCAGTTACGTCCCTTCTATACTTAGTTCAATTTCTATGTAAACATCTTTGAGATCATGAAATAAAGTTGTCGGAATTCTTATATTCATGTTTTTACAAGTTTATTATAGTACAAAGCATGATTCCACCTTATCTATTTCCCAATGATCTTACAAAATACTCAATGTTAACCCGAATTGTGCCTGCGTGCTCGGTGTTTAAAAACTGAATGATTTTCAGCCTGCTAATGGCTAAAGGAAACTCGGAATGTGCCTGCGTGCCCAAGTTCCAAAAAATTCCTTACTTTTCTCTAAGTATTATCTGATTGTTTACGTGTTGGGTCACTGGAGCTAGTTAGTAAAAATACCTTTAGTATGATCCATGTTTCCGAGTTTAAACTGATTGGTTATACCTAGTTACTCGGCATGATGATTCATAGTACTATCGAGCCATTTCAAACACTAAGGACAGTTAAAACACATAAGCCAGAGAACTTAGAAGATAAAGGAATATTAAAACCCGGAAACCTTGCAAAGAATTTCATAATTAAAACTGCAAAAGGCGGAGTTCTTGTTTATACAAAAGGAATAGAAGCATTACAATATAAATTACATTGTAATAGTGCAGTAATGCTCCTATTGTCTACTTTCATCATCCAGGTTAAAGGCAGCCCTTCAAGCGTCCGAGTCTTCTTTGCTGCTGTCATTCTCGGGGGCTTCCGGGATCTCCTCTTCTGGATAAGTGATGGAGATGTTCACCATGGAGGCGATCTTGGTGGCGTGGCCTTTGATTTCATCAAAGATGGTGGATCGCTGAATTTCCGTGTATCCTTGGGGGATACCGGACGCCACGCGCCAAGACTTTGCACCAGGGTAGTGCATACGCATAAGGCCGAGTGCCATGCGTGCACCACCCCGTGCAGCGGAGCGTAGGATGGATTCCCTGGACTCCGCCACCTCCAAGATGGCACCCGGAAGTTTCTCAACTTCCGAGAACTCCCCAGTCCTTGTGGGAAGGAACTTGTTGACCAGCTGCATGCCAGCAGCTCTGATCGCAGTCCACGTCTTCCCAAAGGCTCGGATTCTGTCAATCCGAGTGATATCTGGGTTACCTCCTGTTTTTTCAGACAAAACAACCAAAAAGGTGAAGTGAAAAAGCAGAGGATGAAAACAAGACATGGAAAAATGGTAAACGAAGTAAAACTTACCGATGATCTTGTCGATTTCGGAGCCTTCCTCCAGGCGAAGGTGTAAGGCATTTTCCAAGTCCTGGATGGTGGACTTATCCTTCTTCGCCTGTTCGGAAGCCTTGGAATGAGCAATTCCAAGGGCCAGATTGCTGGCTTCCCGATCCTTTTGGGCCTTCATATGTTGCTTATGAAGGTCCAGATTCTCCTCACGGAGACTGGCAGCATTGCCGGCATCTTCAGCTATTTGCTGGGCCTTCGCCAAAGCAGCTGGAAAGCAAGGAAAATTCCGAGTTTAGAAAAATCCCGGAAAAGTACTTAGACAAAAAGCTGAATCAAAAACTTCAGAGGGAAAAAGTTTACCTGTTGTTTCCTTCAGCTGCAGCTGAGACGATGCCAGCTCTACCTCTTTCACCTCAAGAATGGAAAGAAGATTTCTAACTTCCTTGTTCTTGACGGAAAGTTTATTGAAAACTTCCATGTTAATGGTTTTGGCGGTTTGCTGGAACACGACAAGGAAAAGAGTAACTAAAAAGCATCAAGGCGAAAAGTATACATTTTGCTTAATGCTTGGGGGTTAGAGTTAAATACCTGGCTCATTCGCTGCAACCCCGCCAAGTTTTCATTGAACTCTTTTGCGTATTCCGCAAAAAGAATTCCGGCCGCGCTTAGGCCATCGTTGAGATTCTTGAAGTCCTTGTCGAAGGTGGGAATCTCCTCGTCGATTGTCTGAGAAGAATTTCCCACCTCTGGAGCCGCCCTTTCCCTCGTGTCTGTGTCCGACACAACGGGCTAGCTGGGCTCCAACGACTTGGTGGTGGGGGCTGTCGCATGCTCTTCCGCCATCATGGACGGTGTGTCCGGTGCGATGACGGGAGAAGGTTGAGAGCCTCTGTTGGTCACAGCCTTATGCCTTTTCAGCTTCTTTGGCTTTAAGGTAGAGGGAGGCAGGCTAAAGGCAAAAAACAAAAAATCCGGAAAGAGTTAAAACTCCGAAGATGGAAGAAAACTTCGACAAAAGAAAATAACCCGGACGTTCTAACCTGGAGGTGACGACGGGAATCCCGTCAAGATCGATGATTTCCTCAGAGGAGGAAATCTTCTTGCGCTTTCGCCCACCTGTAAAGGCGGCGTGCAACGCCTCCAGTTCAGCGTCGGAGGCTAGCTCCGAGTCAGGAAGGTCAGCGATCTGTCGAAAAGAAAAAGAAGAGTTAGAAGCGAAAAATCCGAGAAAGCATGAAAAAGATCCACCCAAATGACGGAAAAAATACCTTGGGAGCCGGATTGTCGGCTGTATACATTGGCCGACTCGCTTCATATTGGTCGCGTGATGCGACCAACTGGTTTACGCGCCGCCGCAGATCCTTCGTGGCCCAGTCTTTGCTGGTTGTCCGCATTTTGTCGTTGGTGCCTGTGTACTCGCAGAGGAGACGACCGCCATGATTGGCTAATGGCTGGATCCGCCTGTCCAACCAGCAAAGGACCGTGTCCATGCCGGTTAGAGGCGGATCCAAGGAAGTGAGCTTGGCGATGCGCCGCTTGATCCTTAGTAGATCAGGCGGCAGAACTTGGACGGCTTTTGTTCCCCAATTCTCTTGGGGAACAGCAGCAGTGTTTGAGAAAGGTGGAACCCCGATGGCCTTTTTCGGGAAATGGACATCGGGATGGTAAAAGAAGGAACCCATCCAGAATTTGACGGATTCCGAGGTTCTGATCTTGGGGAACCATTCCTCCCTAAATCTCCTAAGAGTGAAGGAGATGGTCCCGCAAGTCGGGAGTGCGCCCTCCGAAGAGTTTCGCTTAACCCCGAAACAGTATAATCAGAAGTCTAACCTAGGTTCTATGCCTAGGAAACCCTCGAAGAGGGCCTGAAACCCGGCCATATAAAGAATAGAGTTGGGTGGCAGGTTATGAGGCTGGATATTATAGTGGGAGAGAACTTGGAGGAAAAATTCAGAAAGGGGCAATCCCATACCTCTTAGGAGATGGGAGGAGAGAAGAACCCGTTCGCCGTCGTTTGGCAGGGGTTCGTTCTCGTCCTCCGGGAGCCGCCATTTCCCTTTTAGAACTAACCCTTCCTTTTCCATGTTTGGAAGGAGGGATGGGGGAATGCCGCAGGCAACCCAGTTGCCGGCGGTCTCCAGTTCTTCGTCCGCTCCGGCGGCGGCGGACGCGGCGGCTTCTGCAGCGGCGAGCTCGTCGCCGAGGAGCGTGATCTTCTCCTCCGCCGTCTCGGGAGCGAACGGCGGAGAAGGCGCGGAGCTTGAGCCCGCAGGATCCGCGGCGGCGGAAGCGTTTTCCTCGCCCGCCGCGGTGCTCGCTGTCTTCACCGGAACGTCGTCGCCGGCGCGCGTCGGGGAATCCAACTGGGAATCCATGTTGTTGATTATGTCCTCGATATCCTACGCAACGGTGTGTGCGGGCGAAGACGGCGGAGATGCCATCAGGTGGCGGCGCTAGCTCGTCTCCGGTGAGGTTCTGGGCGCAGTGTGCGTTCGGTGCTCTCTCTCTGCTCGGGAGCTTGGGCGCTGTAATGGCGTTCGAGTGTGTGCGTGCCACGGCCGCGTGCGTGTGTGCCGTGCCGCCGTGCGTGCCGTGCCACCGTGCGTGCGTGCGTGTGTGCCGCCGCCGCCGTGCTGTGCCGTGCGTGTGTGCTGTGCCATGTGTGTGCTGTGCCGCCGGCGAGCGTGCTGTGCCTATTTGTTATATCTATATATGAGCTAAATATTAATAAATAAATTAGTACATGAAAAAAAAGAAAAAACATTTGACCGCGGTCTAAATAACAACTTATTTCATTCGGCGTCCCTATCTGGTTACCATTTTTCGTTTATTTTCAATATTAATTATGAATTTTGTTACAAAAATTCATGAGAGGCAAAAGAGTCTTTTTACATCCTCATTTATGTTTAGAATGCACTATAGGGCCATGTTAGAAAGAAAATGAAATTAAGGTGTCAAATAGGGAAGAAGTTTTTTTTTAGGGCCAAATAGAGAACAAAAATTTAAGGAAGGACCAAATAAGAAATTCTCTCTAGTTTTTGCCATGGTTATTGACGAAATCCATGTATGTTTCACGATCATTTTGCATCAGGTAAGATGCATACAGCATACGCATGATCGAGTGGGAAATGCTGGACACGTGATGCACCAGATACGCCCTGAACAATCCTGCCTCCGACGTACGCATTAACCCACATATGTAACATCAATCCATAGGAATTGTACCAGACCTGCCATCTCATTTCCTGAACTTTAGCTTCCTTTTTCTCCATGCGTCAGGTTCAATAAGATGTCGCCGATCAGGCCATGAATGGAACCCTGTCTGTCTTTCCAAGTCACCGGGGAGGCGAAACAAGCGACAAAAGCGTGGCTATTTCCAGGTACGTACACGGATTAATAATATTCTACTGACGCCACTAGCTAGCTTATGATCAGCCATTAATTAAAGGGCCTCCACTGAAGAAAGGCGATCCCCGGCCTGCCCCGGCGGCGAGTAACGACGATTACAAACAACTCTAGTAAAATATGACCTACATAGGCCGTGCATGCATGTGAGGTCGCTATATACATGCGTCAATCATTTGGACTTTCCATCGTTTCATAATTAAAGTCCCTCAATTGGCAATGTTCCCGACACGTGTGGGCATAATTCTTGGTGCGCCGCGATCCATACGAATTGTCGCATCATCCATGGTTCGCGGAAATGCATCAGGTCAATGGCGATATACTACTTATAAGCAAATTGAAAGCCAAAGCAAATTATCCTATATATAAAAGCGTTGGGAAAATCGGCTTAGAAAAATCGAGCAAGAACAAGAAAACGAGACACACACACGCCGATCTGGATTGGACTTGCCCCGTGAGCTCGACCATGTAGACATAACAAGAAATAACGTGGTAAAAAAGGCCAAAACATTCCAAGCCCGTGCCCCCTTTGATGGCTACACGCATTTGCTCGCGCTGGATAGAGTGCGCGCGCGGTGATACACGTTTACTACGGAGGTGTGCACATATTTGTGGATCGGATCGTTCCATTTTTTTTTATGAAAAAACCAACCAATCTATCTATTGATCATCAAGAACGATACAAAGAATTTTAAAAGTAATAAAAATTATAAAAAGGTATTTGTACCACCTAACGAGGACTACAAATGCTTGAAGCCGTCCTCCCCCCCCCCCCTCCCACTAGAGCCGGGTAAAACTTGTCGTAGTAGAGTTTGTTGTAGTATATGTACGGACGGGAAGTCGTCGTGCTAAGACCCTGAAAGGCCAAAAATACAAACCATATGGTACTCAAACTTGATTTCACGTTAAAATACGGTCACTGTTTGCCGTATCGTGGGCGTACACGCGGCGGGCCGTGTGACGTGGGCTTGTAGGTGTACACCTGGCAATGCATGGGTTTTTTTGTGTAAAATGTTGATAGGTAGAAATCCCCAATTCTCTCCTCACCCGAAATCCCCAAACCCCTCTCCGTCGCCGCGCCCAAATCCTTAGATTTTCTTTCGCCGCACTGGAATCCGCCGATGCCCGTCGCCTTTTCCCGCCCCTACACCGCTCTGCTGACCTTGGCCATGTCTTACTTCAAGCAATGCCCATTCAGGTGCTCACCGGAATGCGACGCCACCTCTTCTCCCATGCAACCCGTGCCCTGGCTGCGCAAAGAGGTACATGTGGTATAAGTCGACAACGCAGCTGCACAATGGCTGGATGTTCTACAGACTCATGGCGTAAGTATCCATGCTCATTTCTTAGTCTTGAGATTTTAGTAGTGGATTCTATTGGTGCTGCAGAGGATAGGAGGGAGGAGCTCAATGTCATTAGAGAAGGGGATGGGAGGATTGCATCGAACACCAGGCCATAGGGCATCAATCACATGACGAGGAAGCAAGCTCATGACCTGATTAACCTAGTGCGTCAGCTTGTGCTATTAATGAAGTTGCTGCTTGGGGTTGTGCCGATTTAAGCTATTGTTGTTGACCTCTTCCATCTGAAAAAAGTAGCTAGCAAGTAGCTGGTGCTGGTGATGAAGTAGATGGCAAGTGTCAGTTATCAAAATTAATGCAATGGCCAGTAGCTTGTGGTGTTGATGATGTAGTGTGATGTCCAATGTGAGTCTGTTATCAGCTTGTGTAGTGTCAGTTATCAGAATCAATATAATGCTGTATAAGTGTTGAACATGTACGCTTATCTTTGACTTTACCTTTGATTTGATGTTAAACATTGTTATATAGATTGTGCTGTTGAATTGGAAAAAGGGAAATCATGGTGTTGTGATGTTTGTATATTGAAAATTGAACAAAACTGGAACATGGTTTAGATAGACTATGTTGTGATGTTTAAAAATTGAACAGAAATGGAACATGGTAACATGAGTGCTATCTTAGGAAGTACCAAACTTGATGGAACAAAGCTATCTTGGGTAGCACATAGATATTTTATTACAAAATTTCACAATACTGGAACATAGCTATATTAGGTAGCACATAGCAGTATTACACAGTTTCACCGAACTTGAACTAGGGAAATCATCTAAATAGGCCAAAAAAATATGTTTTCTTCACTCGTGGTTGAATCTGTTGTTCTGTAGCTTCTGCTTGCCTCCTTGTACGAGTAGCAACTTACCTTTGCTGCTCTTCTCTTGCTTCAGCAACCATCCTTCTCTCATAGGCAATTTCTAGGCCAGCACTTCTTTGGTCCTCTCCTCTCTGTTTAGCAATTCTTTCTCTCTTTTTTTTCTTTTATGTCACGATTTTCTTTCTTGCATGTTCTCTTGCTTATTGTTCTAAAATTCATTGAGAGCCTTCTTCTCTGTTGCTTTATTTGCAGTGTCATCCCTGTTACATTGAACTACTAATGCTTTGACCTAAGATTGAGCTTCTTTCCTTATTACCGCGGCTTGGTTCTTCTTAGAACTTTGTTTTCTTATCTCTGCAAGTTGTGCTCTCTTTTGTGCATCCTCTTGCTTCTTCCAAGATACGTCCATAGCTTTCTTCAATTCAGCTTCCCCCCTCACATCTAGCATGTCCTTTCTTCTTCTTCTCGTCTAGCTCTCTGTCCCTCTGGTTCTTCTGAACTAGAAAATTTTGGGGAAGTTCTCCTTGCCTAATGGTTCTTGTGCTTCCTTGGATATCTTGAGAATGGTCCATCAACCTTTGAGCAGCTGCGATGAATGTAGAATCCGGAACATGCTGAGGCTGAATAACTCTAGGCATTGGAACCTGCAGATCAGAAATAAAGCATGCATAGTCAATAAAAACATGAGATCAACATGCAAAGTATCTACTTGTAAAACCTAAGTACCTGATGAACAATGATATCAACCATGAGATCTTCAATAACAAGTGAGACATTAAGATCTAGAGTGGCTGAGTTAGGAGGTGGGACTTTAAGATCGGGAGTGTGTGAGTTCACTGGTGGCACACCTTGTTCAGGTCCTAAATGGCTAGGTGACGTTAGTCCAGCCTTCAAGTACTTGCATCCATCCTTATTAGGATCGGGATCTTTGAAGATCTCATTGCTAATTGTAATGCAGCTATACTGTGGATTGATGATATTGAAGATGCTAGGCCTTTGCATGTCACTGAATGGAATTTCAGGACCATTATGAAAAGGAAATTATTGCACCTTCTGCATTGTAAGCTTATTTATTCGAAAAAACGTTGTACGCCCAAATGGGCCAAATTCGGCAGTGAAAATACTTCCTATTTTCATTCGATGGCCACCATCAGGTATCGTATTAATAATGTGGCCTCTTTGAAGAATGATGGTGGCTCTATGATCACTAATCATCCGGAGAAAGCATGCGTTTTGAGGCAAGTATTTAAGGAGAGACTTGGAACTTCGATTTCCATTGATGATTCCTTTGATTTCAGCGTTTATATATCCAACCAATTGATGATCTGGCCTCCTTGTCTATGCCTTTTAGCCAGAGAGAGATTGATTATGTCGTGGCAGCACTTCCCATGGACTAGGCGCCTGGACCGGATGGTTTTAATGGCCTATTTATCAAGACTTGCTGCCCCCATTATTAATCGAGATGTTTATAGGATATGTGATGAATTTTGGCACGGACAAGTTAACCTGCAGTGCATCAATGATGCCTATATTGCCATCATCCCAAAGTCCAACTCTCATGTTACAGCAAATGACTATCGGCCCATTTCTTTACTTAACTCAGTCTTCAAGATCATCACCAAGATGATGGACAGTCGATTGCAAGGTAGAATTCTTGGTATTGTGCACAAGAACCAGTATGGTTTCTTGAAGTCTAGGACTATTCAGGATTGTGTTTCTTGGGCTTATGAATATATTCATCAAGTATAGCAGAAGGGGACTCCTATAATTAAGTTGAAACTAGATTTTGCTAAACCCTTTGACATGATTGAGCACAAAGCGATTTTGTCTATTTTAAAGTGTAGTGGTTTTGATGACAGATGGATTGGCTGGATTGAAGCAATCTGTGGCACTGGATCCTCCTCGGTCCTATTGAATGGTGTTCCTGGGAATAAATTTGCTTGCAAGAGAGGTGTTCGTCAGGGAGACCCACTCTCCCCCATTCTTTTTGTGGAGGGTGCTGATCTTTTACAATCCATGATTCAAGGCCTTGTTATCTTTGGCGAGTTGATCGCTCCTCTTAGCATTCCTCATGATGACTTTCCCATTGTCCAATACTCTAATGACACGATAGTCGTCATGCAATCTTTCCCACGCCAGCTCAACATTCTCAAAGTCGCACTGCATAGATTTGCTCAGGCCACGGGACTGCATGTTAATTATTCGAAGACATGCATGATACCTCTCAATATTGATTCTAATCTTCCGAATGATCTTCCTTCACTTTTTGGTTGTGTGACCGGCTCTATATCGTTTTCTTATTTGGGTCTGCCACTTGGCACTACTCGTCCCACTGTCAGAGATCTCTCTCCGCCCGTGGATCAAGTTGAGTGTAGGCTCAATGCTACTGCTCGTTTTTTGGATTATGGTGGTCGCCTCAATCTTGTACAGTTTGTAATTTTCTCTCTCCCCACGCATTATTTGGGTTCCTTAAAACTCCCCAGGACTATAATTAAGTCCATTGATCGTGCAGGACGTCATTGTCTCTGGGCTAAAAAAGAGGGACCTGATCTTCCACACTCGTTGGCCTCCTGGCCTTTGGTCTGTCAGCCTAAAAATAAGGGGGACTTGGAATCACTAATTTGGAAATCCGGAACAAAGCACTCCTCCCAAAACATCTACATAAGTTCTACTGTCACTCTGACACACCTTGGGTTCAGCTAGTTTGGTTACTCTATGGAACGGGTGCTCCCCATGCTCAGTCTCCTCGTGGATCTTTTTGGTGAAAGGATGTATTCAGCTTAGTTCACATTTACAGAAGCATATCTCGTTCCATCATTGCTAATGGTGAGTCCACCTTATTCTGGAAAGATCACTGGCATGACCATGTCACACTATGTGAGAGATTCCCTCGGCTATTTTCTTTCGTGCGTAATAAGGATGTGACTGTTGCTCATATGGCACACATTATGGATGTTAACCAAGAGATGGCTCTTCCCATCTCTCCTCGGGCTTTCGATGAACTCACTCAAGTCCAAATGATCCTCCAACCTTATCGCCCTATGGGAAATAATCATGACAGTTGTATTTTTCAGTGGGGGAATGGCACATTTACTTAGAGTCGATTTTACAGATTCATATTTTCACCTCTTCTGTGTGGCACTATTGTCAAAGCCATATGGAAATCCAAATGCATGCCCAAACTGAAAGTATTTCTTTGGCTTCTCTGTCATGTTCGGATTAACACTAAATATCTGAAGGCTAAAAAACACTGGCAAATTGAGGGGACCTCCTATTGTATATTGTGCACCCTGAACACACTGGAAACTATAGATCATCTTTTTTTCTACTGTCCTTTTGCTAGGTCTTGTTAGCAGTTATTGGGGATTACATAGGATCATCATAGTTCTATTTTTCGGCGCATTTTGCAGGCCAAAGCTAGTTTCTCAGGTCCTTGTTTCATGGAAATGTTTGCATGTGTTGTGTGGAATATCTGGAAATGTGGTAATGACTTCATATTTCAGCATAAGGATCCCTCCTTCAGAAGTTGGAAGACCAGATTCATGTCGGAGGTTCTCCTACATCATGTAGTATAGGACCTTCCATCTTGGATTCAAAGTATCCAATCGATTTGATGGATTTATTTGTAACATTTTATCCCCCTTGACTTCTAGGCCCTATACTGGCCTAATTTGTAACTTGTAATTTGTAATCCCTCTATAAAATAAAATTAAATAACCGTAGGGATTTTTCCTATGGTAAAGTTTTCAAAAAAGAAAAAAATTATTATGCAGCAACTCATGCCACACCCCATCATCAGTCAACAGTTTAAACAACCACTTACTGAGAAGACATTTGTTCTTAATACGTAGAACCTCAATCCCAAGGCTCCCCTAATCTTTAGACCGAAAAATAATATTCCACTTAGAAAGCCTATATTTTTTTTGTGTTGGTCAGTGTCGTGGATATAGGAAACGGGTACCGACATGGAGGTAGGCCGGGGCCGATCGTGAGAACCGGCCTAGTATCCCGGGTCAAGGAGTCTGAGTAGCACCTGGACTCTTATTTGACTTGGAGTAGAACCTGTACTAGTTTGTATCCAACTAGAACTCTACATGTAAGCCGCCTCCTTCCACCTGTATAAGGAGAGGCAAGGTGCCCAAGAGGGCAGACCAAGACTGAGACAGAACTTAGATAGAGGGAGCCTCTACAGCTAGACAACAACTAGAGGTGAGCCGGGACACCGGCGGCTCCCTCATGAGCATATGGAATAGACATAGCCACAAACATCACGTAGGGCTTTTACCGGATGAATATTTTTCTGACTTTGCCAGAAGAAATGAAATCTATAAAAATATAGTCTTTTCAGAACCCCAATAGGTACTACAAAGAAAGATAAAAGAAACAATGGAAGACTGGATAGAACTGAGTTTGTCTCCATACGAGAGAAACTTCCCAATCCAGGAGCTTATTTTTTGTTCAAAACGATCCTCAAGAGGCTTCCATTCTCTGTTAAGAAGCTTCTGATGATGAATTGGAATTCCTAAATATTTAAATAGAAGATTACCAATTTCACATCCAAAGTTCTATCTATACTCATCCATAAAATCTCTAGACTTCCGAAAGCAGATGGTCTCATTCTTGTGGAAATTAATTTTTAGTCAAGACGGTTGCTCGAAAATAGATAAAGTTAATTTCATGTTCACTGCCTTCTCCAAATCATGCTCAAGAAACAGAATATTATAATTAGCATATTGAAGAATTGAGAGTCCATCCTCAACTAAATGAGTTATAAGACCCCGAACTTGTCCATCCTCCTTTGCCCGAGCAATAAGAATGGCCAACATATTAGCAACGAAGTTAAAAATAATAGGAGATAATAGATCCCCTTGTCTTAACACTTTCAAAGTCTGGAAAAAGTGACCAATAAAATCGTTAACTCGAATTCCGACACTTCCTCCGTGAACAAACCTGGACACTCAATCGCACCGCTGAGGTGAGAAACCTTTCGTGTGAAAATTCTGTTGAAGGAAGGACCAATTGACTTTATCATATGCCTTTTTAAAATCTATTTTGAAAATCACACCATCCATTTTCTTTCTATTAAGCTCATGGATAGTCTCATGTAAAATCAAAACTCCTTCCAAGATGTTTCTACCAGGTCAAAAAGCGGATTGACAAGGCCTAATCACTTTTTGTACAATATTTGTGACCCTATTTGTTCTCACATTTGTGAAAATCTTAAAACTCACAATAAGAAGACAAATAGGTCTATACTGCTCAATTGTGCTAGCATCCTCTTTCTTGGGTAAAAGGGTGACGACACCAAAATTTAATTAAACCAAGGTAGATCGAATGAATGCAATTGTGCAAACATGGCCATAAAGTCAACCTTGATAACATTCCAACCTGCTAGAACTTTATCGAAAACCCATCAGGCCCATACGCTTTGTTATGCTCTATTTGAAAGATAGCAACTCACACCTCCTCTTCCGTAAAAGGAGATGTCAGGAGGCCGTTCCCCACATCTGAGACTTGACACATCCTCAATCATAGATTCCACGAGGGAAACAGATGAAGGTGCCAAAGATCCGAACAACTTTTTGTAGTATTCTAAAATAAACACCTTGAGATTTTCTTGGTCCACAATGGCCCCTTCATCTTGCTCACACAGAAATGTTTTCTTTTTTTATGTGTTTACCATTGGCTATAATGTGAAAATATCTCGTGTTGTTCCCCCACTCCTGAATTTGACGAACTTTCGCACGCTGTGCCCACTTGGACTCTTCATCCCTATGAAGATGAGCCAGGTAATCGTCAGCTTCTTTCTTAGCTGCTCGCTCAGTTTCATTCAGAGGAGCTAATTTTTCTTGAAGGTCCAAAGCCTCAATAAGAAGTAACAAGTGATCTCGTTGCTTCTTATACTCCCCACTGATATATTTGGCCCACCCACGTAGAAAACTACAAAGATGGCTAACCTTATTTTCCCAAATCTCAATAGGAGAGGAACCAACACTAAAACTAGACCATTCCAACCTAATCATCTCGAAAAAATCTTCTCTCCGAAACCAACACAGTTCAAAGGAAAAAAAACCGATGTATTTCTTTTATGAGCTGGAGCTCCTGAGTCAATAAGTAACGAGGCATGATTAGACCCTATACAGGTTAGAGCATTAACCATTACCAATGGATATTTCTGTTCCCATTCAATACTAGAAAGAATTCTATCCAATTTCTCATACGTCGGAATTGGTCTCGTCTACTAGCCCAAGTGTATTATATTTCCGAAAGCTCGACTTCTTTCAAGTCTAGACTTTTGATGATTGCATTAAAAATGAAAGACCAACAAAGATTAAAATTATCATTATTCTTCTCCTCTTCTCTATGAGTAATGTTGAAATCACCACCCACCAATATGGGTAGTGATTCTCCCTCGCAAATATGAACCAGCTCTTGACAGGAAATTAGGCTTCTTCTCATCTTGGGCTGCCATAAACAGCCACAAGTGCCCAAACGAAACCATCTTCCTTCGAGCACGCTACGGTCGGGACCCAAAGTGGAGTTGGCATCGCCGACTTGGTGAGTGATGTGTCCCGGTGGCCTGTTTCATGCGTGCCATTGTCCCGACGTCCTGTTTCGTGAACGTCCTTGCCCCCGGCGTCCTGTTTCATGCACACCTTTTTGTAGGCCTTACAAGTGTTGGAAGTGTTCAATGTCGAGCATGGGGACAAGTCCTTCAACTTGGCCTATTTCTACAAGCTGCTCAACGACAAGCAAGAGTGGAAGGAGCTCTACAACATCCTAAAGAAAGGCCGGGGACAGCTGCCGGTCCATGGGATGAACGCCGACAACGGGGACGGCACGACAACTGAAAGGCCAAGGGGTCGAACGAACTCCAAGCTGGTCTTGAAGCGCGATGCCACGACGATCTCGCTGCAAGAGACCCTCGAAGGCTTTATCAGTCAGAAGGACAAGACAAGCGAGAAGAAGGACGAGAGGGGCGAGAAGAAGTGCCGGGAGCGAGAGGAATTGACGAAGAACTTCCTCATCGTCCAATCGAAGAAGCTCGAGATAGAGGGGGAGAAAGCGAGGACAAGGGCCAAGAAAGCCGAGACAAGGGCCATGAAGGCCGGGATCAAGAAGAAGGAGGTCGAGCTCCCGCTGGCCACCCAGAAAGCCTAGATCATGGCCATGGACCTGAACACGCTGACCCCGAGGAAGAAGGCCTATTTTGAGAGGAACCAGCAGCGCTACATGGACGACGAGGAGTGAACCATGGCCTCGTGCCTTTTTTTATGCCGGCCGACATGGGCTGAACCGTGGCCGACATGGCCTTGAACCGTGACCTTCTTTTGTTAATATTGCTGACAGGGCAATATTCTTTTGGGACAATGTTATTCTTCAATTCACTTTTTTTGCCACCAAGTGACCAGCCTCGTAGGGTGCACTGCCTAGGAACAATCGGACAACGGCCCGGACCGCTGCTCATACGGACAAATTCAGAACACATCTGATCTGGATTTGAGCAGCCCTATAGGACATGTCTAAGTATCATTTAAGGCGCCGAAGCACGATCTCCCGGAAATCCGGAAGCACATAAAAAAATGTTTCAGAAACACACGTTTGTCATCTGCCCAAACGTCTGCGGTCTCCCCGACCACACCACCAGCCCTCCTTACTACACTAAGGTCAGAGCAAGAGGTTATTAGAGGATGCATTGTTAGGGCATCTCCAGTCGTCCCCCCCAGAGCCCCCCCAGGACGCAAATTAGCGCCGATTTGGGCGAAAAGCGCCGTTTTTTCACCAGTCGACCCCCCCCAGTACCTGAAAAAGCGCCGTTTCGGCGGAAATTAGCGCCGCCGCCCCCAGGCGGAACCCAGCCCGTTGGGTTCGGCCTGGGGGGGGGGGGGCGGCGATAGGAAAAGCGCTCGTGGGCCAGCGCTGTCGGTGAGGGAGAGCTCTTTTCCCACTTTCTCCACCCCGAACCGTCTTTTCCCCTCGCTCGCCTCGCCGTCGCCGCCCCACCCCCGCATCCCACGCTGCCACCGTCGGCCACCATCGTACAACAGCGACGAGGCAAAACCACCGACGACTGGTCCACCACGTCGTCGCCGCCGTTCGAGCACGTCTCCGGCGCCGAGGAGGCTGCGCCCCAGTGATCCACGTGCATCGCCTGCAAGGTGTTCGACGCTCTGTCCGAGGCATGGACTCTGACGCCGAGGAAATGCTCGCCGAGCTATTCGACGAGGAAGACCAGGCCGCCATCGACGACGAGGAGCACCTACTCGTCCTGAGCTGCCTGGCCGGGATGCTGGCCCAGGACGCCGCGCCGCGCCGCGCTGGATCGAAGCCCGGTCGCCGGAAGAGCAGGCCGAGGCAGCGGTACGAGGGCTACTGCATCCTCTACTCCGACTACTTCGCCGAGGATCCCACCAACGACGAGAAGGTGTTCCGGCGTCGTTTCAGGACGAAACGCGCACTCTTCCTCAAGATCATGCATGCCATCCGGGAGTTCGACACCTACTTCAAGTTGAAGAAGGACTGCACCGGCACGGTAGGGTTTACCTCTATCCAAAAGTGCACGATGGCCATGAGGTTGCTTGCATACGGTGCTCCCGCAGATGCACAAGATGACTACCTGCGCATGAGCGAGTCCACGGCCCTCGAGTGCTTGAACAAGTTCTGCCGGGCAGTGGTTGCAGTTTTTGGCCCAATATACCTGCGATCACCCAATGCGCAAGACACTGCTCGTCTCCTCGCAGAGAATGAAGCAAGAGGGTTTCCGGGGATGCTTGGCAGTATCGACTGCATGCACTGGGCATGGAAGAACTGCCCATTTGACTGGCAGGGGATGTACAAGGGAAAGGAGGGAGAGTGCTCGGTGGTTCTCGAGGCCGTGGCTTCGTACGATCTATGGATTTGGCATTCATTCTTTGGTATGCCTGGAAGTCACAACGACATCAATGTCTTGCAGTGCTCGAATGTCTTTGCTTATCTTGTCGAAGGCCATGCCCCCCCAGTGAACTATGAGATCAATGGACATCAGTATACAAAGGGGTACTATCTTGCAGATGGCATCTACCCGAAGTGGACAACATTTGTGAAGAGCATCTCCAACCCTATCCCAGGAAGCGCAAAAGCTTGGTTTACCAAGTGCCAGGAGGCTTGCAGGAAGGATGTTGAGCGGGCATTTGGTGCGCTGCAATCTCGATTCGCTGTTGTCCGATACCCAGCTATGACTTGGTCGAAGTCTAACATGTGGGAGGTGATGCAGTGTTGTGTGATCTTGCACAACATGATCATTGAGAGTGAGCGGGATGACCCAGTGCCTGACAGTGAGGCAAGCACACCATACTACCGGCAGGGTCCTCTTGCAGATGTTGATCACCAGGTGCCGGCATCATGGACAGACTTCCTCACCAAGCGACAGGAGATTCGACACGCTGCAACACATCATGCTCTGCAGGATGACCTGGTGCAACATTTGTGGGCGCGAAAGGGGAATGGCAATGTTGAGGACGATGACTAGTGTTCTTTTTTTTAAATTGTTGAACTATTTATTTGTGTGGCCAAACTCTATTTATTTGTGTGGCAACAATCTATTTATTTGGTGGAATTTTTCTTGATTGCCCAAATTTGGCCGAGTCGCCGCTGGGGGGCGGCCTGGGTTCACGGCTGGGAAACGCGCGCCCCCCAGTTCCGAGAATAGCGCCGTTTCGCGCCGCGGCGCAAAAAAACGATGATTTTTGCGTCCTGGGGGGGCGCAACGACTGGAGATGCCCTTAACTAGTGGAAAGCATACCTAGATATGTCACGGTCCCTCGCAAGAGTCCTTTTGTGATCTGACGGCGAACGGATCATCTGGATCCACAAGTTCAAATTCTTGAAAGGCATCAATCCTCATGATTTCTTCCGTCTAATGGTCTGAACTCGCTGATCCATCTTTGCCTGCAACAATGACCCTGCAGGAATCCGATGGCGACCAGCGTCCCAGCCCGGCAACGCGCGGGCAGCCACTAGCGGAAGGGACGGCTGGGGATCATCATCCGTATGTATATATGGTGATTACCCATAACTTGGCATCGCATCTCTCATCTCTGTGACTGATCAATGATGGGCTGTTTAGGCAGCATATTCGATTCCCCTCTGTTTTGTGCTTTCACGTGTGTTCTTTTGTCGTGTGTATGGCAGACTGGATTTTAGCTGTGTGTGAACAAGATTTATTTGATTAGATGCGGATGAAGTGAATGTTGAGGGCTAAGTGACCGATTAGTGACTGATTCATGCATATATATCACCTTCCACTGTTATTTTTGCAACCGGTGCGTGCATGTTGACACACAGATATGACCTGTGAACTTTCAGACAGCACGGTGATTAATTAGGATTGCCTTTGATGCACAAGGGGGCACTTTAATGAGCACTTGTTAAGGTAAACAACTGGTGCGGGTAGCAGTGTGCTTAATTTGGCGATCTTTGATGGACAGCCATGATATCCCCCTGCCCGACGTACCCACATTGGTGGTATGTCTCTTTCTTTGGAGCTCTACCATCAGAAATACTCCTACAGGACAGGCATCCAAAGAACATCGTAGGACTCAACGGGTTCTGGCCTATCGATCGGTCGCTACACCTGGCCCGTGCGGACGTTGGTGACAGGGAGGGTTCCAGGACAGCACGTACGCGCGCACAGGCATTGCTTTGCTAGCTACCAGTGACGTCTCTCCCGCATGCATTCCGTGTCGGGCAACAGCCGTGATGATTCAGGTGTTGTTCTAGACGGCCTCAGTGGAGGCTTGAGATTTCCCTGACCCTGCTTTGCTTCCGTTGGTCCAGCCTGCACGTTTGGTATGGACGTTACTGTGCTGCGGCACAAGCTGGTCTAGTCAACTCTGGAATGCGACTTCTCGCTTCCGAGTGCAACAGATACAGGACCAATTGAGTCATCACCCATGTTTGATTTCAACATGTTCACTGTTGCAATGGGATTGGTTGGTATGGATTGGAGCGCTCCTTGTACTAGCTAGATGAGGAGAGTCGGTTTAGTAGAGACACAGATTCTAGAATTCACTGCTCACTCGTATGCATCTACACATCCACATTGATCATCTTCTACATCAGCACAAAAGACATTTTATACTAGAATGGTTGGTCTCTTAATTAAGCCGTGTTTACACACATACACCCAACACTACGGAAAAAGAAAGAAAAAAGTATTGCTCTCGCAAAGAAAAAAAGAAGAGGCTTTAAAAATCCGATATTTTGCGAATAATCATCTTTAATCTCTCTCTCTCTCGGGTCAATAGCCTATGCGCGTCGTTTCTCTCCGGGAATAGAAGAAACACGACGTTTTTCCTCAAAATAGCTCTAATGCGACATTTCTTTGCGCAAAAATAGCCAACGGCCGACCTGGGCGATAATACGGGCATCTCCATTTTAAGTGAGTGTAAGGTTATATTAAGGTCTCCTCGAAAAAAAGATATACTGCCAGTTATTATTTCCGACAGGTAGGCCCCCATGATTTCGCAACTGAATCCAGTGAACCGCATGTCGGACTGTGTCATCTGCTTCTCCTTCTCCGGCGGCGGCGGAATTTTCGCTCTATGTGGCGGCCGATCTGAAGTTCTCGACGGTCCAAGTCCCGTTCCCGTTTATTCGCACGGCGGATCTGAGTACTTGGTGAGTTCATTCGCACTCCTAGTCATGTTCCCTTTCCCCTTCGAGTCAATTTAGATTTGAGCATGTCGCCTCTATTTTTGGCACAATTGTGTATGGTGGTCGCGTTTGGCTAAACGATATGGAGGCTGTTGAGGAAATTTCAAATCGTCAATGCGTATCTCTCCAACCTAATTTGAATTTTATTAGAGCCTCATCCACTTCTGCTAGCTCACACTTCCCGCCATTGTCAAACGGGGGTGGTGATTCTGGCGTTGCGCGGATCTTCGAATTGACAGTTTTTCTTCCATCAACGGGCAGGCTAGTAGATAGTAGCATGCTGAATATTGAGAGGGATACAATTGTGAAATGGGAGATCGAGCTTGCAGATATTGATCAGCAAGAACTAGTCCACATTGAAGAGAATGCAATTCGGAACTTTCTGGAGAAAATTGGGGTGAGTGTTATTTGGAGTCGAGAGCAAGAAGTACCTGTGTTGCGGTTGAATAATTGGAAGTGAGAGTATGTGAGAACTCAGAATAGCGGACAAATAGTTGATGAAATCCATCGGCAAAACGGCTGGGAAACCAAACAGAATGGTTTTTATGCGGAGCTCGATGATCTGAAGATTGACTTAAGGTTGGATATGTGTCGTCAAAACTTGCTTTGTAGATTGTAGATGATAATTGGGCTTCACAGAGCCACCTAATGCCCATACATTCTGAAGTGGCAGTCATACCTGATTAGTTGATTGTTGCAGATGCACAAGAGGGTCATGGTGCTGCTTGTTATGATTGGAATTCATTAAAAATAGATTTTTTTTAAAGGGAAACCCAGCCTCTGCGTCAGGCTGATGCACACGGCTTTTATTAAAAGACTAGCATCCAAGTTTAAGTTACAACCAAAATACCATTCACAAAGAGTCACAACAGCTCAAAAGCTCTATGAAGATAAAGGAACAACTGGAGACTAAACCAACCCAACCCCATCAATACGAGACTACACATGGGCCTACTGATTTGGTCATTGCACTAATGCCTGATACTGAGATGGCCAAACTATTTGGAATTACAGTAGATAATAGAGATAAGGACGAGAGGATTGAATCTAGTTTTCCTGGTGACGGTAATAGAGATTCGTATGATGTGGATGTAAACTTCATGGAAGATGCTGCAGATGATATAGAAAAAATTTCCATGAAGCAACAGAAGGAATATAGTTCATAGTATGTGAGTTAACATATGATAATTACATATAGAGAGGAAATTGCAGCATGAAATTTTTGGGGGAGTTGTTTCAATACAAAACCTAAACTCTAGTATCTTATAAGTAATACCCTAAACTGAAAACCCATGACTGAGAAGATTACTAAGTTTATACGACAATAACGGCTGGGAGCCACACTTCATTGGATACAATTGTGCACGGCTCACTTTCGTCTTAACTGTTAATTTCTCACATAAATTATTTAGGTTTTATTTTTTTAAATTTCGTAACTTAACTAAAATTCTTAAAATTTTGAAAAAGAAACTAATAATTCAGTCTATCTTCCCTCGGTATTCTAAAATAATCTGAGATCATTTCTCCATGTTCGTATTGTTTCTGCCACTTTAGGCCAAATTTGGATGTGAAATTCAAGAATTTCATGAAAATTTGAATAAAATGCATGTAATCCATTTATGTTCTCCCAATACATATTCGGAAAAAT
This sequence comes from Alopecurus myosuroides, assembly GCA_028641055.1. Classification (NCBI taxonomy): domain Eukaryota; kingdom Viridiplantae; phylum Streptophyta; class Magnoliopsida; order Poales; family Poaceae; genus Alopecurus; species Alopecurus myosuroides. Next base: position 692,504,046 of record CM054057.1, read on the forward strand.
TTGTGATCATTTTATTAATCCATTGAAAGTTTAAACTGCTCTTGCAACTTTTCAGCTAACTTTGAATTAAAAAAATTAAGTTCTAAAAAAATAGGGTCTGCGGCTGAAATACAATCTAAGTAAAACAATAGGTTGTAGGATTTTTGTTACTTATCAACCCCTTGTATTTTTCTACATCACTGGAATTAGTTCTTGCAGTCAAGAATTATAAAACCGTAATATGTGAACTTTGTTGGCTTCACTTTGTCCTGATTCAAGTTGATCCCAAGGAACAACTCAAGCACAAAATGAGAAAATACACCGCCGTGGTCAATGCCATTTGGTTCATTTTTGTCAAACTTTTCGTCAACTTACTAATTACAAATCTTTGTTACTACTTACTCCTAGAGTCTAGGTATTAATTGAGAACCCCTAACACTACAAGAGAACTGGACGGTATAGGCACTATTTTGGTCCTACAGAGACACTTATATTTCCTTTACATAGTGTTTTCTTATTTTATTTTTAAACCGGGCAAGAGGCTATAGGGTAATTTTCCATACTATCTCAAAAGTGTCACTAAGTGCAGTGTGTCTTAGACTACAGAGCCAGTTTGTGAAATGTCTATATATGACATAAGGTCACTTTGTAAAGACACCAGGTTGTGCATCTACACACATGCATGGAGGCAATTCAAAGATACACTTGGAACTTGTTTGTACAGCTATGTTTGTACAACTATAGAGGCACTTTCCTATGCCAACATTACTAGGAACATATTGGTGTGGCAATGTATCCATGTGTAGAAATGTAGAATCATTTGAGAAAGGTGTTTTATTAGGTCTCTATAAATACATAGGCAGTGCATAGAGACATCCATATTGTAATCTTGAATCATGTTCAATTAAAAGGCCTGAGTGTTCTAAACAATAACTTTACAAAAATAAGTTCAGTTGGCACAACAAGCAAGGAACCATGCATCACACGAAACAATAACATGGGGATACCTAAAATATGTCTGTTGTGGAGAAGCTGCATTCATATCCTGAGAGTACGCTGACTCGCGGCATGCTGACATTCTGTGCTAGTGCACACGGACACTGTTAGATGCATCGCGAAACCTCAACAGAAATGGACGTCAGTATCAGAGATGTTAGCATAGAACTACCACATTACAAGCCAAATTCCGAAAAACTACCACTTTACAAGGTGTTCGACGTTCTGTCCGAGCCATGGACTCCGACGCCGAGGAGATGCTCGCCGAGCTCTTCGACGAGGAAGATCAGGCCGCCATCGACGACGAGGAACACTGCTGATCCTGAGCTGCCTGGCCGGCTTGCAGGCCCTGGCCGCCCAGCCGCGGCGTGCTGGATCGAAGCCCGGTTGCTGCAAGAGCAAGCCGAGGCAGTGGTACGAGGGCTACTGCATCCTCTACTCCGACTACTTTGCCGAGGATCCCACCAAGGACGAGAAGGTGTTCCGGCGTCGTTTCAGGATGAAACGCACGCTTTTACTCAAGATCATGCATGCCATCCGGGAGTTCGACACCTACTTCAAGTTGAAGAAGGACTGCACCGGCACGGTAGGCTTTACCTCTATTCAGAAGTGCACGATGGCCATGAGGTTGCTTGCATACGGTGCTCCCGCAGATGCACAAGATAACTATCTGCGCATGAGCGAGTCCACGGGCCTTGAGTACTTGAACAAGTTCTGCCGGGAAGTGGTTGCAGTTTTTGGCCCAACATACCTGGGATCATCCAATGCGCAAGACACTGTTCGTCTCCTCGCAGAGAATGAAGTAAGAGGCTTTCCTGGGATGCTTGGCAGTATCGACTGTATGAATTGGGCATGGAAGAACTGTCCATTTGACTGGCAGGGGATGTACAAGGGAAAGGAAGGAGAGTGCTCGGTGGTTCTCGAGGCCGTGGCTTCGTACGATCTATGGATTTGGCATTCATTCTTTGGTATGCCTGGAAGTCACAACGACATCAATGTCTTGTAGTGCTCGAATGTCTTTGCCGAGCTTGTCGAAGGCCATGCCCCCTGTGAACTATGAGATCAATGGACACCAGTATACAAAGGGGTATTATCTTGCAGATGGCATCTATCCGAAGTGGGCAACATTTGTGAAGAGCATCTCCAACCCTATCCCAGGAAGCGCAAAAGCTTGGTTTTCCAAGTGCCAGGAGGCTTGCAGGAAGGATGTTGAGCGGGCATTTGGTGAGCTGCAATCTCGATTCGTCGTTGTCCGGTATCCAGCTATGACTTGGTCGAAATCCAACATGTGGGAGGTGATGCAGTGTTGTGTGATCTTGCATAACATGATCATTGAGAGTGAGTGGGATGACCCGGTCCCTGACAGTGAGGCAAGCACATCATATTACCGGCAGGGCCCTCTTGCAACTGTTGATCACCAGGTGTCGGCATCATGGACAGAGTTCCTCACCAAGCGACAGGAGATTCGACACGCCGGAACACACCATGCTCTGCAGAATGACATGGTGCAGCATTTGTGGGTGCGAAAGGGGAATGACAATGTTGAAGACGATGACGATGACTAGTGTAATTTTTTTTTGTTTAAATTGTTGAACTATTTATTTGTGTGGCAAAACTTCAATTATTTGTGTGCCAAAACTCTACCTGCCCAAATATGGGCGAATCGCCGGCTGGGGGGGCGGCCTGGGTTTCACGGCTGGGAAATGCGTCCCTCCAGCTTTCTGAATTGCGCCGTTTCGCGCCGCGGCGAAAAAAAAGGTGCATTTTTCGCGTCCCGGGGGGCCGAACGGCTGGAGATGCCCTAAGAGTGCATCTAGTTTTAAGCCACTGGTTCGTTTAATCATGTCTTCTCGAGCGAGATAAGGCCGGGTCCAAATGCAAACGATTGTGAAACAAAGAAACCATTTTGAGTCTAATCGCAGGTGCAAACAGAAATTTGTTGAGTACATGTGAGTGGGAAATGATCGATGGACCTGATGCACCAGATACACCCTGAACAATCCTGCCTCCAATGCACGCACTAACCTACATATGTAACACACGTCTTTCAATCCGTGGGAATTTTGCCAGACCTGCCATCTTATTTCTCGCACTTTAGTTTCCCTTTTCTCTCATGCGTCGAGCTCAACAAGATGTGGTCGATCAAGCCATGAACGGATCCCTGCCTTTCCAAGTCACCGGGGAGAGGCGAAAGAAGTGACAAAAGCGTGGCTATTTCCAGGTCCGTACAGAAATTAATGATATTCTACTGCCGCCACTAGCTTATGATCAGCGATAAAAGAACTTCCACCGAAGAAAGGCGATTAACAACCATTACATAGAACTCTACTAGTACTTCCTCCGTTTCTTTTTAGTCTGCGTATTAGATTTGCCAAAAGTTAAACTTGTTAAAGTTTGACTAACTTTATAGGAAAAACTATCAATATTAATAATACAAAGTCAATATCATACGATTCATCATGAAATATATTTTCATATTATACCCATTTAAAATTTTAAATATATATATTTTATTCTATAAACTTGATCAAACTTTAAAACGTTTGACTTACAATTTTAATATGCGGAGTAAAAAGAAAGCGGAGGGAGTAAAATATGACCCGAGACATGGTATAGGCCTTGCATGCATGTATGTAAGGTCGCTATAATGCGTCAATCATCTAGACTTTCCATCGTTTCATAATTAAAGTCCCTCAGATGGCAACGGATTCCGTATGTTCCCGGCAGAAACTTGGGTGCACCGTGATCCATACACGAGTTGTCACATCCATGGATCCTGGAAAGGAGGTCAATGGTGGTGTCGTCCATTTATATACTTAAACAAATAGCCAAAGCAACAAGTGCGCTCCTGTATCCTAAAGCGGTGGGAAAATCATGTTAGAAAAATTGAACAAAGAACAAACGACCGGAGATAATTAAGCCGCTTGGATTAGTCTTTGCCGCGTGGGCTCATATATACCAAGAAGCCGTTTGGTAAGAAGTCCCGAAATTCCTCGTGTCCACTCGATAGCTACACGCGTTAGCTAGAGCTCTGAGTGCGCCCTCATCAGTTTCACCTCGCGTGGCACGTGGATGCACGAAGATTAAGAGCATCTCTAGTAGACACTGTATTTCGTCAGCCCGCAAAACCGTAATGCGGGGCGCGGAAAACGGGTTTGTACATCCATTTTTGACTGCGGCAGAACAGACATCGCAATGTCAAACAGGGAGACTTATTGATGATGATGAATTTTAAATCCCCAGCAACGGCGGCATAAATTCTTGTTGCTTGTGATGACATGTTGGGTACCCCAAGAGGAGCGTGTGATGAGTACATCAGTAAGAATTTCCCTCGGTTAAGAACCAAGTTTATCAATCTAGTAGGAGAAAGAGTATCTTTCGAAGGTTGATGCCACTCACGGTGCTGATGGCGCCTCACCGGCGTCAGGAACAACGCGGAACCTGCACACAACAAAACCAAAATAGTTTGTCCCAACGGTACAGTGAGGTTGTCAAGCTCACCGGTCTGGCTGAAAATAAAGATTAGACGTACAGTGTGGAAAATGGTGTATGATTGCAGTAAGTAAAGAAAGCAGCGAATTGTAGTGGTTTGTTTAACAGTGTAGAAAAATGAACCAGGGTTCATAGCTTCACTAGTGGTGTCTCTCCATAAAAGATAGCATGTTGGGTGAACAAATTATAGATGGACAATTGACAAACAAAGGTTGCACCGTAGTGCACATTCATGACATGATGACTACTATGATATTTAGTGCGGGCATTACAACAATATACATAGACTGTAATCCAACTGCATCTATGACTAATAATCCACCCTCAGGTTATCATCCGACCCCCCTTAGGTATGAAGTTGCAAGAAACAGATAGTCGCATTAAGCAATGTGTGTAATGTAAGCAATGATTGTGCACGCGGGCACTCACACCGCTGTTTTCTCCCTAGTGGCAACAACACATCCCCCACCCCCCCGGTCACATTTCAGTCACTCGAGCACATGCGAAAAGGAGGCATGAACCCAACTATGGAGCATAAGTACTCCCTCTTGGAGTCACTAGCAACTACTTGCCAGAGCAACCACTAGCAACGGAAAGCATGCAAGATCACAAATAACATATGCAATAAAGACTATAATCAACTTTGCATAAGTTCAATATTCATCGGATCCCAGCAAACACAGCACATAGAATTACATAAGAACAATCTTGATCATATTAGACTGCTCACGAGATCTAAACATTGAGGCATAGGAGGAGAAGACAACCATGTAGCTACTGCTATGGACCCGTAGTCCAATTAAGGATGAACTACTCACGCATCACTCCGGAGGCAGGCATGGTGATGAAGAGGCCTCCGGTGATGATCTCCTCTCCAGCAGGGTGCCGGGAGATAGCTTCAGAAGCCCCCTGGTCTAGGGTTGACAACGATGGCGGTTGTGGAACTTTTCGAGGATTTTTTATCAGATACCTAGGGTTTTCCTTTGGAGGGGAATAAATAGGCGAAAGGGCGACGTCGGTGGGCCACCAGGGTGGCCTCACCACCCCAGGCGCGACCAAGGGGGGGTCACTCCTGGCTATGGTGAGGGCCCCCTGGTGCCCGTCTTCGACTCCTCTTCAGACTTCTGGGTTCTTCCGAGGAAAATAGAAAATTCGGATTCGTGGGGTGCAATTCCGAGAATATTTACAGAACAACTTTTCTGAAATAAAAAACAACAGAAAACAGGTAACTGCCACTTGGCATCTTGTTAACAGGTTAGTCCCGAAAAACGTGTAAAAATGCTATAAAGAATGGAGAAAACATATAGCAATTGGCATAATATCAACCTGGAACATCAGAAATTATAGATATGTTGGAGACGTATCAAGCATCCCCAAGCTTAGTTCCTACTCGTCCTCGAGTAGGTAAATGATAAAACAAAATAATTTCTGAGGTGACATGCTACCTCACAATTTTGATCATAATATGTAAAACAGAGCATGTAAACTAGGATCAAATGAACTAAAGTTATGATCTATATTTGATAACAATAAGTAATGCATAAACAAAGAAGAAAGAAGTAAAACTTTTAATGAATCAATACTAAAAGACTGTCAACCGTGCAAAGTTTATTAGAGATGATTTAACCTTTCAAGAACAACAATATCATGCACGTCAAATGATCTTCACAGCCCCTGTTAGGATCAAGTCAAGATTTCTACACGATAAAATGCTTGAATCTTTAACTATTTGCGCACTAAAAGCAAACAAGCGTTCTGCGTTGGTCCCTGGCACCGGAATGTTATGGCAAAGAGAACATTATGGGGGGTTTGAAAGGCTCATAAAGCTTAAAGTGGTTATTAGGCAAGAGAAAGTCTTACAACCGAAGGTATGCAAGGAGTAGGGATTGCCACACAACGGATGCACATAGAGCTCTAAGTATATGAAAGCTCTCCAACGGAACTAGTGGGGGTGCATCCAACTTGCTTTCTCACGAAGACCTAGAGCTCATTTGAGGAGGCTCATCATTGAAATATACATGCCAAGTTCTATAATGTAAAGTTCCCCACATAGTTATGAATGAATGATAATATAAAAACTTTCTCCAAACTGAAGCATTGGTGTTGAACATGAAGCACAAGTGTGGTAAAAAGGATAGTGATGCGCCCCCTCTCTCTTTATTCTCTCTTTGGCCCCTTTTTTTATTTTTGGGCTTTTTCATTTGTTTAATATATCCTCACCGGTAGGGGCAACATCCTATATTAAAATGAATCATCACACTTTTAGTACTCATAACTCATAATGGAATATCTCTGATGTATCCAACTACATGCTACTGCCAGTGTAGTAGTATGCATAAATAATCATGAAGCTCATCATCAAGTAACATAATGGAGGTGGATGTTGTGCAGCAATATATCTTGGAATGGCTATGAAAATACAATGATAGGTAGGTATGGTGTCTGTTTTAAGGAAGAATATATGGGCTTATGTGTAGGATAACAAAGTCCTCCCACGGGATTTGGATGCACTGGCGAAGTTTGCACCAATTCTTAATGTGAGAAAGTGCCATGAACCGCAACATAGACTCACGAGTTAAAAGGTTCGAGCAAGCAAATCATCTTTACAAGGCACAATGCAAATCACACCAAGAGGGTCCGTGGCAGTGACAAGTCACTGATAGCTACCCCGACCGTAGAGCGTAACAAAAGGTCGATCAGAAATGTATCACTCGTAGCAATCATATACCATTGTTTGTATCAGCTGGTAATTTAAGTGTGGCACAGTTTCAAGTTTCTTAGACCGACCATTAAAAGTTTCTACTTACTATTCCTTCATGTTTATCCAAGAAGAAAATTAATATCTCAAAACAACAACAGTGATTCAAGTGAAGCGGTTTAGTGATCTACAAGACCATGCAAATTTTTCCACTATACCAACTACCACATAAGCATTTCTATTCTCAACCAAGCACATATATATGACAAAAAAACTCTCTCTCTAAGCATATAGCAATGAAAACTAGAGAGTACTAACAGCTCTGAATAAGAGATGAATGCAAAACAAGAGCTAAATAAATACAGCAGCCAGACAAAGATTAAGAATACAAAGTATTCCCATGAAAAAAGTGGAGCGTGTCACTCTCCAATAAAAGAATGCTGGGATCCAACCAAGCTTATTGCAAAAATAAAAATAAAACTAAAATCAAAAATAAAATACGCTCCAAGTAAAGCACATAAGATGTGAACGAATAAAAATATAGTTTCACTAGAAGTGACCTGATAATTTCTCAATGAAGAAGGGGATGCCTTGGGCATCCCCAAACTTAGACGCTTGAGTCTTTTTGGAATTTGCTAGGATGTACCTCCGGGGCATCCCCAAGCTTAGGCTCTTCACTTTTCTTCATCATGTCATATCATTATCTTCTCTTAACCCTTGAAAACTTCCTTTACACCAAACTTCTCACAATCTTCATTAGCAACGTTAGTGCAATCAAAATAATAAATTCACATGGTTCAGTTTCAACACAAGCCTAACACTCATAAACACATTAGCTACTTTCACAATTTCTTTTAAAACTCTTTTTCTCAAAAGAACACCAAAAGAAAGAGATTAAGATGCAAATGCAATTATTGGCAGAAATCTGTCAAAACAGGACAACATGTAAAGATGATTTTTTTCGAAAATCTTATGTTGCTCAAATAAAAAGCAACTCAAGTAGGCATAGAAAGTAACTCAAGTATTTTCAAGTGAGGAAGCATCAACATCATAACTTGCTCTAATAATAGAGTCAAAAGGTAGCTTCATTCTCTTTCTAGGAAAGTGTTCCATACCTTTCTTGAGTGGGAATTGATATTTAATACTCCCCTCTTTCATATCAATAACAGCACCAACAGTTCTAAGAAAAGGTCTTCCCAAAACAATAGGACAAGAAGCATTGCATTCAATGTTCATAAAAACAAAATCAAAATGGACAAGGTTATTGTTAACCATAATAAGAACATCATCAATTCTACCAAATGGTTTCTTCTTAGCATTATTAGCAAGATGAACATCCAAATAACAGTGTTCCAACGGTGGTAGATCAAGCATATCATAAAACTTTTGAGGCATAACAGAGATACTAGCACAAAGATCACACAAAGCATTGCAATCAAAATCATTTACTTTAATCTTAATGAATTGGCTCCCAACCATCATCTAATATCCTTGGGATAGATGTTTCAAGTTTCAGCTTTTCTTCTCTAACTTTCATGAGAACATTGGTAATATGTTTAGTAAAGGCCATATTCATGGCACTAGCATTGGGACTTCTAGCAAACTATTGTAAGAACATAATAACTTCAGAAATATTGCAATCATCAAAATCAAAATTATTATCATCAAAAGTAATGGGACCATTGTCTCCCACATCTCTAAAAATTTCAGCACTTTTATCAGAAGCAATTTCAGCAATTTGAGGCAATTTAGCACGTTTCACCGAAGGGGTGGAGACTTTGTTAACAAAAACTACTTTACCATTGATAGCAGGAGGTTTACTAGTACTTGGAGCTTCAGTTTTACTAGTGGTGGTGATAGTGCAAAATCAAGCAATATTATTCTTTTTAGCCAATTCATCTTCTCTTTCCTACCTAGCACGTAATTCAGCCATCAACCTAACATTATCATCAATTCGAACTTGAATGGCATTGGTAACAGCAAAAGGATTATCTTCAATGGTTTCAGTTTTAGCAGCCATTTTATTGAATAAAGAAAATTGTGCCTCTAAGAGGGCCGAAATACTAACCTCGGCACTTGAAATTTACCTTGCAAACCAGAGATTTCTCTATTTAAATTCCCAATTTATTGGCTAATAGTTCTCAACATAGCAGATTGCTCTTCCATAGTTTTTAGTAAACAACATATTTTTTTCATATTGCATTTGCATAAAGTTCTTAGTTGCTTTTTCAACTGCTACAATCCTTTCCTCACTAGGCATTCCAGATCTACCATAAGAATAACCACTACCACTATTAAGAGGATAGGGCTTATAATTGTTTCCACCAAAATTATTTCTATAAGCATTATTGAAAAAATTATTATTTCTAATAAAGTTAACATCAACATGCTCTTCTCGAGCAACCAAAGAGGCTAAAGGAACATTATTTGGATCAACTTGAGCTTTACCATTAACAAGCATAGACATAATAGCATCAAGCCTTTCACTCAAAGAGGAGGTTTCCTCAACAGAATTTATCTTCTTACCTTGTGGAGCTCTCTCAGTGTGCCACTCTGAATAATTTTTCATCATATCATCAAGAAGCTTTGTTGCATTGCCCAAAGTGATGGACATAAAGGTACCTCCAGCAGCTGAATCCAATAGGTACCTTGAGGAGAAATCCAGTCCTGCATAAAAGTTGTGTATAATCATCCAAGTAGTCAGTCCATGAGTAGGACAATTCTTCACCACAGTTTTCATTCTTTCCCAAGATTTAGTAACATTTTCACTATCAAATTGTTTAAAATTCATTATGTCACTTCTCAGGGATATAATCTTAGCAGGAGGATAATATTTTTCAATGAAAGCATCTTTACACTTAGTCCATGAATCAATACTATTTCTAGCCAAAGATAGCAACAATTCTTTAGCTCTTCCTCTCAAAGAGAAAGGAAATAATTTCAGTTTAATAATATCTCCATCGACATCTTTATATTTTTGCATCTCATATAGTTCAACAAAATTATTAAGGTGAGCAGTAGCATTATTACTACTAACACCAGAAAATTGCTTTCCATAACAAGATTTAATAAAGCAGGTTTAATTTCATAGAAAGCAGCAGTAGGAGCAGGTGGAGCAATAGGTGTGCAAACAAAATCATTGTTGTTTGTGCTAGTGAAGTCACAAAACTTAGTATTCTCAGAGGAACTCAATTTAGCAAAATAAAAGAAAGCAAATAAATAACAGCTATAAAGTAAACTAATTTTTTTTTTGTGTTTTTGATATAAAGAAGCAAAACAAGACAAAAAAATGAAAACAAGAAAATAAAACAAAATAAAGAGGTTGAGAGTGAGAGACTCCCCTTGCCAGAAGACTTTTTTTCTCCCCGGCAACGGCGCCAGAAATTCTTGTTGCTATGGATGGCGACCGTTGCGGGAGGAAGTCTTCTTATGTATGTTTGTTTTATTCCCCGGCAACGGCGCCAGAAATTCTTTGCTATGGCTCGATGGTGCCTTGACGGGGAGACTTCTTGATGATGATGAATTTTAAGTCCCCGGCAACGGCGCCAGAAATTCTTGATGCTTGTGATGGCGTGTTGGGTACCCCAAGAGGAGGGTGTGAAGAGTACATCGGTAAGAATTTCCCTCAGTTAAGAATCAAGGTTATCAATCCAGTAGGAGAAAAAGGATCTTCGGAACGTTGATGCCACTAACGGTGGTGATGGCGCCTCACCGGTGTCAGCAACAACACGGAACCTGCACACATCACAACCAAGATACTTTGTCCCAACGGTACAGTGAGGTTGTCAATCTCACCGGTCTTGCTGAAAGCAAAGATTAGACGTATAGTGTGGAAAATGGTGTATGCTTGCAGCAAGTAAAGAAAGCAGATAATTGTAGTGGTTTGTTTAACAGTGTAGGAAAATGAACCGGGGTTCATAGGTTCACTAGTGGTGTCTCTCCATAAAAGATAGCATGCTGGGTGAACAAATTACAGCTGGTCAATTGACAAATAGAGGTTGCACCGTAGTGCACATTCATTACATGATGACTACTATGATATTTAGTGCGAGCATTACAACAATATACATAGACCGTAATCCAACTGCATCTATGACTAATAATCCACCCTTAGGTTATCATCCGAACCGCCTTGGGTATTAAGTTGCAACCAACAGATAATCGCATTAAGCAATGTGTGTAATATAAGCAATGATTGTGTACGCGGCCACTGACACCATTGTTTTCTCCCTAGTGGCAACATCACATGCTCCCCCGTCACGTTTCTGTCACTCGAGCACAGGTGAAAAGGAGGCATGAACACAACTATCGAGCATAAATACTCCCTCTTGGAGTCACTAGAAACTACTTGGCCAGAGCAACCACTAGCAACGGAAAGCATGCAAGATCACAAATAACATATGCAATAAAGATTGTAATCAACTTGGCATAAGTTCAATATTCATTGGATCCCAGCAAACACATCACATAGAATTACATAAGAACAATCTCGATCATGTTAGCCAGCTCACGAGATCTAAACATTGAGGCATAGGAGGAGAAGGGAACCATCTAGCTACTGTTATGGACCGGTAGTCTAAGGATGAACTACTCACGCATCACTCCGAAGGCATGCATGGTGATGAAGAGGCCTCCGGTTATGATCTCCTCTCCGGCAGGGTGCCGGGAGACAGCTTCAGAACCCCCCTGATCTAGGGTTGACGACGACGGCGACTGCGGAACTTTTCAGGGATTTTTGATCACGTACCTAGGGTTTTCCTTTAGAGGGGAATAAATAGGCGAAAGGGCGACGTCGGTGGGCCACCAGGGTGGCCTCACCAGCCCCAAGCGCGGCTAAGGGGGGCCCACGCCTGGCTATGGTGAGGGCCCCCTGGTGCCCGTCTTCGACTCCTCTTCGAACTTCTGGATGCTTCCAGGGAAAATAGGAACTTCGGGATTCGTGGGGCCCAATTCCGAGAATATTTCCAGAACAACTTTTCTGAAGAAAAAAACATGGAACTCACACTTGGCATCTTGTTAATAGATTAGTCCCGAAAAACATGTAAAAATTCTATAAAGAAGGGATAAAACATGTAGCAATTGACATAATATCAACATGGAATATCAGAAATTATAGATACGTTGAAGACGTATCATCGGTCACTTTTGCGGGGTCTGATCTTCCGACCTTTTTGGCCCGAAACGGCAAAATGACAGTTATTTACGGTGTCTGCTAGAGATGCTCTAAAAGCAGTGTGTACACACCGTCGGACTGTCCTTTGATGATCTTCCGCTGCCTGAATTTGTGTGTCGTCACTAGCAGTATCAAATTAACATAGTTATCCGCGTGTTTTCTTCATCGTGTATTTGTTTTTTGGTCGCTAACCGCATATGTACGTACGTACATGCGCACCGTATGGTGCATGCAGTAGTGCTCGGTTGGTCGCCGGTCTGCGTACGTCGCCCATAAGCAGCGCCGACGTGCCATATACTCCCTCTGTTCTTGAATATAAGATGTTTTAGCCCTTTTCCATATACACACATGTCTACGTGTATTTAGACAACTTTTAGTGCACATGTTCACTCATATTAGCATGTATCTAGACAACATGAGCAATAGCTACAACATCTTATATTTAGGAACGAAGTGAGTAGTACTCCCTCCGTTCCTAAATGTAAGATGTTTTAGCAATTTTCTACATCCATACATCTCGATATGTATCTAGACAACTTTTAGCATATATATTCACTCATATTAGTGTGTAACTAGACAACATGAGTAATGGCTAGAACATCTTATATTTAGAAACGCAGCGAGTACATAAATAGTCATCTCCTTGTTTTTATGTTTCGTCCATGCATCTTTGGATTATGTTCTACTTGAACCTAATTCAAGGCTGGTCATGGATACGTCTTTCTAAGCTCGCACGCTATACACATAGTTTCAACCGAAAAAAAGAAACAATCTCTGACCAGAGGTGAGTTAGATCACTACAAGAAAGACTTGAGACGTCGACGGCCTGATTCCCGCACTACAAGAAGACCCCCTCTACAGCAACCCATGTAAGCGTATCTAAGTGACCATATAGGCGTTGCAAGGTACTGTACCAACGGATATAAATATGTTGCATTATGGGGCGTTGCAAGAGCACACTTCAACACATATACCTGCGTTGGTAACCAATTTGGTAGGCGTTGCAAAGGTAGCTACAGAATCCAAGCAACCATTGTATGCGTTGGTAGAGGAATCCTATATGAATTGAAAATTCTAATTGAAAATTTATTATTTTCTGTACATGATTGTTTGATCTCTTGTAAGTCGGTGATTTTTTTCTCAGTGACAAATATGGTCCAGTGAGACATACCAGACATACCACAACACGGACAACAAATCGTATAATATGAATGCATCGGTCACGAATAATTATATATTTATTAAAGACCACTATTTCATACACACATAATTCAAAGAGTAGAACATTTACAATCTTGCATCAAAACACGATATTCTACCTTATCCTATATGTATTCTTTTTCGAACACCATTCCATACACGGAAATTATCTAAAGAGCGGGGAATGTACAATCTTGCATCACATATGACACTCTCTCCCTATATGCATTTGTTCTTTATTTTTTTCCCTATATTTTGAGGTTCATTCGAATATAGTAAGTCTTTCTAATGCATGGGACCTGCAAATACAAAATTTCATTTAAGAATCAAAGTGGCAAAAGAAATACGGTGAATTCTTTAAAACATTCTTTAACATTGATGGTATACTCACCATGGTGGCATCCCAATGAGTAAACACACAAAGATAATTTTGACATCCTGTGCATTTGAAATAGCTCATCAGAACCACAAATCAAGAGGTTGCTACGCGGGTGAAAAAAATAGAAAGAAATCTGGATACACAATGACGTGGTCTGAACAAATACAACAAACAAAAGTTGAACTCCTATTAAATTAATACGAATATAAATCTGTAGTTATAGTTAGTCATTTTGAAACATTGCATGTGAAGCAGTTATAGACTTGATATAACTCACTAAAGGGAGGAGTTAATACCTGCTGGCAGTACCTCTGCTGGTTGTTAGTGCCGATGTGTGCCCGCTTACGGCTTCTTGTTGTGCCATCTCAGTTTACATAAATCGTGGTGTACATTGGCTGACTGCATTCTGCATCAAAAGAAATATTGTCATACAATACGACAAGCACGACGCCTCTGGAATTGTAGTATTGCTATACAGGTACAGAAACATGGAAAACCAACGGCAACGGCCATCGACAAGGCACCAACCGATGACGTCGCCGGTCAAAAGGCAGAGTACTTGATCTGGTACTGCTTATTGCAGAAACACATACATTTATATTTCTAGATAGCACAATAAGTAATCATCATATCAAAGTAAGTAGATAGTTTAGTACTAGATTGAGATCATCTCACATTAGAAAGTCGCAATTAAAATATATAAACGTGAAATTGATGTTTCAAAAATTTAACGCTAAATTGCAGAACTTATTTTCAGTATGTATCGAGCTAATGTATCATCCCCGTAAAATATGACCTGTTCCAAAGTCCTATGTGTCAACACTAACCATGGAAATTAGAAAATTCATAACGACTGAATACCCAGTCTGGCTCTGCCTCATTGGTATGCAGAGGCTGTAATATCACAAAACGACAGTCTTTTGTAATCTACAAGTGCATAGCAGATTTGGGGAAAAAGAGTGCACACAGTATTGGTGGTCGAAACTGTGAACCAATACTGAGAGAAACAAAGACTCGTGAGTGGCATCCAATTAACCAATACAAACAATAAAGTCATATTAGTTCTAGGTTGCTGAACCACATGCTTACCTTTTATACAAGTACAGTAGCTAATGGCCTCACAGGAAGCCAACTAAAATTCTACCTTTTCCCAATTAGCTAGAGGTGTAGGTATTGTAGCCCACCCGGTTCTAATATAAATAGATCACATGAATAACTCCACGGAAGTGTCAATTGGTCTATTTTAGGACTTGCTAGTGGTGTAACAGAAGTTGTAATGTGTGTTACTCGAAGTTATTTTCAATCAAATAAAATGATTAACTTCGAGTAACACACATTACAACTTCTGTTGTACTATTTTAGGACTTGCTAGTGGTGGAAATCACATGAAGACAACTAAGCTAGATAGGTAAATACAAGGATCAATGTGGAGCTAAAAGCACGCCAAAACAAGTGCCAATTCATCAAATCTGCCTGTCAGTAGGGTGGAGCACACAATGAGGAGGTGCAGCCAGAAGTCAACCCACCATGGGGAAGGTGCGGGCATACAAGCGGTTGCACACACGGTGGACTGAAGATGTTAGGGCGGAGCTTTCTTGTCTCATGCCTAACCGTGGAGGAGCGATCAGAAGTCGTCTATGGCTCGATCTGATGGGGAGAGAAACAGAGATAGAGAAGGGACTAGATCTGAGCGGTTCAGACACGATAGTAATGGACCAGGAGAGAAAGATAAAGGAATCTGACAGAGGGGGGAAGATAAATCGCACCTAAAGCATGAATCTCGCCGGCGAGCCCACTGTGCTCCAATTCGCCGCCATGGATTTTCAACCAACCTCCATGTCATGCAATAGCTTAGATCCATCTTGGCTGCACGGGTGTTACATGCATTTAGGGATCTCATGATAGGAGGCAAGCTGCATCATCGGCCTCCACTAGTTGCCGGCAAGGGAGGCCTTCCTCATCGACGACCGAGTGGGGGTGGCGGCTAGGTTTGGGGGAGGCGAGCACGGGCGTGAGTTCGTGGCTGGCGAAGTTAGAGCATCCACAGTGTTGCTAAAACCAAATTTGGCACATAGATTTATTTGGCATTAGGGGTAAACTTGCTATGTTATGTACAATATGTCAAAGCCAATGCTAAATACCAAATTCCCCTACTGTGTGGCACATCATGTATAAAGTAATAATAAACTATTTTGGACTGCACACTCTCTCTAGTCCCACCCCTTCATCCTACTATTTTATTCACTTAAAATAATTTGGCATTGGATCTTCTAGTTGCTCATTCGCCAAATTATTTGGCTTTGGCACCAAGATTTGGCACCTCTATAATGTAGTGAACCGATGCTAAAATCCAAATAGGGTATTTGGCACCCAAATTTGGCCGATATTGTGGACGCCCTTAACATAGGGTAATCGTGGTAGTCAAATAAAAAACAGAAGTTAGTCGTACTTAGCGGGTTGGGCTCATTTTTTACATGCAACATGTAGAGTAGACTACGGATGTCGGATATATACCAAATAGGGGTATAGAAGATGGTAGGCCAAGTGCCGGATTACCAGGGTGGCCTAAGTGGTAGTGGGCTTAGGTCCATTAGGCGGCCCAGTAATCCGACGCGCAGAAGCCGGATTCTAGAAGAACCCGGATCACAGCCCATGTGATCTGGCTTGGAGAAGAAGACGGATTCCTTGCTTTCCAAGTTACAAGTTACCGTAGTTTTCTAGGTTTCCTATTCTGTAAGCCCTAATCCGGCTATTATATAAAGCCGAACGGGAGATAAACAAAACAACCAACAAACAGAGAAGCTCTACGCCAACTCGCCGAGAAGCTCATCCTCGTCGAGTAGCTTAGATCCAAACCCTCACATTGTAACTCTGTTTACGGGCTTTAGTCCCAATTAGTGAGAAGTGCAGGAGTAGGCACGTCGTACTGTCGCGACGTATCGAACCTGGGTAAAATCCTGTGTTCCGTGTTACTACGCTAACTCGTTACCCCACGTCTCTACCGTAGTCTCATGGCACCCACGTCTATGAAAACTACTACGATGTCTCGACAGTTGGCGCCCACCGTGGGGCAAACGACGTCAGGCGTAAGATTCCGATCTGGGATACTTGGCGGAATCGGAAGATCAATCACTGTCGGAAGCTTGCAATTCGACAACGACGTCGGGCGCTTCCTCGACAACGGATCCTATATACCGGCGCAAAACCATCTGGTAAGTGTCTGCGTGCTACCGATAGGATCTGCTAACATCTTTATCGGGCTAACTGCAGAAGCAATAGGGTTTTGCGGTGGAAGCAAATTTATCCCACCCGCCCTATACCCAGTCGAAGATGACTATGATGCCGGATTCTGCTCAGATCGCCGACAAAAAAGTGATACACACTTTATCGGCATGGTGCAATCTGAAATCACCGAAAACACGGATGACGGAAATCCCGTGCAAGAGGCAGACAACAACGCACCCGTCATGGAGACGGAAAACCAAACACCCGCCACAGAGGCGGAAGATCCGACATCCGTCAACAAGACGATGAACTCGGAAGCAGAATCCGTGCTTGCCGCCATTGAGGCGAGGTTGGAGTCGGAAACCGGATCGGATAACTTCGACTCCGAAGACGAAGATGAGGACGCCTTCGTAAGAAAGGTTAAGTCCTTTCAAGAGGGATTCCATGAAGTTCTAATGGCGAAACCGGCCGATACCACGGACGCCGGCAGCCAGGAAAGCCCTAAAACCCCTCCGCCAGAGGAAGAGAGAGAAGACGGAGAAACTTCTCCGATATTCCCCAGTGTCAAGGAGATGACAGAAGATGAGCCTGTCAAAAAACCTCCCTCTTCCAAGAAAAAGCACCGTGCTGCTAAAAAACTCCAATACAAAATCCGGAAGAAAAAATCAGCTGATCTCGCTGATGAAAACCTGGAAGTTGGAGATGTTAGCGGAACAAAGCCTGCGGAGAAGAAATCCAAAGAAATCACTGCTCCGCCAATGACGAAACAGGAAGAGCAAGAACTATTGCAAACACCAGTGGGACCAGACGAACCCCCTGAGATGCTGGAAACCATGAGACAAGCTTTCCAACGGCAACAGCAACATCTACTCAGATCTCGGCAACATCTCCAACAAACCCATAATGACATCAAGGTCATGAAGGAAGAAATAGAGGAGTACGAGAGAAAGAATAGATCCGCGTTAAAACCTACTAGGTTACCCGGAATCGCAAGACCGGAAGAACTGCCGCCAAAAGAAAGGTTCCATAACCCGTCTTGGCAAAAGCAGGTAAACGGCAAAGATGCCAAGGGCGAACCAATATACAAGACCGCAGCAGAAAACGCGGAAGCAGCGTTCGCGATTCTTAACAACGATCTGTATTCCAATGGAGGAAAACTCCAAGGGGTGTATGCGTTCCTAGGAAAAGCATTGCAACAACAACAGCGCGCCCAAGAGCGATCAGGGAGGCTGCACGATAACTCCGCCCTATGCAAGACGGCTACTTGCGCTGCTGGAGCACCTGGACCGGAAGAACCCGGGGATTCAGACAACTCAAAAGATAAAAAAGAGGATCCGAGAAAAGACAAGAAAAACCCCGACAACCGGGATGCAGCGTCTAGGACCGGATCCCATCTCCCGAAAGATGGGTATAAACCCCATGATCGGGAAGACAAACACCGGAAGGACGGCAAAATAATGCCACCTCCGAAAAAACCCAGCTGAGAAAGCTGGAAGATACGATATACCTCACAGGCGTGAGAGATCCCGGACACCGCCTAAGGACAAAGAAAGGCACAGGAGTAGAACTCCGCCTAATCCAAAAGGGCGTGATCACGGAAGAGATAGAAACAATCCCGGAAAAGCGCGTTCGCGCAACAATGGAAGAGAAAGGAGCAGATCCCCTTCTGTCCATTCAGCCGGAAGATATTCTGCACACACTGATAGAGCAGAAAAAGATGATCTATACTTTGGTCCTAAATGTTTTACCGACAGGATCCGAAGAATAACGCTGCATTCTGGCTTGCCAAGGTCGGTCCAACGTACCAGAAATACACCGGCAGCACAAACCCGGATACCTGGCTCTCGGATTACTATACAGCCGTCCAGATCAATAATGGGACAGACTTGGAAGCTGTCAAGTTTCTTCCCCTAATGCTGCTGGACGGAGTCAGAGATTGGATCAATGGATTACCGTCACGAACAGTCGACAGCTGGGACGATATGGCTAGAGTATTTACTCAGCATTTCCGGGGAACATTCAAACGCCCGAATAGCATCAACCAGCTAAACCGTTGCACGCAATTTGAGGATGAACCATACGTGGATTTCATCTCCAGATGGACAACAATGAAGAATAGTTGCTCTGGAGTAACTGACGTACAAGCAATGCATGCTTTCGTCAATGGCCTAAAACCCGGACTTGTACCGTTCATGGTTGGTTCCAAAAAGCACAAGGATCTCGGATCCATGCTTACAACCGCCAATGAGCATGCCGCAGCCGAGGATGACATCAGAGCAAGAGGAGGCAATATTGAATCATTGATACTCGCCAAGAAAACCCCTCGTTCTGACAAAAAAGCCACTCCAGAAGCAACGACGAAGCCCAAAGAGGTGAACATAGCCTTTGGAAGAGAAAAGGGAAACAAGTGGAAAGGACGCAACCCAGATCCAATCAATTACACTCCAGAGGAGTGGGAAAGGATTAAGTCGGAACCTTGCGTTCACCACTCGCAATTTGGGAAACCCACCCATACAAACGCGCAATGCCGGCTGAATAAGCACATGAAAGGCAGTGCAGGGTCCGGAAATAAAGGGAAGGGTTCCAAAAGGAAACCCGCCAAACAAAAGCCAGAAGCTGACAAAGAAGACAGTGAATCGGACACTGACGAAAAAATCCAGGAACAACAGCGTAAAGGCGAACCCAAGTTTCCGAGAGTTGATGGAGAAGCAATGCTAACTTTCTTAGCAACCCCGTCAGCAAAGGTGGCAAAAAGAACACTTCGAGAAATAAACGCGGTTGTTCCGGCAACCCCGAAATTCTTGAAGTACTCCAACACACCGATAATCTGGGATCAGTCAGATCATCCCGGAAATATCCCTGAACCCGGCACACAAGCTCTTGTTGTAAGTCCTATTGTTCAAAATACTAGGCTAAGAAAAGTGCTGATGGATGGAGGATCTAGCATTAACATAATGTACCTGGATACACTGAAGCACTTGAAGATTTCCGAGTCTCAGCTCAACTACAGCAACATACGCTTCCATGGTATCGTCCCTGGCAGGCAAGCACGATCCCTAGGAGAAATTTCCCTAGAAGTCACCTTCGGAGATAAAGATCACTTCCGGCAGGAAAAAGTATCCTTCGAAGT
The DNA here is from genome assembly GCA_028641055.1 of Alopecurus myosuroides. NCBI lineage: Eukaryota > Viridiplantae > Streptophyta > Magnoliopsida > Poales > Poaceae > Alopecurus > Alopecurus myosuroides. Next base: position 692,524,318 of record CM054057.1, read on the forward strand.
AGTGCCGTTTGAAAGCGTGTATCACGCAATACTCGGACGTCCAGCTTTCGCCAAATTCATGGCAAGATCCTGTTATATTTATAACAAGCTGAAGATGCCAGGACCCAAAGGAGGAGTAATCACTATAGCTGGTGATTTCAAGCTGGCAAATGAGTTGGAGAAAGAAAACGCCCTTTGCGCTCAGAGAGTTATAGCAAAGGAAGAACTGAAGGAATTAGCCAAGGAGGTATCGCCGTCAGAAATGCCGGCAGGAAAAGAAACTCGGAAGCCAACAGAGAGCTTCAAGGCATCCGAAAATACAAGACAGGTAATCCTAGATCCCAAAGATCCGACAAAATTTGTCGTCGTAGGGACTGGGATGACTGGTAAATAGGAAGGCGAGCTCATCAAGTTCCTCCGTGAGAACTGGGATATTTTTGCCTGGTGTCTAGCTGACATGCCAGGTGTACCCAGGGAACTTGCTGAGCACCAACTTAAGGTTATTCCTGGATCAAAACCCGTCAAACAAGGTCTCCGTCGATTTCACGGAAGAAGACGGAAGGCTATTGGCAAGGAAATTATCCGGCTTTTAGCACCGGATTTCATCAAGGAAGTGATCCATACTGACTAGTCCGCAAATCCGGTATTAGTACCGAAGAAAGACACTACTGCTCTTAGAATGTGTATAGATTACACAGGCTTGAACAAATTGTGTCCGAAAGATAGGTTCGCATTACCGCGAATCGATCAAATAATAGACGCCAC